>PPNA03000004.1:0-662452 GCA_003708055.3 Torulaspora maleeae | reverse complement strand
CGGCATTCCTGCTGCACACTTTATCAGGTGACGGTAAATCTGGCCCGGCGGCCCAATTCAAGGAACTGAGAAGGTCGCTCAGGTCAATGTCATAGCGCAGTCATTTGGCTCGATGGATCAAGGTCAATGAGTCGCTTGCCCTTCGATATTTCTTGATACAATGGCGGCTTAAGCTTGGGAATGTGAAAAATAAAAAAGCGATGAGGATGAAAAATTTAGTCTCAATGGTTTCCACAAGTGAACTGCAAACACAGTTGTCGCCTGGTAGATCATGTCTGATTCAAGTGTTAATGGGCACGAGCTCATCAAGAATGGTTGGTTCACGGAAATCAGCGACAAACATTTCCCTGGTCAAGGGCTGTCTTTGAAAGTTGAAAAGGTCTTGCACCACACAAAGAGTCAATTCCAGGATATCCTAGTGTTCAAAAGCGCTAGCTTTGGCAATGTGCTTGTTTTGGATGGTATAATTCAGTGCAGTGAGAGAGATGAGTTTGCTTATCAGGAGATGATCAGCCATGTGCCGCTGTTTGCTCATCGCGAGCCTAAGAGAGTTCTAGTCATTGGTGGAGGAGATGGCGGAGTCATAAGAGAAGTTGTAAAGCATTCTGTCAAATCAGTAGACTTGGTTGAAATTGACAGTACAGTGATTGAGCTTTCGAGAAAGTATTTACCTCACATGTCCAGTGCTCTCGATAATGAGAGAGTAACGATACACCTTCGTGACGGGTTTCAATTCTTGCGAGACATTGGCCAAGCTAAGGAGGAAGCAAAGTACGATGTTATCATTACGGACTCATCAGACCCAGATGGTCCCGCTGAGGCATTTTTTCAAAGAGAGTACTTCCAGTTGCTGAATGACGCTTTAAACCAGGATGGAATCCTTATTGCTCAGGCTTCGGAAAACGTCTGGCTGGACATTCAGTACTTGAGCAAATTGATGAAGACTGCTAGATCTGTGTTTAGCAACACAGAGTATTGTTATACTACTGTCCCCACCTACACATCGGGCCAGTTAGGTCTTATAGTATGTGCGAAAGATGATGCCCTGAATCTGAAAAAACCTTCCCGTGTACCAAACGCATCCGAGCAATCGCAGCTGAAGTATTACAACCCGGCAATCCATTCCGCCTCGTTCGTCCTACCCACCTGGGCACATAAGCTCATTAACCAAAGTTAAGTTGTAGAATACATGCACATAGAAATCAGTCTTGAGAAAACCTCAACCAAAAATACTGTCGATGACAGACTTAGCTTTCTTCTTCCTCTTCTTCTTCGAGGCCTTCTTGTCCACTAACGGCTTCTCCTCCCTCACAACCTCTTGAGCGTGCGAGATGGTTTCAAGTGATTGTTCAAGGATCTCTTCACCGATCTCTTCCACATCGCGGTACGTTTGGATCTCCCCCACAGGTATATCCATGCTCTGCGCAACTGGCATGACCAGACTACCGAGACATCCTGCATCTTGAAATCTGTTCTTAAAAAGTTCCATGAGCTGTCTGTAGACCGCAAACACCCTGCTCAGCAGGCCAACCAGCACAACACCAAGTGTGACAAACTGTCCCAAGCCAATAACCCCATTGAAGTCGTAGTACGTCCTGGGCAGCTGTCGCCTCTTGAAGTCATTTATCAGTTTGTACAGCCTAATGAGGTCTCCATTTTTCTCGATTGCGGGATGTTGCAAAATCTCGATCACTTGAGCACAATTCCTCTTCATCATGCCAAGTCTTTTCCACCATACCGAGACTCTGTGCTGGTTCTTGTTCCTGTGCCAAACCAGATGGATCAGCCTGAATTCCTTTTGAAGCTGCAAGTACAGCTCTCTATGACTCTCCATCTTAATTCCCTCCATGGTGCTGTCAATGGTGTGATACTTGCTTTCTTGAGCCTCTTCTTAGCATTCGATCAAGTCATCGCCAGTAGATTTTTCAGAACGTCGTCAAATGAGTACTTTGACAGAGGTCAGAAATGGTAAAATCCCAAGTCACTTAACCTCTACGAGGATCATGGCGTTCGCCCAGATGTGCGAACTCGACTTCTCTCTTCCCTCTAAGTACCCTCCTCCCTCCAGGACCTACCTATATAAGGGTGAAACCAAGGCAGCGATCTATGAAAAACACTTTACAGTTCGTCAACACTCGGAAAGAGTAAGTCTTGTCTGCTAGCGGGAATCTCGACGATGTATCAAAGACCTGCAATGCCACTGCCTGGCGAAAATCAGCCTCTTGATAGAGAGACCAAGTCCTTTAGCGCTGTACCCCCTGTGCCACCTCGAGGTCTGGACGACAAGCTGCCGCCACCACTGCCATTGCGAGAGTTTGCAACCCGCTACGGTATCCCACAGGTTCCATTTTCCAGTGCGGAAGATACCATAGATTTGAACGGCCTCCTCCCAAGCACCCCTCCATTGGAATTGTTTCCAAGAGTTGGTCATGAAGTCGCATTGCCGCCGATGACTGAAAGTGCGAATTTGCCAGTACAAACGAACAAGTTCTACGGAAACATGTTTTTGGGTAGTCGGACGAATGCGGCTTGGACTCATCCTTACTCTCTGTGGTTTGCTAAGGATCCTACGCTGTTTGGGATGGCCGTTTCTCATACCACCGCTGCACAGCGCGTGTTTGGACCTGGCAACCCACCGCAGTACTTCTTCAATCCAATTAAAATCAAGTCTTTTATCTTCTCGTCGAACGATTTCAGTGATCCCAGCGAACTGTCCTTGAGACTTGAGTCTCCTAAGCATCTGTCTGTGCAAGCTTATCTACAAAAAAGTGATACACAATACATCCATTTCCCACTACTGCAGGGAATGGGGTTTGTCACTGCGGAATATAATAACATGCAACCAAAAGTACAGTCCGCGGTTGGGTTTCGCAACTTCGATAAAGGCCAAAACCTTGGGAATACACAGCGGTACAATGTCGTTTTGGAGAATGATCGCAAATGGACCGTTTATGTCACTGTTCCACAGGACCAGTATCTGGAGCTCAGCCTGCAGGACGGAAATACCATACTCGGATCGCAAGGTGTATCTAAATGCACAATTCAAATTGTAGCAGATGACTCCTCAGAGATCGATCAGGCTGCGGGTCGCTACCCAATAGATTGCTCGCTTGGCTGCTCGGTTTCATCTGCACTTGGCACTTACAAACTGAATTATCAACTGGCAGGCAGTTCGGCAAGCGGCAAGACCTTACTGTATGCACTGCCTCATCACGTCCGCAGCTTCACTGAAGCCATGTCTTCCTCATTGATCGACTCACATCTAGATTCGACGATATGCGGTGTAATGAATGGTCTCATCGCCGATAGCATAGAAATGATGGTCGAGGTTCCATCTACACTGGAGTTTCTTCCATTTACCACTATTCCAGGTAAAAACAACCCACCTCAATACTCGGCTGATGTACTAGAGGCAATCAGAAATGCGGCCTCGTCAGAAGTCAATGGAGATGTCACTAACGAATCCAATCTCGATTCCATGTATTTCTCCGGTAAGGTTTTGGCTAAATATGCATGGATACTATACTGCTGTCAGTATATTTTGAACGACAGAGCACTGGTTTCGAAGTTACTTCCTGAGCTGAAAACTGCCATGGCAAGGTTCTCCAGTAACAGTCAAATATTACCTTTGAGATATGATACAACATGGAAAGGGATAATCTCCTCCGGGCAGTCCTCAGATGATTTCGGTAACTCTTACTACAATGATCATCATTTCCACTATAGTTATCATGTCATTGCGGCGGCTATCCTGGCGAAAGTCGATCAAGATGCTGGCGAGAATAATTGGCTTGCTCAGAATAGAGAATGGGTTGAAAATTTGCTTAGAGATTACGCCAACCCATCTGAAAATGACAGCCACTTTCCGGCTTTTAGGGCCTTCGACTGGTTCAATGGCCATTCATGGGCTAAAGGTTTGTTTGAAAGTGGCGACGGCAAGGATGAGGAATCAAGTTCTGAAGATGTCAACGCATCATACGCTATCAAGCTTTGGGGACTGGCAACACAAAACCAATCACTTGCTGCTTTAGGAGATTTGCAGCTTGGAATTCTAAACACTTCCGTGAACTCATACTTTCTATACACTGATGACAACGACGTCATGCCGCCGTCGTTCATTCCCAACAAGGTCAGTGGCATCCTTTTTGAAAACAAGATAGATCACACAACATATTTCGGAAACAAGCTTGAGTACATTCAAATGATCCATGCCATACCCATAACTCCCGCCTCTTCTTTCGTCAGACATCCCAACTTCGTCAGAGAGGAGTGGGAGCAGAAGCTAGCCACCATAGCTCCAGAAGTCAATGATGGTTGGAAAGGTATCATGCTACTAAATGTTGCTCTATGCGACCCGAATGCCGCCTACGATTTTTTCAACAGTCCCTCCTTCACGCCCGCTTACCTAGATAATGGGCAAAGTTTAACGTGGTCGTTAGCTTATGCCGGCGCATTCTTGTCATGAGGATACCTAAAATAAAGAAAATTTCGCTACGCAATGATATACCAGCCAATTAAGTGTTCAATCCCTCAAGCAGCTTCAATACTGCGTATCATATCTAGTGCTATGCTTCGTTTACATTTAACAATGATGTTCGTGGAATACGACGTCGATAGTTGATTGATCTTTCCTGGAATGCTTGATGGATATACTTGAAGCACCATCTAGGAAACCGAGAGGTGCCAAGTTTGCTCTTTCAACTGCTGGATTGATCTATTCGCTCGGTCAAAACTGCTTTGGAGTCAAAATCCAGGCCTTAAGATGTCCGATCTTATTGAACTGCAAAGGGCTCACTTGCTACAATTAATTGACGAAATCAAGACTGAACACAATGTCAAGTTTTTGGTTATCGATGAACAGGTTGAGCATTTGCTTTCCTATCTGTTTGTCAATATTCAACAATTACTTCGTCATGTTACAGCGGTGGACAGAATTGACTCACCCAACAGAAAGGGAGAATCATCTGTGGAGGTTATCTATCTTTTGAAAGCTACGAAGTTCAATATCAATTGCATCGACGTCGATTTTTGCAATAGACCTCCCAAATACAAAAGATGTCACATCAGATTCTTACCACATAATGAGCCTCATATCATGCATTTCTTCGGATCCAAGAAACACATTTCACCGTACATTGCATCGATAAATGAAGCCAAGTTGTGTTTCATACCCAAGCAGTCACAAGTTTTCCTTACTGCAGACATTGACAAACCTCTGCAACTGTTCTTCAATAAACAGTGTGCCAATTTGATAGAAAAGAACTTGAAGAAAATCCTCCAGTCATTATTGAACTTGTGTATCATTACTGGAGAATACCCAATTATTAGATATTCAAAGCCTTCAGAGGCACAACTTGAATTGGCGCCAGGAGCAATACTGGCCAAAAAAGTGGCACTTGAGTTCCAACTCCTACTTGACACTTACGCTAGAGACAACAATGATTTTCCTCCCGCTTCAACGAGGCCAAGGTCCATTCTTGTCATCACAGACAGAACCTTAGATCCATTCACCCCGTTTTTGCATGATTTCACTTACCAAGCGATGGCATACGACCTAGTTCCGGAAGTAGACATTGGTAGCGACATTTACCATTATAAAGCTGAGAATGAGAAAGGCGAACTTGAGGAGAAAACGTCGAAACTCTTGGACATTTTGGATCCTGACTGGGTCGAATTGAAAAACCAACATATCGTAGATGCTAGTGAATACCTTTCCGGAAAAATCAAGGAAATGATTGCCAAGAATCCACTGTTAGTCGATCGGTCTAACGTGAAAACAACAACTGATCTTTTGAGTGTTGTTGCTCATTTGAAAGATTTCGACGAAGAAAGAAGGCGATTGATTTTACATCGGTGCTTGATCGACAGATGCCTGGAAATTAACAAAGAGAGGAAACTTGCTGAAGCAGCTGATATAGAGCAATGTTTGATTGGGTTTGGACTCGACAGCGACGGTGAGAGATTTAAACACATTAGTGATGCTTTTATCCATCTATTAGTCGACAAAAGCTCAACTGTGACAGATAAAGTTCGTTACATTATAATTTATGCGTTATACCGTGGTGGATTGATTGAACAAGACTTTATCAAGCTCCTTTCTTTTATTGGCATTGAACCGGAACACGAATTCTTCGGTCATTTCATGCGCTTATTCAATAACTTTGAACAAATCGGATTCAAATTGATAAAAAGTGAGCCACGCTCCAAACCCTTCAAAAGAGAGTGGTATCACGATACAATAATCAAGGATCCAACAGTATACAATACGTCAAGGTTTATTCCAACGGCTGGGAATACTTTATCAAAACTAATAGCAAATCCACTGCTTGTTAGTGAGGAAGCATTCCCTTATGTTAAGGATAAACCGATCGAAATAATGAGTGAAGATGCTCAAGAACCGCCAAACGCGCTCGCTGGTACGAACGGTTCGAGTTCTTTGAGGAATCCTCGGCACAGGGCTGCCTGGACTAAAAACAGCTCCAGTGTAAAACGTACACCTCGTCAAAGATTTATCTACTATATTATTGGGGGCATGACATATCCTGAAATCAGAGCTGTCTATGAGCAGTCTGATCTTAAAAACAAGGATATTTTCATTGGGAGCGAGGGCATAACTACTCCACTCTCTTTTATGAAAAGCGTCGAGAATTTAACCACAAATCGAGAAATGCTGAATCTTAAAGATGATCAAAGAGAAAAGGAGACTGTTCCTGCATATTTGTATGATTCGGTCGCCCCCATGGCTGCCCCGGTATCGCATGTTCATGTGCGGAGTCACAATGAACCTCCTAAAACAGCACCTGTCCAAAGTAACAAACCGGTCGAGAAAGAGAAGAAGAGAAGCAAATTTAGCCGATTTTTGAAATCTAGAGACAAGTCTTGATCAAGCAGACCAAAAGTGTATGTAAATAGACATTAAAAGTAATATCTGAGCTAGTTTGAATTACAAGTTGTACTTCTTCGCGATGCTGTCCATACGTCTTAAAGCCTTGGGCCTCTTCTTCATCACTCCGCCTTTAGGTTTAGGTTTTGTTTCTGAAGCTGTTGATCGATCTGAACTATTTTTGCGAGCCTGCTCGAACGTCCATCGCTTTTTCTCTTGCTTGGGTTTGGTTACTTGAGGGCCTTGTCTTTCATCAAACAAGGTTCTATCTCTTACATTTGGTTTCGGAGCTATGTGTATGTTCTCACCATTTCCTTGATTATAGGAGGCAGTTGGAAGAATTGATCGTGCTGTCGGGGAATAGCTCCGCCAATTTTGAATTGTACCAGGGGTGCCCTGTTGATGGTGAGTGCCAAACCTATTGGTTTGTTCATTTGGTATGCTGTTAGGATATGTGGGTGACCCAAAATGTTGTATCGTGTGTCCAACGGGAGCTTCGTTAACATTGTTTGTGTTGTTGTTCACCGTTGGAGGTGCGGACAGTACACCTGCAGTGCTAGTGCAAAAAGGCTGACCCTGTCGTCTAGGCTCTGAACGATAAACAGGAGTCGCTTCAGGTAATGAATAATTGTATTGACCTCCAAGAAGGGTTGTAACTAGATTTGTATTGTTTTGGGCGCTTTCGATAAGGTGTTCTCTCTGGAGCTTCATATAATCCCCATTATAAGATTCCTGAGAAGTATGTCTTAGTCTGTCATCAGTTCTAGTGTAATTTCTTAACTTCGGACAACATCTAAAGCGATTTCCTGATTTTACATCTTGTTGATTCTGACGTGCTGCGTGTTGCTTGGCGTTGCGACCTTTTTCGACCAGTTCTGTAGATTCTTGGGCTTCAGAATGACCAGCATCCTGTGGTCGTTCATCTGTACTTTTTGAATCATAGAGATTGAGAGGATGGCGATATCTCTCCTGCTCTTTTGGCTTTGGTTCTTCCTTTGGCATTTTAAACTCCTCTTTATCATTTTGACTAATTTCAGAACCTTTAGTCATCCGATTGCGACTGTCTACATCCCATTGACGCGGGTCATCAACTGTTGGAGCTTTATTTGATGGCTTCAATTCGTCATGTTTTGGTGCCCCCTCCGTCCTCTCAGCAAACAGTATAAGCTTAAGAGCCTCTTTGCGGTAGTCGGCAGTCACTGTATCCATCTGAAGTCCATTAAGTCTCTTGCGAGGACTTGCAATTGGTTGTTATAGTATCAAAACCAGTCTTTTTCGATGATCCGAGTATCAATAAAGCCCAGTAGTCATACTAAATGGTAGCGCCGCAAATCATAGAAATACAATACAGTTCTGTACACTTGAGTCTATAAAGCTTGTATCAACCTCTTATCGTACTATATGAAATCCAAACTTGTGCTGTTTTCCATCACAGTCAAAGACCGCCTCGACTGGGAATACTTCTGCTGAGCTTAGTACCTTTTCCAAGGTAGAGTTTTCAATAATGTAGCTTGGATTACAGTAGACAGTTGCCTTGTAAGGTGAACCGATGTAGTCAAGATATGCTTCCATGTCTTGAAGTCTGTCAGCAAATCCTGTTATGAATTGCGCCTGAGATTCGCTGTTCGTAAGCTCAACGGAACTGAGTTTGCAGGAAGTGTCGGGTAGTATGCTAATCTGCGACATGGGCTTCGTCAAGTCCTCAGTGAATTCATCGTCAGTAAAATTCTCCACAGAAAGATGTTGGCAAGTGATTCCACCCCATTCACAGAGCGCACCTCGTGGTAGTTCAGACACTTTGACAATTATCAGGCATTCGACTGGGTCTTTTTCTTTGTTCGTCCACAGCTCAGATTCGTATTGAATCCCATCACAGTACAAAGACCAAACTTGACTGATGATTGGAATCATAGAGTCAGTTGTGGTGAAGCAGCTCATGAAAATTTGTTTCTGGCAGTCTATGGTGGTCTTTATATTATCGAAATGACGAAGAGACAAAACGCTTTGTAAATTAGGATCTTTACTAGCCAATTCCATGGAACTTGGAATCAGTGGGATCTGACCGCTCACTGACGACACTCGGTTCTTATCAGAATTAAGCCAAATTGCCTGGGAGTAGGGTCCAATGTTACATGGCGCCCAGTAGGATCTTCCTTGGACGTGCAACCCGTTCTTGTTCCGATAGACAGCCGTCCCGTTCTCTAGTTGGGTTACAATTTTAGTAGTATCAAACACAATAGAGAGCTGTACTAGACAACTACTCCCCAGAGACTTTGACTCGACGCACGCCCTAGAGGGAGGCAGTGGCCCATGTCGTGATATGTCAAAGAAGCTGTTATAGATGGCATTCACAGTGGTAAAGTCAGACATCGAGTTTAGTATCAGGGAGCAACTTATGGCTTGACTAGGAACCACTCCCCTTTCTTTCATTATCGACGTCAAGTGACTAAATGCCTCTCTGATCTGATCTTCAACAGAGGTGGACTTAGCATTCCCTCTGATGTTTGAGACATACAGCAGGTTTCTCACTTGAACAATTGAAGTCTTTGGAGTTACAGAGAGGCCTCTTAAAGTCTCTGTGCGGTCCTTTGTGATAGGTTCCTCGTGTTTAGACTTCTCCGTCATCTCCAAAAGAAAAGTCCATTTCTCATCCAGCAGAGGAGCCACAGGGAGCCTTTCTAGAGCTTCATCTATATCACAAGGTCTGCTTTTAGGCTTGAATTTCACCCCAAGCTGAACGCTGTAAACACCGTTGGACTCATCAGAAGTATTTATCAATTGATCAACAACTTCAAGGCTACCCTTCGTAAAAAATGGTGCATCTATAACCATAGTCTCAAACTCACCTCCTTCGCCGCAGATGTGAACATCATACACCCGATTTAGCTTCTTCATCGTCGTAAAGATTTGCGGCAGAGACATATTGAGATGGGATTGATCAAGACCAACGGCGGCCACTTTGATAATACGCGCATCCATATTTGAGTTCTGGCAAGCCTCCTCGTCAGTTGTTTTCGACATTGAGCACATCTCAGACATCAATTCAAGCTGATTCCTTTGCCATAAATATGACAAGACAGTTAAGTTCAGTCTCCTACAGACGTCTTCGACTCGAGTCCGCTGATAAGACGACAAGATGGCTCCGACACTCACCGCTTCCACGTCTGGGATCGCATTCTTAACTTTGCTTAGTAAAGAGTATAAATCTTCGATCTCATCCTCCAGAGTAAATGTATAGTTCATCTCCAAGTTCTTGGAGCTACCCTGAGCTATCTGCTGTCGAAAAAGAGGAACCCCAGCACAACTTTCATAGTGTGACACAATGTCATGGCCCACCGTTTGGAACATATAGCTATCCAGCTCCTGCTGGCTCTCATCCGCTGGGTGAAGATTCGCAAAAGCTGCTAAAACATGGCCCTGCTTCAGACAATGAAGTATATTATAACACGAGTCCTTTCCACCGGAAACTAGAGCGACAAACTTCATGGAAAGAGACTCTCGCAGACGTTAATCGTTCATTGACCAGGTGTACATACCATCAATAACATGTCTATATGATTGATTCTTCTTCAGCCGGGTAACTCATCTTGGAATCAGCTTGAATCACACTCTGAGTCCAACAGCAGGCCATTGAGATGCTCAGAAGAGCAGACCATGATTGTGCTAAGCTTCGTCAGACTTTGCATGCGCTATTTCTAACGGTTTGTATCGGAAGGTGGTCCAAAAAATTATCTCTCCGCGACGGGGAATTGAACCCCGATCTGGCACGCGACAAGCGCCCATTCTAACCATTAAACTATCGCGGATGTTTTTTGGATATTTATTTAAGAATATATGTTTGCTATCAAAATGAATTTCATACGTCAAGTAAAAGTATCACGGTCAGATGATGATGTACGATATACTTCATTGATGTCTCGCTGAAGCTCAATATAACACCATTGGCGTCGAGCTTTTCGCGACTTGTAACGCGGCCACTTTCATATTCATGCAGGATAATTAGAATGTGTTCCGTTGCGCAAAGAAGCGCTAATTATATAAGTCTACCACGGTAGTTCTATTCCTTATCTATCGCTGAAGTCAAAAGATCAATATGCTACAAAACAGTTTGGAAAATCAATCAAAGCTCGGGACGAGCCTCTGCGGGACTTGTAAACAAAGATTGGGCGATGGATTTGAGTAGTGGTAAACCGTTATCAGCTCTCACAGCATCACCGTTTTCCTGCAACCTTCTCAAAAGGTAGTCCTTTGTCTCCACTGGAGGGCCCCATGGAACGTACTTGATAATGTTCTTAACACCATGTTTGTTGATCAGATCGTAGGTCACATTGTCAGCCATACCTAGTAGTTGACCCAAAACCACGTTACTTTTGCCAGCAACTGTCCCGGTCCCTTGTAGTAGTTTTGTGGCCAACATTTGCGAATGATAGTTATGGGATGCAACCACCAAATGGCCATAGATCGATCTTGAACCTTGTGCCAACAAGTCCTCAATGATGGTAGTCATTACGTTGTTATAATTCAAATCAGAAGCCTCCTTAGTTGGTTGGATAATGGTATCACGCTTGGCTTCAGAGTGAATGTAAGCTCCACGCACCAGTTTAACACCTAATTTGTAACCCTCTTTCTCAGCTCTTGCATATTCAGTTTGTAGCTCTTGCGCAGAGTCGGTCAAGTACAATTGCCACGTACCCACACATGAAATGATTGGGCTCTCCTTAGGGTTAAATTTTTGAAACAGTATTCTTTGCAATTCGTACACACCACCATTTTGCCAGTCGTATTTCTCCGCATCGATAGTAGACACGAAAAATGGAGCCTTTCTACCTGGGTACTTCTTCAAAAGTTCCTGGTTCAAATCGTAGACAACCTGAGTGATGGTACTACAGTTGGCCACCAACTCATCGCGCTGAGACTCCCAACCCGCTTCTTTGAAATGCTGCAAAACCTGACCTGGGTTCGAAACCAAAGCAGAAGGCTTCAAAGCAATGTAACCAGGTGGCACTTCATTGATATCAACTGCAGTCTCAAGCTGCGACAAGATGTTTGGTTTCAGGACTTCATGGATCGATTTTATAGTTTCGTTGACAATGTGCTTGATATCAATATTCTTCGTACCTTCGGAGTCCTCGATAGTCAAAGATAACATCATATTGGAGATTCCACGCTTCTGCAGACTCTTGCCACACTCTCTTACCTCTGCAAAACTGTCACCACCACAGTACAATGACGAAATAAGCCATTTTACCAGAAAAGCGGGCACAAAGGGGAACACTTTGATTGCCAAGTCCAGTACAAACTTGTTGATAGTCACACAACCGATCACCCCCAGTGAAAACAACTCCTTCCTGCTCAAAGTCCTCAAAAAACTAACAGAACTTGGTGGTTGAAGATCATCGACTTGTGACGAAGGCCCAGTGGGCTTCCCCTGCAGGTCAACCACAGGTGGCATTGCTCCTACGGCAGTATTTTTGGCAGCAGACGTCTGTGACACAAATCTTAGCCCCACAGTACCTGCCCCACACATTAAAGCTCTCGTTGGCACAACGCCAGACCGTACTATACTTCTCACTAACATAACTTTTTCGTTTGCTTGGTCGTATAATAGTAACCAGCAAAAAGACTCACGACTACATCTCTATGCTTCAACCAGAAACACATCGGCTCTTTATACCCTCGTTCTCCAGCTAGCATGGGCACCGCTATCTGCGGTGGAGGCTGATCTGGTTATCACCACTGTCAACTGTCACACAGAGCCATCTTATCAATGTAGCCTGCGGGATCCCAGTTCCTGCAGCGCGGCCCTCGGGATCTCATTCCCGAAAAATCACGTGCCAAAGGGTTTGCAGGTCACGTGTTAGAATGTAAGTAACGGTTGATCATAGTGGCTGGTACCGTTGGTATCGGGCAGGTTGCTGTCTCCTGCGTGGTGGTTGTTGTCTCTATGGCGAGTGGTGTTGTGTCGCCTGTGAGGTATGCCATCATTATATGCTGGTGCCGACGCGACTGGCGCTGATCGGCAGCGTCCAAAAGCTGCGTCTCCCAATCACAGAGTTGGAGTTCCAGTGGGTTGTCCATGCGGTGGAGCTCGTCGTCCTGTATAAAATCGTCTTGTAGCTCTGCGATGCGTCTTCTCTTGCTTGGCGGCTTGCCGCCGTTTAGTTTGTATAGTTTGTTGATGAGAGCGACGTCTTGCGGCTTGTCAATGGGCTCTTGGCTGGAGATTGGCATCGCTGATGAAGATCCCAGACTCTCGAGCAGCGAGGGCATCAGGGATCGGGTGACGAACCTATTTTTAAACAGTTTACCGTTCTCTTCGTGCTTCAGCTCGAATTTCTGGATGGTTCGTAGTACTGTCTCCGCAAGTGTGGGGGCTTCAAACCCTTCTTGACGTAATGCGTAGATCGCGCTGACAATGCTCTCTTTGGTCACGACGTGTGGGAAAGCTTTCTTGGAGTGAGAGATGACAAGGGTATGGTCGTCGAGATCTGCGGCTGGCTGGTCCTCTTGATTCCGGAACATAGCCACGGGAACACTGACTTTCTCGATGTCGTTGAGGATCGCAGTTGTGACGAGTCGCCTAGTGTAGTTGATGCAGCGTTTCGTGAGAAGGTCGATCGCGTCTTGCGAGAAGGGCAGCGGCTGGAAACATGCCGGGGTGAGTTCTTCAGCTCGGGTCTTCGAATATAGCGGTAGCCATCTCTTATTCCAGTTCTCGAGAGACAAGAGACTGTTCTCGTCCGTATGCGGTTCAGTAGCTGGCTGCTCGAACTCCAGTCTGACTTTGGCACTGATTTTTTCCTCGAGTTCGATGTAGAATTCGTCCATCTCGTATGCAATCGGCAAGTCTGCCCTTGACAAGATTCCACTTAGCTTGTTCCCAAACCTCTTGAGATGATCCAGGTTCTCTTTGAGCACCCGGTAGTACACTAGGATCTCGAACTTCGACTTTTGAGGTAGACGATCCTGCCATTCGTCTAGACCGTGAATTGAGTAGCGGGAAACACAGTGGAAGAAAATGATCTTCTCTGACACGCTCCAAAAGGTGCCTAGCGATACGACAGCTCCTTCGCTCTTCTCAACAGATTCATCCTGGTACTCTTCGGCTGTCTCGTACCGATCTTCGTCATCGCAGCTTTCCTCGGAATTGTCGGAGTCAGAGTCCGGATCGGATGAAGAGCTGGGTTTGTCTGCTCTCTCTTGATCCTCAAACCAGCAAACCTTGCTGTCCATGTGGATTCGTGATCCTTCTAGTTCGTAATCATTGCCGGCAAAAGGATCTAAAAACTGCTTCACTTCTTCATTGAAAACGTCGTAATAGTCAGCTACAAAATCACGGCTCCTTTTACCATTGACCATCCCATCAATTGATCCCAGCAAGCAGTGGAATAATTGGCGTTTGACTTTTCATGATTCTATGATAGTATGCCACTATTTGTAAACTTAATTGATTGAAAAATTTTGATTTATTCGATGAGCAGGCATCCAAGGTCATCTCGGACATAAAGGCAGCGTTTTCGAGCGATTGAATGCTGTGTGGAAGTTCCGAATTCAGTCAATGATTGTCTCCAGATTGAATATCGCCTTGACCCTTCGTAACACTCGACAAGTTGTGGTCAATGCCCGGTCGTTTTACTCGACACTACCTAAGGATATAACTGATTCGGCTCCAGAGGGGCAGAAATTAGAAATTGAAGATGCCTCGGGCACTACTCCTCAAATGATCGCTGATGAAGAGGCTACAGATGAATACCGTTCTTTTGCGATAACTAGAGGAAAGAAAAGGAAACCTGCCAGGGCTAATATTGTTGTTCTGGATCCCAAACAAGCAGGACTGTTAAAAAAACGAGATACACCCGGTTTCTTTAGAAGACGAGCTCAGGAGCAGGAGAAGCTGTCAGTTCTGGAGGGTGTCGAGTTGGGTGCCCTCTCTGATCGACAAAAGAACAAAAATGACAATGCTTCTAGCTCTAGAAAACAATCAAATGTGTCCTCTAGCGAAATATTCAGCAAGATTGAATCTCAAAGAAAGAAATTATTAGTGTTCAAGAGTTCCGTGTCGAAAGAGCAAGCTGTCAGGTCCATCAGTTACCAGCAACCCATTCAAAAGATAGTCTCAAAACGTAGGTTTGAGCAATTGGAACAGTTGCTTGACTCTGCATACACTTTGCCACAGTTAAGAGCGTATACCAAGGACTATTATGGTGTGGCTAACAGTAAGACTACCAAAAAAGACATAATTCATCGTATCATTCAGAAATATTGGAAATGTGTCGTCAACGATCAAATTAACGAATCTGAGGATTTGATTACAGAAAGAATTATAGACATCAGCACACGAGACATGTACTTGTTACTACTTACAAACAATGGTAAGATTCTGAACAATTTTGCCCGTATTGGGGCAACACTGGCAGTCGCCATCGATGAGAACGTGCTTATCGTTCGAGCAACAAAGTCAATGATAAAATACGTTGAATTATCGCTCAATAGGATACTTTCTAATGTCAATACGGCTATTTTGCCAGTAAAAGACATTATACAGAACCACACAGCAAGAAACGCTAAACCTAACACCAATGAGCAAGAACTAATATCAATGGTGCAAAGGGAAAGTGCTGCATACTTTGAAAAACGCACAATGGAGAATTACGAAGGTGATGGTGACTACAATATTTCCGCATTCGGCGCCAAGAGAATCCTAAAGGCTAAAAACTTACTGCTATGGGGTCTTAATTACCAGCCACAGCTGATCGAAAAAGTTGAAGTACTGAGTAAAGAACCTCAGGAGTCATTCAGGGAGTTCCCGTTCACAAATGTCGAATGCTTTGATTGGATCAGTAGAAGCAAGGATTGGTGCAGATTGCAGCGACCTGTCAGCAAAAATCCAACACCTAGAGCACCCACTCACAATCTATCAGGGCTGCTCACAAGTGACAGGGTAGACCAATGGTATGACTTTTTAGTCGGCAATACAGTGGACCAAAAGTCCGGTTCTATGAAAGTGAGTACAGTGAAGGAGAATCAAAAGATCTTTAGTCTCACATTAGGTCAAATCTTGACCACGGTCAATGAGTCCTCAGGAAAGAAAAGCATCATGTTCGAGCCAAAAGTGACCCAAATTGCATCCAAACTGCTGGAGTTGCCACCATATGATCAGACATCGACAAAAGATGAGCTTTTCACAGTTGATCAGCACGACTATTACGTTCAACTAAAGTTTATACCTGATCTTTCGACTACCCCAGCATCCAATGATAATGCTCCACCTCTAGAACTGTGGTTTGAGCTTGATGATTACGACAATGCTATCAACAGTACCGCCCGGTGTATTGTTCAACAGGAACAGCGAGCTTTGTTATTAAAGACTCCTCATCTGCCCAACGATTACCGGATAAACGTAGACACAATGGCGGAACTGACGGAGACTTTTGACGATGCCCAAGACAAATGGCTCGAAGACCAGCCAGGTATCAAGGAGTTCATTCAAGAGGCCCAGCTGACTTTCGGCAGCAGAAAAAAGCTTCTCATACCAAAATCCGTCAACATTAACTTGCTACGCCAGGCGGATGAAGATGCGAGAGAGCAATGCAACGTCAAGTACGACTTCGTGAATGCATCTTATCACCGTGTCCTAAGACTGATTTATAAGGACAAGTACATGGTTCAATTCTCAGATGTCAAAGCTGGCTCACTGGGTGGGCGCTACACGCAGGTCGACTTCATTGGTGGCGAAGTTTTGTCCCGCGAAAAGTTCAAGCAGTTCATCTCTGATGTCTCTCAATCCTTCTAATTCATTTGTTGATAGTTTCAATTAATCTAATACATGTAAATACAGTCACTTCTCCCATTTTCCCAAATTCACTTAACATAGCGCCGCATGAAGTCCTGATGGTACTTGGACTTCGATAAATCGTTCTTGTATTCCCCATTGTAATCAGAACTCGTGGTGTCCGTAGTCTTGCCGACTCTATTGCGTCCAAATGTTGTCGACTTGCGCCAACTTCGCTCTTTACTCGGCATCGGCAGTGCTTCATGTAACCCACCCTCGATTTTCACAGCATGATCACTTTTCTGGTTGCTTTTAGCAGCCATTCGTTCCTGTCTGATCTTATTCAGCTCTTGCAACAACGCTTCCTGGTCGTCGTCATCTTCTTCCTCGCTCTCCTCGTCTTCTTCCTCCTCCTCAGCTTCTTTGTCATCAGCAGACTCTAACTCACCCAGCTGCTCAATCTCATATCCATCCCCACCACCGATTTCCTTATCGGATCTGGACTTCTTGACTCGCAGCTTCATCTTGGTATGTCCCGGCAGTAGTCTGGCATGCTGAGTGCCCGTGGGCACGTAGGAAGCTCCTTTGGCGCCACTCCTGGCCTCTAACTGCGGTCTATGAGACGTCGTCATCTAGTCAAGTATCGTCCTTTAGCCTAGCCTTGATCCTTGGCCAGATGTTCCAGTAGGTTTTGGCCTTCTCGCTGGGTCGCGACTCTTATAACGCATCTACATGCTAAAGAATGTCACTGTACGAACATCAGTCTCTAAGAAAGGGCCCTTGTTGAGCATGTCTGGTCAAGCTGATGTGAAGATGAAGTTGGGGGCATCCGATTTACCAGCTTCCAATGGACCCAGACCGAAGTACTTTGATCAATCGCCGGAAGATGACGACGACTACAAGACGCACGAGAATAAAGAAGTGGATCAGTTGGATGATACTTCAGAAGGCTACATATCGACTAAGGACTATGCCTACGATCAGTCCAATCCTTTGCATTACGGTTATCTGCAGGGTGAGGGAGGCGATTATTATGGAGAAGAAGATATGATGGGCGATGATGGTGAAGACGTTAACGAAGATCAGGACAAGAGACAGAGCATTATACTCCCCAAGGACTACCTGATAAACCAGCTGGCAGTTGCTCTGTATGATTTTGAGCCTGAAAACGATAACGAACTTGGGTTAAACGAAGGTGATGTAGTGTTCATCACCTATAGACATGGCCAGGGCTGGCTGGTGGCTGAGAATCAGGAGAGGACCAAGACGGGACTGGTACCTGAGGATTTTGTAACGTATTTGGAAGACGATGAGGACGGTGAAGAAACCACGGAGACTGCACGTCCATTCTACATGACTCATTTCATCACGCAGGGAATTAATTCTACTGTGGGCATTCAAAGGCAGGAAGAGGGGCCCGACAACGACGGTGATCATGAGGATGATGGTGAGTGGGAAGACGTCGACCACTTAGAGGAGGAAATTGCTGATAAACTCAACATAAGTAATTAGGAGTGAATGTAAGTCTATATATGAATGATCGAATTATGGAGGAGTCTCTGGCAGTGAATTTCGGTGATCTACTTTAGGTTATACATCTTCATTAGTTATTTCATCTAGCATGGTGTCCACATTGTCTGTTTCACCATCATCTGCACTTTTCCTCGCAGCTGCCAACTCTTGGTCACTTAGTGGACCACCCAGTTCCTCCAAGATCTCCTTCGTTCCTTCTATCAACTCATAGGCTAGTTCGTCTACTGCTTCCATGCTCTGACCGATTTTGAACGCAAAGCTTAAAGCTAGCCTTGCCTCTTGAACAATTTCATTTAGGCTTTCGTTTGTAAAGTCAAGGCTCAATTCTTTGAAATGCTGGTTGAACTCGAGCATGTTTTCGGGTTTCACCTCAACCTCTGGGTTTGTCAGTTTGAACATTTCCATCTTACTTATCATGTAGTAAGTGAAGCCTTGTAGGTAGTAAGCCTCCAGATTGTCCTCGTCTATGTCCCTCACAGCATTGAGGATGTTTAGTGAGATTTCGTAGAGACCCATTTCAATACACATTTTGGCCAGAGCCAGCAGCGGCTGTAGCAGCTGGACGTGCTCTTCGTAGGTAGAAGCATCCATAGCCTTGGATCTCTGTTCAATGTCTTGCTTTTTGATCTCGAAGAAATTCCACGACTGGGTGAAGGCTTCAATTGCCTCAAGGTATCTCTGCTGCGAGATCCTGATCGATCCGAGCATTGACCACACTTCTGGTGACTTATTGTCGGAGATATCCATAGCTTTGCTCAGGAGTTCCTCACACTGGGCTTCGGCTTCGGCTTCCATACATAGATCTGTCATCCATATTTCGATCATCGACAGGAGTCCTCCAACTATTTCATCAATCTGCACTTGGTTCAGGTTTTCACCTGCTTCTTGCGAAACATTCTCTATTCCTTGCATCAATATACTGATACCCATCTGGCCACCGGTAATCTGTCCCATAGTGAAGAACTTTTGC
Organism: Torulaspora maleeae; assembly: GCA_003708055.3. Classification (NCBI taxonomy): domain Eukaryota; kingdom Fungi; phylum Ascomycota; class Saccharomycetes; order Saccharomycetales; family Saccharomycetaceae; genus Torulaspora; species Torulaspora maleeae. The sequence continues at coordinate 643,294 of PPNA03000004.1, read as the reverse complement.
GAGCCGCCTTTCTTTCCATCTGCATCCAATTCGCAAGCCCTTGTCAACAAGGGATAGGCTTTCTCCAATTGACCGTTATCCAGATAGGCATCGGCAAATACCTGGATCAATGAGACATTAGTAGTGTTTTTCAATATTTTCTTGAATGGTTTTAACTTCCGTAGTGCCTCCTTGACATCGTGTTCACCAAGCGCCTTCTTGGCCTGCTTTATACATGTTTCAACGTCACTCATGGTTTGAAACGAACAGGATGAACCCGTATGCTAATTACGTCTCTTTTACTTGAACTCTGTGCTCATCTCATCGCATGCTAGTTGGCCAATTTTTCACTACTTATCTACAAGGTCACATGCAATTATATTAAATAGATGGTTAAATACAGGTCAATATAACCAAGTAAAGAGCTTCTTAACCCTCTCACGATATGGCCCCGAGTACTGCTTGTACTCCGTCCAAATCATGCGATCAGTTTCCCTTCTGCCCGTGTCCATGTCGAGTTGGTCCAGCCGTTGGATCTTGGAAGTGCCGATGGCCTTGTAACCTATGTAGCAAGCGGCGAAGAGCATTAGGCCACCGTATGCTGAAAAGAACGACTTGGTATTCCAGTAGTTGTGCATGAAATTGATGTAGCCCATGAATAAGACAAATATCGTGCAGCCCAGGAGACCGTAGATCGACAGGTACGGTTGTAACGGAGAGCGATATGGATAGGATGGGTCATCCCTCGATATGATGTCGTCTCGTGTCTTAAGAGCGTAGTAAAATCGTAGAAAGGACAAGTTGAGACCCATCCATATGATTGAGGTACTCGCGCTGGCTATGTTGGCTAGGACATCGAAGTTTTCAACTGCTGTAGGATCAACGGCTAAATACGAGAGAACACCGAAGACGCTGCTGAAAAGCACAGAAATATAGGGTACGCCGGATTTGCTGCATCGTTGGAAGATTGCTGGAGCTTTTCTTTGAACCGCCATCGCGTACAACGTTCTGGAGCTACTGAGTAATGATGAAATTTCAGCACCAACAGTGAAGGAGATCATTATACCGTTAAATACCGACGCGAACGTGCACATTCCAAAATTCTGTAAGGCCAAAACCCATGGACTTACTCCATTTCCACTGTCGCTGTTTTGCCAAGGCACTGTGCGTTGGCAGGAGTTTGTCGTCTGCCATTTAGTGATGCTCTCATTCAGGGAGGCAATTGTGCGGTCTTTCGCCGATCCAGCATAGTAACTCAACAGTCTTGGATCACCACTATAAAAGTTTATCCCCACAGAAAGCACCATTAGCATGTAAAGGACTAGCACGACGCTGAAAGTACGTTTGATAGCCGATGGAATTGATTTCCTAGGGTTAATCACTTCTCCACTGGCCACGAAAGTCATTTCGACACCGCTGTAGGCGAAAGTAGAGATGAGCATCACAGAGGCTACTGCTAAGAAGCGACCCTTCGCTCCTGTGATTCCGTGAAGGCTCCCTTCACCCACATCACCCAGATCAAAAGTAGGGCGGAAAAGTCCGTAAGTAAAATTATTGGTAGATCTCGAAGAGTCCCAGTATCGAAATCCAACCTGCTCATGGTGAGAGCCCCCATGTCCAGCATTCAGTATCACCATGGCTAAAACCATTGCTACCGTGATCAATATCTTCAAGAGTCCAATAATGTAAACAACTTCACCGAGAACTTTCACATCCATCATGTTAATAAAGATCGGACATATCAGGAAAAGTGTCGTGAATCCAGCCGTAGCTCCTCTAGAAACGTTTAACCTTTGAAAATAGCTTAAATAGAAAGTGCAAGCCACAATTTGAGCCGGTAATGCAATCATTGATGAAAACCAATAGGTCCAGCCTAATGCAAATCCAAAAGCGTCCTCAACAAATCTGGACGCTAATCCACTAAAACCTGACGAAACAGGGATCAAAGTGGACAGCTCGGTGAAAGAGAGTAATGTTGCCAACACAATGCTCCCGGTTAACGCGAACCCCAGCAAAGAGCCAAAAGGTCCAGCAATTGAGAAGGCTTTCCCGGATGTCAACAAGATTCCAACACTTATGCAGGATCCGATGCCAACCATTTGAATATGTCGAACGCGCAATTTTCTTTGAACATGATACACCGTGTTATTAGGGCCATTGAAGAAGTCTTTCAAACGATGAGGGAAGCCTCGAGATCTCAACTCTGGCTCATGAGAAACAATGGAATTAGATGATTTAGAGCTTCTTGTTGCTATGCGCTTGTGAGTCAAATTTGGTTCCTCGTTAATTGCCATGTTTCTGTAGCTGGCGTTATCTATAATATGAGTTCTAGAAGAGAACCTTGATAAGGTGTCCTCTGAGTCAAAGTCAGTCGATTTCGTGGTGAATCTGGGCAAGCAATGTTTCACCCAGGAAGATGTGGCACGCAACAGCCTGTTATGCCTTACTCCGGACAGGTTTCGAAGCACATCATCATCCGCCGTGTAGCTCTCAAGTACCACATCTTCTTTGAGTACCTTGACATCTCCACAAGCTTGTTTCTGAAGTATACTCTGAACTTTTTCTCGTAATTCGTATTCTCTCTGGACTCGTAGATTATAGTGGGTGAAGTCATTAGGATTGTCGGAATACGATTCTGACGCAGACTTATCTTCTAACATCTTTTCCAATGCAATGTCGCCTTTCTTAGCGTATAAGTCCGTCAAGTAGAACCTACTGTTTGCTGCACGCTCCCTGTAGTCGTCCAAATCATGTATGTGTTCGCCATCGATGATGCTTCGTAATATACTAGTATCAAATGTATTCCCTGATGTTGATCCAGCATCACTTTCACCGGAAATTTTGGGAGGCTCTGGCCTGTTATCTTGTCGAGTGGTCGTTATTTGTAAGTTATGTGCGTCAGGAAACAACCCCCCTAGAGGTCGCTCTGAGTCCATCAAAGATCACTATCGGTCGAACAAGTTAATATCTGGCACTTTGCAATGATGAAAGCTCAGCTTGGATGTCTCTTGACTAGGCTATTTGTATCTACTTCTCTTGAAGATTGAAGATGAACGAATTTGTAGATCACTACAATTGAAGCGCACGGCTGCACTATCAAAGGTCAATATAACTTTCATAGGAAGACTATGTAAAAGTTATGAATGCTATGTCTATTTGAGATGGAATGTCTTCCCAATTGTTGTACGCATCTTTTTCGCTGTGGTGGGAGCTGCGTTGGGGTGTGATTCTATTGGTGTTGGAGGCTCTTCCTCATCGTCTTCGTCTCGTGGTGCGCTTACATGACCCAGTGCGTTCAACCTCCTTTCTCTCTCTATCATGGTCTCAGATGCGTCGTCGCTGTCCCCACTATTGTCTGCAATGTTTCCCTCGTCCGAGTCATAGCTTTCGATGTCGTCTGCGTACTCAGAATCATCGACAGCATCGTCGTCCTCACCGTCGTCCTCATAAGAATAATCTTCCTCTTCACTGGACTCATCATCGTCAGCTTCATCCTCATCCCCTTCCTCGATATCTTCATCTGATCTATGGTTATTATTTTTAGGGGCTGGGGTGAGATTCCTGACCATCTTCTTCAAATCATCGGTTTTATTAGAGGGCTTCTCGGTAGAGCTCGAACCTGGCTTGCTTTTCAAACCAACAGCGGAAAGAGCTTTAGAAACCACACTTGTACTTCTCGGCCTAGTGACTGATTTGTTATCATGCGTATTGATCTTGTAACGACGTAAAACCTCGCCCTCTTCGTCTTCTATTATCAGCATATTGTCCATCTTGTATGCGTAGTACTTGTTGTTTCGGTCAGCATCAACCAAACCATGCATCTTGACGAAACTAGACGGAGAGACAACCCTTTTCAATGATTTCATGCTCCGTGATGATTTGTTACTTAGAGCTCTTGATAAGCCACTGCCGATACTCTCTTCATCGTCCTTTGGTGGTCTGTTAAATTCTGCTTGATCTATAATCTCCCCTGCCTTGTTTTCAACGATCAACTTATTGCTTTCAGTGTATGCAACATGAGCTTCTTGCTCCTCTTCTCTAATCTTTCTCCTTCTTTCAGCTTCGGAGGACGCTACGGAAGATGAATCCTTGTTGATCTCAACATCAGTTGGTGACTCTCCCGATGGTGGTGGGTTTATCTTACCGTCTAACACTTCCAGATCCGAGTTATCTCCGCTGTAAGCTAAAGTATCGAGTCCCTTTATGATATGAGCCGTCGAGCGTGCATCCAGAACGTCGACACCTTCGCCCTGTTGGGCTTCTGCGGTTTCTTGAGTTTGATCACTAGAGCTAGGATGTTCAGTAGAGTTATCGAGTTTTTCTTTCAAATCTTCTTCACTTTCCTTATCACTCCTTCCAGGTGGCCCTAAGGCGAAAGTAGCTGCATTCGCTTCTTTCTCCCTTTGTAGTCTTTCCCTGCCCAAATCGTTGAGTTCGTCATCATATGCTTCTTGATTTTTAGTATTGTTTCTAGATAAAACGTGGAACAGTTCTCTTCTTCTTCTGCGCTTCTTCTTATTCTTCTTTCTCTTCATGCCACCAATAGGTTTAGCAGGTATTCCACTAGTCTCTACACTACTGTAACCATCTCCGTGAGGTGCTTCTGTATCAACTCTTTGCAGAGAGAAGGAACGCCCATTTTTGTCCAGTGATGGCAATCTTTGCATCCAAGAACTTTTCCCGTTTCCATTAGTAGTGTGTGTAGTGAAACTCTTTGTCAGAGTTATGGTATTCAAATGACGTCCCAATGTAATGATAGCCACTGAAGATCCATGAACGATGATGGAAGTCACAATGAAAAAACACGTGAGAGGCCAGATGCATGAAATTAATTGCCACTCTGGGCTTCCTCTTTCCGGCATCTCCGTGAGGGGGGTCTCGACATGAGAAACACTTTCTTCTAGTTCCTTTCTTGCCAGGATTGCTGCAAAAACAGCGCCAACACCAATGGGACCGAAATGACCAACGAAAATAGCTTCACGCCACGATTTGATGTCTGGTATAAACGACTTCAACATCAAGACTGCGGGAATTCTTCTCAAGAAGATCACAACTATAGCCAGAATAATCAGTCTCCAGATGTTAGTACCAATACTACCATCATTAAAGTGTTCCCATGGAATGATGGCACCAAAATAAATAAAATATGCATAGTTCAATAGTAGATCAATCACCGTAGAGACGTTACTCTCGTGGGTCTTAGTACTGAACCATCCATCCCATGAAAACGCCGTACCAGCGGCAAATGAAACTAACAGATCATCAACACCCAGAATCGAACCGAAACCGGCACACATGAAGGTCAAAACCACGTAAAATGCCAAGAACGATTCACGATCAATGATATTCTTCTGTTCTGCAAATTTGATAGCTCTTCTACCGCAATAGCCGATGGCAACCCCAAGGATACAGCCAAACACACACTCATACAAGATAGTCACACAGATCCAATCCTTCACGATAAGCCCACCCCTGCCGGGATGTAGCACCAAGTTCAAAGACAGGAAGATAAACGGGAAAGCCATACCATCGTTACAACCAGATTCAGCAGACAACAGATTTCTCAGATGACCTGGGACCCTCTGTGCAAACTTACCTGAGACCACGGACTGTGCCAAGATGGGATCTGTCGCGGTGATACAAGCCGCCACCAGCAAACTGCCCGAGAAGTTTAAACCTGGGATTACGATCCACACGAACAGCCCAATGATTAGCCAGCCAGACGTCATCACCGGCAGCAGCAGCATCGTCACAGATAGCCAGTGCTTCAACATATATTTCCGGGGCAACTCTACCGCAACGGCAAAGATCTGCAAGCACAGCACTATACGAGTGATCTCCAATGTGATCGCGTCCGAAGCACCCCACGACAGTGGATTGAACCAATTCAGACAGTGCGGCCCAACGATTAGGCCAAATATGCCCGCTACTGTCGACTCACCAATATAAAGCTGTTCCTTCACATACAGGGAGACTAACGAGAAGACCGACGAGAACACTCCAATACAAGCGTAAGCAATGTGAGCCTTGGACACTTCCAGCTGCTCCCAAACAGCCATACCTCTTTAATATGCAATTCAGAGTTCAGCAATCTGTCCTTAGCAGCATACAGGACCTTCCTTAGGAACAACACTGGCCATCGTTCAGCTAATCTATAGCTACATTGCTGATAGAGAAGAGCTCGATATGCAGGGGCCTAACTATTTTTTTTGCGTCATCAATCAGGGCCGGGTAACCCCTGGCGAAGTAATACATAAAGACTATATAACTCTATAGATATTTGGGCTGTCACCGGCGCTGGAAGCTGTTGCTGGCGCTGTGGGTTTCTGAAGCGGCTCAGTCGCTGTTCACCTTGCGCTTGACCGACTCTATGAGAGCTTTCAGCTCGAGAACGCTTTCCGGAACACTTCTATCGGGCGCGACTGAGTCGCGCGACATGGACTGGTTCGTCGTGGTCGAGTTGACGGGCGTTTGGAAAAGTGCTGGTTCTCGAATGACTGGAACGCGATCTAGGGAGGTATTAGACAAGTTTGAGGGGTATCCTGGCTGAGCAAGGAGTGATGTGCTCGAGGCTGCTGTGGCCACATTCGGAATGTTCGAGGAGTAACTTGGTGTACTGGGAGCGTCTGAACGGAGGCGGCGAGGGGGGCCTCTAACTTTGATAGCTAGATGCGAGCCCTGCATGCTGGGTGACGACGATGAAAGTGTTCTTCGTGCCAGTGGGGTCTTGAACGTATTCTCTTTGGATTTCGATAGTAGAACCGGTAGTTTCCTTTTGTTCATCCTAGGAGAAGCTGCCACATGAGAGCTCAGATGAGCGTACGTGTTCCTTGCATCTATTTGTTTCTTATTTTTTTGGTGCTCTTGTTCGAGCATTTTCTGCATTTTCTTGTCTATATCATTAGATGTGCCAGGGAGAGCTTTCTGGCTTGGTACTCCTGCCAAAGAACGGCGCTTCAGCAGAGATACATGATATCTCCCCCGGTCGGTGAGTTTGAACTGGAAACTCCCAGCGATCTGCCGAAGTCCGTTTTCTAGTTCAAGTTCAGGCGCGTTGCCCGTAATGTTGATCATTCTGATGTCTTGAATGACGCTATTGTAGCTTTTGGAGATTCGATTGATCTTTAAACTTTTGTAAATTGCAGACTCGCTGAGTGGCGTTTCAGCAGACTCCCAGTATAATAGCATCACACTGAAGCATATGTTTGTGTTTAGAGATATGCCGGTTATCAGCTTAATCAGTTCCTCGCCGTCCTGTTGGAGTTTCATCTCCAAGTCGAAGATATTAGAATCGGTGACCCCGGTATTGAATACGAGTAGTTGTACGTTGCTGAAAAGAGCAGGGTTGTAATTAGAGTCGATGCATTGGATTTTCATTTGAAGATTTTTGGTTTTTAGAGTAAGCGGGATCTTTTTATCTGGAATGTTGAATTTGGCCATGACCCAAGAGTTCGCTATGGCTGACCAATTGTTCCCATATAAGAAAATGTCTCCCATGGAGAAGCTTTCTGGCAAGTTAAAATGTTCAGCCAGGGTGTTGATGTACATCTCTTCCATGTCCAATGGTTCCCATACCTCTTTCTTTCTTCCCTGCTGGACTGAGAATTTGTTTACTTCATCAACGACAGGTGAGAGAGTTAGGTTTTTCCCATTCGAAGAAGGTAGAGTGAATGCAAACATACTATCATTTCTGGGCGTTGAAGCAAGCTTCAGTTTTTTGATTTTCGGTACTCCTAGCATACGCCCGACGTCATGAATCTCTGACCTTTTCTTTGCCTCAAGATTTCTCTCTCTTAGCAAAGACTTGTATACAGTTCTCCATTTAAGCCAGTTCGTAGACCTTAAATTGCGCTTATGAAATTCGTCTGCCTTAGACTCGAGAAATACCTGATATAATTTTTCATGAAGGAATGCATGGTATAGGCCTTGTGCCAATCTTTTAATCTGGTTGCTTCGTGCTGTACTTTTTTGTAATGCTTCTTCTATCCGATTGGAAATTTGTTTATGAACCACCTCTTGAACAATTTGATTTGTTAGTTTTTGTAAGGCTATGTTCCGCCTCTCTTGCTTTTGAGCCACTTGCTTTTCTTGCTGTTCACGTTTTCGTTTTTGTTCTAATTCAAGTTCTAAATTCTTTTCAACTTGGGCCTGTTTGATAGAGGTATCATTGCTGGCAATGTTCGACGGCGCTAGGCCGTTACCGACAACTTCAACTTTATCGATTGGTTGGAATAGTGGAGTGGCAGTCGGGACTGAAGAAGGTGTCGGTGTAAAATCGACAGGTTTCGTGGTATGTTCATCTTGCCGTGGGGGATTAAATGATTTGAAGGGACTTTCGGTGCTTGTAGTAGCAGTTCTGACTTGACCCTCCTGTGTGGCATGAAAAGTTGGTATAAGATTATGCTTGGGGCCCACATCTTGTCCCGTGTTGTTAACCAGCGCAGCATAAGAAGTAGAACCAAGCATTTGATCGACGCGCCTTAAAATAGCATGCTTCAGTGGTTGTTTTTCCGTCAATTTATGCGACTGACACGGCAAACTTTTCATTTCTACACCTTCAGATGTCATGGTAATGGAGTAGTGATCGCAGAATTTTTCGAGCTCTTCACGGCTATTGAAAAGGAAATCTCTTATCAAGTAGTCTGGATTGATGGCCTTATGCCTTTTGTTCAAAGAGTGCGAAAGCGCCTTGAAAGCATAAAAACGAACTTCATTAACATACAGCTCCAAAAATGAGCTCATCAAAAATGGCACCTTTCCTGAATCCAACAATTGAAAAAACCGTCTGTAGAAATTGAGACAGTTCTCGGTTTTGATATAACCTCTCTCGTTGAAGTTTGAACTGGAGACTATTCTCCTGAAACAAATAGCAGTTTGAACCATTTCGTCCCGGAAAATCTCTTCTGGTAACTCTTGGATGTTTTTATCGTACTCTGGATCGCGAATCTTACTGAGCAAAGCGTACGCTCGAAACTCGGCTTCGTTAGGACACCTCCCACCCTCTGCTCGTACTTCGTCATAAATCTCCGAAAGTGTAATCAATGACTTGTGCAACTGCTCCAGCTCCTGTTGCAGAGAAAAATCCGCCTTGGATCTGGCCATGACATGGATGATCAGTAGGTGGATACGCACGATTCTCTCGTTACAATCGACTGCTTCTGGTCCCGAGTAATTTTGGTACGTGAAATCTTGTCGTATCGATCTCATTCTATCCCACAGGAACCCTTCGCTGCTCGGCAGTGTTTCCAATAGATTATCGACGATATAGTCCAAAGTCTGCGAGAGAATATGAGGTGGTCTCACATCAGAAGGTAGCGGTGGTGCTGCCGCTGCTGCGGGACGAGCAAAAACCTTGAGAGCCTTCAACTTTGAAGCTTTCTTATCGCTTGCTGAATCCTTTTCATAGGAGAACACCGTGTGCTCGACATTCCTTCTTGCTCTTTCAAAAACAGGACACATATCCAGACAAGTTCCCTGGAACGCAATTGCCTCTGTCAAGTCTTTGGCCAGGTCCGCTTTATCAACCAGCCCTTTGTTTTCCATAACTTTCCTCTCGACCTCCCTCATCTTCTTCAGAGCATCGTACAAGTCCTCTACATCGTCGATGCCTGCCTCCAACTGTGCCATCTTTTGCTGGTTGGCCCTGTCCCAGGGATCCTGGACGAACTTCTTCTGTTTGAGCTGCGGCTGCTGGCCGACCAGAAACTTTGGCGTATCTCTGGGAGCATGATTGAACCTTTGGAATCCCAGACTTTCAGGGTTCACCACCAGAGGACCAACACCGTGTGGCACCTGCGAGCCTCTATCTTCCTGCCTCCTCGGTGCCAAGTGTTCGACTGCAAACCCAGCATTGCTTGGAAGGAAATTGAAGCTGGGCGCACTTGCTGTGGCACCAAACGAGGTGTTCATGAAGCTTCGCCTGTCTCTAAACCCTATTTTCTCTTGCCGAGTAAACTCGAGTTAGTTGTATGAATTTTTCACCTACATAGATAACTATAACAGATATACACGACTAGATATAGTAGAGACCGAACCTGGAGGCCTCCACAGCTTCGCTCTGGATGTAGTGAACGGGCAAGCCGTACTCGATCACGGCTTTCTCCAGAAACTCGGAAGCTACGTCTTGCGCCCTCATGTGGATCCCGATCAGACAGTGAGCGTCGAGTCCGCGGGCCTTGTAGAGCTTCCAGAGGCCGCTCAGCGTCCGCAGAAACGGCTCGATCAGATAGTCGTTGTAGATCACGTCCATGGCGACGATGTAGACCGTAGAGCACTCGGCGACGAGACCCAGCTCGAACGGCAACTCGCCCGCCGGGACCTGAAACGTTTCCCAGTCGAGCGGCAGCACCTCGAGCCCGACACGCGGCTTGGCATCGCGGTCGCCCGGGTCCTGAAGCCCCAGCGACCGCGAGACACACCGTCTGCGATTCAGCTGCAGCAGGTTCTCGCGGATGTTGGCCCGGAGCCCGTTCATGAGCCCGCGCTGGTCGGTGCACACGTACGCTTGGACATAGTTCCCTAGCACCACAGGCAGCACGCCCGCCGTGCCCGCTCCCAGCTCCAGCACACCGGTCCCAGCACCCAGCAGCGCCGGCACCACCACGCCGTCTACGCACCCACCGTCTCTGAGTGCAGCGGCGTGCGCATCGTACAGCAGCCACCGGACGAAGAACGGCGTCGCCGACCACAGCACGTAGCCCGTGGTCGAGTTCCCGTTGTCGCGCGACGACCTGAGACTCGTCAGCGACTGGGCCACCTCGAGGTAGTACCGGTCCGCACGCCGACTCTTCCGGGTACCGTCTTCCGGAGGCTCGATGTCCACGCTCACCACGCCCGCGCCCGCATTGACCATCCCAAGGTCCTGTCGCAGTGACCCAGTCCGTGCCGCCAGCCCTATGTACCGCTCGCAGATGTGCTCGTGCACCGTCTCGTCCTCGAGCCTCAGCATTTGCAGCGCCATCGGCGAATTTTCTCTCCGGCCTACTAATCATTAACTTCCACCACTTATACTTGCATTTCGTTGGTTCAGAAATATAAATCTATAGATTCAATACCGTACAGATTTGACGCTTGGCAATCAAGCGACTGCTACAGACGTACAAACTAGATCAGCTTCTTGGCGAGCAGAATCTCGGCGATCAGGATCCCGGCACCCGCAGCACCAATGACAGTGTTGTGCGACAGCACCACCATCTTAAAGTCGAGCACCGGGTCCTCTCTGACCCTGCCGACAGAGACGCCGTAGCCGGCATCTCTGTTGCGGTCCAGCCTGGGTTGCGGTCTGTCGTTCTGCTCGAGCACGTGGATCGTCTGCTTAGGCGCCGAGTAGCACCCCAGCCTGGCCGCCTCGCACACGTACTCACGCAGACAACTCTTGACCTCTTCCACGGAGGGTGCCGGTCTGTTCTTGAAGCGCAGCGAGATGCACTCGGTGTGTCCGTCGGACACCGCGACACGGTTACACTGCGCAGAGACACGCATCTGGTCCTCCGGAACCAGCTCGACACGGCGCCCATCCGCAGACAGCGCACCCAGAATCTTCTTGGTCTCCCACTCGATCTTGTCCTCCTCACCGCCGATGTACGGGATGATGTTGTCGAGGATGTCGATGCCTGGCACGCCCGGCGAGAAGCCTGCGCCCGAGATCGCCTGCAGCGTGGTCGTGGTCAAAGCATCGATCGGCCCGAACCGCTCGACCAGCGGCTTCAGCGGAGCCACCAACCCGGCGGTCGAGCAGTTCGAGATACAAACCTGGAACCCACGGCCCTCGCGCTGTGCAACCAAGTCCAGGTGCTCAGGGTTCACAATCGGCACCACCAGCGGCACGCCAGGCTCGCGCCGGTAGTTCTTGGCGTTCGACACCACGGCTAGCCCGGCCTCCACAAACTCGCGCTCGATAGGCCCGGCGTAGTCCGCGTCGAGCCCGGAGAACACCACGTCGCACGCGGCGAACTCAGCCGCGCGGCACTCGCACACAACCAGCTCCTCGGCGAAAGCGGGCAGAAGCTCTGTCTGCTTCCAGTTAACCGCGTCTGCGTAGCGCTTGCCCGCCGACCGGGGCGACGCACCCAACACGCGCAGCTCGAAGTCCGGGTGCTCCGCGAGCAGCAGGATGAACCGCTGCCCGACAGACCCCGTTGCACCTAGCACACCAGCAACTTTCTTGGCCATTCTGTCTGGCCCTCTGCGTTCGCTACACCGCTATACGCTGTACACACTGCTGCTTATAAAACTTTTCACGCGCCGTGCGCCGCGACATGCCGGCGCGCGGTGTGAGTCACACCGCGCGGCGCTACCACTAGCTGGCGCTCGCTGGCTGCAAGCCTTGGAGGTCGCGCTCGAGCCGGCGCAGCTGCGCAAGCGCGGCGCCCAGGCCGGCGTCGCCGTCGGCGGCTGCGCCGACCGTCGCGAGCGCCTCCTTCTCGGCGACAAACGCGCCCACAAACTGCACCAGCTCGTCGCGGCCGACGTGCTCGCGCACGCCGCCCGCGGCCACCGCCACCGGCGCGTGCACCGCGCCGCCCGTCCGTCTCGCACTCTTCATCATCGCTGTCTGGCGTTCCCGCCGAGGCGTGCTGCGCCGTCGAAAACGCGCCGCCTTATATATAAAAAAAAAGCCGTGCGGTGTGACAGAAGCCGCTGGAAGCCGCTGGAAGGGGCAGGGGGCGCAGAGGGCTATATAAGGCGGAGGGGAAGCTTAGTACAGAGGGCAGGTCTCTACTACGATTGCACCAGCAATGTCCAAGGTTTATTTCGACGTGGAGGCTGACGGCCAGCCATTGGGCCGCATTACGTTCTCGCTGTACAACGACGTGGTCCCCAAGACCGCTGAGAACTTCAGAGCGCTGTGCACCGGCGAAAAGGGTTTCGGGTACGCCGGGTCGCCTTTCCACCGTGTGATCCCCGAGTTCATGCTGCAGGGTGGTGACTTCACCGCAGGCAACGGTACCGGTGGTAAGTCCATCTACGGTGGCAAGTTCCCCGACGAGAACTTCACGCGTCGTCACGAGCGTCCAGGTTTGTTGTCGATGGCCAACGCGGGCCCCAACACCAACGGCTCGCAGTTCTTTATCACCACCGTGCCCTGCCCATGGCTGGACGGCAAGCACGTGGTCTTCGGCGAGGTCACTGACGGCTACGACGTGGTCAAGAAGGTCGAGTCACTCGGCTCGCCATCGGGCGCCACCAGAGCGCGCATCACGGTCGCCAAGAGCGGTGAATTGTAGCTGTGTAGTTCGATATAGCTTTTTTATGTCACCGGTAACGTATATGAGCAGTGAAAAATTACAGGCTAGTTGAAATATCTAACTCCTATAGACCACTAGACCGGTGGGACGATGGATTCGCTGTCGAAGAAGCTGCAGAACCTGGGGATCCACGACATCCGCAACGCTGCGCGTTTTGCGCAGAACATGATTGTGCAGTACGAGCCTTACCAGGTCGACATCCGGCGGGCAACGAACACGGACTCGTGGGGGCCCACTCCGAAGCATCTGGCCAAAGTGCTGCGTAATCGGTTCCAGGTGCCACTGTATCTGATGACGGAGTACACGTTGAAGAGGCTGGTGGACCACATTGCGACGAGACCGAAGAACCTGTACGAGAAGGCGCGCAAGGACTACGTCAACTACGGGTCCGAGTGGCGTGTGGTGCTCAAGTGTCTGGTGGTTTTGGAGTTTTTGCTGCTGAACGTGGGCGACGGAGACGAGCTGAACCAGGTGCGCAGCTGTCTCGTCACGCACAAGCATCTGCTGACCCGCGAGGTGATGGAGTACCGGGTGGGCATCTCGAGCGACGGGAAGATGGAGGTGCACGAGCGTGGGATCCGCAAGAAGTGCGAGAACGTGCTGCAGTTGCTGGACGACACGCACTACCTCAAGCGGGAGCGCCAGAAGAACGTTAAAAACAACCTCAAGATCCGCCAGCAGACCGAGTCGTCGCTGTACAACGCCAACCCGCTCACGGGCGACAGCGGGTCTTCGAACGACGACGAGCTGGTCGACGAGGACGAGGTCCCCGAGACTGTGCCGCAGCCGCGCCAGCGCCGCAAGTCGCACGTCGACGAGCAGAGACGCCAGAGAAGAGAGATCCTGCGCGAGCGCATCAAGAACACGGAGACCCAGCGCAAGAAGCAGTTGCAGGCGAGTCAGGAAGTGCCGGATCTAATCGATTTCGACGCCGCAGAGCCTGCCGCCGCGCCGCAGGCCCAGGAAGACGACGACGACGACGATTTCGGCGACTTCCAGGGCGGCGACGACAAACCGGCTGCGGCGGCGCCCGTGGATCTTCTCAACATGCCCACGACGACCGAGTCAGCGCCAAAGAAGGACGACGCGTTCGCCGATCTGTTCTCCTACTCTAAATCACTAATATAATTGTACATACGAACGCACGGTGTATCACAGCTTGCGCAACTTGTCCGCGAGGGCGCCCTCGTCGACGAGCTCCTGCTCGTCGTCCACGTCTCCGGCAAGACCACGCTCAAAGATCTCCCGCCCGGTCATCTTGCCGTGGTGCGCCTCCAGCCGTCTCTTGTCGTCCCGCTGGTCGATCCCCAGCTCCCGCCGGAACCGCGCCCGCCACTCCAGATACGACTCCCGCGTCACCTTGGTGCCCTGGAACTTCTTCTGCTCCTCGCGCTCGCGCGCCTGTAGCTCCAGCTCGTGCTGCCTCTCCAGCTTCCCGAGCTGCTCCACGAACCACGTCTCGCACAGCTCCTTCACCGACGCGATCAACGCAAAGCACATCTGCATGCCCAGCAGCATGTCGTTCTCGATCTGCTCCTCCAACAGCACGCCCAGCTCGTCCACATACGCTCCAAAATGGATCTGGTCGGGCAAGCTCTGCAGCTTGCCCACAACCTTGTTCCCGTGATCATCGAACTCTTCCTCGTCCTCGCTCTCCTGGTCCTCGCCCACCGCCTCCTCCAGCGCCTCAATGCCTATCGCAGGCGCCTGTTCCGGATACTGCTCAGGCAACCTAAACTCCAGCCTGATAGTGTGCTCTGTTGTCAGCGTGCTCGCATCCTCCAGCTGCGGTTCCAACTTCACATCCACCCGGAAACACACTCCGGGCCACGCTGAACTCACCACCTCCAGCTCATCAGGATATATCGACTCCAGCACCTCCAATTCCTGCTCCTGCTCGCCACGGTAATCCATCCTGCTCGTTCCAGCCTCTCTGCTCATCTCTTGCTCGCTGCCTGCTTTTTTTTCAAATGCACCGTGGAAATTACCATTCTCGAGCCTGCGGATTTGGGTGCAAATCACCAACAGTTCGAGCCTTTGAGGTGGCTTTGGAGTCAGCCTAGGGACACCCAGCGATCGAGAGCTGCGGCACCCAGAAGAGGCCCGCCCAGGTTATATAAGTCGGCAGTCTTGTAGTGTATATCTCACGGGCTGGCGGGGGAGAGGCGATCAACGATGATTTACGGTAATACTGCAGCACGCAGTGTGTCAACGGGGACGTCGTCGGTGTTTTCGAGCGACGGGGATGGGTACGATGCCAGGATCCGGGAGATCGAGGAGTACTACGTGAAGACGCTGCTGAACGAGGACGAGGAGCTGGAGAGCGAAGCGTCGAGCGTAGGTGGGTCGTCGCCCAAGCGGGCCATTGGTGGGTACCAGCCTCTGGACTTTTTCAAACCGTCAGTGCAGGTCATTGGCGAGGGCACGCTGGGGTGCAGGCGGTCGAAGAACCCATTGGAGGTCGATATCAACAGTAGTCTGGTGCCCGGTGCGGATCAGTTGCCTTTGACCACGGAAAACCTGCAGAGGCTGACCATTGCGCCGGAGTCCAAGAGGAACGTGCACATCGCCAACACCACCAAGGGCCACCAGGACTCGCAGCAGCAGCTGAACAGGGAGCTCTACAAGACGGAGCTGTGCGAATCGTTCACGACCAAGGGCCATTGCAAGTACGGCAACAAGTGCCAGTTTGCGCACGGGCTTGCGGAACTCAAGTTCAAACAGCGGTCGACAAACTTCAGGACCAAGCCCTGTGTCAATTGGACCAAGCTCGGGTACTGTCCCTATGGGAAGCGTTGCTGCTTCAAGCACGGCGACGACAACGACATCAAAGTCTATATGGATGCTGGGAACAACGCCAAGCCCACGCCGGCAAAGAGACCCAAGAATTTGCATGCAAACGTCAGGGCTCTGCAAAAGATCACATGGTAGGGTTTCGTGGGTTCCGCCAGTTATTTATTAAGTAGTATGACAATATACTCGTAGGATCATTTATTCCTGATCGGCACGGAGGCAGATTTGCGCATGCGAGACTTCATCGACCTTCTCGAGCTCGAAAGCCGGTGGCTGGCGCTCGTCGGGTTCTCGCCCTGCAGGGGAAAAATCCTGCCCGAGTACATCGTGTCGCTCGGGTCGTCTGCGATGTCTTCGAGGCTGATGCCCTCCATGCTCCGCTGGATCAGGTATCGCAACGAGTTGTACCAGATGTTGTGTCGCTGCCTTGTCGCGCAGGTGATCTTGACTTTCTTGTTCTCGCTATGCACAATGATACTCTTGTGGTACAGACCGGCAGGATACGGGTTCGTGTCGACGACGCTCTCCACAGAGATGATCGCTGTACACTTGGTCTTGTGGCTGGATGGATTCGACAACACAGGGTTGGTCGTCGACCAGTAAAGAGTCAACGTGTATGGATGTACCCAGAAAAACCTCTCGTGACGAGCGCTCAACCCAAACGAACCAAGGTATGGATAGTACTTGTGTAAGTACTCACCAATTACAGTTTGCGTCAATGCTGGTATTATGCTGGGTTCACTCAGTGAAGCCACTGTGGCCAGCGAGATAGCACCCATTGAACCACTTCTGGCGATCGACGAATTGTCATTTCTTGTGACGAGCGATGGACTTCTGGAGTGCTTGAACGCAGCGCTATGAGACATAGATCTGGGCGCTTTGAATGGAGAAATTGGTGCAATAGATTTAGCAGGCGATTTCAGTGAGCCTCTAGAGGCTTGTCTATCCATTTTGGAATCACTAATCGCGGGAGGATGCGGATTTTTTAGTTTAATCGCGGCAAGTCTCTCATCTTTTAATCGTATCTTCTCTTCGGTGACCTTGATGGCCAATGCTTTCTGCTTTTCTAGCAATAATTCATAGTAAGTATCAGAAACAACTAACAAGCGCCTGGCACCGCTCAGTGTGTTAACCCCTGAGGCCCCTTCAGGTGAGCGAAACAACTTGAAGCGGTCAGCGATGACCTTCAGATGGGCAAATGCCGCTTCGTATGTACAACTCTTGTCCCATCCATCGTCTGTATTTGGGCCTTCATTAGCGGACAGATCTTTGCCCTGATGTTGTTTTGGGCTTGCAATTGACGATTCGGTTAGTTTCTCATATTCGCTCTGAGGAATAGCAACCAAATCATGCTTTCGTGCCTGTTCAATGATTTCTGCATTACTCAAAGTCGGAGTACTCAGTTCTTCCTTTATCTGCTCGAACTGTTCCATTGCAATTGGCACCAACTTGAATTCTAATGCCCACCTCACAATATCTTCGACACTTGAGTTAGCTGGCATTTTCTTCTCTTCTTTTTGATCTTTCTTACTGGCCTCTGGTGTTCCAAGTGCTAAATCATGGGAAGATTTAGACATATTATCTGTCTGTGGGTCTGATGAGTCGCTGTTCAATGCCTGTCTACTTGCTTCTTTCTCCTTAGTCGTTGGCATCACTATCAAACCAAGATGGGACGCCTCGGTTTCAATTACCTCCCGTGTGATCTGGGGCGCCTTAACGTTGGCTTTTTTATCAAGATTCTCAAACTCAGATGCAGTCAGTGCAACATATCCCAAGTCAGTCACCCTCACCTTGACATTGTCAGCTGTCAGACGTTCATTTGCTAGTTGAGTCTTCAGCTGCGTTAAATAGTCCTCCTTTACTGCAGCGAGGCCAAATTGGGGAGCGAGTTTCTCAATCCGGCCTGCATCAATCTCGCCTTTCTCAAGCAACTCATCATATTCATCTTGCTTCAAAATTACCAGATCAAGCTTTGATGCTTCCACCTCGAGTTTTTCTCTTGTTATAGGGGTTGATGTTGCACTTAGATAGTTCTCGTACTCAGCCCTTGGTAAAAGCACCAAATCTTTTTTCTCCGCCTCCTTCATCAATGTTTGTTCGTCCAAGTCAGTGAGTTCATCCGAATCGCTCTCATCCTGCGCAATACCGGCTTCGCTCAATTCAGGGACTTCTTGCTGTCCCTGATCAACGGTCTGCTCTATACTAGAAAGAGCAACCAAACGATAACCAAAAGCTATTGCTCTTGCCCGTATTTGCTCGATGGTTTCGTGCGATTCATTTGCCAACGGAGTTACGTTTTCACACGAAGCATCAATTCCCGTGTTGCCATCCGTAGCATCAATGACAGGTAATGATTTCGTTGTCGTAGATATTGTTGCCTGGCGTTGAAGCTCTGTATCCCCAATTTCCGAGATCCCATCATCTAGTAGACCATCTTTAGCTGAGAAGAAAGAGTCCGAAGTTGTGATAGAAAATTGGTCATGAAATTTCAATGACTCTCCTGTATCGGCGGCAATCGATTTTCGGCGACATGGAGTCGGAGAATCTAGATGGAAGGGAACCAATCTCATGTTAAACTTTGCAGCAAATTCCTCAAGGTTTTCATATTCAAAAGAGTCACCACCAACCGGTTTTCTTCTCAGCAATGCTTTGTATTCTTTAATGGGCAGCACCGCAAGAGAGAACGCTTTAGCGCCATTGTAAATATCAGTCTTTGTGAAGTTGTATGACTTCTGGTTCTCTTTCAACTTCCTATATTCCTCACCAGAGAGCGTAACAAACCCAAGGGTTTTGGTCGGCTCATACAACTTGTCTGATTGCTTGTTTTGATTCCGAATGACTTGCTCAAAATACTGCTTACTTGCCAAAACCTTGGAGGAAGGTGATGGCGTGGCTGAAGAGGATTTGCTGCGCAGCTCTTTTAGCAACCTTTCATACTTTTCGGTAGGAATAGCTATCATGTCTAGCTTCTCGGCCTGCCTTTCAACTTCGATCTTGGTGGGACTATGATACTTAGTCATCATGGATTCATGCTCGGTTTTATTGACAAGAACCATCCCCTTCTGGTCTGCGCTCCGTTGTATTGCATCCCAAGATGGGGATTCTACCTGAGCCTTGAGTATATCAAGTTGCTCACGCACCACCACCACTGATGCATGTTGTTCGGCTAAGGAACGTATGAAATCCAAAGAAGGTTCTTTGATCAGCTCATCGTACTTTTCGGAAGGCAATGGAACTAAGTTGAATCTTGGACAAATGTTGATGACTTCGCGTTTGGTAATTTTCTTGATACAAGCATCAAGCAAAGATTGATAGTCGCTTTCAGTGATTAAAACGAAAGAACCGTTCTCTACAGAGCTTTCAGAGTCTAGAGATTTCTTGACTATCTGGAAAAATGTTTCAGCTTCAGGGCCCGGTTCATATTCATCCTCTTTCTCATCCTTCTTTTCCCCGGATCTCATTAGTTTCTTGAATAACAACTCGCCGTTTGTCGTACCTGTGAGTTCAAAGCCAGCCTTCTCGACTAGATCTAATAATTTGGCCGATGTCTGAAATGACTTAATTGTTTCAGCATCGACGAGGATAAGGCCTGCATCAGCTGCCTTTTTTTCCAATACCTCACGGCTTGGAGCGTCTAACATCGCCAATTCCTTCTCATGCTCAGATTGAGAGATTAAAACCTTCCCGTGTACAGCAGCATGCTTTGCCAGAAACTGCTCGGAAGGGTTTGTTGACTGTTTTTTTAGCGTCTCGAAAGTGGACCTTTGTAGCAGTAGCTTATCATACATCAGAGCTTTCTGGTCTAGATATGCCTCCGATGGATTATTGTACTCATGTTGCAAATGATCATATTCAGCGGTTGGAACCAAAACATAACTCAACTGGAGCGCGTTCGTCTGTAACTCTTGAAGTGAAGGACTTTCTAAACGTTTTTTCATATCGATGAAGTCTTTTTCTGGTACAAGCACTAGTTCTTTTTTACTAGCGAGACGTTCAAGTTCTTCATCTGAAGGAAATTCTAACCTTTGCTCCATGTTCTCCAGGTCTTTCTGACCAATCAAGCAACGGCCAGACTCTTGAGCCTTAGCTGAAAGATAATCAATGCTGGGGAACTTGATCTGGGTATCTCTGCTTTCGATATCTTCCGGTTCGACAAGCAGACGACCAACCAATTGGGCCTTTTTTACCAGGTATTCTAGAGAAGGTGAATTCTGAGTCTTTTGAAGATCGTCAAGCTCGTCCTGTTTTATGATAGTGAACCCAGTAGCCGATGCTTTCTTACGCAGAAAATCAACAGAGGGCATGTCAATCATATCCAAGTTTTTCTTATGCTCATCAGTGGGGATCATAACGTATCCGAGTGAGCTTGCATTACGACTCAGAAAGTCTATACTAGGGGAGTTGACTTGACTTTGCAATTCATCATACGCGCTCCTATCCAAAACCACATAGCCATAGGATTTCAGTATGGACACACGCTCTTCCACTGTAATTTCGTCCTTCTTCATCTCATTCTTCAGTGCCTTGTGTTCTACTCGCGTAAGGGCGACTAAGTCATAACTAGAGCACAGAGCAATAACGTCTTCTTTACTCTCTGGAGCCGCAGCAGCACTTCGACTGTGCTGGTACTCCTTTCCTGAAATGGCCACATAACCCAGGTCTTGCAATTTTTTCTTAAGATCCGAAAGACTGGCAGCTGCTAAAGACGAACTCTTCAAAGCCTCAAATTCAGGAATGGGAATTGGAACAAAACCAAACGATTTGACAGTAGAAATGATCCGTGATCTTTCCTTCGTAGTATTCTTGAGATCCTCTAGCTCACCTTCAGGTACGAGAGACAAACCTTGCTCTTGAGCTTTTTCATGAAGGAAACTTGATGGGGGGCGGTCGATGAGAGCTTCTGTTTCTTCGTATTCCGACTTGGGTACGGTAACAAAGCCAAGATCGCAAGCAAGATTAGACAATTCATTTGGGGTTGGTTTAGAGACTTTTCTCTTTAATTCATCGTGCAAGTTTTTGTCGATCAAGTCGTACCCACTAATCGATGCTTTTTGTTGGAGATGCTTCAAGTCCGGTTTGATCAAATCATTGTAAGTGCTGCTGTCAATAATTTTATGACCCTGTTCTTCAGCCTTCAAACTTAGGAACGCCAGGTTGGGGCTTTGAGTTGTCTCTTGCAGAGTTTCTAGCTTTACTCTTTCAATCAAACAGAACCCCAAACTCTCTGCCTTGTCTGAGAGAAAATTGATACTCGGAGTCTCTGATATTGTCACAAGCTCATCAATTTTATCACGTTTGATCAACTGATAACCTAAGAGACTGGCCTTCTCATCCAAAAACTCTCTTCTTGGCGCGGTATAGCAAGAATCAAGCTTAATGAACTCTTGTTTATCTAACAAAACAACCCTACGCTCATCAGCTAACCATTGAAGAATAGATTCGGCGTCACCTTTTTGAACTATTTCCTTCAAAAATTCTAACGAAGGATTCGTGAGATCTTTTTGAGTCTGAGAATGTATGTCATATGCAACCACAGTATACCCGAGCTTCTTGGCATTTTCGGTGACATGAAATAAATCAGGTTCTTGGAGCCGAGATAATTCTTCATTTGCAATCGCCACACGGCCTTGAAGTTCCAACTTTTCCTTTAAATAGTCTAGAGACGGAGTTGCCAATTGACTCAAGATCTCTTCGTATGCGGTGTTTTCAAGAACTTTGTATCCACTGTTTTCCAGATCAGTAATTTTGGTGGATAAAAGTACATCTCGAAGTTGGTCAAGTTCATCATTAGATACAAGCCGCTTCCCTAATTCATTTGCCTTTGATTCCAGGTATTCAATGGGTGGATTTTCATAACTTTCTGATTTTTTCAAAGCATCTTCACATTCTGTCTTCGATAAAACTGTAAATCCCACTGTTTTCAAAGCCTTAGTCATTTTTTCAACTTTTTCAAGCTGTTCCGCTGAAAGTTCAGCACTGTAAAAACCATCAATTGACTTCGCTTGTCCAGGAAGCACCTGGTCAATCTCCTTATCCTCGTCTTTCAGAGCCCTGAAACTGTATTGATTTTTTTTATTGTTTTCCAGCTCATCGCTTAGTTCCTTGTTCTTCAATTGCAAAGCATCATTCTCGTCGTTTAAATCGGAAATATGCTTCCTCAGCTCTGCAGTTTGCACCGCATGTTGATGATTCGCAGAATCCAGCTGCGTTTCCAAATTCGTGAGCTTCAATTCTGCGACTTCCAAATCAGTCTTAAAATGGTTCGCCGACTCTGTTTCTTGCTTGAGAGTTCGACTACTTTTGTTGAACTTTTCTCTCAGCGTTTTAAATTCAGCTGACAGAATTTTCAGCTTATCTTCGAGCTCCCAATTGGTATCCCTCAATGTTTGAAGTTCCTTGGCGGCTACCTGGTGTGTATTGCTCAGTTTCTGATGCATATCCTTCATTTCTTCGTAGTCCCCTTTGACAGCTTTCAGTTTCCCTGTCTTGTTCTCGTTCTCAGCCTGCAGTCTTCGACACTCTACCAGCAAGTTTTCACTCAGTCCCATAACAAACGTCATGTCCTGAGTGTTGTTTGTGGCCAGGAGACCGGTATGCGGCGAGCTGCCAACAAACATTGGCATCGAATTTCGTTCAGGCCTGCCAAAAGGACCCGAGACACGCCTATTGTCACCTTTACTATCGCCCTGACCTGACTTTTTCCTTGTTTCATCGTGCAGCAGCTTGTGCATACTCTCCAACTGAGTTAACAGTGACTCCCTTCTGTGAGGGTACGACATGTTGCTTCTAAGTAGGCTGCACCAAACCCAATCGTACTATCAGACTGGCTTCATATGTCACTGAGCTTTTTAATTAGTGGTAAAGGGTCTGTCAGGATCTGATCTTCTAAACCCATCGCGGAAACAGATCGGACTTGGTGTCACGTTACACGAGCGACTAGCATAGTATAGAGTTAGCCGCCGACACGTCGAGCGTATACGACTTGTCCACTTCAGTTCGTGGAGAGTCTCATCAATTGCTGCTGGTTAGGCAGATGCCCTGCTTGTCCGCCCATGTCCGAATCGTCGGCTCGTCCACCCGATCGATGAAAGGGTTTGCCTCTGTCAATCTTGCTAGCAGATCGGCTACGGGAATCGGCTGGAAAGTGTAGATTCTCTCCAGAAGCGACGGACATGAGTAGACTAGATCAGTCAGGTTATCGTATATTAGATGCCTCTGTTCCAGCTCTGTCGCAGAGGCATCTAGTACCTGCGACGCGGCTTCTAACGAGGCGACCATTTGCGATTTGGATCGACAAGGTTTCAAGCCTATGACTTTGATGCTTTGTCGCAGTTTCTGGGCTGATTGGGAGGTAAAACGAGAGTTCGAAAGCATAGCCTGCTTTGAAGGCGATCGTTCAGACCTGCGGTGCAGGTACGCTGGAATATGTTCGAAGTCTTCTGTGTCTGACACAACGGGCTGTTCTTCAAAACAATGTATGTCGAACTCGCCTGACAGCTTCTCTTTCAGTAGTGCAGATTGACTTTTAGGGATCAACATCTTGACGCATTTGCTCAAGTCGGCGTTACTAGACGGAAATTTAACATGGGTTAAGATCGTAGAGGTTCTGGTGGCCGGCACTTGAACCAATGGAGTCTCCTCATCTTTTAAAGGAGAAATCAGGCTTTTCACCACTTTGAAAGATTCCTGTGTGAGGTCTATTATCTCTTCGGCCAACGAGGTGCGTGGTGTATAAAACTGTGTACTTGTACGGTTCACCTCAGCCATAGGTATGCATATCGACGTTTCTTCCGTACTGTCAGGTATTGTGGACTCATCGTCCAATTCTTCTGGCTCTGGTTCTGGTCCTGAGCCAATGTTGTCGTGGTCACCCAAGACCTGCGAGAGTGTGATAACTTTGACTTCTTGGCCCACCCTTATTCCCACGCTTTCAGCTATGGATTCAATGTCAGTGACAGGAGTTTCCACCACGTCTGGCGGTACTTGGGAGGCTGTCCATAGACCATTCTCGTCGCACGACTGATGTGGTCCATATAGGTGACGAAATATCTCCTTCACGTCGCCAGGCTCGTTCTCTGGGAAGTGCTCCAACAGCTTTTTATGAATGTATTTCCACTCTTCAGCGTTGTAAGTGTCGTAATGTGTTGCTGATTTGGCCCCTAACCTCTTCCGTTTCCGTTTCGACTCAACCATGTCCTTAACCTTCTTGTGTTTCCCTGACAACCGCTTCAGCAGTTGGCCAGCTTTCGTTTGGCTAAACTCGGCCAAATTTTTCTGTTGCGACTTCCTGACAGTTTTCTTCCTTCCCGAAACAGATGCTGTTCTCGTAGCCTTACTGTCCTCCCCATCATCGTACTTGAACCGTTTCAACTCGTCCTGTAGTGCTTCCTCCTGCAAAGCATCATCCAGGCGGCTTTGAACCTGCGTACTAACAAAAATATCACCAACAGTATCTGGCGCCTGTTGCGATGAAGAAAACTCCAGCCCATCGGGAACCTGCGTCTCCACCATATCTCGATCCACTAAACTGCTACACTCTGCAATGCTGTCGGCAGCTTCCTGCAGCACAGCCTGGTCCTCCCCGTCCAGAGCCAAGCGCAAATTCCTACTGGCCCGCCTTAGATCCATTTGTTACCAGCCTTAAACTGTGCTTTAGAATGCAACTCATCGTAGTCCTTGTCAACTAACTGTTGATCATAAGTGCAGATTGATAGCGCCATCTATCAACAAACCGTTACCCGCCGTTCCGACACCGGCAGCGAAAATGTTGACTCCAGTTCGTCTATTAAAGGTGATTAATGGTTGCCAGCCCAGGTATACAAGATCGCAAGGAACAAGTGTGGGACCTGTGCAACGAAGGATTTAGTTCTTAAGCAGTTGGGTTGTTTCAGAAAGCGTGGTATCTTCTCTGTGAAAGAGCCGAAATCAGTGTAATAGAAAATGTTGTCGAGATTTGTGCGTGTCAGTCCAGGTACTGCTAAAGTTTTAAGGTCGTCTACGATATCCTCTTGTTCCAGGAGGTTGGCTGCTGGCGTGGCCGGTAGAAGACACATTTCAAGTGGTCTGTTACAGGATGTTCACGTGAGAGTGTCGAATCCAAGTTCTAGAGTTTGTGGGATCAGATTACCGCAACAATATCGTTGGGAATCTACATCTGTTAAAGTGCCTCAGATGGCAGAATCCTTGACAGAGGGTTCTTTGAAGGAGTTTACTAAGAAAGAGGGTGAATTCATTGAGCAAGATGAATTACTAGCCACTATAGAGACCGATAAGATTGACGTTGAAGTTAATTCGCCGGTCAGCGGTACCATCACGAAGTTGAACTTCAAACCAGAAGACACTGTCACAGTCGGCGAAGAACTGGCTCAAATAGAGCCTGGTGAGGCTCCCGCTTCCTCGTCGGAGCCAGCTAAGAAGCAGGAAGAACCTAAGAAGGAGGAGGTACAGCCGAAGAAGGAGGAAAGTGCTCCAAAGGAAGAAGCTCCTAAGAAAGAAGCACCAAAGAAGGCAGAACAACAGCCAAAGAAGCAAGAGCAGCCAAAGAAGCAAGAACAACAACCACAGAAGCAAGAGTCCTCGGCTCCATCTTTCACGAACTTCTCTCGTAACGAGGAAAGAGTCAAGATGAACCGTATGAGATTGAGAATAGCAGAAAGATTAAAGGAGTCTCAAAACACAGCTGCTTCATTGACTACTTTCAATGAGGTCGACATGTCCGCTGTCTTGGAGATGAGAAAATTGTACAAGGATGAAATTATTAAGAAGAAGGGTACAAAATTCGGTTTTATGGGTCTCTTCTCTAAGGCTTGTACCTTGGCTGCCAAGGATATCCCAGCAGTTAACGGTGCCATCGAGGGTGATCAAATTGTGTACCGTGATTACACTGATATTTCCGTTGCTGTCTCCACTCCAAAGGGTTTGGTCACACCCGTTGTGCGTAACGCTGAGTCTTTAAGTGTTCTTGAGGTTGAGCAAGAAATTGTCCGTCTGAGCGCTAAGGCCCGTGATGGTAAATTGACTTTGGAAGACATGACTGGTGGTACGTTCACCATCTCTAATGGCGGTGTCTTCGGATCGTTGTACGGTACTCCAATCATCAACATGCCACAAACTGCTGTTTTGGGTTTGCATGGTGTCAAGGAGAGACCAGTCACCGTTAACGGTCAAATCGTTTCAAGACCTATGATGTTCTTGGCCTTGACCTACGATCATAGATTATTAGATGGTAGGGAAGCAGTCACTTTCTTGAAGACCGTCAAAGAATTGATCGAAGACCCAAGAAAAATGCTACTGTTTTAGATAGGTACCCTAACAAACATCTTAATAACGCGGGTTAGTTAAGTTCATTTCCCGCCATTATTTATGAACGAAATCGCAATTATTTATTCCCTGAGTACAAATTTATTAGTTTTCACTAGACAGATATCTCGATTTGAAAAGATCTATAACTTATCTATATCCAAGAACTTGACTTCAGAAAAAATGCAATCGTTCTTCTGAGCAACATCAAACTGAATGACATCACCCCAAAACAACGCAATCTTTTCTTTGCAATATGAGAGGTAGTCGAACGAGTCTATATCCACACCGTCCATATCTTCAGGGGCTTGATCACCGTCACTACCTTCTTCAGTGGTAGCGCTTTGTATAATATATTTTTTACCACTTGGCCCTAGCGACTCGGTACGTTCCAACTTCTCTTCATGCAGTTGGCCACTTTGTAAAATAGCCCATAGACACCAAAATGTCTGAACACTACCTCTCCACTTCAAGATGGCATTGTAATAGTACTTCACTTCGTCATCTATTGAGGTTGTGGAATTGCCTCTCAGGTGGGAAACATAAGAGTAGACGAAATTTAGCATCTGCTCCTTCGTTGGGAAGTTTGATGGGTTACATCTGTAAGGTTCAGAGCAGTTGTAATCATGCATCCATTCACTCAAGTGGTTGGCCAGATCAAATGCAGCAGGGTTTGCTCCTGCATACTCAAAGTCAATGACAACTAATTTGGAATCCTGACTTTGATCCTGAATTGGTGGATTGATAATTTGTTCTAAAGAGACATTAGAGTCCAATGGAAACAACGAGGTTGAAGATGAGCTCTTTAGTGTGGAATGCACGGGATTCTCAGCATTGATCACAGGGGAAGTGAATAAAAGATTACCATATTGAGCATCGTTGTGACAGAAAACTAGCGAATCCCTCACTTTTCTTGATCCGTCAGAGTAGAGCCAATCACAGTACTTCTGAACTACCCTTTTGAAGTCAGACCAACTATTACAAAGCAAAGTGTTCTTGATGTTATCATCATTTTGAACCCAATCATGGCCAGCCATCTCTATAACTTTGATCCATTGGTTTATTTTGGCCCAGCAAGCAGGACCCCCGTCTTTCTCATGTTCCGACAATGGAACACCTTTGTGAAGCTCCTTCATTCTACGGGCTATTCTCTGAGACGTTTTCCAATCCCTGATATCATTCTTACCCAGAGTTTGAGCGTTTTCTAGGTACTGTTCAAACCTACCATTCTCAAAGCATCCATAAAGTGAAGGGCCTATATTACGCAGCGAAAGTCTTGCTAAAACTTGCAGTTCATACTCTCTATCGATTATCAAGCCATTATTAGGGCCGTATACTCTCAGTAAAAGTGAGGGCAAGTGGGGATAAGCAACCTTGTAGATAGCATTGGTCATGGCACCTGTAATTTTGATCAGTTTCAAGCGCTTTCTCTCGAGCGGTGAGACATCCATGGCCCCGCGGACATACCATTTGGGTATTTTCAGACTTTGAATCGTGTTCAAGATATCGTCCTTGAGATAATCCTGAGGCAAAGTGTTGTCCAGGACCACATTCACATAGGGAACTTCTATGACCTCATTGGATACATTCGATCCTCCACTTTTGCTACCGGCGCCACGTCCGCTATCAAGCCTCAGCTCTTGCAGATTGGAAGTGATTGAATCGTCCTCGGCTATTGTGGCTCCTGCAGATTCAGTCCCCACGGAATATGATTCAGATCTCAGGTCATCCTCTCCTCTAGACATATCTGAGTCAATGCTGATCGTACGCACCAGCCTCTGAGATGATCGTACATTTGACAAAGAGGGTCTTCGACCCTTACTGCTGGATCGCGAGTTCGACCTGGATTTTGGGTTTCCCACCGTAAATGAAGTTCTTCTTGTTTTGGTTCTAGATGAGCGAGATTCTGACATGGTGCAAACAGCTCAATTGAAGCAGTAGTTGGTCCTACTAAACTGGCTTTAAGATGTTACGTAGATCAACACTTTTTTCCTAGACGTCTATCAGTTTAACTTTAAGCCCAGCATGTGAAAAAGTGAACAAATCTACGAATTGATGAAGATAAAGATGAAGTTTGAAAGGCTTTGAATGGACTCGATTGCCACGAACTACTCGTCAGGTGAAAGCGATAGTGACTCTGACGAAAGAGAGGATCATTTTGAGCCCTCACTTGCTCGTTTACCGCTTGAAATCATCGAGAAATACAAACTTGAACCTAGCACATCGAAATACGAAAACATGTCATTGGGTGTCTCACGCATGAGCTCCCAGAGATGGTGCACTTTTCTTTATTACGAATGGAGACCCAACCGCTCCGAAAGGTCCAGACTGACTAGGATCGTGGACCGTTTTAATGCCTTTTGTGAAAATGGCGATGTGGCTCTGATCAAACCGCTGCATTTCGAACCGCTGTACCTGAGCTCGCTGGGGGCACCTCTCAGTCTACACATCTCTCTGTCGCAGTCCATCAATTTCGTTCAAGAGGCAGACAGAGACTTGCTCTACGATAAGTTGAAGCAGAGGATCCGAGACTCCCCAGGCACGACTTCATTCACAATGAAGTTCCAACCCAAGCTTAAGCTGATGCCCTCGTATGGGAAGGACACGCTGTTCCTCACGTTGCCAGTAGACCCTGTCATCAAGAGCAAGCAAATGGCAGCCATCAACAGGGTGATACAAGAAGCTGCAGCGGAGACGTTTCCGAACAAGACAAATCAAGAAATCCAGGAGCTAAGTTGCGTGCCGGCGTCAACACACATGTCTATTGCGCTGGCTACCAATGTCCCGAGATCCATCCTCGAGAACATAAATTTTGTTCCCCCATTACTGCCGCTTGGGGACAACGAGGCTAATTTCGAATTTCCAGTATCAAGCCTGAAGTTCGATAAAAACAGGCAGATTCTGAACATACCGTTAAACCTGAGTTAAGGTCAACTGAACGTAACAGAATGATGGAACGTCACCCAATCCAGCTCGATAAAATAATCAAAACAAAGGACAACGTCGGACTACTGCGGCTAAACCCGACGGTGCACGCTCCGATTCCATCCAAAACGGCATTGTAATCTGCCACTTTGATGCACATATAGCCTACACGTGACCTTTTTTGTTTTTTTTTTCAAGTTCGTCCTCGAGCAGAGCTTTAACCGTAAAGAGAAAAGCGTAAACAATCCGAATTATCAACAACCCAAGGGCCGAAGCGTATAGATTGAGTTAAATTGTTATGGAGACTGTGCATATGGTCCGTTGAGACTTGTAAATAACTGTTATTGTCTATAGTCCATTGAGGGTTATAACCTGAAGGCTCTTCATTAGGAGCCAAACCACTATTCATCAGACACTCGGAAAACGCCAACGACAAGAAAGCTACTTATTTTATAACCTGAGAATTTTTGAGTGGTCGGGATGAATTTTGCGAACGATCCTTGGCACATCGATCCGTCTGATTTGTTGACTGGCGATGGTGGTGGTGCCATGTTCGACAATGCTTACGACTCTAACGAGTTTGACAAGCTGCTCAACCTCAATTATAACGACGTTGATGGGTTGTTGACGCAAGAACTAAGAGATCTGGATATCCCGTTGATTCCTCAAACTACAGGTAGTGGGAATCTGAACGGCGTTGACAGCTTTGACAGGTGTTTTGAAGCGGGACAATTACAGATCGATGATGCCTTTGATGTTACAAAGTTTCCTGGCAATGCCGGTAGTGGGAATGCAGGTCACAAGAGAGGTCCCAGTGGGACAGCAATTTTTGGGTTTTTGAATCATAACAGGACTTTGAGTATAAACAACTTGCAGAAAAGTATCAATGAAGATGTCACTCGATTGCAAGATTCCTGCAACAGTGTCATAGCAAACAGCAAGGACGCTAACGTTGGTCAAGTCTTGCTGAAGCAGCAGGAGCAATTGCGAATTGCTTTGGAGAGACAGCAGGAAGTTAACAGGAAGCTGGAGGAACAGTTGAAAGAGAATAAGTTGCAGCAACAGGTATTGCAAAGAGTGCTGGATGAGCAAAAAGTAGTGTCTAACCAATTTGCACAAGAAAGAACACCACGTGCTGCTGATTCTGGCGGGGCCAGCACTGTCAGGACTCATAAACCGGGGAACAGTCTGATTATAACTTCAAATAGCCAAGGTGGTGGGTTTCAATTTCCGCCGCCAAACATGATATCACCTCCGAATTCAAATGCCTCCATGAATGGCTCGCCTTCGAGAAAACCCTATCACGATAGGCTCAAAAAAGGTTATAGCGGTAGTAGAGCATCACCGACAACGTCCGACTTGGAAACTTTTCGAACGCAGCTGGACTATGGAAAAGAATTTCAAGCTCCTAGCACAGTTGGATCAGGTAGTAGTGCGCCAATTACCAATAAAAACAGCGGTTTGAAAGGAATTGAGGATATATATAAGAATCCGTTTTGCTCAAAGGAACAGGGAACGAACCTGTCGCACAAGAAAAAAGAATCAGTGGTCTCTACGGTTTCCACAATTCCGCAACATGCTGATGACGGAAGTGATAGTGAATCAGGAGGCTTACTCGGGTTAGGGATACAGATGAACCGGAAAACATCCAGCAGTAGCCGCGGCTACACTTTGCGACCTCCTCCAATAAACGTACTGCCATCAATCCCGGGATCTTCCGATAACACACCGGTCGGTAAACAAGCACAGCTTCCGCAGAAGCACATCTTTCAACACACACCTATCAAAACACAGCAACAGCGTCCTCAATACCAATCCGGTGGCCCCCCAGTCTCCGACAAGTTGTTTCAAGGCGACGTTGGGACACCTCAATTACGACCACCCACAATGCCAGCGACCGCAAGTCGGCGTAGCAGCAATTACAGTTCTGACTATCCGGACAACTTGGAGGACGAAATCGACATGGACGCTAATCAAAATTCAGACGAAGAGCCCGAGAGCAGGTTTGTCGTTGCGCAAACACCATCTCCAGTGCTAAAATCTCAAGGAAGGTTTGAAGGGTCCTCGCCTCAGTTCGATACGAGCTCCGGCAGTAACACAAGTCCTCTCAAGATAACACGTAAGCCCACGACACTCCCCAGGGGTTCCATCGACAGATACGTGAAAGAACTACCAGATCGGCTGTTCCAATGCATGTATCCGGATTGTAACAAGATTTTCAAAAGACGATATAACATCCGTTCCCATATCCAAACACATCTCGAAGACAGGCCCTATGTTTGCGACTTCGAAGGTTGCGATAAAGCCTTTGTCAGAAATCATGACCTGGTCAGACACAAGAAATCACACGCGGAAAAGTGCTATGCTTGTCCCTGTGGCAAGAAATTCAATCGTGAAGACGCTCTCATCGTTCATCGAAGCCGAATGATCTGCGTCGGAGGTAAAAAGTACGAAAACGTCGTAATCAAGAAATCTCCTCGAAGACGCGGAAGACCCAAAAAAGATGGCTCCTCCAGTGTCAGCAGTAGTCCCGTCAAAGAATCGCTGGCCAGAGATCAAGATGGATATCTCACGTTCAAGATGGAAGAGCAGCTCCGGAGCGAAATGGAAAAATACGGCCTTTTCAAGCCTCCGTCGCCCATCAAGAGTTCGGCGATCCTCTCGCCAGTGCCTCTCGCGAGACCAGGCGACATCAAGGCTCCCTGTGATTCCTGATTATATCTTTTACACCTATATACATAAGTTGTAACACTAAAACGTACAAACTCTCTGGAGCTTCTAAAGCTTCCAGAGATTCTAGAAGCCGATGATCTGTTTTCAAGAAGTACAACCAAAAAAAAATGATCGACGATGCCGCATAACCTTAAAGGTAAATTTTGCCTGCGAGAAGTAACACGGCGCTGCGTGGAAAAATGAAGAGGACCAGCCCATGGCACCCGGTAGCCATTAATGGATGGCAACCTTCATGGTTACACAAGAAGGGTCTATTGTGTGTTGCACCGTAGTGGGGGCGCGGATGGGTCTCTCAGGGTCCTCGCTTTTGCAATCAGAGTTGTACATAAGCTAAGGGTCCAGTGATGACTGCAATTGAGCTGTTGGGCTTTTGGATAAATCAGTAGACAAAGAGATACAAGATGGACTTCCTTTACGCTAGACATACGCACTCTCATTCAGAAAATAATCACGATGACGACGCACACGTCTGTGAAGTGGGCAATGAGTACAGCGGTCATGCAGGGTTGAGGATTCTATCCATTTTCATCATTCTGATATCTTCAGCCTTTGGATCATTTTTCCCTGTCCTTTCATCAAATTATTCGTTTATTAAGTTGCCAGATTGGTGCTTTTTTGCTGCCAAATACTTTGGTTCTGGTGTCATTGTGGCCACTGCTTTCATTCACCTGTTGGCGCACGGCGCCAGCGCTTTGGGTAACAGTTGCTTGGGTGGTACCTTTGAAGAGTATCCATGGGCTTTTGGTATCTGTTTGATGTCCATGTTTGGATTGTTCTTTACCGAGCTCTTGAGTCATTACTATGTCAACAGTTTGACAACTGACTCAAAGGTCAGCGAATCGGTGAGCTATGTGGAAAATAATTCAATCAAGGAAACTGGCCGTGTTGAAGATAATGAATTGGACGTCAGGGCTCCTGACAGCGCCTGTTCTGGCTCTGACAGTGAGAGTACTTTGAACGCAGATGTTTTGGAGCACAGAAATCAACTTATCTCAGTATTTATTTTGGAAGCAGGAATTATCCTGCACTCTGTGTTTGTGGGTTTATCTTTGGCAGTCGCTGGTGAAGAGTTTGTGACGTTGTTTGTCGTTTTAGTGTTTCACCAAATGTTCGAAGGCTTGGGTCTGGGTACAAGAATCGCAGAAGTGGCTTGGCCAGCTGGACGTAGATTCACCCCATGGGTCTTGGCTACTCTCTTTGCCCTTACAACACCAATTGCCATTGCCATTGGGTTGGCTGTCAGAAAGTCGTTCGCGCCAGAATCCAGATCTGCTTTGATTGTCAATGGTGTGTTCGATTGTATCTCTGCGGGGATCTTGATTTACACTGGTCTCGTCGAACTAATAGCGTTCGAGTTTTTCTACGCTAAGCACTTGGCTAAGGATCCATCTTTGAAGAAGATCTTACTCGCGTTTGTAATTATGTGTGCGGGAGCAGGTCTTATGGCTTTGCTAGGTAAATGGGCTTGATCATCAAATTTGTCACCACAGTTGATAGCACGGATTTCTTTATTCCTAATGTACAGTATTTCAATGATTATCCATTACCATTTCATTCTATTGTCTGACTATATTTAAAAGGAGTCACTACACTATCACATATGCTATCTTAGGCCACAGTTTCGAATACTCTCTTCTTCTTCGTTTTATCATCTTGTTCTCTTTGAGCGTATTCGTCTACAAACTCAAATTTGTGACGGAGGTTCCATTGTTGTCTGATGAAGAAAAGACCCTCAATATTGAACCCTAAATTATCTTGATTAGACTTCAAAGCCTCTCTTAGTCGGTCTTTTACCCTTGTGATACGAACCTTCAATTCCTCATTTTTTTGAGACACTAATTCTCTATGGTTCGATTTGACAATGAAAAACAAGTTCTTGCATATTAATGGCAGATTGTGTTGGAGCAATTTTTCATTTAGCAAGGCTGTGTCAATAAATTTGAGGAACTTGAGGACGTATGAGAACGGAAGGACCAAAAGAGCATCTTCTAGTTGAGAAGGATGAACTCTTGTCAGCGTTTCCATGATATACTCTTGCGGAGTCTTGTTTATTGCAGTCAAGATGGCATGCTTAATTGGCTTGACCGGCTTGATGTCGGACCTTTTCCTGTTCCAGAGCTTTAGTTCTTCAGCGTATTTTTCCTCATTCTCAATTTCAGGAATACCCAGGTCTAGTGCTTCCATCAATTTTTCTCCGGCTTTGAGAGACTCAATTGTTTGTTTACGCACATCACTAGCTTCATTCTGATCTTCGCCATTGTCAGCGACATCGCTTTTGAACGCCGCATCGGCAGAGCCCTCTTCGAGTGAGGCCAATAAAGAACTTTCATATTGCTCTTCCAATTCTTTCTCTCTTTCTTCCTCCAGGAAAACTTGATCCTCTGTTTCTTCCCAAACTCTGATACTACGGTCATGAGATGCAGATACAACGTATTTCCCATCATTCGAAATTGATAGTGCCCATACTTCACTTTGATGACCACTCAACTTTTGAATACACTCGAACTTATCACCATCCCAGTACTTTACTAGTGAATCTTTGGAGCAACTAAAAAAGTTGTGAGACTCGGGCAGAAACCTGACAGACATGATGGAATCTTGGTGCGCAAAGAGAGATTTGTGACAATCACCAAAATCTAGACCCCATATCTTTATGTTTTTATCAGCGGACGAAGTGATGATCATTTTTGAATCGAAAGAGATATCGATGGAGAGAACAGGCAGCTTATGCCCATACAAACTCAGGTAGAACTTCATGGTATCGAAAAAGAAGACTTTGACTGTATTATCAAGCAGTGAAACGGCCAGATATCTGTTCTCAGGTGACAATCTGACGGACAAAACGTCATCGTTCAGCTCTAATGTCGTATCGTGACAAATTTGCATTACGGGAGTCAATTTGTCGACCGTACCAGCCAAAGGAACTTGCTCGATCTTGAAAGCCCAAAACTTCACAGTTTTATCGGCAGATCCAGTAATGAGTTTTTTACCATCACTTGTGATGTCTAACGACCAGATGGCGGCATCATGTGCCCCCTCTTTGTTGTCTAACATTGTTGATGATGCAAGATCAAAGAGTTGAAGCTCACCATTCCTTGTTCCAACAACTACCAAAAATCCACCCGGTAAGAATTTGCAACACAAAGCGTAACCACACTCAAACGTTCTCAAACAAGTTTTCGTCTTAAGGTTCCAAATCTTTAAAGAGCCGTTAGATGCAGTGGCAAGTAAACTGGAATCGTTACTGATGTCCATGGCTCGTACATCAGTTCTATGACCTTGAAGATCTATGCTGTGTAATTTGTTAGGGGCAGGAAGTTTGGGATCTTTCTTCTGGTAAGGTATGGAATAGTAGTCTATGGTATTGTTAGAAGTTGTCACTACAATTTCGAGTTTCGAAGAAGACACCTGAGCCCAAGAGGAGGCCTTGATTTTGAAACTCGATCTCACAATTTGGAAGCGATGCACAAGCATTGATATGCGAGCGTCTTCAATATTCTTCTTTATCTCATCATCTGTCATGCCTTTTTCTTTCAGTCTCTTCTCTCTCTTTCTGGTGGCCTTTGAAATCTCATCTTCCTTTCTTAGCCTGAAAACTTCTAAGGTCTTATCAGCATTCTGAATGAAAAAAAAGGTAGAGTCCTCTTTTGTTGTAATAAACTCAATTAATGATCCTCTTTGTTTGCTTTCCTTCTCAAATGACCCTTTTTCAATCATCTTTGATCCAGCATCATTTTCAAGTCTTAGCTGCCATATTTTCACCTGAGAGTCAGCACCCGTTGTAACAACAAAATCATCGTGTATACCGAGGGCCCAACACTCACCCGTGTGTGCGATATGAGTTTCAATGCATTGCTGCGTCCTTAAATCCCAGATTTTCACAAATCCGTCTTTAGACGTACTGACCAACCAGTTGTCATCTTTAAGCCACAGTCCAGTTATAGCGTCCTTATGAGAGCGCAACTTATAAAGCCCCACTTCTCCAACTAGATCCCACATGATTATGTTGGAGTCCTGGGAACCCGAAATCAATCTAGTGCCTGTGGAATCAAACTTGAGGATTGTGATAGCTGATTTATGTCCATTAAGTGTCAAAAGAACGGTCTTGGACACGAGATCCCATACTTTAATGACACCTTCAGCTGAACCCTGAGCCAATAGGTTTGTTTCTGCATGACGCTCCAGATAGGTCACTTCGGCGGGTTTAGTCGTCTTCGCATCAGTTGCGCCTGGAGGTAGTCCGTCTGAAAGACTAGCAACAAGTTCTGCAGTTTTCAAATCCCATAAATTGACATTTTCAAGAGCACCTGTTATAACTTGACCTACGTTATGAGCTTTCTTACTCTCAGGCGGTATGAAAACACAATTGGAGTTCGAGCTGATAACGCCAAAAACTTCTGCTTGCTCAAAACGCTGGTAGGACTTCACCATAGCGATAAAACTCTCAATTTGAACCTGTTGGTGTCCTTGTTAAGCGATGAGCTGCCATGATGAGATGCCCGTCAAACATAATAAGCGAAAATTTTCAACTCATCACAGCTATTTCCAGGTCACGTGCCTCAAGAGATCTTCGCAATTAGAGCTATAACGACTGATATCGCAGAATATATAGATTATCAACAGCTCTGGGGTGGTTATTTTGAGTGAGAGTACTTCCCGGAAGCGTTGTTTTTCATGGTCGCAGCTTTATCCGAGTTGATGGCTTGTATCTTTTGGTTGTAGTTTGGCTTGGGGTTATGCTTCCTCGAGCTTCTTATCTCATCGGCAGAGTAACCGGGGATTCTGATGTTCCAGTTCCTTTCCAGATGTAATTGTATGTCTCTAGTGTCCAAGTTGTCCGACTTTCTGTGTTTGGCCAAACGGCATGCGAAGCCTGTGACGTTGCTTACGAAATCGTCAGCTAAGTCTAGCAATAGACTTTCCACATCTCCATCGATGACAGTTTCACCGTCACCTTCGTCGATCCCCACAGTCTTGACTAGCTCCCTGAGTTTCCTTTTAGACATGACTCTCTCGGTGTCCACTTCGTATGGCGGAAGTTTAGTCATTGTTGGTGTGTTGAGCGCTGCT
The DNA here is from genome assembly GCA_003708055.3 of Torulaspora maleeae. NCBI lineage: Eukaryota > Fungi > Ascomycota > Saccharomycetes > Saccharomycetales > Saccharomycetaceae > Torulaspora > Torulaspora maleeae. The sequence goes on along the minus strand of PPNA03000004.1, from coordinate 606,248 downwards.
GCGTTCATAGCTGTTCCGCCCGTCAGGGTCGGTCTATTGGTCTTATACGTGACCGGTGAGGGAGTCTTTGCTGTGACAGTTTCCGATATGGGTACCACCGGGTCGGTTTGCTTGAAGATTGCAGATCTATTAGCTCCATTTCCGTACGACAAAGAGGCCGCTGCGTTCACGTTTGTAACTTGAGAAGGTGCTCTGCTCCCAGTGGTAGAAGATGGCTGTTGAGTACGGGGTTGCGTCTGTTGCTGCGGTAGCTTTTGGGTCGTTATGTTAGAGGGTGTTTCCGGTTGACTCTTGGACGCAGCCTGCGAACCTACCATGCCTCCGGAAGATGTCGGACGTCCCTCGGTGGTGCGCGTAGAAGTGGCACCTGCAGCAGCCGGCTGTACTCCCTGCTGCTGCTGTTGGGCCATCCTTTGCTGTTGCGTACTTCTCTGTAACAGTCTCTGAAGTGCCGGATTGTGTCTCGCGCACTCAACGTAGAACTTCTTCTTGCCATTCTGAAACTCCTGCTGTAAGACGCTGTATTCCATGTTCAGCATTTTTAAGTTATTAGTCAGCTCTGCTTTCTTATCCTCCAATTGTTTCTTAGCGGCCGCATCAGTTTGCTTATTGACTTCCTGATTTAACCTTTCAATATGCTGCTTTAGAAAATTATGCTTCTCCCGTATGTTGCTTGCCCTCTCCTGGAAATTCTGTGTAAGAGCTTCGTGCTGCTGGTTCTGTTCAGGAGTCAACACTTGTTTGATAATGTTGGCCAGTTGACCACCACTCGCCCTACTTTGCTGGCTGGAACCACTGCTGGAACTTCCAACAGGATTCCCCCCCACTGTTGAGCCTGAGGACCCACTTGAAGCCGTAGCAGTGGTAGCCGCTGCCGTATTACCATTACCAGCCTGTCCAAAGGCCTGAGCGGCCTGCCGCCGCTGTCTGCTGTAGTTATCGTAAATTGCTTTGATTCTAGAAGCTTTCATAAGCAACTCTTTGCCTCGTGGCGTATTCTCCCCGACACTCTTAGCCTCATTAACAAGAGCCTGGAACTTTGTCGTCAATTCAAGTAGTTGTCTCTGTTGTGCGCCCATACCTTGAGAAGCGGGCGTCTCAGGCATGTTGCTAGCGTTCTCACCATTGTAAGACATTTTAAAATGCAAATCAGCAGCTCAAGCACCCACCGCTGGTCCTATATGTCTTTAATCCGAGCTTTCAAAGGGCCCTGATCAGCTTATTTGGTGATTCTTCTTAGGCGAAGCTTGCAAAACAAGCTCCACGCGGCCGGGTTACGTATAAGAAATATACAAGTAATCGATAATGGCAGCGCCTAGAGGCTAGTTGAAACATCTAAATGAGCCCTTCGTCCTGGAGGTATTCGTAAAATTCATCTATGATGTACGGCCAGGCGTCTGCCTCGTTGTACTTTTCCTTTACTGCCTCTAGGGACGGGAATCGTTTTAAGAACTCCAGCAGCATTTGCCAGGTATCTCTTGTGATGGTAATGCGATCACCGTTCTGTAAGAAGATGAACCAAGAGCTCATGAGTTTTTCGTCGACGTGCACGGGATATTGTGGCTGGAAGAAGAGTCGCCAGTACTCAGTAGCCGTCTCTAGGTCGAGGCTGCGACTGTTGGAATCGAGCGCGAGGTCGAACGTGTACTTGTAAATCTCAGTCATGTAATCGAGGTCTGTTTCAAGTTTTGTATCCAGGTCTTCCAGAACATGGCGCATTTGAGGGATTGTACAACAGCCATGCATGTACCACGCAGACAAGAAGTTGTCCTTGCTTATTCCATCGGTAAGTGAGGTGCAATGCATGATGTTGGCCAGGCAAATGGTAACAAGATCCTCGAGCTTGTAATCCAGATCATTAATGAGTTCAATCATGCCTTCGATATCGATCTTCCCAAGCTCCTTGTTGGCATATTGGTCGTACAGTTCAACTAACTCGGCAGGATATGTGACGTTGACGATGGGCTCCTCGATGAATCCACCGGGTTTTTGATCGTAAAACTCATTGAGAGCGTAGTTGATGTTCCATCGATTTCTCTTGAGAAAGTGTCTAGCTGTCCGTGAATCACATTGAGTCAGAGATACAAACTGTTGCGTTGTGTCATCATTCTTGGGCTAATCAGTCATTCTAGTTAGTACCAACTTCTCTGATAGACTTTCCTTGTTGCTGTGAAACATACCATTCTTTATATGCTCCATGAAGGCTTCCTTTGGCTTAGCTTTTCAGAGTCCTATGTTCGCTAGTGCTTCGATTGTGAACTTCGCGATCTTCAATCTGTTTTGTATCACTAGTGACTCCGGATCAAACTCAAGACATAGAGGACTTGGAGCATGGTATTATGCCGGAATGCCAGACTGATGAGATCACTTCGTTGATTTGCAACATCCAGGAAATTGTGCAACAGTTGCATCCCGGTTGTGAAGACGATCTGGAATCGTTGTTAACATGGTTGAATCCTAATGAACCGAACAGTAATCATCATATGAGACCGCCGCCACTACGATTGAAAGATACAATTAAACTGCTGGTGAATCAGTATTTCAATGGTACGTATAGCATTGAGAGCGAATATGAGATGGGTAAGGGTCTGGAGTTTGATTTCATCAATCTACTACGCCAATTCTATGTTCACCAGGTACGTTACCACTTCTTTACCTCATTTGACACCATTCAGAGCTTCAAAGACATCAGAAAGCTGGAAAAATACTACGAATCTCCTTTGAACTACATATATCTATTTCAATCTAATCCTGACGAGTGGGTCATGGAAAGAGATAGTCTGCGACACTATCTGCTCAATAGAAACGTCAATTTTAGAGACCAATTGAAGGAAAGAATGGCAGTTCTTGTAATGGAGGATGATTTTGACCTCATTGGTGAAGTTCTAGACTGGGTCAATAAGGCTCGTTGCAACGTCTCGTCAACACAGTTGCTTCTCGACCTCATCTTCCTAAAGATCACCAAATACTGCGAGTCGCACTTGAAGGGCGTCTTTGACCAGAGATTTCTTGTTATGAAGACTTTCAACAAGTTTGTCACAAAGTATTGGAGTAACTTTGCTCAACTACTGGGTTGCCCAGAAGACGATCATGAACTGACGAATGTGGTTTACGGTGTTTTTGAGAAAGAGTTCATCAGGATACGTACGGAACAGGCGTTTGAGATTTTCGTTACCAACTATCCAATTTCTAAACCGACCATTCTGGAGATGAGGAAACTAATGATTAATTCTAAGCAGTTAAGGAGCATCACTGTAGCCTTTCTCTTAGAATTTGAAGCAAGGATACTGAATCCTAGTGTTACCACCGTGGAGGCTTTATTGGCCTACGTCAAGTGTGTTAAAGCCTTCCTAGCCCTTGATCCGTCTGGAAAGTATCTCCAATCAATCACTTCTTTTGTGAGAACGAGGTTTCAGGAGCGGTCTGATCTTGTAACGGTTTTACTACATGCTATACTGGATTTGCGGTCGATCGACCTGACAGATGGTTCAACGCCTTCGTTGGACCCTGTTTCTTTGGAAACACTAGCAAAAGAATTAAGAAAGCCAGAACTTGCTATTGATGATGATTCTTCGTTCACTAGTGTAAGCAAAAGAGCCATGACTAACAGTGTAAGTCCGGGAGGTTCTCTGCTCTATCAAGAAGTTTTGGAGCAGTTTCTTTCCTGGACTCCAGATTCGGCTGCATTGCCGCCGCAGTCCTTGGACAAAGGATCCGCTTCGCATAGTCTCTTGGACATTTTGATGGAGCTATTTGAATCAAAAGATTTCTTCATATCGGAGTTCCTGAAACTGCAAACCAGGCGGTTGCTTTCTTTGAAGTACTATCAGTTAGACAAAAACTGGTCTAACTGTCTGCAAGTTTTGAAGAAAAAACTAAACAAAGATGTTACAAATATCGGCATAGCAACATCAGGTCAACCTGGTGCTGACAATCGCAACGAGGACTACTCCAATATTAACTACATCGACGTCATGCTATGGGACGTGAAATGCAGTCTAGAACTGTGCCAACAAATGCATCAAGTTTCCGGCTTAGACCCCAGAATCTACCCGAAGTTCATATCTTACTTGTATTGGAATCACCGGTGGGACACAAGCAAAAGCTTTGAGCTACCGACAGGTTTCGAGCAAGAGATCGAAAAGTACTGCAAAGTTTATAGCGAAGTCAGACCTGGAAGGGCTTTGAAACTTTGCAGGGATCAAGGTGTGATCGAGCTAGAGCTCGCATTTGAAGATGGACGGCAAATGAACCTAGATGTAACTTTGGAACAGTATTCAGTGATTGAACAGTTTGACAGAGATCATGAAGTAACAGGCGTTACCGCTGAAGAGATCAGTGCAAATTTGAAGATGGATCTCTCCAGGGCTAAAACTGCCCTGCGATTCTGGCAAGAGAAAGGCGTACTCCTGCTCAAGAATGATTCATATTTCGTTCAAGAGTTCCAACAGGACCACGTAGCCGAAGAAGACCGCAGCATTGCCAGTGGCAGCATAGGTTCCGTGCTGGATAGACAAGAAACGGCGACCGAGGAAGAGAATCAAGTGTTGACCACTTTGAAAAACGTCTGGCCCTTCATCCAAGGTATGCTTACCAATCTGGGAAGTCTTAAAGTCGAAAAGATTCACTCATTCCTGAAAGTTACTGTGCCAAAAGAGCTTGGCTATAGCGTTATCACCCAGTCGCACCTGGATTTCTATCTGAGTTCCCTGGTCGAGGAAGAGAGATTAGAGAGCACAACAAATGGATCCTACAAGCTTCGTAGCTAATCAGGCTTGCTCGATGGCATTGACAAATATATACTAGCATTTATTCAACATTACTAATTTTTGTAGCTCATGAGACGTCCTTCTATACAAGCTTTGATAAGAAACTTCATGAAGATAAGACAGACAGATAGAAAGATAGATACTCAAGAATGTCTGCCACTGCCAAAGTTGCCATCTTCTACACCGATTGCGAAGCTGAATGGGTCAAGCCATGGAAGAACTTTGCTGAAATGGGCAAGAAAGTGCTTGAACAAGGTCGTGTCCTGGAGAGCCGCCAGGACCTGCCTGTCGAATACAGGGTTTTTGACGTTTACCATGGCGAGTTCCCAACTCTGGAAGAGATCACTACAGAAAACGGGTACGTTGGAATCTATATAACCGGTTCTCGCTGCGATTCCTTCGATACGCAGACGAGCTGGATCATCGAGCTGCGCAAGCTTCTAAAGACGCTGCTGTCCGATGACGACCGGTTCCCACCCATCGCAGGTGTTTGTTTCGGCCACCAGGTCATCGCAGCAGCTCTGGGCTGCCAAGTCGGCAGAAACCCCAAGGGTTTCGAAGGCGGCGTCCAGCGAGTAGCTCTGAACAGCGACGGCCAGAAATTGTTTCCTGGTCTGCAATCCCTGACTCTGTCCGAGATGCACAAGGACGTGGTCCTGGAAGTACCTCCCGGCTGCATCAACTGGGGCTCCAGCCCCCTGTGCCAATACCAAGGCTTCTACAAGCCCAAGAAATTACTCACGTTCCAAGGACATCCCGAGTTCACCAACATGATCGTCAAGTGGGGACTTCAGAGGATCCCCCAGGAGATAGACCCGGAAGTCATCGACTCGATCGACACTCAGCACAACGACGGTCCACGTTGCGCAGCTTTCATCTGGAAGCTGTTCAAGAGAACAATCTAAGCACATGCTGTGCGTCTCCCACAGTGCTGCTGACTGACGTAGTGTCCCTAACACCGTTGCTGGTACCTCCCTCAAACGCGTTACCAACGTGCAACAGGACCCTGTGTTCCAGCTGCGCAAGCCCACTAACTGCGCCCCGGCTCGGTCCTACAGGAAAGAATATGCAAGGTTTCCACTCAAGGCTGCGTTCCGTGCGGCGCAGTGTCTGCGGGGGCTACTAGACTATATAAGGAATCGAGAGATCCCAGAACCTCCCTCTTGGTTGCGATCATGTTTCCCATCTTTATTTCTCCTATAGGATAAAGCTTTAAAATTATCCGGTACAGCCTATATAAGGCCCGAGAAAGTGATAAACGGTCGAAGCACACAGGGCAGACCGTCAAGTTCCTCGAAAGCGACTCTAGTGACCGTTACCATGCAATTGCTAGCTGCTGCTCTTGCCTCGACAGCGATTCTGACAGGCCGGCTGGTCGACGCTGCTATTTCTGACGTGTCTTCTGAGAAACAGGCCGATGTGCAGAACTACGTGCACTTGTCGTTTGACAAGTTGCGTGGTGACAGTTACGACACTGCCTCTACGGGGAACAAGCCCGTTGCCAGGCTGCGTAAGAGGGCAGATGGGTACGAGGAGATCGAGATCAAAAATGAGCAGAATTTCTACTCGGTGGAGCTGAACATTGGTACGCCGGTGCAGAATGTTACCGTCTTGATGGACACGGGGTCTTCGGATCTGTGGGTTACTGGACCGGAGAATCCCTACTGTTTGCCCTTCTCTAATGAGGAGGACACGAATCCGTTCAGCTGGCTGACCAGCACGAGATCTATTATTAGCGGAAGTGCAACTAGAACGGCGTCTTCTAGTGGTATTGCCACTGTTGATTGTCAGGAGTTTGGTGTTTTCAACTCTTCTGGTTCTTCGACGTTCCGCTCCAACAACACTGCGTTCTATATCTCTTATGGTGATCAGACGTTTGCCTCCGGTACCTGGGGTACGGATACGTTTAATCTGGGAGACATTAATGTGACGAGTTTGTCCTTTGCGGTGGCTAACAGTAGTAACTCCACGGTTGGTGTCTTTGGTATCGGATTGCCGGGCTTGCAAAGTACTTACACGGGCCTCACTTCTTCTTCTTCCGGAAATAGTCCTTATCAATACCAGAACTTCCCCATGAAGTTGAAGGATGAAGGCGTCATTCATCAGAATGCTTATTCGTTGTTTTTGAACGAGCCAGATGCTGAAAAGGGTAGTATCTTGTTCGGTGCTGTCGATCACAGCAAGTACTCGGGTACACTGTTTACTGTTCCTTTGTTGAATCCATACAGAAGTAGGGGTATCGTGAATCCAATAGAGTTCGATATCACTGTGCAAGGTGTCTCTGTGTCGAGCAGTGGTACAACGAGAACCCTCACAACAACTAAGTTTCCTGCTCTGCTGGATTCTGGTACCACTCTTTCGTACATGCCTTACACTTTGACAGAGTTGATCGCCGCCAGAATCGGTGCTCGGTATTCCAGCAATTTAGGTTACTATATGTTGACATGCCCGTCCGATAGTGACAACACGCAGATCCTTTACGACTTTGGTGGTTTCCAAATTGCTGCCAATTTGTCAAACTACATTCTTCGTTCTTCTAGCACCTCAACCACTTGTTATTTGGGTATCATTCCGCTCAGTGGGACCAGCGCTATTTTCGGTGACAACTTCTTGGTCAACGCCTACGTGGTTTACGATCTAGAGAACTACGAAATCTCCATGGCTCAAGCTCAATTCAACAGCACAGAAAGCGACATTGAAGTGATCAGTGGTACCGTTCCTAGTGCTGTGAAAGCTCCAAGCTACTCGGCAACATGGTCAACCGCTCAATCTATCTCTTCCGGTGGCAGCGCTTTCACTTCTGGTGCCACCACTGGTACTGGCACTGCTTCTTCATCATCTAGTACCACGTCGAGACAGAATGATGCAGGAGACAAGTTGGCACCATCTTCCTTCTTCTTCCTCTTCGCATCGCTCATCTCCTTTTTAATTTGAAAAGACTGGTGCAGACGCAGCAAAGCTCTGGGGTTTGAGTCAATGATCCTCTGTAGCACGCCTTTATACCACTTTTTCCGTATTCCGGTGAGTATACCCGGTAAGACTCATCTCTTGGATCGTGTTGAAATCTTGAGCTGCGTCAGAGTTAAATACTAATATGCAATGAAAACTAATTGAACGCTCCCTGGCCACTCTAAATCATCTCAGCCTGACTAACTGGTTTGAGGACCCTGATCTGGCTTGTTCACATGACCGGCTTTTATTCTCTGTGTCACATCTATAACGACGACGGGGACAAGAAGCTTATTCATCACTAGTACATACGTCGAGATAAGGCAATATCAAGCCATATTTGTGCTCTTTTACGCTCTCCATCCTGTACGATGAGTAGCCATAACGATGATGAGAATTTGGAACCTCCCAATGATGCCGGGAATCCTCCTACCCCGGCAAACGAAGGTGCAAACGGTACTGGTGATCGATCAACCCGGAGTATAACTGTGTCGATTCAATACTCATATTTCAATCCGAATGGTCTTAACAATCTGAATCAAGCCAATGCAGGTGCTGATGGCAACGAAGAGGTACCTCCAGTGACGAGACCCGACGGAGCCTTGATCCTTTCTTTCAGAGATGTTCCAACGTCGACACCACAAGAACGTCTGGAATCTATCATTTCAATTGCTGCAGAGCTTGCCATGCGTCGTTTCAGTGATCTGATGTCGCAGCCAAAGGGAATCACTAAGGAACAAGCTGAAGAGTTGCCGATTGTGAGAATCAGTGAGCTACCAGATGAGCAAAGTAAGGTTTGCAGTATTTGCTATGACGACTATGAAGACGAACCTGAAAACATATTGAAAAGAAATAGAGACGACAACTTTGAGGATCGAATGGAATCAATCAAGAAGCAAAGGTCTGAGTCACCTGCAGTGATTGTTAATCCCCGGGAAACGTCTGCTGAAAACGCCAGTGGGCAGGTACCACAGTCACCAAACGACGATGAAACTCCAACTTATAGGCATTCTCCAGTAAAGTTACCGTGTGGACATATCTTTGGTAGAGAGTGTCTTTTCAAATGGTCCCAACTAGAGAACAGTTGCCCGTTGTGTCGGCAGAAGATTGTAGAGGCAGCTCCTGGAAACAATGAGAATACCAATGAGAACATGGCGAATTTAAATGCAGATGCTTTCGAAAGAATCAGGCAAGCCCTTTATAACAATCCACAACAACAGACAGGTGAAGAAGGGCACAATGACACAACGACGGAGACTCGTAACGCTGGCGAGGGGAATGATCTGCAAAACTTTACGTTTTCTCGATCAGGTATAGTTCTTCTAAGGCCTGATGGTCTTTTTAACCCAACTACCAGACCAACATCGAATACGCCCGGTACTGGAGAAGTGGCTGAAGAAGCATCATCCGCTGCTACACCAGCTACCGGTGGTTTGCCAGGTTTCAATCCTTTTGTACCTGGTGGTGCAGGAAACGGAAGAAGAATTCAATGGATTCCTTTACCAGTTACCACCGTTCAGACAGGATTCAACAATGATACCAACAGTGATGATACTAATGGAGGCGGTTCGGATGAGAGTAACCCTCGATCGCCAAACGATAGACTCAGAGCCATTTTAAACAACATATTCAATGCTGCTCACTCGACCAACACCTTGCAAGAGGGAGCTGCTCCCAATTCCCAAATTAATACAAGTACACTTTCCAATGTATCTACCGCGGAAACTCCAGATGATCATTCAACCAATTCCAATACTTCTATGCCTCGCAGAAGGTCCTTCTTAGATCACATTTTGAGAATTACCAATCGTCACAGAAATCGTCCAGACAATGACAACTCGAGAGCCAGCGGACCTTCGCCACTGCATCCTGGAAATAACATGTTCAACAGTGGCGTGGCTAGCTACAGAAATCGAGATGGAAGGGTATCCACTTACAACGTTAATGACGGACCGTTACCTCAACCACCACAAGACCATCAATCCGAGCAACCCGCTCCGAGAACTGAAGGGAACGGAAACCAACCAGCATATCCTTGCTCAAGCAATGGCGAAGACTCGAATGACACTAATGATACCACCTCATAAAACATGTCAGGATTTGTAGGGTTATATGATAGACGGAAGATCTTGATGGACACTTTCTCTTGAATTGATAGTATTTAGGATAGTATGTAGTATCTTGGAATAATGCATGTCGTATTTTTCAGCCATAATACTGTAATTCTGTTACAGCCGTCTTATTTATTAAAGCTAGTGAACATAGGCGATTGAAGCTACTTGTCGAGTAGCGATCAAATACGCACAAAAAGACAAAACCCCATTGAATTGGCAGTGGGAGTAGCCACATCATTTACTAGGACCATCAATTGGCAACTTGACGGACTTCAAAATTAAACTGTGGTTGTTGAGGACGGCTACGAATCTCTGCGACCAAGGGATATCGAGATTGAGGACGAAATGCTTAGATATCATATGCCCGGGTACAGCGGGTATGGCGTTCAGTACTCTCCATTCTTTGACAATCGGCTGGCAGTGGTCTCGGGTTCCAACTTCGGATTGGTTGGTAACGGTAAACTATACATTTTAGACATCGATCCACAGGGCAATATACATGAGGCAAACTCCTTTCTCACACAGGATTGCCTCTTTGATGTTGCATGGAACGAACTGCATGAAAGTCAAGTACTTGTGGCTCAAGGAGATGGTTCTTTACGATTGTTCGACACTAAACTAAATCAGTATCCAATAGCTATCTTTATGGAGCATCAAAAGGAGGTGTTTAGCTGCAATTGGAATCTTCTGGCTAAGAATACATTTGTAAGCAGCTCTTGGGACGGCAGTGTCAAGATATGGTCTCCTGCAAGGAAGGAGAGTCTTTCAACACTAGTGCCTCGCTCACTGGGGAGTTCGAGTAGGATCGATCAAAGTCAAAATATACCCATATCCAATCAAAAGAACCATTTGGAAATCACTAGAAATAAAAACTGCATCTATCAAGCTCAGTTCTCACCACACGACCCGAATTTGGTGATGTGCTGCTCGGGCAAGTCCTATATTACGCTGTTTGACCTGAGGCAGCCGTCGACGGCCCAAAATCAAAGGAACTTCCTGGCTCACTCAGGCCTAGAGGCATTGACTTGTGATTTTAATAAGTACAGACCGCATACTATAGCTACAGGTGGTGTGGACAATGTGATCCGGATCTGGGACCTACGAATGACCAACAACAACTCTTCTCCCGCGGTATGCGTAAATGAGATAGTGGGAGGGCACGAGTTAGCAGTGAGGAAGGTCTCATGGTCTCCGCACCACTCTAACATTTTGCTCTCCTCCTCTTATGATATGACATGCGCTGTATGGCAAGACTTCAGTTACAGCGGCAAGCGACATACGGGCAAGACAAACGGTCTAGATCCCAACCGGGGTTGTCGTTTTAGATTTACACAGCATTCTGAATTTGTTTATGGTGCAGATTGGAGTCTGTGGGGTCAACCAGGGTATATTGCCTCGACGGCGTGGGATGGTAATGTTTTCATCTGGAATGCTCTCCGCCAATAAACGAACAACGCAGACTGTAGTCTCCAGAGTAGTGTACAGTTCTGTATAATAGTAATCATCGTATCTTCAATTCACCCTGGTTGTTCCAAGTAGCCAATTCCTCCCTCTTGACGTGATACTCGGTTCGCAGGTCCATATACTGCTTCAAGAACGAGTCCAGATCGCCATTGCTGGCAAATTTCTTCTCCAAGGTGACGCTGGCATCCTCGAGTTCTCTCATTTTTATTTCAAGTTTGGCTTTCAATAGGTCCTCACTGTACTTCTGGTCGATTCTCTGGTGCAGCTCCTGCCACATCTTCACATATTGGGACTCCAGGACTCTATTTTCTTCCAGATTTCCTTGTACTTTACTTCTATCTTCGTCCAATGCCTTGAAGTCCTGCTCCAGCTTCTCGAGTTGCTTCTTCAGGTCTAGCACTTCCATCTTGGATTCTTCCTGAGGGTCAAACTTGGCAACGTACAGTTCCAGCTGACGTCTGTGGGAGGTAACCAAGTCTAGAATCTCTTGCGATGACAACAAATGGATATTCTGAGGTAAAGGGAGTTCATTACTCTGATCTCTGGATGTCATTCCAGGCGGCATCTCGTTGTGTTTCTTCGCTGTGTGGTAAGCTGTTCATTACAACTGTCTTCCTTTATTGTTCAAGAGAGCTGACTTGAACAGCGAGATCAGCCAAAGCCATGTCTACTGCTGTAAGAATCGCCTCGAGAATTCAGCCTGCTGAGAAGGCTCTAATCATATTCCATGGACTAGGTGACTCAGGAAGTGGCTGGTCATTTCTCGCAGACTTTCTCCAGAGAGATCCTGCCTTCAGCCACACCAAATTCGTGTTTCCCAACGCACCTGCCATCCCTATCACGGTCAATGGTGGTATGAGAATGCCGGGATGGTTCGATATCCTCGAATGGAGTCTGAGCCCAACCAAACAAGACACTGAGGGTGTTTTGAGGTCGCTAGCTGTGGTCAAGCACTATGTGCAAGAGCAAATCGATGCAGGGATCAAGCCCGAAAACATCGTCGTTGGAGGTTTCTCTCAGGGAGCAGCCATCTCCTTGGCCTCTACAATGACCTTACCGGTTAAGATTGGCGGATTTATCTCTTTGTCAGGATTCCGTTGCGTTCCCAAGGAAGTTCTGACTGGGACCCCAGGCAAAAACCTTGACACTCCCGTGTTCCATGGCCATGGTGACGACGATCCGATTGTTCCAGTGAAGAAAGGCCAGGATGCCAGAGACTATTACACTGAAGAGTGTGGTCTACAGAACTACACTTTCAGAGAGTACCCCGGTCTAGAGCACTCTACGTGCCCAGAAGAGATGGTGGACCTTGTGTCGTTCATTAAGAAGGTTCTGAAGCTTTGAGATGGCATCCAGAGGTCTTACTTGTTGATATACAGCCTATATAGATGGTTTATGTGAACGTCATGTGATCGATGACTATGATACCTAGACGCTTCTAAACTAGAGGATGGGCTTATAGGAATGAAAGCCTATAACAGAGAGAGAAAGTAACAAGGAGCCGGTTAGTTCAGGTTTTATTAGGTCGTGCCGGTGGAGTATGTCTCTGCAGTTGAAGCCCCTGACCATTGACTCGAGCAGCAAGCAACTGGACTCGAAGCAGAAGAAATTTCATGCGAGCGTTCTACGAGCCTTAGAGCACTTTGATTCTGTCACCGAGTGGGCAGACTATATTGCCAGCTTGGGGAAGCTGCTTAAAGCACTCCAAAGCTGGTCCCCCCAGTTTCAGAACGTTAGATACTTCGTACCGTCTCCATACCAGGTTAGTCGAAGGCTGACATCTTCTTTATCGCCCAATCTGCCCGCTGGCGTTCATCAGAAGACTCTGGAAGTGTACACATTTATATTTGAGAAAATTGGGCTGGACACTTTGGCGGCGGAATGTAACATATGGATCCCAGGGATTTTACCTTTGATGTCGTACGCATCCATGTCTGTGAAATCGCATCTGATTGATCTGTATGATAATTATTTGCTTCAGTTACCATCTTCGACCTTGAAACTGCTCATCAGGCCCCTCTTAGCGAGTCTTTTACCTGGAATTGATGACGAGAGCAGCGAGTTTCAGCCTTTAACGTTGAGACTCATGGAGACATTACAAGAGAATCTGGCAGAAGACTCTTTATTTTGGCAAACATGCTTCCTGGTTATGATAACAAGTCAGGAACGACGGTTAGGAGGGTTGGTGTGGTTGACTAAGAAGTTCCCTTCTATGAACTCGATTCCACATCTGGTTTCTCAAAAGACTCAAAAGGCAAATCCAAAAAAGGACGAGAAACTACCTCAGGATGCAAAGACTCTGAGAAATGATGCTCTATCACTGCTTCTGCCTGGGGCGAAGGATTTACTGTCACCTGATCCCGGTTTACTCATAAGATGTCTGGTTTGCTGTTTAAATGATGACAACGACCTGTTCATTAGAAGAGGAATTTGGGACTTGATGGTTCAAAGGCTACACCTAGATTCACCAGTCCTGAGTACCCTTGTCACATCTGCTGATAAGCAATTATTGCTCATGAGCTGTTGTAAGACGACTTTAGCCAAGGATATGTCTTTGAATAGACGGCTCTGGAACTGGCTAGTGGGTCCAGCAGCAGCAGCTTCAGCAATTAATAACAATAGTATTGGGACAGAGGTACGAAAGGTTGAAAACACAGGAAAGAACAACGGTGATTACTTCCGTGAAAATGGCTTGCAGGCCCTGATATCAGGTTTGAAGGAGATGCTCAAAGGTGAGAAAACCGTCGTGAGTGTTTTTAGCATATGCTTGGCCGTGATGGACAGATGGGAAGTGGGATCGCTGGTCATCCCCGAGATGTTCATCCCGTTACTAACTACTACTCAAAAGTTTCAAGCCAATGAGCGCATCCTGAAAACAGCCAACTCTTTCTTCGATGCTGTTGAGACTAATATTATTTGGGGAAGAATCTTTCAGTACATCAAGGAAACTGAGGATCTGGTGTTCTTACAGTTCGTTTTGGACAATTTCAATATTTCGTCGGATGAAGAGATCATCATACGCCATTTGCCGCTCATCTTATTAGCCATTCTTTGCGTCGAAGAATCAGAGAATCATTTCAACAAGCAAAACCTATATCATCAATGCGAACAACTGTCTGATAGGATCCCAGAACGGGCTCTGTTGCCGTTAGAGAGCTCCGAACTGAGTGCTGATGAACAAAGTAGCGAGAGCATTATAAGCGATATATCAAAGTTTTATTTCCGTGTGTCTGATCCAATGATGTCTCCAGACACAAATGGGACTAACGAAACTTCTCCGCCTTTCCATGCACATGACTTAACCCTGTTGCTGATCAATCATGCATACAAGTTGCTACTACGGAATCTAGAAAGACGAAACAACGTATCCGAGGCTGCGACGATATTTGTAACGATATTCAGCAAAATTCCTAAAGGTGAGGACGATAGCGCTTTCGTAGAGCAGTTCAAGCAAGCGGATAGGCAGATGGTCGAACTAATTTTTGCCCTATGCCAAAAAGAGGTAAATTCGAACACCATTTTTGGTATAACTCAGGCCTTCAGCAAATACCTCTCCAAAAAGATATCGTTGGAAGAGTCTTGTCGGCTGCTACATCTTATCGTGAATTCTCTGTGGGATATCTTAGTGGAGCCACGGAATCAATTAAGAGCGCTGAAGTCTCTAGAGCTTCTGGAGGGTTGTATATGCTCCTCTTACCTCGAAGGAGCGCTTTCACAAGCTTTCATTGACGAGCAAGATATATCAAGAAGTCTCATTGTTCTAGACTTACTCTGGAATCATTTAGAGCCTTCCTCAAAGATAATTTCCAAACCCTTGGAGTTGATGATTGATGAACTTTTCACTGAGGAGAATCCAAACTATCTGAGTGTTTCTAAATGGGTACTTTCAGTGGTTAACTCGGGAACTTCTAACAGGTTATTTTACATTCTTACTGACAAATTGTTGGAAGCAAATTTTCTACAAAAGGACTTGCTCGACGAACTGGATGATCTTGATATGTTCACTTACAGACTGCGATCGCTAACTAGCATTTTGAAGACCAATAATGGAGTCGTGATTCAAAACTTTGGCACGGAGTTGGCATCCATTTCGTCACTGGCAATGTGGGCCGACGCTGACGTTTCAACATACAAGAATTTGGTGATAGGAATATTGATGAGATTCCTTGACATTAGGAATAATAATAATGCTAAAAGTATCCGCAGTGCTTTGATATTACTAGAATGTTTACTGAATGGCACAGAGCGAAATTTCAAAGAGATTGTGATCTTTTTGTTGAATTTGTCCTCGAAATACATCGCACAAGGTGGACTCGAATGCGAATTGATTGCTGTTTCCTTACTCAATATTGTTACGGAGGCCTTAAGGCTGTCGCATGAAAATGGCATCAAGTTAGACATTTTTGATGATAATAACACTCATCTGAAGTACGTGGATTATCTTGTGACCAGTATTGCCACTATGGAAGGGCCATTGATTTTGACATCTTACATGAAGTTACTGTCAGAAAGCATGACATACTTTCAGAGTGCAATGTTTAGGATGATATTGCCCCTCAGCGCATCCATAGTAAAATGTATTCGAAGGCTTTTTGAGAAGGAGAAAGAGCAGGGTGGTTTCTATCAATCTATTGCCCTCTTATTGACTGGGGTTGAGGAGCTGTTAGGACTATCACATGGCTACTTGGCTACAAAGGAAAAAGATGGCTATTCTACGTCCTCTGGCTCGAAAGGTGATTTCTTGCAATCAGTCGTTTCCAATGTCTTCTCATCTGACAATTCTGTCAATGATGTGGAGATTCAAGGCGAAAGAGATGTCGTACTCCAATCTTTCAAGGAGGTCATTAACTGTTGTTGCGATATATGGTTCTGGGCTCATGGTCTAGCCGTTTCCAATAAAGCAAACGGAGGCGAACAAATGAACCACCACTCCTTCAAGTTCAAGTTCATCACAAAGAGGGCATTAGAAAAGTTGTTCAGCTTAGAACCTTTAGAGGTGATGGAAACCTTGGTTCTGGTTCCTGGTGATCAAACATTGACTCTAATACATGTTCTGGACGGAAATAGGCCAGCTTTAACTTTGCCATACCTTTTCCTGGGTATCGTTCAAAGACAAAACAAAAATTCGTACGTTAGATTTTCCATAAGCGGAACTGCAAGTGGCATGCATGGTGGTAAAAGTTCTCGATTCGAAGCGTCTTTTAACAGCCGACTAGACACTGAAAGTCTGGTCAGGTTTTTAATTCGCTACGCCTGCTCGCTTGAAAACGCGGCCATTGAGGACTTTTACGGCGATTTCATCCAGTTTTTCAGAGAGGTGTCCACCAACTACGCTCTCTATGAAGCTGTATCGAAATTGATTCTCAAGTTTGTGGCAGTTGTTGCTAACAAGCTTCGGAAATCCAAGTTCGGAGAAGATAGGAAGGTTCGGAGAGAGCTTTCAGATACATTCACAAAGTATCTGCCCAACTCTTTGAATGAGAGCCCTTTTGAATTCTCGGACCCACCCCAGGCTTTCAGTGATTTGACATTTCTTGTTTCCCATGTACAGCATATTGTCAATGAAGAGGTTGGCGGTGACAAGTTTAACACTGCTATTTCAACTGTTGTGTCTCAGTGTATCACGCCGTATTTCAAGGCTAAGAGCGTTGCCATTCCTGGGTCCGTTTTGAGCCTGGCAGTCGAGATAGCAAAGGTTGGCAGTCGGGTGAAAAACTGGCGAACTTTGATCAGTGAATTTTACTTCGACAACAAAAAATTTCCCTTGCTTGCAAGTGACAAATTATGGGACCAGGTAATTTACCAATGGTCTCAGTACCCTGAGATCAAGGCCAAAATTTTGAACGATATGCTAGTGGCAATGGACTCCAAGGTAACAGGTATAGCCCCTGCACTGATACCGTTCAACATCCGCAGCGACTCTGAGATCGAATCAAAGTGTCAAAATTTGTTGAGAATCGCTCACTTGCTGATGGTTTCGCCCTCGGACACTTACCTGCTCAATTTTCAGGCGCTAATATCATCTACGTGTCAGTACTTACTTTCATCTGACTCGACCTTGAAGGAAAAAGCTTGGATATTGCAGAGAGTCCTGCTTTTGAAATTCGATACACAGCATTTTCTTGAGTACTGGTCACTGATCACATACTGCTTGCAAACGAATCTGCAGGAATTCTGTGAGACGCTACAAATACAGGCTGAAATCCATTCAGGTGCTGTCTTTCAAGCATGCAAGACGTTAGACCTTCTGTTAGCTATGAATTGCGAAGGGTTTAGCAGCACAAACGAATGGCTATTTGTCATTGACACCATAAACTGCATCTACAAAACCTACCCGTATGTGGCTTTGGTTGATAAAGCCTACGAGTCTAGAGGTTTCGAGTCGAGCAATGTTGACGACATCGACCTGGTCGATCGCTCTGAGCTGACTATACCGATACTCAAGGGTGTTCACAGCATTCAAAGTTACACTCAACTGAGGAACTTTTTCCAGAACCTGAGCTACACGCACTATGAGTACATTTATGGGTTGAAGTCGTTCGATTTAGCCAGTTGCGAGGACGACTTGAGTATTGATCTCTTTACATGAAATGCATATTCAATTTTATAAACTATCATTATTTCTGTCTGCTGAATCTGTAGATACTGAGGACTTCCCATCCAGCTTTCCTGTGCATGACGAGGTCAATTTCCCAGTCCTGCTCCTTTCTCATCCTGCTTGTCACTTCTTCTGGACGGTTTCGAGCGCAAAACAGGATATATGCAACACCCTTGCTGGATAACACTGTATCGAGCTGTTTCAGCAGCCTTTCAGTGACCACCATGCCATCTTCTCCGCCTAGCAGGGCCAGATCAAGCCATGTTGCGTGGTCGTCCAAAGTCTTGGGAGTCTCCGGAACGTACTCTGCCGGCACGTAGGGTGGATTGAACACCAGTAGGTCTATTTCACCAGGTTTTACGCAAGATGCCAAATCACTCTGCATGCATTCGAGGTAAGTTCCATTGCAATCGTTACGCTCAGTGGTGTCTCTCGTAGCTTCAAGAGCCCAGGGACTAATATCCAGAGCAAAGTAAATGGACCTACCTTTGGCTGGTATAGCATTCTGCATCATGAAAGTAGTGACTATCCCAGAACCGGGACCCAGCTCACACACAACTGATAACCCATCCCGGAACCTCGAGCCCAGGAATTCCTGTTCCTTCTCCAGGCAGTCTAACAGCAGGAAACTATCTTCAGAGGGCTCATAGACCGTATCATAATCGCATTTCACATACGGCGTCGGAAGCATAGTCGATGCCAGTTCGCCCTTCCATTTAGTAGTGACTTGCGAGAGGCGATGAACATGTCCTCTTGTTCAAAACGCATCACATCTTGCACAGAAGGCTACCCAAACGCAGCACCTAGCGCTAGAGAGCATTTAGTGATGATCATCAAGGTCAAGACCCTGACAGGGAAGGAGATCGCTGTCGAAGTGAACAGTGAAGATCCAGTGTACCATATAAAGGAGCTTCTGGAGGAGAAAGAGGGCATCCCACCATCACAGCAGAGACTGATCTTTCAGGGCAAGCAAATGTATGTTCTAAAACTCAGATTCCCACATCAACCGAACCCAGGTTTACTAACGTAGAGTTCTCAATGAAGTGACGACCAACAAACCATTGGTGCTGCAAAACTGCTCGATGGTATGGTTCTGCACCTCGTCTTAACACTGAGAGGTGGAAATTGATTGCATAGGACAGTCCTACGCAGTTCCCACGCAGTTCTTTCTCAGTGTGTAGCGGTTCACAAGTGCAAGAACGAACCGTGATTCTTTTAGCCTACAATAGCACGAGTATACATATCTAATAGCTGGCTCTGAGAGCTCATCAATAGTCTTTTCTCTGTTTGCCTCCAAGGTAAGGTTCTTCTGGTCTTTGACCTGTTGGTAGTTCAAGATCATCGCTTACACTAGACCTTGCAAGAAGGCGAAGAGAAGTGAGATAAAGGCCCTGACCATGGATGGTGAGGTGGCTGAGCAGATATCTGCCGAGCAGATCCTGAGGGAGGTCTATCAGAAGAGAAAGGTCGTCAAGCCGGCTACCAAGGTTGATATCTTGGACTTGGAGGAACTGCATGAGTACCAAAGGAGGAAGAGAAGCGAATATGAGACCTATTTGAAGCGTAATAGGCTGGATATGGGCCAATGGATTCGATATGCCCAGTTTGAGATCGAACAGCATGACATCCGACGGGCTAGATCTGTATTTGAGAGAGGTATGCTGGTCGATGGTGGTTATGTGCAGCTCTGGGTCAGATACATCGATGCAGAAGTGAAACTCAAGTTCATTAATCATGCGAGGAATCTTCTTGATAGGGCCATCAACACGCTGCCGCGTGTCGACAAGTTTTGGTACAAGTATGTGTTGATGGAAGAGTCTCTGGGAAACTTTGATATAGTTCGATCATTGTTCACCAAATGGACTTCTCTAGAACCCAATGCCAATGCTTGGGACAGCTTCGTGGATTTCGAAACAAGACAGGAAAATTGGGAAAGCGCTAGGGATGTCTTTGCGAGATACGTTTTGGTTCATCCTTCGGCTGTGACATGGTCAAAATGGGTACGTTTTGAGACCACACATGGAGATGTTAATTCGATACGCAGGGTGTATGCGTTGGCTGTCGATACTCTGAGCTCGTTCCAAATTGATGAGCAGACAGATGAATTGATCCGCCTTGTTATTGCATTTGCAGGTTGGGAGTCCTCGCAACAGGAATTTGAACGCTGTAATGCACTTTACCAAATTGCCATTGAGAAATGGCCACAAAGTCAAGCCCTCAAGGACAGTATGCTAGACTTTGAGAAACGATTTGGAAGTGTTGCATCTGCGGAGGAGACTGTTATCTTCAAAAGAAGAAGACGTTACGAAGCACATTTACAAGAAAGCCCAAGAGACTATGATACATGGTGGTTGTACCTGGATCTAATTGAAGAGCACTTTAGAAATGAATTGCCTGACGTACTCGAAAAATCAGTCGATGGTAATATGCCGCTGGCCCAGCTTAAAAACAGCCAATGGAAGCATTACGTTCTTCTGTGGATAAGGTTATTGACTTTTGCTGAGCTTGATCTCTGTGACATGGAGCGGACGAGAATATTTTACAAGCGTCTGATTGATACGATTGTCCCACACAAGCACTTCACATTCTCTAAATTATGGCTCATGTACGCAGAGTTTGAAATAAGGCAAGGAAATGTCGCTAGAGCAAGGAAAATACTGGGTAAATCGATAGGTATGTGCCCTAAGCCCAAGACTTTTAAGAAATATATTGAAATTGAGATAAAACTAAAGCAGTTTGATAGAGTACGAAAGCTCTATGAAAAGTTCTTGGAGTTTGATTCATCCAATATAGATAACTGGATGAGTTACGCAGAACTAGAAGGGAATTTGGGGGACGGAGATAGATGCAGGGCACTCTATGATCTGGCCATAAGCAACAGCGCCAACTTGGGCATCTCTCAGGAATCCAGACAGACGCTAATGCAGCGCGCAATCGCATTCGAGACTGATGAAGAAGAGTTTGCCACTGCTCGTAGCCTCTATGAGCATTATTTGGGACTTGAGGATTCTACGGGAATGTGGATCAACTATGCCCTGTACGAGAGTTCTATTCCTACAGATGAACAACTCGTCTCACTACGTGAGGCAGCAGAACAAGGAGATGAAGAGGTTGAGTTCAGGCCGACCGATGAGAATTATTCGCGTTCAAGACAAGTGTTCGAAAGGGCTCTCCATCATTTCAAGGAAAAGAACGACGCTGAAAGGCGAATCATCATTTTCGATGCTTTCAAGACTTTTGAAGACACGAATGGCACGACTGAAACACGAGAAGCAATAGCAAGACGACAACCAAGAATCACCACAATATTAAACGCCGGCAGTGTTGAAGAGAAAAGCTACGTTTTTCCCGATGACGAGAGCGACAAGGATAAGGTTCCCAATGTCTCGAAACTTCTCGCATTCGCTAAAAAATGGGACGAATCACAGAAATAAAAAAATCTTCCAGTTCTCAAGTGATTAGTAAAATCGTAGTAACATCACAATTTTTCAATACATACTATTTGTCTGCTTTGATGCGTTTCACAACCCTGGAGGCCCCTCTATTGTCATGTCAGACTGTGACCCAGTCTCGGTTCCAGGGAGACCAGGAGGTCCGCTCAGACCGGGCAACGTCGGCAAGGATTCAAGGCCAGGAAGCTCATTAGCAGCTGACGGTTCCATTCCAGGCGGTGCTTCGATATTGGAATTCTCAGCAGAAGGCACTGCCGGGAGTGGTGTCGGGGACATGCCTGGTACGCCCCAGCCAGATTGTGTTGATTTGCTCTCACCCAACCCAGGAGGGGTCAAGACCTGACTGTTCTGCCTTGAGATACCAGGGACAGCCTCCGCGATATGCGGAACATGATAATCGGCAGTTTGTGGTTCAAAACCGCCACGAGCTTGACGAGATCTGTAACTGCTCACGCCGACATGCTGCTGGTAGTCACCCCATGACACCTGTTGCTCCTGCCAAGGTGGTGCATAGTTAGCGTTTCCTCCCATGTATCCCCCATACCTTGACTCCTGACCTGGCGGTCCTTGCATTGTCACCATACAATCTATTGTGGCATGGCCATGCTGCCCACATCTCCTGCAGGTGATTCTTTGTGCAAACGTTTCCTTGTTAGGGCACTCATATCTTTTATGACCTTGTAATCCGCAGATTGGGCAAGGCCTATTATCTTCTCTCAAGGTACCATTTAACTCCGCGAGCTCCCTCAACTGCCCCCTCTTCAAGTCATTTTGTCCCTCTGGAGATGTGACAGCCTTGCAAACGATATTCTCACAAGCTTTTATACCTTTCTGTATCTTATCCTCAGTATCAGCTATGATGAGACAATGCAACGGATCGGAGAAATTCATTGCACCTCTGGGAAGATCGTTAGCATTTTTCCCTTCCTTGACAGACCCACGGCCTCTGATCGCAATCTTGCACCCTGAGTCTTCCTGCAGTTTCTTCAGAGTGTTACCACGAGGCCCCAGTAGCAGGCCTACGAAGTTGATCTCAGGATAATTATCCACCGGTATGTAGTACTTGTCCTGGAATTTGACCGGTCTTTTATAGCCCTCGGGAGCCACAAAGTGTGGTATCATTTTCAGGGCAATCTCAACTAACCTGTGCCTCTCCTCTTCCAACTTCCGTCTGTATCGCTGTTCTCGAGTATTTATCCTTTTACCTCTGGCATCATAAGCAGGTGGCGGCGATGGCGACCTATTCTTCCTGCTAGGAGGATCGAAAACATTCGAGCGAAGCGTAGAGGTTATTTCCTGGATTCGAAACATGGTCTGGTAGGCAGCCATCTGTTCTGCTGTGAGCGATCCACTGATTTTAACCGGCAATTGAATGTTGCGCTCAAAACTCCTGCCTCTCGGTCCTTGGTCCCAAAGATTCTCATTAACGTAGTTCAACTGTCGACCTCTAGCCATATCCTGGTCCGACATAGTCCGCGGAGCTGTGCTATATGGCTATTCCCATCAGACGTGAGGGCCTTCTTGCTCATCTAACTATTGTATAGTAGAGGTGTTCATGAATTTCGTCTAGTGTGATAGTTATACCGATTTAATACTTAATATACAGGACATCTGCCAAGATAATGGCCTTTTAGTGGTGAATCTATGCCCAAGGCGCTTAGCAGACCTTCTGGGTCTCATATCTTTGCCAGCATCTCGGTTATGGCTTTTTTGACGTTGTAAAAGAGTTCTGTGGGGCTACCATCGACAATGGTCTCACTGTCACTGATCTTGCGGACGGCGACTTGACCATCAACCACCAAGGTACCTTCACCTTTGAATTCGGCTCGGTGGTGCTGATCTGTAAGTTTTCTCTTGAGGTCAGCGAGTCGAATGTCACCGATTGATAAGGAACCACCGGCATGAGCCTTGAAGGAGGACTGTAAAGGCTTTAAGATCAGCTTGGCCTTGCTTATTTGACTGTGATTGTTACCGGGTTTGGCAACATGACCTTTGTTGTTTTGAGTCTTTTCCCTGACCAATCTACCGATAACATGTGCAATGGTGTAATAGTCACCGATCCTCTGCCACTTCAGTAGCGAGTCAAGCTCGGGGTCGATCGAGACGTCCATCGATTTAATAGTGGTGACAAATTCCATAGGTTTGTTTAGTGGCATATCAACGATATCAACGTCTCTCTTCTTAAAAGTGGCTACGGTTTGTGCATTTTGAGATTCTATTGGACCCAAGAGCAATGCCTTCCTGGGTTTTAAAGCTGGCAGAATGACAGATGCCGATCTTTGATCTACCAAGCACTCGAGATTAATGAAAATCAATGAGCACTTGAGTGTGACTGTGACGGTCGACTCGGTACGGTTCACAGGGTTTTGAAGCGGGTTTAGATAATCGACGTTGTCAAAAGACTCTCCACTTCCTTTACCCCTACCTCTCTTACCTGATTTACGAGGTTTTTTAACGGGTTCTCGGCGTTCGTCAGATAGATCGTATGGATCTTCGTCCTCTTCCAGTCCATCATTTACAGAATCAACCTTGTTCATGGAATTTCCGTCTTCGCTAGGGAGCAGAGAATTGAAGTCCACGAGCGTCCCGTAGTCATCTATCTTCATTCTAGCCGGTTGAAATGGGAACATTTTATGCTTGGGATGGGATCCCGGCTGTACTATAAAATCAACCGGAATCTCTACCACGCTTTGCACAGTACTACTAGAATCTTTTTCCTTCAGAATACTTAGCAAAATATCCTCATCATCGTCATCGTATACATCGTCGACACCAACACGACCCAATCGACTTTTATTCTTGCCTTGGCCTTCTTCGAGATTGCCTCCAAGGGCAGCCAAAGATTCGTCCCCAAATTTGCCTTCTTTCTGCAAAGAAGCCTCTAAATCTTTCCTGTGATCTCTACGAGCTGTGACACTAGCGGAATATTCCTTCAGCTCTTCCTCAGTCATTGGCTTCGTTTGCACTGTTTTCAAACTCACAGACTCTGAAAAGTTCATGGACTTCCCTTCTTCGAGTGTACGTTGCTTTCGAGCCACATCCCAGCGTCGATGTAGCACGGCCAGTGTTCTATTATCTTTATTGCTCAGTGACGTCAAAAGCACTGTAGCTCTATCCGTTTGGCATAGTTTCGTTATTACCTCGTCAATCAATGAATCTACCTGTGACACAAAGCATATCTTTGGGCTTGAGTATTTGCCAACTTCTTGTGGTTGAACAACGTGGAATCTACTCCCCAGGTCAAATGGAGACCTGTTGTCTCTGGCTTCCCAAATTTTGAGAAGAGATGCCGAGAGCCATTCGAGCATCGACCTTGCATAGGTCAAGGCACGCCCACGGGAGTACGACACTAGAAGCACCGGAACCTGTGTGTAGAGCTTGCTCCTTGAACACTCGTATAGAAAATCGTGAACCAAAACGAACAGATCGAGGAAGTTACCACCGATTTCGACCGGTATCATAGCCGAACCGCCGGAACCCAAAATACTCTTGAGGGATTCCTTGAAGACCTTGACACGTTTGCCGTGAGGTTTTGAAGATCCAAACTTATCCAGCTTGGTCATGAATGCAGATGGCCTCACCAAAGTGGATAATGGCTTACCACTTTGGTCGAGTAGCGAGGAGCTGTTCAAAATGGTGCTTCTCGTATGATTCCAGCGTAAAGCATACACCAACTTCTCAAAATAGGTCGAGATGCACCAAATGGAGCCTCCTGGAGTCACACCCGCGCTATAGGCCACCAGAGTGAGACCATCGTACTTGGATCGCAGGTCTGCGAGTTGAGAGTATTTTAATGCCTGTACATGATCGAAAGCCTTTTCCACATCGCTCAGCTCGATTTGGTTAGTCTGATAGGGACCTATCAACCCTCTGGACACGTAAGATTCTATCGTAGTCACTCGCCCAAGGTTTGTCACTGGCAGTGTAGCGTAGACTTCTATCCTAGAGACGAAATGCGCTAGGAAATTGTAGTAAAGGGCAGCGTAAGCACCTAGAGCCTCGGCAGATGGCTGGGAGAGAAGTATGATGTCCACCTCGGAGATTATAGTCGACCAATATTCCATGCTGGCCTCATATGAAACCTCGGGACTGTGCCAGCCCGGATCTATCAGAATGGTGACATTATCGAACCGCACTATCGTTCCAACCGACTCTTTAGAGCCATCGTCACAGCAATTGACCGTATAAGTCATGGGCAGCGGTATCCTTTGTGCTCTTTGGTCTTCGCTGTTCACCTGAAGCTGATTAACGTCTTGAAATCGCGCCTACTAGAGAAGTTATACAAGAGAGGATCTTCAAAGTAAAGTTGGCATCGAAAAAAGCGGCCTGAGTCGTGGTGGTTGATTGATTCTGATGTTCTGTTGCTAGTCATTTTGAAGTTTAATGCGGTTTCCCAGCGAATTGATCGATCTTATTGTATCTGAAGGGCTAGACAGTTGCAGAACATCGATCTCATGGTCTTGTATCAGCCCTCATTTTAGAGATCTGATAACAAAACAGCTGGGATTGGTGATTTTACATGATGGTGAAATGGAATCAAAAGATGCAAAGTCATTTTTGGATTACAGCGTCCTTATGGATCAGGGAAATACTCTGCACTTCGAAACTGATCATCCCAATTACGAGACTTTGAAGCATTTTATCGTCAAGTTTTCGAGTTTAATGGTTGTTATACATTCCGATAGGAGCTACAATGATGTTTTGGCCAGTATTCTGAACGATGTAGCGCAATTTAGTTTTCCGGGGACAAGTTTGTGCATAGTATACAGCAATTCGTTGAACTTTCTCAGCAAGTTGTACTTTCGTGAACTGTCGTTGTATCGGGATAAGATCAGGCTATGTGAGTTGCATGTTTTGGGGAATGGTATAGACAGCGTCGACGAGGTTTGCGATTTGAACACACTGTTCGAGAGAACATATCTTTACAATCTCAAGAGCATATACTCGCTAGATGTGCAGAGCTCTTCTCATGAACTCGTGTCCAAGGATTTGCATACGATCAAGCAGTTGAATTATGTGTCCTATGATGAAGCCTCGTCCTCCTTTTTCTCTCATTGTCCCAACTTGAGAGTGATAGAGTCCATGAAATTCCCCATCAAGGATGAGGATACTCCCTACCGACTACCTCAATGTGAGACAATTACTTTAACGCACTACGTGAGTGGGTGTAATTATCCTCCGATTGATGGTTCAGCAATTGCCAAGCAACTTACTCTCGTACCATCCTTGCGATCCGAAGACCCTCAGTTTCATGATCTCTACTTTCCCGCATTGAAAACGTTGAAACTTCGGCTGAATGATGTGGCGAGCCATCTGGTTCGATTCCAGAACTGTATTTTTTCAAGCGTAGAGAGTATCGTTTGTGGGTCCTGTATGATACCTTGGGATGATCTCCTGTCTGCGGGTTGGAACGCTGGCGAACTGGTAGTCACTTTGACTACGGAAGAGCAGTTACGGTGGCTAACGTCGCCACATGCGAATGTCCGTAGGCTGAAGATACTCAACCCGCTGACCAAATTTGTGGATTTTCCTGCTTCAACCTCATTTGAGACTAGCAAGTTGGGTTGTGGCACGATAGCGCTGGAACTAAGTGTAGTTTGGCAGTGCTATTTGCTCCAAAAACTCATCTTGCCAAACCTTACATCAAGTGATACTCTAATGATCACGCTTGATGAAGGGTCTCTTTCTGAGTCTTTGACTTCGATTGCCGGTGCCGTCAAAGAACGTGGTTTAGTGTTTAAAGATGACTACATTTCTTTCAAGGTCCCCGCTCTGGCACAGTTCAAGCTCTTGGAGATAAGCTCTTCAGGAAATGCAGCTTCTAAGCCGCCTAGTGCCCTCACTTCATCACCGGTTGACACTAATTCGATGCCAATGTCAACCAACTTCAACTTCAATAGCGTCTTCTTTGACGTGGATGCTACGAACGAAATGTGCTACGCAGTCTCTCCTTCGGAGTTTAGAAGAAATAGTTTAGCTGGTCTCACAAATGAATCAGCTAGAAGGCAAAGTGCCATTGTTTTCCCCGCTGGTAATCGCGGCCGAAGATCCTCCTCGATAAGCTCTGCAAATTTCTCGCAACCAGCTCCAGTTTCGATGGAAGATCCTTTTGAGAGAGATACCGTTGTTTTTGAATTTACGAAGTGCCCGCCCAAAGTTCTGACTACGAATTTGGCGGCACTGGAGTCTTCCTTATTTGCTTGGAATGGTTTGGAACTCAACAGTCGGATTTCGCTGTTACAAGTTGAAGTTGATGGAAGTGACCTCGATAATGGTGCATGCGATATCGACTCCCTGGTCACAAAATTAGCGCCGCGTATTCTGGAAGTTTTGAAGTTTCCTTATGACCTCAGGTTACCAAATATTGTAGTTGAAAGGTTTCAAGGTATAATCAATGTTGCTAATGTCGACTTTGTTGTGACTGCTGAGCAACGATTTAAACTTGCTACCAACTTGCAAGCCTATTTAGCATACAAAGGGCAAAAAGTGCCTGTGCTTGCAGATGACGCTAATACTGGTCTTAGAGTGTCCCTCATGTTAAGGTTTGACAAAGTCGATTGAGATGCTGCGTTCAAAAGAGTTTCTGAGTCACTCACTACCTCCAAATAATGTAATTCATATTTAGTATACATCTGTCCGAAAGGATAAGGACTATAGTGCCTGAAGTCAATAATACCTCTGGCGTGCTCAAAACCTACTAACGCATATGCTGAGGATCAATTGATGATATGTCTGAAGTATTCTTGTGTGCTGGCATTACTGACCAGCGGTGTCACTCTTTTCGCTTCTATCATCCTCAGGTGCTTCATTATCACCCTTCTGTTCTTTATAATCGATAGAATCTGCCCCGCATTCAGGTGTATCCTCCTGGGTTTGATTTTCACCGTTGGGCGAGGTAGTCGAAGCTGCCTCGTTTTCATTCAACTTACGCTGTTTGATGGTTCCCTGTTCCGTGGCCTCATCCAACTCTCTTTTTCTGTTTAATCGTTCTTCCGCCAGTCTTCTTGCAGCTTCCAGCTTCCGTTGGTGTGGTTCTCTCAGCTTCTCCATCATGTTTTCAATAAATTGTCTCTTTTTGGTCTCATTTGCCACATCAGGGGACGTGCTCAACAGACCATTAATACCAGTATCTTCATCAACTCGATTAAAATCGAACAAGTACTGCGACCTGAGGCGTCGCAAGATTTGCCAGTCTTTAACGATTCTATCACCTGACTTATCTTTTGAAGCATCATCATCGACCTCACGGGAGCTCGATTTACTCATTAGATCTTCATAAAGATCTTTGGCACTATTCGGACACCCTTCAATCTCATCTAAACCTGTTTTTATCTTCCAAACATTACTAATTGATTTATTGCCTAGAAGCACAAATCCAAACTTCTTGAATGAGTAGTCAACTTCGTGAATTTCTTCAATCTTATGAGGTATGTTGAAGGAGTTGAAACTTCTGAAACCATCAATTTTCGACTTCAGGAACATGTCGTCCGCTTTTAACATATTTTGTATGATAGAGTTGAACTCTGGATCCCTTTGGCGGTAAAACTTGTAAACCCGATTATTAAGGATGTGACCACAAAATGATACGGTCTTTTTTCGATTTGAATCATCCAAACTGTCGAAATTTATGCTTCTCGAAGGTCGCTCCTTCTGATAGCAACTCTTGTAGTATTTCTCAACCTCAGAAGAAGTCACAATTTGTTTCATTAAGCTCATGGTGAAGCATATCTGGAGTATGAACTGTTTCCTGAAGTAATCATTGTCAACTTCCATCATTTGATCATACAAGTTGATTGGATTTGAGACTGATGTATCGAAAGGAGATGGCAGAAGTACGGATGAAAGGGACAATTCTTCGGAGAGAAAGTTCTCCCAATACTGCCTCCTTTCCTCATTAATTTTTCGGGAAATTTTGATATAGTTAGGGACGCTGGTTTTTGTTATCTCGAACTCTGATGGAAAGTCTTGATTGAGTTTCTCGTTTATACTCGACACGGTTTCATGCGAAACTTTGATCGACCTGTAAAAATCTTCTTCGAGCTCCAAGATCGCATCTAGCAAGGAACCAAGCGTTTTGTCCACGTCATTTTTGAAATCCAGCGGCTTATATATAAACTCCAACGGGCTGAGTATCAAGCTATCATAAACATGATTGAAGTCTGTCGCAAAAATGTTCTCTGAAGAAGTATCTGTCCTGGTGGCACTCGATATTGTTCTATTCCAAGGATTACCTGAACTCATTTTCGTCGCGAACATGGCAGACCTGTTGAAGTTGGACTCCTCAGAGATAGGTAATAGCTCAGAGAGAAACTTTTCCACCTTGAACTTCATCTCATAATGCATTGGTGTGTTCAGATAGCTGTTATTTTGAACTGTTTTCAAAAGCTCATTCCAGTGTCGCAACTTGTCATATAGCGGCTGCTTATAACTCACTAAGTTCGAAGCACCGGCTGGCACAGGATCTAAACTGTTGCACATTTTGAACCACTCGATACGAGACTCTGCGTAGGGCCAGAACTGGATCAAACATCTGGGCCAGGTCAAACTGTCGACCACAGCGGAAAAAAGGGCAAAGTAGGCATTG
Source organism: Torulaspora maleeae (assembly GCA_003708055.3). Lineage (NCBI taxonomy): Eukaryota > Fungi > Ascomycota > Saccharomycetes > Saccharomycetales > Saccharomycetaceae > Torulaspora > Torulaspora maleeae. The sequence continues at coordinate 576,318 of PPNA03000004.1, read as the reverse complement.
GACCATATTACAGGGCTCTGCCTATATTTTCTTGAATGAAAGCAGAAATCTAAAACGATAGCTGCGATCCGGATCCCGCTCTTGATTCCAGCTTCAGTTTTATCGTTTTCCACAGTAAGTGCGTCCGCTATCACTCTTTTCGCAACCAGCAGCACAAAGGCATCCAGATCCGTGCTTGCTATCTCTCCGCATTCTATTGCTGGCCACTTCAATTGCACTATTTCAGCCGGGAATGAGCTCTCCTCGAGGGGTTTTTCCAGCACATTACCTGCTTCAGTCTCCACCAGCCTAAAAGTCGGAGTGACATAATCAATGCAACTTTGAAGCAGCGTCTCGAAACTCTCCATCAGCCAAAAGATCAATCAAACGCAGCCCAATTGTTCAAGCCATTGAAGCTCTCAACCTTCGTCAAGTGCACTAATTGACTTCATCTGTAACCTGCTATGTGGTACGTTGAAGGTGACCAACCGACAAATCTAGTCTCCCATACCGCCTTGATCTTGCCATTGATAGCCCTAACTTCCTCCAGAATACCGCTGGTGGTTCCCAGCAGCGTACTGCAATTCCAATGCTGCTTGCAACGGTTTTCTTCGTAGCTCGTCGAGTGAGTCCGATTTATGGGGCTTTCTGCTTTCGTTCCAGCGGTAAGTTGATTACAGCATCACGGTGCTCGTCTGCTAGAATTGAGTGTAGCCATCCTTTGATGGCCCTTCGGTTTGGTATCATCTTGTACTTTTGTGTACCGTTAACCATGTTTCAAGTCGTCAGGCAGCTCTCGCTCCGCTCAAAGGTTAGATAGCTTCCTTTATATGCTCTCACAGCATGCTTCAACTGTTGAACAGGGCTAGCGTCTCCATCTCAGTCCTCTTCTTGCTCCGTCTCTTCATCTTGCTGGACCCTTGTAACGCGCGACTGAGAGGATAGTGGTGGTAGCCATTAGTTGTCATCTAGCAGCAGCTGAGCAAGCATATAGGTGCTTATTCGATGGTCTAGACCATTGTTTACATTTCTATACAGAGAGTGTTCTTAGTGGAAGCACAGATCTTCAATTGCTGCCGGTTTAGTGAAGAATGGAAGACGAGCATGCAGTCATTGTAGGTCTTTGCCTGATTGATTTCCACCACACAAGAGGACCAGAGACGGAATACTGGTGTAGTCTACCTGATGGGGTTGATGAGTCCACTATATGGCCTAACTTACCGTTCCAGGCTCTCCCGGATGGCTCGCATTCTTTCCAGGAGACGTTCACATACTTCACGTTACTGTTCAACGAGAAGAAGAGATGTGGTCCAAAGAATGGGGCTACCGAGTTGCCAGAGGAGGATTTGCGAGACTATACCACACTTTTTGCCATCTCTTGCTCTCGGCAGATCCGTAGCGATGAGTTGATTCAGAGGGACAGCGATATTACGAGATCGACGGTCCAAAAGGCCATAGTGGTCATCTCAAGACCGCCAATATTTGGCCAGATAAAGGACAAGTTGAGCTTAGTGACTAATGCATTTTTTCTCCAGCGTGATTTCTCAGATAGAAGCATAATAAGCTCACTGAATGATAATTTGGTGTCAATGTTCAAGAAAATACCCCAAAACCCTCAAGACGGACAGTTTTATGTTGGTTTATGCTTGCGTAAGATAATGTTTGACTTTGGAAAGGATGTGCTGGTACTTTTAAAGGCTATGTTGTTGGAGAAGCAGATTATATTCTATGGAAGTAATGTCGAGGCATTGTGTAACTTGCAGTTTGGCCTGATCAGTCTCATACCGAACCTGCTATCGAGCCTCCAATACAGTGGTAGTCCACAGCTATACACTCCGGATGAAGACCTAAGTGTCGCTACTTCGTTCAAATCGAGCGATCGACAGTCAGTTTTGAAATTCATAGGGTTCCCACTGCGGATTTTCGAAAAGGGAGGTCTTTTCTCTCCATACACTCCATTGCAACAAATTGATGATATCAAATCGAAGTACACCCAATTTTTTGTCATTGGTAGTTCCAACTCACTACTTGCTGAACAAAAAACAGAGCTATGTCATCTTTTTGTTGATGTTGACACTTCAAAGTTGGAAATAATTGACAAATCATTGCAGCCTGTCCTTAACTTGACAAGTCACGATAAAAAGTGGATCGAGTCGATCCATACTTTGGTTTCACAGAGTTGGAACCAGAATGATCTCTATACTCCGAAAAATTCACAATTCGAAGGTAGTGAAGATTTTATTCGCTGGCAATTTGAGGAGTACCTGACCGGCCTACTTTCCAGTGTCAAATTGGGCGACTATCTGGAGGCTCATTCAGGAAGTTCAATGGCTGTGCAATCGATACCTGAGGATCTGGTGCGGTCAAACCCGATGCAACCGTTTAATAACGCTTGGGCATCCAAGTGGAGGCAGACTCAAAACTATACCATGTTTCGAAATTCCACCGACGACAGAATTTTTGATCTTTTCCCTCCAAAACATCCTTACAATGGTCCTGACACTCTGACGATCTTACAGCAGAAGTTGGCAGTCACTTTTCAGAATTTCAAGAAAAGCAATGGGGTTGTGGATGGTAATGACGGTCAGAGTAGCAAACTGCAGTCCAGTTCATCACTAGACACCGAAAGCAAGGAGCTGACGAAAACGCCTTCATCCACAGAGAAAGACCAAAACATTTGGTCTTCTTGGAAAGAATATTTTAATACAAAGAAAAAGGCCAAAAAAAAGGAGGAAGATGATGCGGTGAAAGCCACTCAACACCTCAATAATGGTAACTCTACTATGGAAGCGATAGGGAGTGCACTGGTAGGTCTAGGTTTGCATTACAGTAGTGCAGATGAAGAGGATTATTATGATGATGATGAAGACGATGATAATGCTAGTAATGGTGATGGAGGTGAGGTAAAGTCCACCAAGGATGACGTTAAAACTAATGAACCAAATGGCTTACAAGACGTCAAAAAAGTTGCAGAGGAGTGATTGTAATATTGAGGGCAACTTCTGAAACGAACCTACATGCAGATCAGGACGAGTGAGGTGAGGGGAATGTACACCTACATAGTGAGCACATCGGAAGAGATTGACTGATATTGATATATATATATATGGGCGTTTACTCTTTGCCTTAAAATAACATCCATTTCTCATCAAGAACAAATGACATCGATTCAGCGCTTATGGGCTTCCAGATTGTAAATTATCAAGCGTCTAAGCGGCTGTCTGGCGAAAACCCTTGACCATTTGGTTCTGTGATCAGTGCTGTGCTAAATCAATTACAATTGTGTTCAGGCTACGCTGCACCGTCTTTATCACCTCCAAACCTCTCACCCGTCCTTCGTACGACTAATATCGTACGACTAATATAGTCAGATCCAATGCTGCTATTCCCTTTGCCTCTACCTTTGTCCTATATAGATGATTACTTCTGTGGGAGAAACCGCTCTGATCAGGATTGTAGATACTTCAGTTGTCACGGAAGCTATCCTATCAAATAAACCTTTGGTTTTTCTTGCTTCTGAACAAGACCATGTCATAGTCGTCTTTTATCGTGAATTCGTGTCAAGTTTCAATCTCTGAGCAACTACCAACCTCCAAGAGTATGACCCGGTGGTAAGATCGGAAGAGATATATGGCAAGAAAATCCTTCACCCTCTATGGATTCCTTTGCGTGTAGCAAAGTTCCTTTTCCGTCTTCGTAGAACTGCTCCAGATATGTATCTGACCTAGGGATGAGCACAAATCTAAATGTGAGCATCCACTTAAACTGGAAAATGTCGGTCTTGAACTGACTTGGTACCTGATGCATAGGTGTTTTTGGTACCAATAACTTTAGCGGAACTCGTTTGCAGGTGTCAAAACAAATCGTATGGGATTCGTATATTTGGTTTCCATGTGGCATCGGCATGTCTTTGGAGTCTGTCGCGTAATCGCGATTGATCAGCTCAAATGCCTCTAGTGAAACAGTCACCGCACTGACTTTATGCGTTGATGGCGATATTGAATTTAGCTCAAGTACCAGATCAATGTCATCAGCGGTTGTGTAGAAAGATTTCGATAAAAATAATTTCGTTATTGGTTGCCCATTCCAATTTATCTGATAGGTTTTCTGTAGATTTATCAATTGAGGAATTTCGTCAGGCTTGTGTTTAGATGCCGGACCCGTTTCCGCGCTTTTGCTGTATAGTGCAATCAGTGATGAAATGTTGTTGTTCACCAATTCCACTCGCTTGGTAGTGTAATGATTAAGAGTCTCCTCTGAATTATCGTGGGAATTGTTCGATATTTCGTCGGTAGTATCCTTTCCGTTGTCAAATTGTTTCTCCATTTGCAGATCAACTAGGTCTTCTATATTTTCAAAGCTATCATTGTTAGATTCCACCAGGTTTACAAAATTTTGTATGACATTGTCTGCATTGTAATTTTTGTCTTGGGTTCCCATGAAAGCGGAAGATCTTCGACTAAGATGTCCCAATGAAGTGGCTGAAAGTCTTTTTTGAGACTGTACTTTTTGTTTTATCTCTTTGATGTCCGCTGGCTCCATAATTGAAGGCGGATGATCCAAAGTTGAAGTGGGCTGGCAGCCTGAGCTACTTACATATGGCGCCAAAGTAATCGGTATTCGAATGACATGCTGCTTTATCTCCCCGTGAACCAAGCGACTCACACCAAACTCAAGACTGTAGGTAATTGACAGAGTTTTGGAGATGTTATAAGAAGGCGCCAGATTTTTAGGGACATTGGCAGACCTAAACCTATAAGATTTCACCTTTCCTGGCTCCAAGTTTATCTCGGAAAATAGGAGAGTTTGAGGAATGAGAAAAATCGGTTTACTGCCATATTCTACACCAGCAGCCATATTGCCCAAGTTAAAGACTGTGTTTCCTTCCCCATTCAATCCAGCACGCTCTTCCAATGTCGAACCCAGCCCAACCGCGGATGTACTATGCTTCGAGTTGTAGTACTTCGTCACGGAACTATCTGTTCCCTTGGCGGCGCCCGAGTCGGACACCGAAACACCACCATCTGTACTCTCTTGGCTCCAAAGCTCATTGACGCCGACCATCTTGGATCCCGCATCCTTCATTTTGCCTTCGCTGACAAGCTCGGGATCGAATTGAAACACACCAGACACTTGCACGTAGCCCGACATCAACTCCGTAGGTTTATGATACTGCAACTGCCTGGAAATCAATTCCTGAAGACGTGCATTCGTCTCTCTCTCAGCCTGTGAAATCCCGCTCTCATCCTGTGGACCACCCTTGAACGCATCCAGCAGCGATCTCATAGACCATGGCGTTTTCTGCTCCTCTCTAAGACTATCCACCTTAGCAGGCTCGCTCTGCTGGTGTAGCTTCTTGATTCCCTCCTTTAAAGCCACCAACTCATCTTGTGATCCCAAGTGCTTGATCCTGATGACTAAAGAGATCGGTTCCCCGGCATAGTAAGGGTTTGACTCATGAACGATCTCCAATTTCAGGTTATCCGTGATCAGAAACGAGTCAATTCTCCTAGCATGCATTGTACAGCGTCTTGAGGAAGCAAATCAACTGCCAAAGCTCTCGAAGCAGTTAGTCCACCACAAATGCTTGCTGAACTACTAGTCGACTTGACCTTTAACTAGTACTCACAGTTGCAAAAATAAAAATAAATCTTCCCCGCCAGGACTCGAACCTGGAATCTTCTGGTTCGTAGCCAGACGCCGTGACCATTGGGCCACGAGGAACAAGATTTTGATGTCATAGAGAGTTTTGTAGCGCACTATACAACTGGATACTAAGCATCTGGCAGCCCAATTTTGTCAGCGAGATCTGACTAATACCGTTTGCTTGGCGAAGGTAGACATGTGTCTATACAAAAGGCCGTTGAATATAAGACAGCAGGGCATTCCGAGATCCGAAGTGTTTGGACAGCTCACCTAAGCAAGGTACAATGGATGCAGCGTCGCAATTGGGTGGCTGGACTTGCGAGCTTTGCAGATCGAAGGAAGGTTTCGGGCCGATAACCTTCTATGGTGATTTCAGTCGATGTTTCATAGACGGTGTTCTTTTGAACGTGGTAGCCCTGTTTGGGTTCTTCTTTGGTTTAATAGACTTGATCAGGCTTTGCCGAAGGAAGCATCCAGGTTACAAGTACAGAACAGATTGGGTTCTCGTATCGAGACTGTCTTTGGTAGGCCTCCAGTTTGTTTTCCTAGTCCTGGCTGTTTTTACGTCCTCAAGTGAAGGCTTGAACGATTTTGCAGCCAAGAGTCAGTACCTTTCAGCCGCATTATCGCTGGTAGTCGTCTTTGTGTTGCATTATGTGGAGTATTATAGATGTAAGGTCTCCAATAATGTTCTATTGTTTTATTGGTTGCTCTTAGTTGTTGGTTATTCCGTCAAGACCGTGAACTTCTTGATCAGGCACTCGTATGAGGGCTCTTGGCCAATGGGACATTCTATGTTCATTTTGACGTTGTTCCAGAGTATCAATGCGTTACTGCTTTTGCTGTTGGAAGCTCTGCCCAAGAAGCATCTCATGCCCTATCAAATAATCAGCGAAAGAGTATCTCGTAGGAAGGAGAATCCGTATGACACGGCTAACATTTTCTCTAGGATTTCATTTTCGTGGATGACAGATCTTATGAGGACTGGTTACCAGAAATACTTGGTAGAAACTGATCTTTATAAGCTTCCTGAAAGTTTCGGCAGCGGTGAGCTATCCGAGAAATTTGCACACAACTGGCAGGATCAAATCAAGTCCAAATCCAACCCTTCTTTAACTTGGGCTCTGTGGGTCACTTTTGGTTCTAAGTTGGTGTTTGCTGCTATTTTCAAAGTTGGATTCGATATCTTGGCCTTCACTCAACCACAGCTGCTCAGAATTCTGATCAAGTTTGTCACTGATTACAATGAGGAGAGAAAGCAAGAAGGCTCGATTGTAGCTCAGGGTGTCGACTATGTTGTCAAGCATGCTCAAAAATTACCTATTGTAAGGGGCTTCATGATTTCGGTGGCCATGTTCCTGGTAAGTTTTACTCAAACCTCTATTTTACACCAATATTTCCTCAACTCTTTCAATTCAGGTATGAATATTAAGAGTGCTTTGACATCTGTTATTTACAAAAAGGCTTTAGTCTTGTCCAATGAGGCTGCTGACATGTCTTCAACCGGGGATATTGTGAATTTGATGAGTGTTGATGTCCAAAGGCTACAGGATTTGACCCAATGGTGCCATTTAATTTGGTCGGGACCATTCCAAATCTTGCTATGCCTTGTTTCCCTTTACAAACTGCTCGGTAAATCCATGTGGGTTGGTGTCATCATCCTTGTGATAATGATGCCGCTAAACTCAATGTTGATGAGGATTCAAAAAAAACTGCAAAAGGTTCAAATGAAGAATAAAGATGAAAGATCGAGACTTGTTAGTGAGATCTTGAATAATATCAAATCATTGAAGCTGTACTCATGGGAGGCTCCTTACAAGAAGAAGCTTGAACATGTCAGAAACGACAAAGAATTGAAAAATTTGACCAAGATGGGTGTTTACATGGCTGTGACAAGTTTTCAGTTCAATATTGTGCCTTTCTTGGTGTCGTGCTCTACATTCGCAGTATTTGTCTACACGGAAAATAGGCCATTGACTACAGATCTTGTTTTCCCAGCTTTGACTCTTTTCAACCTCTTGTCTTTCCCATTGAACGTTGTTCCAATGGTTTTGACAGCTTTCATCGAGGCATCCGTGTCAATTGGTAGATTGACTTCTTTCTTGATGAACGAAGAGCTGCAAAAGGACGCTGTGCACCACTTGCCAAAGGCAAACAACGCAGATGATGTTGCTATTAAATTGGCAGATGATGCGACTTTTCTGTGGAAACGCAAACCACAATACAGAGTGGCCTTGAAGAATATTAATTTGGAAGTGAAAAAGGGCGAACTTGCCTGCATTGTTGGTAAGGTTGGTAGTGGAAAGAGTGCTTTGATTCAAAGTTTACTGGGTGATCTTTATAGAGTCAAGGGCTCTGCGTCTGTCCATGGTAGGATTGCTTATGTCAGTCAAGTCCCTTGGATCATGAACGGAACTGTGAAGGAGAATATCTTATTTGGTCACAAGTACGATCCTCACTTTTATGACTTGACAATCAAGGCCTGTGCATTGTCGATTGATCTGGGTATTCTGCCTGATGGTGACGAAACAATGGTGGGTGAGAAAGGTATATCATTGTCCGGCGGTCAGAAAGCTCGTCTCTCCCTTGCAAGAGCTACTTATGCAAGAGCCGATACTTATTTGTTGGATGATCCTCTCGCTGCCGTTGACGAACATGTTGCCAAGCATTTGATTGAACATGTTTTGGGACCAAATGGGCTGCTTAAGAGCAAAACTAAACTTTTGACCACTAACAAGATATCTGTATTGTCAGTCGCAGACTCTGTCACTCTTATTGAAAACGGTGAAGTTATTCAGCACGGTACCTACGAGGATGTGTCAAATGATGTCAATATGCCATTGGCTAGACTAGTCAAAGAATTCGGTAAAAAATCTTCTAGTTCTGTTGATGTAATAAAATCGACAAGTTCTGTGAGTGTTCCCAGTGTACCAGTCAAAGATGAGCTTGAAGGGTTGCAAAAAATTAATGACATTGAATTTGACTCTGACTCTACCGAAAGTTTGAGAAGAGCTAGTGATGCGACTTTGGCCAGTATTGATTTCGATGACGATGAAAACTCAGCAACAAGAGAGCATCGCGAACAAGGTAAAGTGAAATGGCAGATTTACTGGGAATACGCAAAGGCATGTAATCCGAGAAATGTTTTCATTTTCCTATTTTTCATTGTCCTTTCAATGTTCCTCTCAGTGATGGGTAATGTTTGGTTGAAGCACTGGTCTGAGGTGAACTCGAGGTACGGAAGTAATCCTCATGTGGGACGTTACTTGGGAATTTATCTTGCTCTCGGTATCAGTTCGGCCTTTTCCACTCTGATTCAAACCGTGATATTATGGGTTTTCTGCACAATCCGTGGTTCGCGCCATTTACATGCGGTGATGACAGCTTCAGTCTTGAGAGCCCCAATGGTTTTCTTCGAAACCACTCCGATTGGCCGTATTTTGAACAGATTTTCCAACGACATTTATAAAGTCGACGAGCTTTTGGGAAGAACGTTCTCACAGTTTTTTGTCAATGTCACTAAGGTTACTTTCACACTTATAGTCATCTGTTTCACTACGTGGCAATTCACACTCGTCATCGTGCCAATGAGTTGGCTCTACATTTATTATCAACAGTATTACTTGAGAACGTCGAGAGAACTTCGCCGTCTGGACTCGGTGACAAAGTCACCTATCTATGCACATTTCCAGGAAAGTCTAGGTGGTTTGTCAACGATTCGTGGTTATAATCAGCAAAAGAGATTTGTTCACATTAACCAGTCTCGTATTGATAACAACATGAGTGCATTCTACCCGTCTGTGAATGCAAACCGTTGGTTGGCTTTTAGATTGGAGTTTATTGGTACAATTATCATTTTTGGTGCGGCTTCCTTGTCCATTCTAAGGTTGAAAGCGGGCTCTTTGACCCCAGGTATGATTGGTCTGTCGTTGAGTTACGCCTTACAAATCACGCAGTCTTTGAACTGGATTGTACGAATGACTGTGGAAGTGGAGACTAACATTGTGTCGGTTGAGAGAATCAAGGAATACTCAGAGATCAAAAGTGAAGCACCATTGGTTATCGAGGATCACAGACCTCCTGAAGAGTGGCCGGATAAAGGTGATATCAAGTTCGAACATTACTCTACTAGATACAGACCTGAAATGAACTTGGTCTTGAAGGACATCAATTTACATATCAAACCGCGTGAGAAGATTGGTATTGTTGGCAGAACAGGAGCTGGTAAGTCTTCGTTGACACTTTCCCTATTCCGGATGATCGAAGCCGCGGAAGGTCGCATTGTCATCGATGGTGTCGCCATCAATGAAATTGGACTTTACGATTTAAGACATAAGCTCTCGATCATCCCACAAGATAGTCAAGTCTTTGAAGGTACTGTTCGTGAAAACATTGACCCAACAAATCAATTTACCGATGAACAAATCTGGAGGGTACTCGAACTATCACACTTGAAAGACCACGTCCTAAGTATGGGCGACGACGGTCTATTGACATATTTAAATGAAGGCGGTAGCAATTTCAGTGTTGGACAGAGGCAATTAATGTGTCTAGCGAGAGCGCTTCTAATACCATCAAAAGTTTTAGTGCTTGACGAGGCCACGGCTGCTGTCGATGTGGAGACTGATAAGTTGATTCAACATACCATTCGTACAGCTTTCAAAGACAGAACCATCCTGACGATTGCCCACAGATTGAACACCATCATGGACAGTGACCGTATCCTGGTCTTAGATGCCGGTATGGTTCGTGAATTTGATACACCATCCAATCTGTTGGACAACAAAGATTCATTGTTCTTCGCACTATGTAATGATGCTGGTTTAGCGGATGAATAGAATATTTAATTTCCAAAAAGTATTTTCAGCATTGTACACTATGCCGGACTTGCCGAAACAAAGCGAATAGTAGAGTTCAAGTAAACTTTATGTTTAGTACACCAAAACTTACAAAAGATACACCTATACATCATTGCTGGAATTCATTTGCGTAATGGATTGCCTGATTACCATAGTTTGTGATTGCGTCATTGGCCGCGTCCCCAGCAGCTCTCGAGTCTGTATTTGCATTAACGGTGGAATGTGCGTTGGAGCCCCCGGCGCCATTCGTTCTTGCCTGGGCCGTGGCCTGAGCGGTAGCCTGGGCAGCTGCGGCTGTGGCTGCGGCCACTTGATCGTCGAACGTTGCCGACGTGTCGATCTGGCCGTCGCCGCCGCCGATCTTGTGGAAATCGAGGATCTCCGAGTACATCATCACACGCCAGGTGTCCACCGGCAGGTCTGCGTCGTTGAAATGCCAATCGAACTTTGCGTCCGCGACGGGTTCGTCGGTTGGATCGTGGTAAGGCGCCAAGTAGGGATGGACCAGCGCGTCAGCCGCCGTGATTCTCTTCTTAGGGTCGAACACCAGCATCTTCTCCAGCAAGTCCACGGCGTCTGGCTCCACGGTCTTAAAACGCTCGTGGAAGGGCACTGGGTCTCTGTGCGGCAACGAAGTGACGAATTTGAGCGTATTCTCCGAGCAAATCGTGTTGATCACGTCCTCTGGCGGCGAGCCCAGCAGGTCCGTGATGATCGAAAACTGATGAACGTGGTCCTTCCCCGGGAACAACGGTTTGCCCTCGGTCATCTCGGCAAAGATACACCCGGCAGACCAGATGTCCACCTCCACGTCGTACTTCTGCCACGTCAACATGATCTCCGGTGCCCGGTAGTACCTCGTCGACACGTACCCTGTCATCTGCGGGTCCTGAATCCGCGCCAGCCCGAAATCGCAGATTTTGAGATCGCAATTCTCGTTGATCAAGATGTTGCTCGGCTTCAAGTCCCGATGGATCACGCCTGCAGAGTGCACGTACTTGAGACCACGCAGGATCTGGTACAGAAAGTACTGCACAAATTGCTTCTCCAGCGGCCGCGTCTGCAGCAGCCGGTGCAGATCCGTGCCCTGCAGCTCCGTCACAAAATAAATGTCCTCCAGCGGACTCAGAAAGATGTCCTGCAGACAGATCAGGTTCTCGTGTCTCAGGTGTTTCAGCAGCTTCAGCTCCCGGTACGTTCTCTTCGCCAGCACCGCCGTCGAAAACGGTTTCATGATCTTCTTGATCGCCACGGGCTGCTGTGCCAGCGTGTCTGTCGCCGAGCACACCAGCCCGAAAGCCCCCATGCCCACCGGGTTCAACTCCGTGTACCGGCTCGTGATCTCGAACACAGTCCCGAACACCTGTGTCCTGATAAATTCCTCGTGTGTCGCCATGGTTCTCGTGCCCTGCCCACTCGCTGGCTCTCTGCCACCCGTATGCTAGAGCAGGCCTCGAGACCTCGACCTGCTGGACCTTGTGAAGGAGTCTGCTTACTGCTACGAGCCCGACCGGCCACATCACCACGCACGGAAGACGTCGATTTTTAAAAACCGTCGCGCACGGGGTTCGAAGCGCCGCCAACGCGGCTCGCGCCCGCTGTTTACCTTTTGCCGCATTCGGCGGCAAGCTATTTATAGCCAGGCGGCCGCGGGCCTGGCCCGGCGCGACGCGCAGAGATCTCGCGGCGGCCGCGCGACGCAGCAAAATTTTCAGCGTGGTGGTTGCTTCGGGAAAGCAGGGGGCTCGCGTGCCAGGGGGAAAAAAGAAGGGTATATAAGGGCCTGCAGAACTGGAGTTTTAGCTGTAGAGTTTTCCGTTCTAGTTCATCCTTTAGTTCTAGATCTTCAAGAAATCTATCTTCTGTCATTCGCTTATTCCCTTCGAACAACTCAATTAGAAATGCAATTCTCTACCGTCGCTACTGTTGCTGCTGTCGCTGCTGTTGCCTCTGCTGGTAACGTCACCACCGCTACTGCTACTTCCAAGAGCACTACTTTGGTGACCATCACTTCTTGTGAGGACCACGTCTGTACCGAGACTGAGTCTCCAGCTTGGGTTTCCACTGCTACCGTCACTGTCAGCGACATTGTCACTGAGTACACCACTTGGTGTCCAATCCCAACTGAGGCCCCAATCCTATCAACCTCCCTTGCTCCAAACACCACCACCACCACCCAGAGCACTGCTACTGGCCCAACCTTCACTGGTGGTGCTGCTAAGGCTTTGCCAGCTGCTGGTGCTTTGTTCGCTGGTGCCGCTGCTTTGTTGTTGTAAGCGTAGGGTGAAGGCACTCTATTTTTATGACGACTTTGTTGCATGCAACGTGGATCAATTTTACAGAAATTTTCGTTTGGGGTTTTATTAATTAAGCAAGAGAATCGTAATACGGATTTTCGAATTTGTATCAAGAACAATTAATTGATTTTGTTTCCTGATAAATCATAAAGGTGTATAACTGTATAAGATCTTTGATTGTTTCTAGTTCGTTTAATACTTGATAAAAATGGGATCTTAGGAACGTGCTGTCTATGTCTAATCTATCTGTTCGAGACCTTGAAGCACGTTTTAGTGGTGTGTGGTGTGGGTGCAGTGTTTCACGGCAGGCTTTATAGAGGTGTCAATACTAGAGTTCGTTAACTATGTACGGGGTGTCTACTTCATCTATAGGTGGGCGAGCACGCTCTCGACGGATGAGACGGTCACGTCGGTGGCCGGGTTCTTTTCGTTGCCCACGTAGGTGACGGTGCCGTTCTTGACCACGGCGGCCCATCTGCCGGACCAGTACACGTCGTCGCCCACGTTGAGCTCGAGGCCAAGCTTCTTGACAAAGTGGCCGCCCGCGTCGGAGGCAAACTTGATGTGCTCGGTGCTCTTGACACCAAGCGTCTTGGCCCACGCCTGGTTGGCAAAAGGGTTGTCCACGGTCACGACCACGACCTGGTCCACGTGCTTGTCCTGCACCAGCTCGTTCAGGTAGCTGATGTACTCTGGAATGTGGTTCACGGAGCAGGTTGGTGAGAACGCGGCTGGCGCGCCGGTCAACACCACGGTCTTGTTCTCCGCGATGAACTTGGACCACTCAACGGTCTGCGGCATCTGGCACGACTCTTGGTCTGGGTTCTGCGCATCGATGGCGATGTACGAGAACTTGAAGTCCCCGGTGGGCAAAGGCTGGTTCAATAGGTCGGACATTGTCTGTGGAGTGGTGGTGTAGTTGTCAGAATACTGCTTATGAGCGGCCCACCCTCGCCCTTTTATACTTTTTTCCAGAGGGGTGCCGCCCCTATGACGTCGCGGGGATTTACGCCTGGTGCTGAAAAAAGACGCTTAGTAATTAGTAGCAGGGCTCGCCAAGAACGAGCGATACGAGCTGGTATTTCACATCGAGGTGCCAACGGGCAGCGGTTGGAAGTGTGGTAGCTGCCGGTAACGGGGGACGTGACGAGCAGGATGGCAGAGCAGGAGCGAGGGTCGTTTGACCCGTCGATCCCAAACCTTCTGCCGCACGAGAACATGTACAAGATCCAGGTCGGAACGAAGCTGTTCAAGATCAGCGGAGCGTCGCTGAGCTCAGATGGACCCAGTTTCTTCACAGAACGGTTTGGCAAGACGCGCACGCAGGGCGACAATGTGCTGTTCATCGATCGGTCCGCGGAGGTCTTCGAGCTGATCTATTTGCACCTGCAAGGGTACTATATCGAGGTGCGAGACGAGCAGCAGTTTACGATGCTGTTTGCAGACGCGATGTACTACGGGCTGCCCCGTCTGCGGGCGATGCTAAGTGAGTACGAGTATTATTTTGCCAACATCAGCGGGCGCACGTTCAAGATCGCCAAGAGTCTGTTCCGGCGTGAGGGCGACTCGCCCAACTACTTCTCGATGACGTCGATGGCGCTTTATGCAGACTTGGCGAGCGTGTTTATCGACAAGAAGCTCATCCGGCCGCCGCCGCAGTCGGCGCTGGCCGTGCCGCGGTCTGCAGAGTTGTTTCAGGAGCTGTTGCAGTTGCTGGGCGGAGCGTCGGCAGAAATGGACGACAAGCGGCGCGAGTCTCTGGTCAAGGAGTGTCGTTACTACCGGTTTCTGAACTTGGAGCAGCGGCTGCTCAAGGCGCGGGTCTCGTTCAACCCGCTCACCCAGAGCGAGACGATCCTCGTGTCGTTGCGAGACGTCGCTAAGCATGGTCTCAGCTTCCTGGGCGCGGCGCTGCCCGCGTTGCAGGACAGCTGTTGCTCGGATGCCACGACCACGGGCGAGAACACTCCCGCGTTCGAAGACCAGCCGCCCAAGCTGAAGAAACTAAAGTCGAATCCCGCCGTCCATAAGGTCAAGAAGCATTGGAACTTGGCCCAGTACAAGAGACCTTACTTGGATGCGGCGCCACGTGACCTGTTCTTCCAGATCGATAATGCTGACTGCACGCTGATCTTCAACCGAAGGAGCAAGACGGTGCATCTGGAGATGATCGACGAGACTGCTTCGCTGTTCGAGAAGACGTTTTCGGCGGTTCTGCGCGACAACGACGTCGAGTTGTCCAAGTTTACCATCAAGGACCAGCGGAAACGGGCGCATTTGGGTCTCCCAGCGTGCATTTCCATCGGTGACTTCGTGGTCAATGGCACAAGGTGGTCACACATCAGCAGGATCGTCACCGAGAGTAGCTCCGACGAGAAAGTGATCGATCTCACGAACATGGATCAGGTCTCCTACTGTTCCGGACTGAAACTGCATTTAACCCAGTCGATTTGGAAACTTGGCATCGAAAATGGGGACATGATACTGATAGCTTTGAAGGCCAACGCATTCACTGGCACCAAGGAGTTTTGTAAGATACTAGATTATTTATAAGGGCGCACGGGGCTCGAACGCGGGTTCGAGAGAAGCATATTTTTACATGTTTGGACTCTTGGTAGAGGATGGCGACGGTGTAAGCTCCCAGTCTTGATGCCAGCCCACAATACCTTGTCCAAGGTGCCAAAAAAAAATCAATAAATCTCTTTGTAAAACGGTTCATCCTTATGCAGGGGAACTGCTGATCATCTCTGTATTGTTTCAAATTGACCAAATGTCCACGAAGGGTTACTCCATGGACAGTTCTTAAAAAAATTAAAGTCGGTAGTGTAGAGTGACAAAAAGAACGTGATTTCTACGACTCAATAATTGCAATTGAAGACAGTATTTGATGATTCATCAGATGGTGTGTGATAGGCTGGCAGAGCTCATTTAGTAGTGTATGCTAGATCAAATTCCACTCAATTGCTATGCAGGTATCGTTAGGTTTCTCTCGCAGGAGGATAAAGTTTCTCTTACGCAAGTGTCGAAGATAGTCCATGAGAGGACTGTTCCGTTTCTCTACAGAAACCTGTACTTGAACGGGAGGCCATATTTCGCCAGTGACTTGAACGACTCTTTAGGGGTCAACAAGTGGTCTGTCTTACGCTTCCCGTTCTTGGGTGTTCGAGATGAAGAAGTGGTTCAAGCTAAACAGTATTTCAAACTTCTATTAAGGTCACTCGAGTCCAATGTGGAGCTATGTCGCCACGTAAAATCGGTATATTGTTCGTGGCACATCGATCTGCCGACTTTGAGCAAACTAATTGACCTTCTAAAGAAGTATGGAACGACTATTCAATATTTTGATAATTTCCTGGAGATTGACATCCTGAAAGAGCTATCGGTTATTGCAGATAGATTGAAATTGGTGAATGTGACACCTCCAAGCAAGCTTCCTGTGCTCAACGTTCCATCCAATTACTACAGATCTGTCGATCATCTACTGACGCAGTACGATTGGGGCAAGATCAGAAAGCTAACCTTGCATGTCAACGCCTCGACCTTTCTCTTGAGCCAGTCAAAGCCTTTGAGGATTGTCAGTCTTACTCTAAATCTGAGGCCAGACACTTTCAAACAGTCTTCCGATACCACTGAGCGCCCTCTGTTCGAGGTGTTTGACGTAGAGGCTCTGAGAGACCTGGAGATTTTATCGTGGTACAAGGGCGATGATCGAAGTCTAAATGTTTACAAAATCTGGCGGTTGTATGATTTTCACAAGTTTAAGAACATCACTTCCCTGTCGCTGATGTCTCTCAATGCAAACAGCGAGTACTTGAGTATGTGTGCGCAGGAGTTCACTAAGTTGGAGAGAATCAAAGTAGATTTCCTGTTTGATGCAGCCGTTGATAGAAATACTTTGGACGCCTTCCGCCGGGCGCAATGTTCTCAAACCTTGACTTATATTGACATTAAGTTTGACCCTATTGATGCGCCACTGGTTTCAATTGATAATGACTATAAAAAGTTCATACTGACGCTAATGTGCCGTTGTAGCGATTGTCGTGATACCTTGAACGAGGTGCTTCTGCGAAAATATTTCCCCAGTAATGATGCGTTGCGCATAAGGCGTATGTCAGATGTCAATTCGAGAAACTTTATCCTGCAGATGTTCAAATTATTTCCCATCTTACCATATACTCATTTCATCGACTTGTCGCCCGCCATTGCATACAATTGTTGGAGGCTTGAAAATCATGCAAATCAAGTCAACAAACTTCTCCAAAACCAGCCTTGTGCTGACCTTGCAGTCACTGCGAATGATATCATACGTCTTTACTATGCCCACATACATTCTCTCAAAAAGACTTTCGACCACTTTCTCTCGGGTTTCCCGCAACTGGAGTTTTTGGTGCTCAATGACTTACCAACACGGGTAGTGTGCTTCGAGGACCAGCAAAAATGCAACATCCCGCTGTTCTACTCTAACAGCTACATAAGTAATCAGAGGTATCTTTTGGTCATGGATGAGTCGCTTTTCGATTAATCCCACTTCTGGGAAGGCTTTGAAAGCTGTTCAAAAGACTTACTATTTAAATAACGATTTTTAATGATAGACAGAGCCAGATGATTTGGACTGCATCTCAAGTAACTGATCTCAATCACTTTCTTTGACTTTTTCAGAACAGGTTCAATTTACTGGCCGAGCTTGTATACTCTGAAAACAAAACAAAACATAAACAGAAGAGATCTTGTAAACAGAGGAGAGAATCCATCAATCAATGGCAGGTCGAAGAGTTACGCGTGAATTACAGGATATCAGTAACCTGATGGATGCTTCATCCACTGATTCAGCTCCTCAGAGTAACGTTTTTAAGAGATTGAGTACCTCACCATCCAAGAAGTACCCCAATGACGTTTCTAAACCGGCAATGAGGCTATCACCCGTCAAGAGAAGTCCACACAAAATTGGCACTCAACTTACGCCCAAAAGACTGGCTTCACCTGATTGTCTAAAGAATTACGTTCCAAAGATAACGCAAAGTATGGATCGCCCGCATTTCACCAGGCAGGAAGGAGTGCAAAAGTATGAGGAGGATGGGCGTGTGACTAGCCTGGTCTTCCCATCTTCCCCGACCAAGATGACTTTTACATCGGAGAAAAAGATCGGAGGAGATGGGTCAATGAGCAAGCTCAGATCGAGGTTCAGCAATGGATTATTGTCACCACAGCGGGTGGTCAACAGTTCCAATTCGAGATTACAGGGGAAAAACCTGTTCAGCAAGCTAGAGGAAGAGGATGAGGCGGACGAGCGCTCTACTGCATTAAGCTCTAGAGAGTTTACTGGACAACAGATTTCATTAAATATGCAAGATTGCCCTAAGATCCGAAAAAGAAAACAGCAGAAAACAGTTAAGTTTCAACTGCCCACTAAGGACCCAGAAAGTTGCACGAACGAGAGGTTAGCCACTCTGGAGAAAACTTTGTCTCTTATGATGGAACGCCAAAAAGAACTGGAGGAACGTTTACAAGTTATGGAACAACGAGCGCACCGGGATAATGACACTTGAGAAAATCAGCTGTCCCAAACCTTCTGATCTACTGGAATTCCGTTTTTGATTTTTACGACATCCATTGTTGCAATGGCATCCTCCGAACTATCATGCTCTCCAGTCTGAATCTTCCTACTGAGAAATTCAAATGCAAGGTTTTTCAAGGAAATTTTGTATTTCCCTTTCGAGTAGAGAATCGCAGTATCAATGATTCTCTTGTGAACGATTCTCATCACATTGAGATCGTTCTCCAATCCATGTCCTATTAGTATGCTATTGGCGTTTATGAGCTTGGGTGAGATTACTCGATTCATCGTCTCACTATATGACAGGGATGATTTCTTGTCAATCTTGCTGACACCACTGAACTGAGTGTTAAGATCAACGATTTCTCCCAACGGTTGAACAATTTCATCAAAAAGAGTCTTTGATGTGAAGAAATCGACTATGGTCAGTCGTATCATCTCATAGCCTAAAGAAGTGAACCCCATCTCACAATCTAATGCGAGTGCGTTCTCTTCCCCATCCGTCTTCGCGGTCTTGATGAATTCTGATAGTTCAGATAGCGCCTCTGCAGTTTCGGATCTGAAAACATGATGGTTATGCGTCTTGCATCCAAGCCGCAGAAACGAAGTAGATGCCGTCGTTTCACCACAACATGGGTACTGGTAGGTTCTTGTGGCTTTATCATACTGTTTTTTCGAATCATGATATCGGCACGTCGTCTTTTTCATAATACTTGATCTCTCGAACTTTGTGCTACACCTCAGGCAAGTCTCATGAGTTGTCAGAACTGATTCCTCAGCACTATCGCGTGTCACGCTATTCATGATGTATCCATTTTTCTCCAGGACAGAGACTTCATGAAGTAATGCTCTCAATTTTTCCATAACTGCTGCCTTCGACAAGTTTCCCCTAACAGCCCTCGAGGCACTGACAATCGGTTTCTGGTTTATCCTGATCTTCGTCAAGTCACCCTTATGTTTACTCAAGTCCCGAAAGAGAACACTCATATTAAATCTGTAACTTTGACTGGAGCTACTGGTCTTGGCAATTCTGCCCTCCAGCCCTATTGCCAGCTTATTCGTACTGCCAGCATTAGGCCTCAATTTTTGCAGGTGAGCTACCAGTTTCTGCAAAATCTTATACCGTTCGGGGTAAGAAACCGGCTGGCTTACCAAGTCCATTGGTCTCAATACGCGATCCATTACGACGTTGGAATTGGCCGATGATTTAATCAGGATGACTTTTCCTCGATCACAGTATGGCTTTGATAGTCTTGAAGGTGAATAGATCGTTACTTTATTATCTTGTCGGGAATCACTAAGGACGGTGAAAATTTTGGAAGCGATGAGATGCGATGAGCTTGAAGATCAATAAGAGTTAACTCTATCAACAACGGTTTATTTTGAAGATAGTAAGGCTGAATTGAGATTTCGAAAGCTGTTTTCCGACATTTTGAATAGAGGAGATGTCTCATGAGGAAATTGTTCTTGATGTGGGCTCCATCAAGAGGAAAAACGAACTTTACACCGCTAACTTCTCGATAGATGCACCTGAAAAGTGCTATGAGTTCGATTTCAAGCTTAGCGCAGAAGAGAATCTTCAGAGATTGTCTCTTGCTGCGTTGGAAGACAAATTCAGCTTAAGGTACCTCTTTGTTTACAGGCAAATTATCTTGGAAGTTCTATCGCGTTGGATAGATGTTTCCAACAAGGATAAAGTGATTACAGTGTTCGATGCCATTGCTAGATATACCACCTGCTACCCCATAGCGAGCCCTCTAGTGCAGAAGTTCTTAGAAAGAGAAAATGAGCATCTTGTTGCCGTGCTACAGAACGCCCCATCGCAGGACGCTGAACAATTACGGGTGATCCTGCTTGCATATTACAGGCTAATGAGTCAAAAGAAGGACGTGTTTGCCAAGTTCGTTGTCCCAGACGTTTTATACAAAATTGTCAACCGTGAGGAGAATCCCATGACTGTCAGATACTTGGCAGTGAGAATTCTATCGATATACTTGGACGCAGGTGAACGTGCGCTTCAAGATATGATCGATTCGTTTTTTAATTTTAATGAGCCTATTCTAGGAAATTACGAGAACAGCACTGGTGTCAACTACAGGTTCCTCGAATTGAATGAGGCCCAAATGATCTCCCGTTTTTCAAGACTACCAGCTGGTGAAGCAGATGTTGTGTCAGCTCCTGATGGCAAACGGTTTGTAATCAGTCGTGCTGATCTGAGTGATAATGTCGCCTCTGTTTGTGACATATTAGTGCCGAGGGTTTCCTCGGCTCCCGATAGTCCCCCATATAAGTTGAGTTACGTTCCAACGGAGAAAGCCGTAAAGGCTTTGCGTCAGTTAGCGGAAAATGTGCGAGAATCAGAACCTGTGATGCTCATTGGTAAAGCAGGATCAGGTAAGACATTCTTGATCAATGAATTGACTAAATATCTCAGATGCCACGACTCTGTAGTCAAAATTCACCTGGGTGAGCAGACTGACGCCAAACTGTTGATAGGTACTTACACTTCTGGTGAAAAACCTGGTACTTTTGTTTGGAGATCTGGTGTTCTCACTACGGCAGTGAGAGAAGGGAGATGTGTTCTTATAGAGGACGTTGACAAGGCCCCAACCGAGGTGCTATCTATTCTACTGACCCTATTAGAGAGCCGTGAACTCTCTGTACCTTCTAGAGGAGAAATAATAAAGGCAGCTAACGGATTTCAGTTGATTTCCACGGTTAGAATCACTGAAGAAGGTCACAAGAAAAAGGATAGCATTGGAAGCCTCAACTTGTTAGGTATGAGACTCTGGAAAACAATATTATTAGAAGAACCGGATGAGAATGATCTTAGCCAAATATTGACTCATAAATTCCCATTATTGTTGCATTTATTACCCAAATTGATCCTGGCATATAACTCTGTCAAAGAAATATATCAAGATCCAAGGTTCACATCATTGAACAAAGGTGCACACCCAAGGATTGTATCTGCTCGAGATCTTGTTAAGCTCTGCAATAGAGTTCAGCAATTACTTTTCAGTAATAACATAACGGCTGCTGATCAGCTAATCGAATCACAAGTATACGATGATATCTTCGCGGAAGCAGCTGATTGTTTTGCTGGTGCTATCAGTGAGAGTAAAGCTCTAGAGCCTCTTATCAAGGCTGTTGGAGAGTGCTTGGATATCTCAACCTCTAGGATCGCGCTGTATCTCAAGAATCATGTACCTAAATTCGAGGTTCATCAAGATTCTATTCAAATTGGTAGATCCATGCTGTCAAAATCTAATCTTTCAATGCAAAAGAAATCTATCAACTCAACGTCATTTGCAACCACAAATCATTCTCTGCGATTGATGGAGCAAATCGCAGTTTCGGTACAACTGTGTGAGCCTGTGCTTTTGGTAGGTGAGACTGGTACTGGTAAGACTACAGTTGTACAACAATTAGGGAAACTTCTGAACAAGCCCTTAACTGTCATAAACGTTTCTCAACAGACTGAGACAGGAGATCTATTGGGTGGCTATAAACCAGTAAACTCCAAAACGATTGCTTTGCCGATTCAAGAAACGTTCGAGTCTCTATTCTCTTCCACTTTTTCGATCAAAAAGAATGAGCATTTCTACAAAATGCTTCATAAATGCTTTAATAAGAATCAATGGAGAAACGTAGTTAGACTTTGGAATGAAGCATGCAAGATGGCCGGCAACATATTGGTGGAGAAAGTGGACTCTGAAGACAATGATAAAAAAAAGAAGAAGAAAAGGAGGTTGAATTCTCACGAGAAAGTGGTGTTGCGGGAGAAATGGGCACAATTTGAGGACTCTGTACAAAAATTCGAAATGCAGTCATCTGCCATGGACAACTCGTTTATTTTCGATTATGTTGAAGGCTCACTTGTGAGGGCTGTGAGGAATGGAGAGTGGTTGCTTCTGGATGAGATCAATCTAGCTTCAGCAGATACCCTAGAGAGTATATCCGATCTCTTGGCTGAAGAGCAGTCAAGGAGCATTTTGCTTTCTGAGAAAGGTGAAGCCGAGCCAGTCAAGGCGCACCCTGACTTTCGGATATTTGCCTGTATGAATCCAGCCACCGATGTCGGTAAACGGGATTTACCAACTGGTATAAGATCAAGATTTACTGAAATTTACGTCCATTCACCGGATCGCGACATATCGGATTTACTGGCCATCATAGACAAATACATTCACAAATACAGTGTGAGCGATGAGTGGGTCGGAAATGATATCGCAGAACTATATTTGGAGGCAAAAAAGCTAGCTGATAACCATCAAATTGTTGACGGTTCCAACGAGAAACCTCATTTTAGCATTCGTACCCTAACCCGTACTCTCCTCTATGTTTGTGACATAGCGCACATTTATGGTCTACGTCGTTCGCTTTATGATGGTTTCTGCATGAGTTTTTTGACACTTCTCTCTCAAGACTCAGAAGCTATTCTAGAACCTCTTATTCAAAAATTCACAGTTGGTAGGCTGAAAAATATGAAGTCTGTGATGTCTCAGGCACCACAAGCTCCAGGCCCAAACTATGTGCAATTTAAGCATTATTGGATGAAGAAGGGCGCCCAAAATGTCAAGGAACAAGCAAACTATATCATCACGCCTTTTGTTGAGAAAAATTTGATGAATTTGGTCAGAGCTTCGTCGAGTAAAAGGTTTCCGGTATTGGTACAAGGTCCAACTTCAGCCGGTAAAACCAGTATGATCAAATACTTGGCAGACCTTACAGGTCATAAGTTTGTTCGTATAAACAATCATGAGCATACCGATCTTCAAGAGTACTTGGGAACCTATGTAACAGACGACACTGGTAAACTAACATTCAAAGAGGGTGTTCTCGTGGAGGCACTAAGGAATGGGTATTGGATAGTTTTAGATGAATTAAACTTGGCTCCAACCGATGTTTTAGAGGCTCTTAACAGACTATTGGATGACAACAGGGAATTATTCATACCTGAGACTCAACAAATTGTTCACCCACATCCAGATTTCATGCTTTTTGCGACTCAAAATCCCCCCGGCATTTATGGTGGTCGTAAAGTTCTTTCTCGAGCATTCAGAAATCGTTTTCTGGAACTTCATTTCGATGATATACCTGAAGATGAGCTTGAAATCATTCTCCGTGAACGTTGTCAGATTGCGCCAAGTTATGCAAAAAAAATAGTGGAGGCTTATCGTCAACTGTCTGTCGAAAGATCATCTTCAAGATTATTTGAACAGAAGAACAGCTTTGCAACGCTGAGAGATCTCTTCCGTTGGGCCCTTCGTGATGCTGTCGGCTATGAGGAGCTTGCTTCAAATGGATATATGCTCCTGGCTGAGCGTTGTAGGACTCCTCGTGAGAAAGAAGTGGTTCAAAAGACCCTTGAAAAGGTCATGAAAGTCAAACTTGATATGGACTCCTATTACAGCAACTTGGAGGAGGACTCATTGCTGAATCAAAAAAGCTCTGTGGTATGGACTAAAGCAATGCGTCGCTTGTCTGTCTTGGTGGCGGCCTGTCTAAGGAACAACGAGCCAGTTCTTTTGGTGGGAGAGACTGGTTGTGGGAAAACCACCATTTGTCAGATACTGGCGGCTGCTAGAGGAAAAAGTTTAATCACGTTAAATGCGCACCAAAATACTGAGACTGGAGATCTATTAGGTGCGCAAAGACCCGTGCGTAACCGATCTGCCATTCAAGGTAAGTTGATTGACCTGTTGCACCAAGTTCTGGGTGCTTCTGAGGAGATGAGTGGAGAAGGGTTAGATCAGCTACTCCAGCGTTATGATAAAATGGACAAGTCGAATGTCGAAGAGAGCAAACAGTCAGAGATCAAACATTTCCGAGAGAGTTCAAAGACATTATTTGAATGGTGCGACGGTCCTTTAATTCAAGCATTGAAAACTGGTGATTTTTTTCTGCTGGACGAGATTTCTCTAGCAGATGACTCAGTTCTGGAACGATTGAACAGCGTTTTAGAGCCTGAAAGAAGTTTATTATTGGCTGAGAAAGGAGCTTCCGATAGTTTCGTCTCTGCCTCTGATGGATTCCAATTCTTTGCTACCATGAATCCGGGTGGGGATTATGGTAAGAAAGAGTTATCGCCGGCGCTAAGGAATCGGTTCACTGAAATCTGGGTCTCGTCCATGGAAGACTTTGATGATGTTCAGTTAATCGTATCATCTAAACTAGCGGCTTCACTCAAGTATCTAGCGAAGGTCATTGTTGATTTTTCAGAATGGTTTGCCTTGAAGTTTGGCGGCGGCAATGTTTCTAGTGGTATCATCTCTTTGCGTGATATCATTGCCTGGATTGAGTTTATGAATGTAACATCGTTGAGTGTCCGTGACGATTTTTCCGTGTTGGCACATGGTGCATCAATGGTTTTTATCGATGCTTTGGGAACCAACAACACAGCTTACTTGGCTGAAAATGAAGAAAATCTGAGCGAACTAAAGCACGAATGCGAGTCAAAACTATCAGAACTTGCCAAAAAGGACCTGAGTTCGTTTTTCAAGGAGGCTGCATCTATTGAAGTGCACAAAGATGCTCTTCAGATTGGTCCTTTTAGATTACCAGCAAAAGAGGAGGGAAATGATGTTTTGTCCTTCAACTGGAGTGCCCCAACGACTGCCATGAACCTTTTACGTGTTACGCGGGCTCTTCAAGTCAAGAAGCCTATTCTACTCGAGGGAAGTCCGGGAGTAGGCAAAACAAGTCTGGTAACAGCACTTGCAAAGGTTACAGGCAACAGCCTGACCCGTATAAACCTTTCTGAGCAAACTGATCTGATTGATCTTTTCGGTTCAGATGTTCCTGGTGAGAACACTGGTGAGTTTGTTTGGCGAGATGCGCCCTTCCTCCGTGCTATGCAGCTTGGAGAATGGGTTCTTTTAGATGAAATGAATCTTGCATCACAATCAGTATTAGAAGGTCTCAATGCTTGTTTAGATCATCGTGGAGAAGCTTACATTCCAGAACTAGATAAGAGCTTCACCAGACATCCCAATTTCACTGTTTTCGCTGCCCAGAATCCGCAATATCAAGGTGGCGGGAGGAAAGGTCTACCCAAGTCTTTTGTCAATCGTTTCAGTGTTGTTTACATCAATACATTAACCAGCGATGATCTATTGCTTATCGCGCAACGTTTATTTCCCAACATCGATGCAAAGATTAGTGCCAAGATGATTCATCTCATGTCATTGCTTGAAGAGCAGGTTTGTAAGAAGAAGGCTTGGGGTACTCAAGGTGCGCCATGGGAGTTCAATCTCAGAGACACTCTAAGGTGGATGGCTCTCTTGGACCAAAGCTACCTGCTAGAAGACGTCAAAGTATTGGACTTCTTTGATATGATTGTCAAGCAACGGTTTCGGAATGAAGCTGATAGGCTAAGGGCTCAAAATCTTATAGAGGACATTTTTGGGACTTTTGAGCCGAAGGAGAATGTCTATAAACTTCACACCGATTATATTCAGGTAAATGCTGAAGTTTTGCGCAGAAACCACTCCTATCACTTTCCAACACAGCCATCTTTATTTGCACTTGAGTGCAACTTCAGCATATATGAATATTCGTTGAGATGCGTGAAGAATAACTGGCCTATCATTCTTGTAGGACCTAGTAACTCTGGAAAAACGAGTATCATCAAGTTACTGGCTTCAAATGTTGGAGCAGAACTGACGACATTTTCAATGAATAGTGACGTCGACAGTATGGACATCTTAGGTGGTTACGAACAGGTTGACTTGACGAGAAAGATGGCGGCTATAACGAGCGATCTTCAAGGGTTTCTAAGGAATTCTCTCGTTTCAGGCATAGGAATCAAGAGTCAGAACGTACAAGGCATAAACATAGGGCTCGACATCCTCAAGCACTTGTCTGAAAACGTCATAACTCCCGAAAATTTTCACATTCTTCATCAACAGTTTCAATCTCTTCTTCCTCACGTCAATGACTCAACCGCAGTTCGCGATCTTTCCGACCGTATTCAGCAAATGTTTGATCTTATGAAAGAACCAGAATCAGTAAAATTTGCCTGGTTTGACGGTGCGTTAGTGAGAGCAGTTGAAGAAGGGCACTGGCTAATCCTAGACAATGCTAACCTGTGCTCTCCATCAGTTTTGGACAGGTTGAACTCATTACTTGAAACCAACGGTTCTCTTGTAATCAATGAATGTAGTGAGGCTAATGGTCAACCTAGAATGATCATCCCAAATCCTAACTTTAGGCTATTTTTGACTGTTAATCCAAAGTATGGGGAACTTTCCAGGGCTATGAGAAACAGAGGTGTTGAAATTTATGTCGAAGACCTGACGGAGAGAGCTTCTGACTTTGACAAAGAAACTTTGGAATATGAGTCTGAACAAAAAAGCACAGATTTTGCCATTGAGGAGCATTTGACAGAATTGTCTTTGAGAGAAGAAGGATCATCGATGCCCCTAAAGAGATTTGTACCATCTCACCTGTCGTTTGCTTCTACTTTCGCCCAAATTCACGATGTCATATGCAAGTCTGGAGAAGACTGTTCTGAAGATGCAATTCTCAGTATAATCCCTATGAATCAGTTACATCAAGTCAGACAATGGACAGAAAACGTCAAACGAAATCGGTTCTTTACTGAGGTATCAACAGCAGAGAAGGTCTCAACCTACTATGAATTCCTGTGTAACCTCAATGTGAGCCAAAAAATTTCAGGCCTTGTGAAACCTGTGCAAGAAAGGCTGGCTCATTTATTGCAACTACCACTTGAGAATTTGTGTTCTCAAACATTACTGCCAACATTCAACGTTTACGAGCTTCCTACAGTCGTAAAGAATAGCAACGAGAACGTTAAATCAGACTCGATCTATCTACTGGCATCGCTGAGATTACTTTCTCAATGCCTCTCTGACCTGGAGCACACAAATGCGAAGTCTATTGGAGGTAAGCTCAACGAGCTGACTTATGTTGAACTGTCTGCTGCCGTTGAAAATGGGCGCAACATAAAAGAACCACCTAAGATCCCAATCTATTTGGTTCTACGAAACTCAGTCGAATTCTTACTACGCTCAGTGTCTGAGGGCCAGATTTTCAATGAATCTGATTTATATCTCTTTGCGTGGAGGTTCCTAATGATTTGGGTTGGTGCGTTCAGCGCCTCACGTAAGAAGGACGAAGCCCGTTTAGGCGTGTACAAAGACCTGTTCCAACAATGCATCGAGCAAGGCGTGAAACAGCGGGACACCGCGGAAAGTCTGTCAAGCATCTTCCAAGACTTCGATGATTCTCTGAGACTCAGCCGTGGGCACTCTATCAACGTTTTATGGAGTTTTTTCCGAAAAACCTACCCATCGAACGCTAAATATTGGGCCTGCTGGAATGAACTGGTTGAGGTATCTAAAAAGTTTGATGAAGTAGCAAAACTTCAATTCTCTGAGTCCTACGAAGAGGTTGAATCCCTGAGAGACGTTTTCACTAAAGTATTTGCGTACATTCTAGAGAATAACGCCGATAACTTTGAAATGCTAACAGCTAGTTTGACGTCTGGGATTCAGAAGCTAGAAGAAATCTCCGACAGATTTTTAGTCAAGAGGCAACATTTCTTCCTGAGCGAGTTTGACCACATAGCCAGATGTTTACTCGTTGAAGACAAGGATAACTGGGAAGCCATCAATCAATTGGCACCATCCACATCGCTATCCACAGAACAGATTTACAAGATACGCGCAGACGCGTACTGCTACCCATCAGTTTTTGATTTACTGTGGGTCAAAACTGACGGAGGGTACCACTCTCACACCGCATCGCTATTCACATGTGCTTACTTTAAGGACATCATAGTAAAATGCAATGCCATGAAGCAATTTCCCGGTAGTCTTGTAAAGCAAACCCTCACAGACGCACGGTTGCTGCTCTCTTCCACCGTGAAACTATCTGGCAGTATTTTGAACAACCCGCTCCGCATATTTGCAGACAAACTAGGCTTTTGGATAGCTCGGGTGTTAGAGGCCCACACCGGCGTGTGCGCTACTGACCTTGGGATAGAAGATCTGGCTGGAGTTGTCCTCGCAAAGGGTAGCGAAACGTTCCGTGACCAATTTAATCAGTACCTGTTGCCAGTGATTGAAATCCTGAAGGAGGCAAAAACATACGAAGAATATGGTAAAGCTTGGGTGTATTTCGGTGCCGCACTCATTGAACTCTATGCTCCAGACCACCCCTCTGACCCCGCCATACGTGATTATGTTCTCTACGATAACTATCAAAAGAGCAAAGCGTTCTGCAAGCGGCTAAAAAGGGTGTGGGCCTCTGTTCGTACTGTGACTAGTGGAGACGAGGAACTGATGGTCGAAAAGGAGATTCAATCCACCTCAAATATTGAAGCTCCACAGAAACCCAAAGTTTATCGACCACCTTCTGCTATCGATGATTTGTTTGAGGAATGGACGGCCTTATACAACTCAACCATTAACATTACTAATGCTGAGAATTTGATGGAGTCGGTGGATACCTGGGATGCCACATCGATTAGTCGAGTGACAATGTTCCAGCAAAACACATCACAGTTTTTGGACCGTCTTGAAGGCGGATATCAGTACTTTTCGGACCTGAACCACATTTTCAAGGGCTACGTTTACTCCATGAAGTTTGGATTCGATCTACTTGGCTATGGTAAGGACAATAAGCTTATCCAAACGGAGATTTCAACGTTGTGGGCTATAGATCCACTGACACTTATTTCACCATCAAAAATCAGCAGTACTTTCGACGAGGTCACAGAATTTCTCAAAACCTGTAATACAGATCAGTTGTCTGTTGAAAGGGTGTTGAGTTTCTACATGCGACTTACCGGCTTTCACAAATCGAGCGCTGAACTGTCTTCCACATGGAATGGGGTCTTACAGACCCTATACTACAGATGGTCTCTCAGAGAACGCAAAGCTGAGTCGAAGTCCAAGGAACAGAGCTCTATTTTCAGATATCAAGATGAAACTGAGAACTTCGAGGATGATTTCAAAAGAATGTTTCCAGACTATGAGGATGTTATGACTGTATCATCCACCGATGATAGAGCCGCCGAGACTGAGTTAGATGATGTCTATCATCTAATTGCGAAATCCTACATTGCGGTCTTCCAGGATGAGACCTACGAAAACATCGAAAGTGTTCTCAAGAGTGGCTCTGACGTGATGCAAGCCCTTTGGGACATGGGAAGCTGCCTAATGGAGCACTCCCTACAAGGAAATCATCTGACTGCAGTTTTGAACAGACTTGCAGGGGAGTTGAAATCTTTCGAAAGAAAGAACAATGCACTGCAGTTTTACGACGAGTACCCGACTGTTGAATCTCAGAGAGCTATCGGGGTTATTGATGCACTCTGGAAATCTGTTGTTACTCTTCTCGGACAATGGCCTGAACATGCAACTCTTAATGAACTGTCTCGTATCTGCGAAGAATTCATGAACTATCCAACTAGCATCCCTGTCGCTAGACAACTACAGAAGCTGGAACAGATTTATACCTTTGTGGCTGAATGGGAGAAATATGCTTCTTCGCAGGTCTCACTGAAAAATCACATCAAGGAGATCACTGACCTGATAATATCATGGAGAAAACTAGAACTCGAGACTTGGGCCAATTTGCTAGATGCAGAAGACCACAAGTTAGAGGTCAACATTGGCAAGTGGTGGTTCCATCTTTTGGAGATAATTATTGTTCCTCAGGAGTCTCAATCAGACGACTCAAGATTAGCAGCTCTTGTGGCTGCTCTCAACGTTTTCTTTAGTAAAAGTCCAATTGGAGAATATTCTTCTCGTCTCAAGCTGCTCAAAGCCTTTGCCAGACACGCCGATTTAGATTTTGCGGAATCAAGAATAACACATGCTGTTCACAATGTTATTGCATTCTATCGCCAATTTGAACCGATAGTGACCGACCGCATACTAACTGGGCGGAAAGCAATACAAAAGGATATCAAAGAAGTTATCCTTCTGGCCAGTTGGAAGGATGTCAATGTCGAAGCATTGAAACAAAGTTCGCGTCGCTCCCATTCAAGTCTTTTCAAGCATATACGCAAATACCGCACGCTCGTTTCCGAACATGTTCAAACTATCATTGACAATGGTCTTCCTGCTTCCTTGAAAAATTCAAGTCCATTAGACTTGCTTGATCCTATGTCCACGACAGAACTGGATCTTCTTCAAAGCAAGAAGTTGGTTCTTGAAATTCCAAACTGGAATGCTAGATCTACACCTTTGAAAAACATCGATGTGGTCATCAGTAACATGGAAGGATACCTTCAGCAAGTCTCCGAGATGCAATTCCCAGCTCTAACGGATCTTGCTCAAGATTTCAACGCTGAGGCAGAAAGGCTGCAGAAGGAAACCCCCAAGGTTTATTCTAAAGACAAAAAGAAGCTGTTAGCGTCACTGAAAATGCAAAAGAGCAAGGCCTTGACTGACTGCTTGAAAGAACTTAGAAGAGCTGGTCTGAAGAGTAGCTTCCGGAATGATATTCATACCATACAATCTTCAACAACAGCTGTTTTAGCCAATATGGCTCCATTCTCCAGCCCATTTTTGAAGAACTCCGACTCATACTTTTTGAGAATTTTAGAAATGTTACCAGGCTTGAGAAGCGCTGTTTCTGAACCTTCAGATGGTGTCCCGAGAGTGTATATCGAAAGGGGTATGGCTAACATGGAGAACCTAATCTTCTCCCTTATCACCACAAGACCAGCAATTCAAAATTTAGCGGCATCTTATGATAAGTTCGAGTCTCTTCGTATGAATTTTGAGACTATTGCAGGATGTAAGGAAGACATTAGATTTCGGACGATGAACCTTTGCCATAAGAAATTGCTAAACATTTGCAGATGGCTTCCCTTACTCATTGATTATGCTTTACAAACTTTGCATACAACTCCAGAGTTTGGAAATATCACCAATGATGTTGTTTTCCTGGGAAATGTCAAGGCTGAACTTAAAAGAATCGAAAGTAGTGCTACGGTTTTTGCTACCTGGGACTCTAGTAGCCATGTGCTATATGATAGATTGGAGTTATTTTTGAAAAAGCTTTTCGTCGATCTCGAAGCTCAGAAAAGCCAGAAGACTTTCTATGTTTACGATCTTATTATCAGTTGGTTAAAAGAAGCTGCCTATGCTCCACCACCACAAGTTTTGAACGATGGTTCGTTGGTGACTATTGAGACTGCGTTGCGTAAGGTTTTCGCCAGCATCTTACTGTCTTTTCAGAAAATACTAGAACAAGGTGTCGAACCTACTAGCGAGGGGGAAGATAAATGGCTCATGGTTTCAGAGACACGCATCATTGGTAGTATAAGAGCTTCGCGCCATTTGGCCGTGTTGCGAAACATGGAAAGATCTGTGCAGCTGCTTAAAAAGCATGAATATGTCTCTCGAAGCTCCGTCTTAGCCCGTGCGTTGATTTCTTTCACTTTACCAGTCATCAGGTCCTACCAAAGAGCTTTGGCACTGTTACTACAGAAAGCTCGGTCATTTTATCAAGACATGGCCCATGGCTCGTATATCCTTGGCGTCTTACTATTGTCGCTTGCTCGCAATGGTTTTTGTTCACCTGAACCTCCATCAGAAGAAGTGGAAGATGATAATTTACATGAAGGAACTGGTCTTGGAGATGGTGAAGGAGCTCAAAATAATTCAAAGGATGTGGAACAGGACGACGATCTGACAGAAAATGCTCAGGAAAAGAATGAGGAGAATGACGCCGAGGACCAAGATGATCATGAAGATGATGCTGTTGAAATGGAAGGTGATATGGCTGGTGATTTAGAAAACCTGTCGGAGCAGGACGACGAAGACGAGGTCGATGAAGATAACGATGAAGAAGAAATGGATGAAGAAATTGACGACTTGGATGACGATGATCCTAACGCAATAGATGACAAGATGTGGGATGAAAAACCTGATGAGAGTGCGAAAGAGAGAAACACTGATAATAAGGTTGAAAGTAAAGAGGACGCAGATGTTCAAGCTGCCGAAAATGAGAATGAAAATAAAAATGTGGATGATGGGGAGAATGAGGGCCAGGAGGAGAATGAACAGAAGAACCAAGATAAGGAAAATGTCGATGGGGAGGAAGATGATGAAGTTGATGAGAATTCGGAAGAAGAAGATAATGCTGGAGAGCAAGAGGATGAAGTTCGGAATGATGTCGGCGAAGACCTAGCACCGGAAGTTCCAGAAATCGATACTTTAGATCTTCCAGAAGATATGGATCTAGACTCCGGCGATGATAAAGATGGCGATGAGGAGAGTGATAGCGATGTTGGTGATCTAGAGGACTCCGATAATCAGTTGGGAGAAGATGAAGATGAGGATGGAAAAGACGAGGAGGAAAATCCACAAGAGTTAGACGTCGACATGGACAAGAACGTTGAGGACAATGAACAGTTGGAAAATGGAGAGGAGATCAATGAAACTTCTCCGGAGGAAGCTGAGTCCACTATGGAGAACGATGAAGATGAAGCCACTAGATCTGACGAAGAGGCTTTACAAGAAGAGGAAAATCTGGATCAAGATAATGGAGAGGGAGCCGCCGAAAATGTTGATGAGGGACTCGGTGGTGTGAAAGAATCTACCGAAACTGAGGCGAATGAGGCCGACGCAGCTGCTCAGCAAGCGTTTGGCTCTAGCGGTGCAGGTTCTGATAAGAAAGAAACTGAAGAAACTATGGACGTTGGAAACTCTGGTGCGGCTCAAGATATCAAACAAGAGCACGAGAGAGATCAAAATGAGCATAACGATTCTTCGACTAACGAAGCGAAGGAAGCCTTGAAGCAGTTAGGTGATTCGCTCAAGGAGTACCACAAACGTAGGCAAGAAATCAATGAGGCGACCGAGGCTGAAGAAAACGAACAGGCACAAGAAAATGCCAATCAGAGGCCTGATGAATTTGAACATCTCAATGGTGCCAACACCCAGAGTGACACTCAAGCTTTGGGAGACGCCAATCAGGATCAAACCCAATCTATGAACGAGGACAAGGCCATTGAAGATGACGTTTCAGAGCTGGAAGATGAAGAAAAACCAGATGTAGGCATGGAGGCTGATGGGGATACAGATATGTACGAACCGGAGGAGAACAAAGCACTCGACGTTGAAGATAACAAAGAAGGCCCAGAAGAGAAGACAAGTAAGGGTGCTTTCATTGGAGGATTGAAAGAAAAATTCGATAGTGATGCAACGCTGGCTGAGTCTCTTAAAATGAATGTGAAAGACGAGCTGGAGGACCTCATCAACGAAGTTGACATTGAAACATCAGAAGAACATACTGCTCCTCCAAGATCGATTGAAGAATCCCGTGAACTATGGCACGAAAGTGAAATGTCTACGGTTGAACTATCTGCCCGTCTAAGTGAGCAGCTAAGATTGATCCTAGAGCCCACTTTGGCCACCAAGTTGAAGGGTGACTATAAGACCGGTAAGAGACTGAACATGAAGAGGATTATACCATACATTGCTTCTCAGTTCAAGAAGGACAAGATTTGGCTAAGGAGAACAAAGCCAAGCAAGCGTCAGTATCAAATCATGGTTGCCCTAGATGACTCCAAGTCAATGAGCGAATCGAAATGTGTCAAGCTGGCGTTTGACAGTCTCTGCCTCGTTTCCAAGACTTTAACTCAACTAGAGTCTGGTGGACTCTCCATTGTGAAATTCGGTGAGTCCGTGAAGGAAGTTCATTCCTTCGACCAACAGTTTAGCAACGACGCCGGTGCCAAATCATTCCAATGGTTTGGTTTCCAGGAAACCAAGACCGACATCAAGAAGCTTGTCGCCGAATCCATCAAGATCTTCGAGCGGGCCCGCCCTCTAAACACGGGCGATCAATGGCAATTACAGATCGTTATTTCTGATGGTCTATGCGAAGACCACGAAACGGTTCAACGACTAGTACGTCGTGCCAGAGAGAACAGAATCATGCTAGTGTTTGTCATCATCGATGGCATCAACAACAACGAATCCATCATGGACATGAGTCAAGTCAAGTATGTTCCGGACCAGAGCGGAAACCTACAGCTAAAAATCGACAAGTACCTGGACACATTCCCATTTGAATTCTACGTTGTCGTCCACGACATCAGCGAATTGCCCGAAATGCTGTCAACGATCCTGAGACAGTTTTTCCAAGATCTAGCATCTTCATGAAATAGAAACTAGTGTTAGGTAGTACTGTAATTAATACATCTCTACCAATAAAGTCTCGAGCTGCCAGCCCTCCAAGCCCTAACAGCTCTCAGATAGATTTTTTTCGACCTGCTGAAAATTTATTGGCAACGTAAATCCCCGTCGATCATATATAAACCCAAACGATCTCATCTACCCATTTCTTGCTTCTACTTGTCACTGGAAGAGGGCAAAAATTGTCTAGTATCTAAGCATATGTGTCAATTGGCATGTGAGAGCACACCAGTAGGTGTGCTTTTCTTA
This sequence comes from Torulaspora maleeae, assembly GCA_003708055.3. Taxonomy (NCBI): domain Eukaryota; kingdom Fungi; phylum Ascomycota; class Saccharomycetes; order Saccharomycetales; family Saccharomycetaceae; genus Torulaspora; species Torulaspora maleeae. The sequence goes on along the minus strand of PPNA03000004.1, from coordinate 541,547 downwards.
TACCCGAGACACAGCAACTTGTCTTGTTAAGATTGAAATGATGATTCTACTGTTGCTCGAAGATTATTCGATGTGAGCGCAACGATTTCTCAATAGACTACAACGGTATCTGATTAATTCTATGTAAATTCGAATCTCTTCGAGCCCTATCTTCTTGGAGACCTTTGTTCTCCTAAAGAGAAGGTCGTAGGTGACACTGTAGAAATCAGCGATGTACTACTGAAGAATGGTCGGACAGGCTAGTGTTGGTAAAGTGAATAATGGCTAAGGGAAGAGTGAATTCTGTCAGGTACCGCTACCCGTTGCCAGTGCATCCGGTAGAGCTTCCGCCTCTGATCCCGCATAATCCAGTCTCATGGGCTTATTGGATATACAGCTACATCAAGAGCTCAAACAAAGTTTCCAGGATCCAGGTGGAAATCAGCGGTGAGGAGTACGTTCATATCCTGGTGAGAAATCCCGAGCAGATGATGTACCTGTGGGACAATGGTTTCTTCGGCACTGGGCAACTATCTCGAAGTGAACCTACCTGGTTTGGACGTACCAGTGCCATGATTAGCGAGAACGAGCAGCCCAGTAGCGGCGATAAAATCTCATTGGAGAGGATTACTGAGAATAGAAGGTGGGAGAGATCTCAGTTCAAGAAGAGAAGAGTCGAAATGGAGAAGCAGCTCTTGGAGCTGAGGAAAAATGGAGGTACAATAGAGGAAGAGACCATCTTGCTGGAGAAACAGCGACAGGAACTGCGAGACTTCAAAGCATCTCAAGGTTCAGACGCTGCAACCGGCGCCCAGAGAACGTTCTACGATTTAGAGTCACTGTTCGATGACAACGGCGAGTTAATCCCTCTAGAAGCGCTGGAACTACTGCCTGTTGAAGCGATATTCCTAACGTTTGCGCTACCAGTGCTAGACATGAGTCCAGAGACTCTTTTTCGAAGGCTTCTGGACTACCAGAAATTGTCCTACGACACATTATACCCTCTAATCAAGCATTATGTCACATACCACCACTATAGGTCGCACGGATGGTGTGTGAGATCGGGAATCAAGTTTGGTTGCGACTACCTGCTGTACAAGAGAGGTCCACCTTTCCAACACGCCCAATTCTGCATAACTGTGCTGGACAGCGAAGAGACCCACGATTATACTTGGTACTCCAGTGTCGCCAGAGTGGTTGGGGGAGCTAAGAAGACTCTTATATTGTGCTACGTCGAGAGACTGCTACCTGAAGCTGAAATAGTCAAGATGTGGCTGCGAAACGACTTCACGAAAGTGTTCGCAGGCTTCCAGGTAAACGAAGTCATCTACAGAAGGTGGGTCCCGGGTAAAAACAGAGACTGATTACAATTCCGATTTGCCTTTACATACGCTAGCGTAAACTCATATTAAACCCTTGTAGGCATCAGAAACCCAGCCGCAGTCCCTGACACCTTTATTCTTAGCCTTGGGTCCCTTTACAGGGTCATCATAGATCTCATTCAGTTTATCGTCGTGTGTAGCTGGTTTCGATATGCAAATGTATCGATCATGAGGTAGTATACATTTCAACTGAGAGCTTGGAAACGGACAGGGACAGTCCTTGGCCTGCGACACACACTCCAGCGTGTCCGGACACAGGTACCCACTACATTCAGCGTTCAAGTACCGGTCTTCAAACGATTGTGGAGCCTGTTGTTCCTGCTGTTGATTTGGATTGAAATTGAACAGGAAACCTGACACAGCGCTTGGCAAAAGCAGCGCATAAACAATTGCTAATTTCCCACTGTATACGGTCATTATAAGATCCTCACGGCCACTTCCCGAGCACTATTGTCCTGTTTCCAGATCATCTTAAATCTTGGTGAATTTCGTCAAACCTGCCAGCTCATCGAGTCAATAAGATCAACAGCTAAAAGTCACGTGACATCGCTTGAGATATCGTAAGTTCATCTTTCGCCTCTATTCGACTTGTCACTCTGCTTTGGTGGCCTTGACTTGGCCCTGCCGCTCTATCCGTTTCATTTCTTAGACGGTTTTGTCTGTTTGTACACATTAAAGGTGTTAATGGGCCAGACGGATCATCATGAAAGGCGAAACACCCGAAACATCCTCCTTCTGGAGTCTCATAGGATCTTTCTACTTGGTTCCAGACTTCGAAGGCTACCGCTTACGCCTCGAGAACACTGTTCTGGGTATGCGATGGTGTTTTCTGGGGCCAAAGAGCTGGATCTCGATGGGCTAGCGCGGTGGAAGTACTTGAAGCGATTCGTGGGAGTATCTTAGGAACTGAATATCGAGACCCGTTCTAACATGCTGGCCTTTGTAAGACTTTGAGTATCTAGCCGTCGAGGCCTATACCTGTCGCGGGATGGCTAGGCAGGTTAGTGTAAGGGAATGAGACGGACAGAACAATCGTAGCAGCAAGCCCTGGCGGCAGAAACCCAACAGTGGTTGCCAATTGTGGACTACCAAAACTACACATTCTCGATTGACACAAGCGAGGCAGCAGTAGCAAGAAGCTACCATATGGTCTTTCAAACGACAGTAATGGACAAGTTGGGACCACGTTTCGAGCGTCCCTACCATCAAATGAGCCTCGAAAGGGTGGCAAAAAACTCCAATGCCCTGCCAGTCACCCATTGAGCCATTTGAGAGCCATCAGACGACCGAAGAGTCGCTCTTTACACGTTTTGGTTGTTTACGTGTTACGCGTATCATCAACACTTTTCTTTGATGCGCTTTATTGAAGTATATTAATGAAAAGTTGCAATCTTCGAAAGGGCTGAAAAGGTGGAAGCTGGTCCCGTATCACCCGCTGCTGCTCACTGGAGGGACCTGGACGTTGAATAGCCAGAGCTAGATGTTTTACAGTGTTCGCCACATCGCTGAACCCTATGGAAACATACTACGAGACTCGTCAAACCATTCTTCCTGCCAATTGGTGATCTTCGTCTCGTGTCTGAGTGTTGATGCACTATGTGCGACCAAAATGCTGTCACAACTATTTAAGAAACAGCTGGTCCAATTGCAGATTGTTCCGGTCTTTGGGTACTCGGAGTTGAAAAGTCACTATGCCAAGTTGGACGATAATGTTAATAGTGTAATCCTTGTTGGATGCGGTGGTGGTATTGATATTGAGAGATTCCTGGAGATTGAACCTGAAGAGTATGTTCTCGAGGCTGAGCAGAGCTCGACGAAAGGCGTGAAGTATAAGAGACACTTGTACATTTTCGATACACATCGGCCTTGGAACCTCGATAATCTGTTTGGATCAGGAATTGTAAACTGCCTTGACGATGGAACTGTGGAGGATGATCTGAACGAAGAGAAGAGAGCATATTTTAGACTACTTGAGCTCGACAACGAGGAAGCCAGTGAGAGTGAAGACGAGGAGGAGTCAGAAGAAGAGAGGGAAGATGATAATGAAGATGGGAACGACACTGAAAGGGACGACGAGGACGATGAAGAATCTGAAATCGTGAATAGAAAGAGAAGAAGTGGTGAGAACGACGAAAGTAGCAAGAAACGAACTAAGAAACAGCGCAAGCAAGAGATCCACGACCTGGAGAGTGTCATAGAGGAGTACTACTCCCAAGGAACATCTGTGGTTAACTCTATCTCACTTCAAGTCTATTCACTTTTGTCCGCTGTAGGCGAATGCAATCTGAGCTATCTCTGGCTTGCCATTTTGGGAACCAACTCGTTGGACACTCCACACCCACAGGTTTACAATAGACTATATCCAGTGCTCCACGATGAAGTGAAAAGACTGTCGCCGAGCACGTATGTGGCGAAAACCCCAGATAGTTTGTCTCTAGAGGTGCAACCGGACTACTACCTATTTCTTTTGAGACACTCGTCATTGTATGATAGTTTCTACTATTCTAATTTTGTCAATGCCAAGCTATCACTCTGGAATGAAAACGGGAAGAAGCGCCTTCACAAGATGTTTGCCAGGATGGGTATCTCTCTAAGCACAGCGCAAGAAACATGGATATACATGGATAATTCAATAAAAAGGGAGCTCGGAATTATCTTTGAGAAGAACCTAGACCGTTACGGTTTACAGGACATAATCAGAGACGGATTCGTACGGACTCTTGGATTTCGTGGAGCCGCCAGTGCCAGCGAATATGTTGAAGCCATAATGGCACTGCTCGAGGTGGGAAACGCCTCAAAGGACATCATATTTAATAACCAAGTCGATGCTGTTAACACGGCTAGCGACAAGGCCACAGAAGACCCAGAGGAACCACACAAAAAGTGGATCGCCAATTTCTGGTTGAGCTGGGACGCACTAGATGATCATAACGTTTCACTTCTCCAACGAGGTATAAAACTGGCCCAAACGCTGCAAAAAGCTGTCTTCAATACAGGTGTCACCATATTGGAAAAAAAACTGATAAAAGACCTGCGAATCTACAGGCTATGCGTCTTGCAAGATGGCCCAGACTTACACCTTTATCAGAACCCACTGACCTTACTTCGACTTGGTAATTGGCTCATAGAGTGTTGTGCTGAATCGGAAGATAAACATCTACTGCCCATGGTTCTAGCCATCTTGAATGAGTCCACTGACACCTACCTAGTGGCAGGTCTACCGCCAAGATATCCAAGAGGGCTGGATCAGCTCCAGGCACGAAAGCCAATCCTCAACAATTTCAGCATGGCGTTCCAATACATGACATCCGAAACTGGTGCCAGGGTCAAGATTGATAATTTCGAAAGCTCGATCATTGAGATTCGTCGCGACGATCTGCTCCCATTTCTCGAGAAATTGACCATGAGTGGTCTTCTATGAACCTGCCTTGGCAGTTCAACTCTGTATAGCATTTATAAACTCGATTTTGCATACTCTTCATCCTCAATTATCAGGACGACACTGCTTAATCGCTTAAGCGATCTGGAGTGGTAGCGCCACAAAGAGCATCAAACATCTAGATAAACAAGAGCTACACAACTTCATGGCTCGAGGCTCGGAAGGCAATGGTCATACGATGCGAGAGGAGGACTCTGGAAACCATAGCCGATCCCACTTCCAGCTGCCATCGCTGCCGTCTTGGAGGACGCCAAAGGTGGAGAGCCGTCAGTACAATAACGGGAGTAAAAGCAACTATGGGACCCCGTTAAGAAGACCAGGATCTCTATTAGTGTACCACTCCCAGCAAAATCGAAATTCCCAGGAAGACGTAAGAGACTCTGGACTGAAGGATGACATCCTAGACATTATCGGACGCACAGACGAAGACGAACCGGAGTACAACTACCAGCCGCTGTCACGAAAGCCACTTCTATCAGAAAGCAAGATTAAAGGGTATCTACAGTCTGAGAGGGCTGCTCACTGTCTGATCTTCCACAAAAATGCGCACGTCGACAATATGAACGACTACAGACCTGATATCGATTGGGAATGCGGAGAACTCGACCATGATCAGGAGCCCGAAGACGCCGGTGCCCTTCTGCAAAGTGTTCCCGGTTGCAGCGATGACGACCTGAACCTTTTACTCAACAAGAACTTCATGTCACAGAGACCCAACGTTCGCAAGTACGACGAGATTCTCAGCAGGAAAGTCAACGGACTCAAGCGGTTCTGGGGGAACTCAGACCTCACTACCACGCTAAGTCGCAAGCACATTCACGAACAGTACCGCCATCTAACGGACGAGAGCTCGATGATCAGTTTGACAAAAATGCGACTCAAACACTTACAAAACGAAACACTGAGGGCCCCAGACGATGCCACATATAATCTACCGATACAAGACGACAGTTAGCGGCTAATTGGTGGCAGTTGAGCTTGAAATGGGCATCTGGCCAGTTTCACGTGAGAAGTCTGTTCGAGCTGCTAACGCCAAGCGAGGCTAAAAGGGGCTGAAAGATGAACAAACCTGTTAAACCTCGACAGGATATAAGGGCCAAAGCGTTATAGAACCTGCTTGAGCTATCAGAAAGTAAGGAAAACATGAATATCGTCAAACTACAAAGAAAGTTCCCAGTGCTGTCTCAAGAGGATCTGTTTTCGACCATCGAGAAGTTTCGTGCAATTGACCTCGAGGATAAGGGCTGGGTTGAGAAACAGCAGGCTTTGGAAGCTGTTTCTCAATCTGGTGAGGCCACTTACGATGTAGCCAGAGAGACTTTGAAGCAGGTTGGTGTTGACGCTTCTGGTCGTGTGGAGTTGGACGATTACGTTGAGTTAATAGCTAAGTTAAAGGAAGCACAAGCGGGACCAGCCCCACAGACAAGTTTCCAAACTGCTGGAGCAGCAGTGATGCAGTCTCCAAATCGTGGAGGACTGCAGCACAAGGGTACCGGTGCACAAGCCAAGATTATTGTCAGTGGTTCCACCACTGGTACCACCCACACGATCAATGAGGAAGAGAGAAGAGAATTCACTAAGCACATTAACAGCGTCCTTGCGGGTGATAGTGACATTGGCCACTTGTTGCCCTTCCCAACGGATACTTTTCAGCTTTTCGATGAATGCAGAGACGGTTTGGTCCTCTCTAAGCTCATCAATGACTCTGTCCCAGACACTATCGATACGAGAGTGTTGAACTGGCCAAAGAAGGGCAAAGAGTTGAACAATTTTCAGGCTAGTGAGAACTCCAACATTGTGATCAACTCTGCCAAAGCAATTGGCTGTGTTGTTGTTAACGTGCACTCTGAGGATATCATTGAGGGTAAGGAGCACTTGATTTTGGGACTTATCTGGCAAATTATTAGAAGAGGTTTGTTGAGTAAAATTGACATCAAATTGCATCCTGAGTTATACCGCTTGCTTGAAGAAGACGAAACTTTGGAACAATTCTTAAGACTTCCACCTGAGCAGATTTTGCTTCGTTGGTTCAATTACCATTTGAAGGCAGCAAACTGGAACAGAAGGGTTGCCAACTTTTCAGGTGACGTCTCCGACGGTGAAAATTACACCATATTGTTGAATCAATTGGCTCCAAGTTTATGCTCAACTTCTCCTCTACAAACAACAGACTTGTTGCAGAGAGCTGAACAGGTTCTACAGAATGCAGAAAAACTAGACTGCAGAAAGTATCTGACACCAAGTTCACTTGTTGCAGGTAATCCAAAATTGAACTTGGCTTTCGTGGCTCACCTATTCAATACTCATCCTGGTCTAGAACCGGTTGAAGAGTCGGAGAAACCAGAGATTGAAGAATTCGATGCCGAAGGAGAAAGAGAAGCAAGAGTTTTCACCTTGTGGCTGAACTCTCTCGACGTAGACCCTGCAGTTGTCTCGTTATTCGAAGACTTGAAGGACGGATTGATTCTGCTACAGGCATACGAGAAGGTTATGCCTGGAGTTGTTCAGTACAATCACGTAAACAAGAGACCAAGTTCTGGTGCTGAACTATCGAGGTTCAAAGCTTTGGAAAACACAAACTACGCTGTCGAGCTCGGAAAGTCTAATGGATTCTCTCTTGTTGGTATCGAAGGTTCTGACATTGTGGACGGTAACAAATTGTTAACACTGGGACTGGTTTGGCAGTTAATGCGTAGAAATATTAACAACACTATAAAGAGTCTATCTTCGAGCGGTAGAGATATGAGCGATTCTCAAATATTAAAGTGGGCTCAAGAACAGGTTACCAAAGGTGGAAAGTCATCTAAAATTCACTCTTTTAAGGACCCTTCATTGTCAAATGCTCGCTTTTTACTCGATGTGATCAACGGTATTGCTCCTGGCTATGTCGATTATGACTTGGTGGCACCTGGTAATACTGAGGAGGAGATTTATGCCAACGCTAGATTGGCTATTTCCATCGCCAGAAAGTTGGGTGCCCTGATATGGTTGGTTCCTGAAGATATTAATGAGGTTCGTTCAAGACTGATTATCACCTTTGTTGCCTCCTTGATGTCGATCAAGAGGTAGATCTCGATCGAGAAGTAATCCCTGACCAAGAAGTAAATCAATAACTTCGTATTGTAAAAGAATTATATTTGTATCTATCAGGCTATTGGTTGTTGAGAGACTTTTGTAAAGATATTCTAATATCTTGAACGCATGTCTTCACGTCTATCAATTTATTTATCAACTCTAAATAGGAATCCTGGTGTTTGTAATCTGATCCTTAAGCTTTTCGTCCCACTCTTGGGTTAGCTTCTTGATGTACTGGCAAACGTCGCTGGCACCTGTACCATCAACTTCTAATGTCTTGATGTATTCTTGACCATTCTTGAAAGTAGCAGACCCATATTTCAAGTTCATCTGCAAAAATGAAGGATTATTCAAAGTGGCAACATGAACTGGAGCGATGGCCGCCTTGTATCCATCAATGTTGTGCCATGGCGATCCGATCCATCTGGCGATGTAAAATAACAGAAGCATACCATAATAGGTGAAAAAGTTTAGGTACACAGAGAAGGAGTGACTGATGAAGATACCAGGTTGCACCAGATACTGATGAATTCCATGACTCTCCATTTCCTTCACCGTACCTAAATGCAACAGATCGACCAATCTCTTCGAACCTTCGTAAGTCGTGTCAGACTTCAGCATTTGGATATCATTGAGGGACAAAAACTTTGGATCAGACATCAAACTCGAGATCCAAATGACCTTAGCCTTGCCGGCTGATAGTAGCGGTAGAATTTTGTGAACTAGGTAATGAGGTCCAAATACATTCGCTTGAAATACAAGTCCCAAGTCATCCTTAGATTTGACTCCGACCCGTTGAATTCTATAGTTTGGATTGGTAACCGACTCAAGGATGTTAGTCATAACCTGCTTTGTAGCGCCGACCCAGTCGATCCCAGCGTAAACACCTTGGGCAGCATTCACAAAGAAATAGTGGATCGCAGTGTACTTGTTAGTGAGATCATAGTAAGCATTCAATACACTTACCATATCGGTGAAATCCACTAGAAGATAATCAAAGTCGACAATACCTGGTCTCTTCAACTCCTTAACATGACCTTCGATTAAGCCAATGACTTCTCTCACACGAGGCAGAGTTCTGGAAGTAACCACTAATGTCAACCTAGTCTCTGGATCCTCCTTCTCTATCAAACGGAAAGCAATGTTGAGTCCGAGGTTGCTGCCAGTCGAGTTAATTAATTGTTCAATTTAAGATCTCAGAGACAACACTGAAAACATACCTATTGGTCCCGGTGATCACAGCTACCTTATGTTCTGGCATATCGACTTGGTGCAGCTATTCTGATCAATTGAGTTGCTGAAACGGTTGATCGACTGATTCGTTGTAGCATGTTTTTTCATATGCGATGCGTCGTTTAGAGTTCGCCTCTGCTAATGTTAAATTGACTATGTATAATGCTAAAATACTTCAGTGAGTCTTCAATTGCCAAATGATCGTCCAGTCACTCAGCGACATCTTGTATTGATCGTTGGGTTTCATCTGGGACCGACGATATGTACGTCTGTCCCTAAACAATTCGATAAGCTGCCAAAATCGCGGCTAGTATTTGTCTCGAGAGACCATGTTAACTGTCTAGAGACTGTCAAACAGAATCCCAAGTCCTTCTTGAAGGCATCTGCTTCCTTTCTGCATTAATGTTAGCACAGCTAGGCTTTTCAGAGTATCGTGGCCCGTCTATAGGACCAGCTATGCGAGAGACACTTCAGGACAGCGACAGCCGCAGCCAGAGGCGCATTCTTGGCTATACTGCCACCATTCTGTCGCACATGCCGAGTGCATTATATGCTCACACGTTTGGCATACGAATATGCTCCTTGTTACTTTAAGTCCACAATAATTGCAGTTCTGAAAATGAGGTAGTTTGGTTTCATTCTGGCGCCAAGTAGTGACAATACCGCCATAAAGCTCTTTGTTTTCGTCTGCAATCTGAGGTTCGAACTCTGCATTGTCCTGTCTAGTGTTGAAACTGATTTTGACCATCTCAACTCGTTCAACTGGGAGTCTCCATCTTGATAAGAGTTTAGCATACTGATAACTGTATGACCTGAGCTTCGTTGCCTCTGCTGGATCTAAGAGATGTCTGTTTGGATCCTCTATGGAATCCAGGACGTCATCGTGAAGAAGTTGGACATAAACATCGGGTACCTGAAGCTGAGACCTGTGGTTCCGCCTAGGCAGCGGTGGACTCGAAGCGGACAGTTGAACATTGTAGTTATGATGTCTTGCACTGAAGTAATCCTCTGATTTGATGGAGATGTCATCTGGGGAGGGCTTGCCTCTGTTCAGAGCTTCCAATGAACTAGAAGCCAGGCTACCAGAATAATGTGATTGTTGTTCATTTCTGAAGGAGCCTACTGCATCGTTGTTGCGGAAAGTCACCAAACTTTCAATTTTCCTGTTTGATGTTTTGACCTTGTCCTCATCTGCCGGCCTATGTGATTGCCTGGGGGAAAATTGGTTTGCTACTACGCAACACAACATCGCCAGCATCTGCAGATTCTCTTTCTGCTCAAAATACTTGATAGCTTCCTTAACGAACCATTTTATCCCCATTGGATGATTGTCCCAAACCAAATCATAGGGATCGTTGGTCTCTTTTTTCATTAGCATATCCGACAGTACTTGCCAGCAGTGACTGATCTCATCCATATTGTACTTTTCAGCTACCAATGCATTGTTCCTGGTAACTCTCTCCAAGTTTGAATCTGTCAGCTGATATTCTAAAGCCAGTTCTCTTCGTTCTGCTATCAAGTGTTTGAAGTCCTTGAAGAAGATAATGTTCTTGAGTTTCTTTGAAGAATCCAGCGTTTTTGCTGAGTCTGACTGAACGGATCCGAAAGGCTTCGAGAACTTGCCACGTAAAGCCGGAATCTTGGTTCGAACTACTATTTCATTTCGCAGTATGTCGCACCAATCATCATCAAAGCCATCGGATGAGTATTCATCGGAAGACTGATCATCCGAGGAATAGTTAGCATTTTTAGAGTTTGTGGAAGATGTCGAGAGTGTTTGAATATAGCGTTTGGGTCTTGAAGACCTTTCAAGGGCCCTATTATCCGCAGGAATCTCGTTTTCCCACAAGGAATCGCATTTTAGATGCTTTGACTGCCGACCACCATCTTTTCCGCCCAATCGAAGCATAGCTTGCTGTTTCTTATCCTGCTGACTTTCAGATGCAAAGAAACACAAGAGCTGTCCAGTCGGAGACCACACAGCACCACATTCGTTTGGAACAGGCGTACTGTCGAAAGAAAGGTCCTTTCCACCATTAGATCCAAAAGGTTGATTATCACGAGCTGCGAATACATCCTTGACTTGATCTGATTCTGTATCTGATGATGCGTCTGTAAAGATCTGGGAGGAGTTCTCGGAGGTTGGAAGCGATGATAAGTTTTCAAAACCGATGTGATCGGTTATTTCAAAGTTGAGTAGTGGCTCAACTTCTTGGGAAAGATCATCCAAGTTGATTGCCTCACCAAGTAGAAGCCTTAGGCAAGGTTCCAAGCAATATAGCCCCGACTCGGTATATTTCTCGGATATCTCATCTAGTTTATTAACAATTTTCTGCGTTTGCTCTGCAGATATACTACCAGTGTCTTCAATTGTAAAAGCAGGTGCAAAGCCTTTGGAAGGGTATTTTTTGGGTACGCTGACCTCCACTCTCAAAAAGACGTACTCCTCTGGATTTGACTCGGACCAAGGTCCGTTTAGGTTAAGTATCAACTCACCAGTAGATACTGAAATTTTCTCAAAAACGATCTTTGGAAACTTATGCCCAATGGAACTAACCTCCTCTCCAAGGTTTTGTATAGTCCGCTCTGAAAAGATATTATCTGAAGAAGCTGTATGGTTCATTCTCACACCTGACAGCCATGTTATGTAATTGACATCATCATTTTTGTTCAGTCCTGATGTTGTAACAAAAACCTCCTTCCTTCTTTTATTACTATTCTTCAATTCAAAGTGCTTCTCGTCGTGTTCTCTATTATATGTGACATATTCATAATTGGGTAATTTCTCTTCGAGTCTCCTTTCTCTATCAAAGTTAACTTTATCATAAATCATCTCAGGGACAGGCCACAGCCTCAAGTCGCAATCTTTTGACCATGTCACCAGTTGGAAATCTCGCTCATCTACCATTGTGTCAGGAGGATGCCTTGACCGCCAAAGAAAATCTACGACTCGATCTGTGTGGCCTTTGAAAGCATATATTGGTTGAAGCTTTGAATCGCCGATCTCTGAGTTATCTTTGCTTGCCAGGCTAGCTAAATAAATCGAATCTCCGCCGCCGATGGTGGGAAGTAAACAGCACCCTTCACCAAAGGGTAGATATCTACCTCTCCAAATTGGAAAGTCCGTTCTAATTGTCTTTTTGGATTCGGTGCAGCTTGTGGAATAGTCCCAAAACTTTACAGTGCCATCATTTGAACCGGTCATAATTCCGTGGCTTTTGAATCGGTTAAAGTCGATGCTATTTACACCACTTTCATGCCCAACCAGTTTGGCAAGCGGTGTAGAGCCTTTTCTCAGATCCCAGATGGACACATCATTCGCGTGAGCAGAAGCTAACACATTGGGGTCCTTGTAACTCCATTTGACCTGGGATGCGCCAGCAAACCAATCTCTTGTGCTGTAGAAAGGCCTACTGGGGCTCCTCATATCCCATGCGTGAACATAGGTGTCAACTGAGCAGGTCGCCAATATGTCGGGATGTTGAGAATTGAAGTTGATGTCTGTAATCGCTCTAAAGTGCTTGTGTAGTACATGTTCAATGGCATCAGAGGAGGATCTTGCCAGGTTCCAAATAATGGCCTTTTGATTGGAAGTCGAGATGACCCAGTATGGTTTTGCTGGATGGGGAGACCATTGTACGTCAGCGACTTGCCATGGCGTAATATGTCGAAGCCATCTAGGCGGCGAAAATGGATCATCGAGATCAATAATGTGTAGACCTTGTCGGCTAGCTAGTACCACGTCTCTTCCTGATGGATTTATGGAGATGGCATTAACACCACCGTCAACCCTCAAAGACAGCGCCTTACCAAAAGTAGGCGATACGTAAGGGTTTTCTTCACCAACATGGCCTGCCATATCGGATGGGGATGCCCTTTATTCGATCAATTGATCCTAGTAAGTAGTCTGTTCCGTCCAGTAAGATGAGCTGACCTTAAGCTCGACAACTCGAAAACACAAGACCACACGTGAATATACACTATATACACTTATCGCTACAGAACAGCTTTTAGACTTCCTAAGATGTGGTAGAGCCCTATCACGGCTTTATCCTTGCAGTCTTTTTATTATTATCTTTCTAAGAACGTTGAAGCATGAATTTGTGCTTGTATAAATATCAAGAAATGTTATGTCTACAAGCTAGACATTATCGTCCGGGCCCAGCATCTAATCTTTGGTGACGGCATCGAAAATGGCCTTGAAAGGAGCCTTTGATTTAGTCCACTTCTCAAACTGTGCTACACCTTGGTGAACAAGCATTTGGGAACCGGGAATGACTTGCCATTGGTACTTGTCGTGAGCAATCTTCATTATTGGAGTGAAAGCAGGCTTGTAGGCGGCTTCCAAAAGTGTTGGGACGAAAGAGGAATGGATCCCCTTGTTCAAAAACCTCTCGAGCTTCCCAAGAAGAGTGTCGTCGAGAGGTTTGTCACCAGGTACACAACTGACCGCAACTCCAACAGGTGTTGTTGAAGATTCGATCTCCTCCGTGGATTCGATTACGTGAATGTTATAATCTTCTGGGAAGTCTTTCTTGAGTTCTCTCAACTTAGAGGTTGTTCTGTTTATCATGATAATCTTAGAACAGCCCATCATATGAAGAGCATAAACCGCAGCTCTCGAAGTTCCGCCTGCACCAATAACAAGACCAGCAACCCCCGACAAGCTCTCAGGGACTCCATTGCTTACCAAAGCATTTCTGATACCCAACCAATCGGTGTTATCACCTTGGAATGAACCTTTGCATAGAGGCATGACAGTGTTGACTGCGCCGATCAATTTAGCAGCTTCCGTCAATTCAGACATGTATTGCATGATATCTAGTTTCAATGGAATCGTAACCGCTAGACCACCTAAACTGGACTCACCATCGAGCAACTTTTCTTTGATGAGACTGGCAGAGTCTGTTTCATACTTACTGAAGGTATGAGGCAAACCTAGAATGTTGTAACCAGTGTTGTGTAGAATTGGCGATCTTGAGTGAGAAATAGGTTTCCCAACGACGTAAAATTTCTTGGGTTTTATTCCTCCCATCGAAGTATAGATCTGATTGATTTGAGCTAAGGTCAATTGACCTGGCGCCGCAGCGTTAGGCAATAGCCCGGATGTGATTGGTGTCAATACCGTATTCAGAACACGCGAAACCTTACCTAGTTCACTCATGTTGATGGCAATTAATGGCTTCGATTTATGAGCGTCTCTGAATCTTTCCAATGCCATGTTATCGGCGAAATCTTTGGCCATACCAACGAACTTGATGACATCGACACCTAGCGAATTTGCCTGATTGTAACGATTTTCCCATTCGGCATCATCCCAAGCAAAATCACCTGCGAAATCGTGATGAGAGCCAATGATTTTGGTGAAACCCTTCTTGTTCAGTACCTTGTATTGAAGGATTGCGGGTAATGTCAACTCTAGATCGATGAACTCGACGCCAGCCTTTAGCGCAGTGTTGTACAACTCTTCCAAAGCCTCGAAATCTTCATCAGGGAAATGGCCACCTTGCTTCTTAGTTCTTACTGTAAAGATAATTGGTAGACTATCCGTTGCTGAACGTAAAATCGATAGTTGCTTTGAGACATAGTCGGGGTCAAGCTTAGCCAAGTGATCAACTCTGACTTCTACAGCATCACAACCATAAACAATTGCGGGCAGCTCATCGACTCTTTCGCCCAAGTCCTCAAATGTCAAACACACAAAAGAAGACCTCTTGTTCGGAATCGTAATTTCTGTGACTCCAGTAACAGTAGAGATAAACGTTTCGAAAGCTCTTCGCAAGTTTTGGAATTGTACCTCGTCCGAACAGTGAGGTGCAAAAAAGGTGAAGTTGGAGCACTCCTTGTACCACTTTTCTCTTCTTTCCCAAACATCTCTGATTTCCTCCACATAAGCTGGTCTACTAGGGTCGCTTTGCAAGAAAACTATAGTTTCTTCAATATCTCTGTGCAGATGCAAGACGACGCCCCCCTCTGAGGCAAACTTCTGGAGTGATTTCCTAGCCTCTGGAGATTCTACAATTCCACCACCGGTTGAGAAAACGTGGCCGTCATCACCGTGTTTTTCGATCACTTCTTGGAAAATTCTGGTCTCCAAAGCACGGAACTCATCCCAGCCATGCTCGGCAACAAAATCCTTCACAGAGCATTTTGCGTAGCTTTCCTCGAAAAGAACGTCTAGATCAACCAATTTGTAACCCAGAACACCAGCACACCATCTGCTAATGGTCGATTTACCTGCCGCTCTCATACCAATGATGACAACACTCTTGTTGGAACTCCTACTTGTAGTAGGCAATGGCTCTGCACCATCTAAAGTAGCTCCCAAATCGGTGTGTAAAACATCCCACCATCCTGGCCAGGTCTTACCAGTACAGTGTCTCTCCAATATTCTTACAGGTTGGACAGCCTCAGTAGCCAACTTCTGAGAATTAGTCATTCCAGCAAGAAGTGAAAAACTCATTGCAACACGGTGGTCATCATAAGTCTCTACACCAATTGGTCCCATGGAGTTTGAAGGAACCTTCAAGTCGTTTATGTCATTCAGACCGTGAACTTGAATACCATCCGGCAGTTCTTTGGTGGACACTCCAAATTTGGCTAGCTGAGTTGCCATTGCCTCAATTCTATTACATTCTTTAACACGTTGATTGGCAATACCTTCAATGGTTGTAGTGTTTTTGGAGTTTGGATCACTGTCGTGAGCAATTGCTGCAACCACACAAGCTGTGAGGAATGCATCTGTCATAGGTTCCATATCGACGTGCTTTAGGGGCTTCAAAGATCCTTTTGGAGGACCTGTGACAGTTGTACAAGTAGCGCTTTGTTCCACCTTACATCCCATTGGCTTCAAAACATCGACAGCAAATCTTGCATCACCTTGTAATGATTCGCTACCGATGTTAGGCACCGTGACGGTAGTTCCGGTCATTGCAGCAAACGCCAAAGGGTAAGTGGCACTTGAAGCATCACTTTCAATGACGTATTCTGGAGGATTAACGTACTGTGCCTTTGGAATGTGGTAGGTGTAGGCTTCAGTTTCAGAAGCTTTTACATTCACACCGAACTTCTCCATCATCTTGATAGTCATGTCAACGTACAACTGAGAGATTGGCTTACCACCAACAAGAGCTAGTGTCACAGGAGTTTGAGCGTATGGTGCACACATTAGAATGGATGAAACATACTGAGACGAAACGGTTGCTGCAAGTTCGATTCTGCCACCTTTGAAAACAGAGTTAGTTGATACTTTGATAGGCAATGACCCTTCGGAGTTGAGGTATTCTATTTCGGTACCGTTTTCTCTGAGAGAGTCAACCAAAGGACCAATAGGTCTTTGTTGCATTCTTGCGTTACCAGTCAAAACAATGTAATCCTGGTCAGCAGAGGATTGTACTAGAGCTGCAACAGATGTCAAGAATCTGGAAGCCGTACCAGCATTACCGAGGTATAATGGATCTTTGCAAGCTGTCAGAGTCTCACCACCGTGACCTTCAAGCACGACCGTTTCACCGTTGTCTTCCCAAGTGATAGTAGCACCATTCAGCTCTTGGACAGCAGTCAACATGTGCTTGGTATCATCGGAATGTAGCATATTCTTGATTTTACATGTACCACGACCCAAAGCAGCCAAGATCAAAGCTCTGTTAGAAATAGACTTTGAACCTGGAGGTGTGATAACCTTCGCTTGATCAGCTGGAATGTTGTTGAAAGGATAAACCAGAGTCTCATCGGTCAAGACGAATCTCAAATCTTCGTCGGATACCACATGGGCCGATTTTCCGTAACACTTCCCGATACTCTCTAGAATAACAACTTTCTTCTTTGATCCATCGTTCTTCTTGTCTATACTCATCTTGCTTAGCAAAACATCTAAAGGAGTCTTCTTATGCAAAGTGAGCTCCTTGAACCACTTCTCATCTGGAGAGACGGGCAAACCGTATGCCACCAGAATTTTGTAAAGACGTGCAACCTGTGTGGAGGTCAAAATCCCTAGGTATCGAGAAAGCTCAGCTTCCTTGATCATACCAATAGAAACACACTCACCGTGTAGCGCCTGAGGAGTCAGAATTGCTTCATAGGCGTGACCAATGGAGTGCCCAAAGTTCAACAGATTTCTCAGACTCGATTCACGCTCATCGGACGAAACGACCTCGGCCTTGACCTTGATACTTTCCAACACTAACTTGTATGTATGTTCCAACATTCTTTCGATTGGGGTGTAAGAGATCTCATCCATTTCATTGGTCTTCTCATTGGCAACCTTGATAAACTTGGCATTGTTGACAATGTCCAAGAACATGTCTGCATGGGCTTCCAATCTTGCGAATTCATCAGCGTTCCAGATACAGGCGGTCTTGATAACTTCAGCAATACCGTTGATGAACTCTCTCTTTGGCAAAGTCTCAAGCCATTTGATATCAACCAGGATAAACTGGGGTTGCCAGAAGGCACCGATAAAGTTCTTACCCAACGGGGTATCCACAGCAGTCTTACCACCAATGGAAGAATCCACCATAGCAAGCAACGAAGTTGGAATCTGCACCACACGAACACCTCTCATGAACGTAGCTGCAACATATCCAATCATGTCACCAATGACACCACCACCAATGGCAATAATAAGCGTGTCACGGGTACATCCCTGTGATAAAAGGTAGTCTTCAATTTGTTCCTTGGTTTCTCTTGTCTTGTTGGCCTCACCAGGCTTAACCACGTATTCCAGCAAACGGGATCCCTCTGGCAAATTCTGCTTCAATTCCTTCAGTATGGTATGATAGTATGGAACTTTCAACAAATTGGTATCATTAATGACCACATAGGTCGAAGATGGACATTCATCGATTATCGTGCGCACAATATGTGTGTGCACATTGTGGCCGACATGGATGGTCTTTTTACCCAGAATGGGCACCTTTTCCAGCGCTACCATTTCTGCCCTACTTCACCTCTATCAGAAGTTTGGTATCGGTCTCCCTGTCTCACAAGAACCTTTGATTGTTCAAAGTTGTTGATCTAGGGTGTTGTCCAAAGTTGGTGCAACTCGCACCGTCAGGGCCATGCCACCTAGTTGAAAAATTTTCCATAGTCAAGAGTCATAACCAGAGGTATTGGAGAAAGCCTCACGTGCAGAGCTTTCTTAGGTTGCTCCATAACGATCCGTAGTCGTAGATGTTTGGTATCTGCGATGGGTCTGTAATGAGCTCGTAGTTCTTGAGCGTGTAGACCTTTGGATCGTAAGCATTCGTGCTGAAAAACTCGCCCGGGCCCTGGGAGCTCTTGATGAACCACTGGCCACGAGAGTTCCTGGCTAGCAATCCTTCTCTCATGAACTGCTGGATGGTGTACCACTTGTCCTTCTCGTTGGTGGTCATACCGTCGCAGACCAGTTGCAGCTGGAGAGCGGTGAACACGCCGCAGATTACGGCAAAGGAGCCACACAGGATGGTGAAGATCAGCACGTTCCTGGGATAGCGCTCATTGCTTGTCATGGAGACTTGGAAGACTCTTAGGAACCCGTAGAGTAGCGATGCCACGTTCGCGATGAGGAACGAGAAGAAGTATATGTAGTTCCCCTTCCCAATGCAGTTGTTGACCCATATGCAGTGGTGATCTGCCACGAGGATACACGCACGGCAAATGTTGCAGTGCTTAGACCTGGCGGGTTTCTTGAGGTGACATGTGCGGCAAGCGATATCGGGATAGTATATGATCCCATCGAACTCGTATTCGTCTAAAGCTCCTGGCAGATGATTCCTGGTCGTCTCTGGAGTCACAGTCATGCTGAGAACTCCGAGGATTGGTGTTATGAGAACCGCGAATGGGACGACGACTACCTTCTCCAACAACCAGAGTCGATCCTGGATCACAGGAAGGACGTTTCGAAGTAGCACGTAGATGATGAATCCGTAGAGGGACATGTAGAATGCTGGAATCAAATAGAATTTCCATCGATATCGCTGATCATCCTGCAGCAGCGGCTTAAAGATACGCTTGTAATACCACGAGAAGGGCCATTTCAGTTTGTAAAAAGGAGATAGTAATAAGACTACCACCTGAACCACGGCCACAAGCAGTAATATGACGCCGAATGCGGGCATATCGCTTTTTATCACGGTTTCTTTACCAGAGTGGCTTTCAAGCTACCTCGAGATCGCGTCTGATCATCGCATCGCCTATACTTGATCTGTGATAAACTGGGCTCTCGAGACATTTGCTAGCTTAAAGAAGCCCGAGATTACCAGATCAGCACAGCGTTGATTTATATTGGTCCAAAATCTATTCAGCACCTGCAGGAACTAGACACACCAGAATCAAAGACGAAGATGGAGACTGCAAAGGCAGTCAGTATGGACTCTGTGTCCGACATGCTTGATCACCTCCAAGCAGTAACTCTGGGATCATGCTTCTATCTAAACTCTGTCAACCTAAGCAAGGGTGCCATCCAGAGATGCTGTGAGACTTACTGGCACCACAACCATTGGGAAGTGGCTGGTGACAACGAGGTAGATCTGGCAAGGGTACGATCTATGACACAGTTTGTCAAGCTTACGAACGATCTCGAGAAACGACCTGATGATCAGTACATACTTTACAATCTACGTGAGAGGCTGCGGTCGGTATCGCCGTTCGCAGGTTCAGGAAGACCTGGTCAGCATAGATCCGCCAGACAGAGCTCAACCAGTAATGAATTCATGCTGCTGGATCAAAGAGCCATAACCTTGACGATGATCGCCACTTTGATCAAACTTTGCCAACTCCTCCAATCCGAACACAGGAACAAGCCCTTATGCGAGCTTATCATCAATGACATACAGGAGCATTTCGTGAGACCATACTGCCGGATCCTATGGCACAAGGCAAAGAGAAGTCTACGCTCATGACATGTTCTCTACGTACATTTCCCGCTACGTAAGCTCAAAGAACTTCCTATCGCCACAGATACTCCATTACTTGCCTCCATATCACCTTGGCCATTCGTCTCCCAACGAACTTACCCACTAACGGTAACAGCACCCAGTTCAGCACTTTGTTCAGCTGTTCCAGCGACTCTTCCCACTGCTGCTGCGCTTCCAGAAGCTGCGACTGGAGTATGTCGTCTATCTCGTCGGTGCCATACTCTGAATCACCTTCTTCGCCAGTATCCACGTCTTCCTCGTCCACGTCTATCTCCGCTTCAATGTCGATCTCTAGCGTCTCTATCTCCGACCCATTACTCGACTCGCGGTCCATTCCAGCTCCATCAACTTGGCTCAGTGACTGCAGTGGGCCGAACGGATTAGTCGGACTCATTTGAACTCTGATAGCCGGTCTTCTTAGCTCACAATGGCTGCTCTTTTGGTCGAGTTAGTCAGCCCAAAGCCTCGCGGAAAATTAAAGCCTTCCTATTTCCATGTGCTATAAGATGACAAAGGTTGATAAAAGTTGCCACCCTCCATGAATCTTCAACTTCTTGGATCTACTGTCTATGGTGGCACTGATAAGATCTGGCATATACATAAGAGGGTTTGCCAGCGCCAGGACAGCTCTAGTAGACCGTAGTTTACAGGCCAAGATCGTCAGACGTTTGTTGAATCCGCCAGCGAATCTCAGTAAGCAGGAAAGGGAAGCCAGACCAGCGATAAGAATGTGGTTGACTCATTGGAATAATGCCAAGGAGACTGAGCGGGAGCTGAAGGATTTTCAGGACAAGATCATGGACGGTGTCGAGGTCGCAGGCACTAAGGAAAACGAGTTGTCGACCAATGGCATCAATCAGTGGCATTTCCACAACGAGGCAGCCTCGAAGGTTACCACTCCGACGTTGCTGCTTCATGGGTATGCTGCTTCCTCGATGGCTTACTACAGAACCTTCGGTGGACTGTCAGAAGACATTCGGGACTTGTATGCGATAGACTTGCCGGCGAGCGGGCTCTCAGTGGACATACCATTCAAAGTCCAGAAACCAAAGCCTTCGGATTTGAAAGTGAAGTACGTGGACGAGGACAAGTTCAAGGTAACTAAGAAGATCGACAAGCAGAACACTAGCCGGATGCTCGAGGCTTGCGAGAACTATTACCTTGATAAGATCGAGGACTGGAGAAAAGCCCATAAATTGGATAAAATAAACCTTGTGGGACACTCTTATGGTGGTTACCTTTCTTATAGGTATGCCTTAAAGTACCCCTCTGCCATTGAGAAACTATGCCTCGTGTCACCATTGGGAGTCGAGAGTAGCGTGTATTCTATCAACAATGATTTCGAGACCAACACTACCTACAAGCTGGATCTGGAGGACCCTTCATCCAAATTCTACACGCGAAAAAGAGAGGTTCCTAAATTCATCTTTGAGAACCAATCTGAAATCCTGAGGTGGATGGGACCCTTGGGAGCCAAGCTCACTTGGAGCTATATTACGTCTGCGTATAAGCGGCTACCCACTATAGAGTATAAGGAGTACCTCTTCGAACTCATCTACGGAAGGGGTGGGATCCCATTGACCGCTAGGAAAATATTCACCTCACTTTTTGTCAGCAACTTGATGGCCAAGAATCCGATCATGGATACTTTGGATCAATTGAAAGCCAAAAGAGTACTGCTATTCTACGGCGACCATGACTGGATGAACAAGTACGCTGGCTATAAGTTGGTGCAGCGCTTGAACGATATAAGGATGAACAGAAGCGCTAAATGTATCGAAGTACCCGAAGCTGGTCACAATCTGTTTCTGGATAATCCACAATTCTTCAACACTTCACTGATAGAGTTCTTGTCCAGTAAATAAACTATGTCTTGTATATATTCAACAGAAAGTTGCAATTGCCCAGAAACTGAAGTCGTACACTGAAGCTGTGTTTAGCATATTCGGTATTCGTCTCTAAAACTGGACCTGTCCCACCAATTCTTCATTTGGAGCGTGATTGAAAATATCCAGCAGATCCTGATCGCTAGCAACTAGCAGATCGACCAACATAGGCGCGGATATGTCAGAATCAATAATATGGTCTTGATCTGGGACTTTCCATGGCATTTCGGAACAAAGACGAGGATTTTGTTCATAGGTGCTGACTTTGGTCGCCTGTCTTGCACATCCCAGTGAGTCACTTTGCCGAGCAGTGAACGGTGATAAATCAACAACACTGATCGACCTGTCAATATCACCGTCGCAGAGGGCCTCACATATATCAAAGACACTCTGCAAAATCTGATGCTTGTGAGGTTCGCGCTTGAAGAGGGATAGGGCTAAAGTAGATTGACGTAATTCATCCAGAACCATAGAGTCCCGTTTTCCTGGGAGCACTGCCAAGATAATTGCAATCATTAGACGCATCCTGTCGTCCTTTTGCAGATGATCGGGCTCTTTATGCTGAACATTGGCTGGCCACCAATCAGGCTTGGTGAGCTCACCCTTAATGTAAGGATATTTAGTCTTCTTTTTCGGTTCAATAGCCTTGATCCACACTTTTACAATTGACTTGCAAGGAACTTGTCTTAAGTTCTTGAAAGCGCTGTGCAGGTATCGCTCCAGGGAGCACCAGCTGTCCAAAGGCAAGTCAATTGTCTTGTAAGCACACTTGGGATCGGAAATTTGCTTGTCATACTTGAATATACTTTCGTCTTCGACCAAGTCCCATATAGTTAAAGGCAGTAATCGTTCGGCAGCTGGTGTCACAAAAGCCTGCGTGAACTTGAGAGTATTCCCACTAGCCTCACCCTTCTTCTTCACAAAGATAGAGAAGTCATAGCCCTCATGTAGCAGGCTCAACAGCACATCTGCAAATTTATCCAATGTCATCACTATCGGTCCGTGTTTCGACCCAAGTAGCCACTGAAGTAGCCACCGAAGTAGCGCTAACAAAGCAGTTTATATAGCTCGACAGCTATCTAAGCCTCTTAGATAGCCACAGATTCATCTTGGCGAACAACCTGTTTGTCTCTAGGCATCTCTCTTCTACTTTTGTTTCAAGCTTGTAAAGCGATGATTCGAAATCCTTTATGAATCAACTCCAAGACAAGGCTCAGTTCGCAAAAAGAGGCTAAAAGGACCTGCAGATGTTCATTAACAATGATGATGGACAATTCACAGCTTGAAGATACACCGAGCCAAGTCGTCCCGCATCAAGCTGTGTCCATATGGGAGAAGGGTGTCCAGAAGGAGCGAGACGGTTCGATGACCGATGCTATTAAGTACTACAGACAGGCATTGAAGATAGATGAGAAGGTTGAAAAGATCTATAGAAAGAAGTTGCACGAGGAATGGCTGCTCCAGCAACAGCTCGCAGAATTAAGCGTTGCCACTGGTCCGGAGGCAACAGCAGAGGTCGGTGATGATGACAAAGCCTCTGTGGAAGAGATGCCACCCTGCTGGATATTCGAGAAACTTCCGAACGACTTGCTTCTAAGAGTGGTAAGGCAAGTGGTTCTTCTGTCTGGAGAGTCCTGGCTGAATCTGTCGCTTACCTGTACGAGATTCAACGAACTATCCTTCCACAACTCGGTACCGTTCCAGATATTTGCGTCCTACATCTACACAAAGCAGCACTACGATGAAACCTCACTAGAGCTAAACCAAGTGTCAGACCTAAGCTTGCTCGAGCGTGAACTATGGAATAGTAACTGCGAGAAGATGCTGAAAGACAGACCGTACGTGAAATTTGAGGGAGTGTACATCAGCATTGTCAACTATTTGCGGCATGGAGTCAATGCAGAAGGTTCATCGTCCTTGATAAGTCCTATACAGATGATAACGTACTACCGTTACTTCAGATTCTACCCCGATGGTCGCTGTTTGAGACTGGTCACCACTGATGAGCCTTCCCACGTCGTCAGCCATCTCTCCAAAGATGCTCCACCCCGTCACAGCGAAATGTGTCAATGGAGTCTAGGTCTAGAAGACGGCTTCGGCCACCTGACCATCAGAAGGTCCGGTGAGAAGTACTCTTTTGTCGAAGAGCTACAGATCAAGAGCCACGGACGTAGAAGACACCATCGGCTGGCCTGGTTGAACTCGCTCGTGATAGACAAAGAGGGCAGTGTCTCTGAGTGCTGCTTAAGGAATGAAAAGCCATTCAACTTCTCCAGAGTTCGCTCTTTTTCCCCAAGTGACTAAAATTTGAAGCTTATACTAGTCATGAATCACGTGATCGGAGCATGTGAAAATTACAAGCCTTTTTTCAATGCTCGAAGGGACCATCAAATCAAAACCTGAAGAGAATAACCATATTCGAGCTTCTTCAGGGCTACAGCTCGTCGGTGGACTTCGAACTCACGGTTAGAGATGGAGTCTGTACCGAACCTCGATCTTCTGGACTCTTTTGGGCTCGAAAATGATAAGGAGATCGACTTTGAGACGGCCTACAGAATGTTTAGTAATTTCGATGACGATATCGCGAGGCCTCAGGACGACTCAATGTTCTCTAGACTTGATTTTGGAGGGGCTGAGGGACTGGTGGGAATGGGATCTTCTAATGTGATGGTGAATTCGCACCCAGGGCATGAAGAAGAACACACAGAAGCCATGAAAGGGACAGAACAACACGGCGGGCAGGAAAAGGAAGCTCTAAGGTACCAATTGAGTGAAGACCAAGTCTTGTCGAGGGCCGAGTTGTTGAGCACGTATGAATCGAATGCAATTGAACATTTTTTAGACAGCATGATATTTCAGGACAACACAACAGTGTCTACGGATATTACAGATGAGATAGTTAGTACGGCAGATTTGAAAGTGGCGAAGAAACCGGAAAAGGGGGTTATGAACGAAACGCAGAAAGTTGCGACAGCAGATGCTTCGTCTCTAGAAGTCTACATACCGCCCACAGTGGAGGTCCCTGTACTGTCTGTTGACGACAAGAATATTCCACCAGAGGTTCTGCAAGATCCGGCGAAATTGCGTAAATGGAAGCATGTAGAGAGTGAAAGGCTGAGAAGATGTAGTACAAAGAAGATATTTGATGATCTGATAGCAATGACAAGGTACCCACGAATACACGATCCAAAGATAACAAAACCTCAAACGGAGAAGCGGGTACCCAAACATACCCTGCTGAACTTTATATTGGAGGATCTGCATCTGTTACTTCGTGCTAACGAGGAATTGGAAGGTTTACTGCGACAAGGTGAAATCAAAGAAGAGAAGAGAGCTGAGAATGGCTCGCCAATTTTTTGAAGTAGATGTGCTTGCAGGCCTCTTGCATATACTCAGTCGCCTCGACGGTGTCCCACATAGAATAAAATAGACAAATGTGGAAAGTCATTCATTTAATACTGCAATAATATATAAAAATAGAATACAAGCTTACAAATTCAATTGTTTCAAAATATCGGATGCTATCTCTTTGTACAACCATGTGTTACCAGAGACTTTCTTGAAATGCACACCTGCCAATCCTACAATCCTGACTTTGACGATATGGATTTCGAATTTGATAGGAGGCTTTTCCTTGGTGCTGATTTTCTCATCACGTGCACTTTCTATCTTATTCATGTCGTACGCCCTTGAGGTAGTTAGGATATCATCATGATGCATAGATTCAAAAGAAGGCGACGATAAATCTCCAGATATGTTATTAGGGCGTGGTGACGATGTGAGCGATAGGTTTCTTTCGTGAGTCGCGGCAGTACTACCAGAAACTGGGGTCGACGGCGTGGCTGCTTGTGTATATTTTACAGAGCCTTGGCGCCTCATTGAACCATGACGAGAACCCGACCTTCTAACCGATTCCGCGGGTGCAGTCGGTTGAAGAAATTGCTGTTGAGCTGGAGGGGCATTGTCGACCATGCCCTGAGCAACAGGGTTGGCGAAATGCAGTACACACACAAACCCACCCTTGACTTCTTTAAAATCGATATGCATCTTCTTCAGAACGTGAATAATCTTGTATCTGACTATTGGAAGTGGCTTGGAAGATGTAGTTTGAACGGAAAAGAAACCCTTCAAGAACAGTGAACGTGGGTAATCGATCGATGGCATAGATCCTGGAGGAGCCTTCGAAGCCTCGTCCAAGACCTGCTCATCAGAAAGCTCATCGTCTCCTGCAGTCATGCTGTCAACATTGGTATATTCAACATTAGTTCCTGCCGATCGTACGGCGGTCGATGCTCCATTACTGATGGTATCATCTGTATCATTATAGTTCTTTGTATTCTCGTCATGATCCAGGAAGCCACTATCGTCGTAATCTTTTGGAGAAACAGCCGCTGGAACTGGTGGGCGCATAAACTTCAATGACTCACGACGAGCGTGACCAACAGACTTAGCTCTAGCACTTGGGTGTAATTTTCTTCCTTTTGTGACGTTCAGAGGTGGAAGTGGTTTACTTTCGTCCTGTGACAACATATCATCCTTCATTAATTGGTTTTCACCAGCCTCTGACGTTCTGGAAGTATCTGCGACGTTCAATTTACCCATATCTCTCTCGACTAGTTTTTGACGTTGCTGTTGAACCATGGTTTCTGCATTAACAGGCAAAGCAGGTAAATCTGCGTTCTGTTTTTGTGACGCCGATCTTACAGGAGTAGCTCCATTACGCTTGTTATTATCAAGCACTGGGATAGCACTTCCAGTAAAAGCAGCAGATTTGATGGAAGCTGGAGTACACTCCGAGATAGCACGGGAGTGAGTCTTGAGTATGCGTTTTCCTCCTTCTCCAGATATCTGTATCTGAGGTGGAATTTGATTCTGAGACCTTGGTAATAGATTAGCTGTATGGCTTTGCGGTTCCACTTGATTCTGGGCCCGACGCTGTGACAACTTCCTAAATATATTGCCGAATTTGGGTTTATCTCCCGTTTCCATTGAATTTGGAGAAGTACTCCGCTGTTGATAGTCATTGACTTGTGGAATTGGTGAAAGAACAAGTTCTGGGTCTTTGCTACCTTCAAATCCCTTCTTTGAAGTAGGTGAAGTATGTGCTTGTTCTGGAATAGCAAGCTTTGGGGGTACCAGTACCTGAAGCGGTCTTTGCTTGCCACTCTTCGTGTTAGCAGTAACCACTGGGGGCGCCAAAGGAGCCCCGGCTGGAACCCCATTGTCACGTAACGTCGATGAAGGCACCTCATTAGCAGGTTCAGACGCTACCACATTACCGTTAGAATGTTCAACCGCCACAGGCTTTTCTAATCTCATTTTCTGTTGTTGTTCCTGTTGTTGCTGTTGTTGTAACAAAGTGGCTTGTTGTTTTCTTTGTAATTTAGCCAACTTACGTCTTAACATTTCATCTACCAGGTAATATATCGATAAAAGTGGATGATATGCCCTCGTGGGGTCTTCAAATGTTTCTTTCTTGTTATAGCGATCATGCGGCCTATCAAAGCTTGGATTACTAGAGTCAGCAATGTCACCACTTGTGGAACCATTTACGCCACTGCTTATGCTGTGAACATTCAAATTGGTCAAAGCAGCCCAGTACTGTTTGGAAAGTTGTATATAAAGTTCTTCCGTGACAATGGCATTTAAAAATCTCATTGTTTCATCAATATCGTCGATGAACTCTAACCGGAACATTTCCTTCACCACATTTATATCCAACATCTCTGGGGTCAAAGGAATTCTATTAGGAACATAGGAAGGTGGTGGACAATCGTAACCCCTAATCATCCAGTGGTGTTCGACAACTTGTTTCAAAGAAGCCCTCCTCTTTGGATCCACCACCAACATCTTTGAAAGCAAAGAGATAACCTCAATGGATAGATGTTGCGGATATTCAACTTTCCCCTGCTTGATCTTCTCATGCAAAACACTTGAATTTTCATCATCGAACGGCACTTTACCACAAACCAACACGTATAGAACAACACCAAATGACCACACATCGACCTCCGGTCCTGTATATGGAGATGCCTTCAGGAGTTCAGGTGCTGCAAAGTATAAAGAACCACAAAATGTATGCAACTGCTTTCTTCTATCAAAAAGGTTCGACAACCCAAAATCGATGATCTTGATCTCACCGGAAGTGGAGATCATAATGTTTTCAATCTTCAAATCTCTATGAACAATGTTGTTCGCATGCAAATATTGTAAAGCACTAGCAATACCTCTAGTAAATTTCCTAGCGTGGTGCTCTCTCAATGAGCCGTGCTGAATAATGTAATCTAGAAGCTGTCCACCAGAGACATACTCAAACAACATGTAAAAATGATTCGACATGGTACACATCTCAAACAGACGACAAATATGCGGATGATACAAAATTTGACCTAAAGATGCCTCTCTAATGGTTCTCTTGTCTCTTGAGATTTCCTTCTCCAACTTTTTTTGTCTCTCCAAGATCTCTTCTTCCTTCTTGGGAGGTGGTAACGACTGTTCCTTATGCAAAAACGCGTTTGTCGCCCTATTGACAATCTTTATCGCACAAACTTCCCCTGTAAACCGGTGCTTAGCGAGTTTCACTTTACCCATAGACCCAGCGCCCACGGTCTCCAAGAAATCCCACTCACCGAGCGATTTTCGATGAAACTGTTTGGGCTCCATCGCATGTGACCTACCGTTCTTGTGCGATTGATGCGTCTTGGAGTCCCCGCTGCCCTCTGTACCTTCTGTTGGCGCGATCAACGAGTTCTGTTGTGAATGTCCCTTGCTCCCCATCATCCTCGCCGTCGCAGGAGCCACTGTAGCTGGTGCCAAGGATTCTCCACCGCCCATCTTGAACTGTGTGTTGACATGGTAATCGTTTGTGCTGGGCATTCTGATCGGTACTGGTTCACACTACTATCCCAGTTTCGCGTTTGTAATCCACAAATACACCCAAATGCGGCGTCTTCAGTCACTCAATTCAAGAGCAACCTATTTTATACCCACAAGCGTATCCTTGGGACTTCAACCAGCCTGAGACCTTGACTATCGACCTAAAACGAACTGGTCAACTTCCACTGTTGATGTTACCTCTACCTGATCCCGCCTCCCCTTCTTATTGAGCCCATCTCAAAGGCGGGTAAAGTGAAAAATCATCTCCCACGAAAAGATTTGATTAAGAGCATTCTAAGATTTGAAGAGATTGAAGGCCATATCATGAGCGGTTGAGAGCTTCAGAGAGGTGTTACGGAGTGCTGAGAACTGAATATGAAACGAACAATACGATATTCGAGCGAGGAGTCCTTGGAAGCAGAGGAAACGGCCGACTGGGCGAGTTTTTTGGACGAAGAGACGTTGAGCCAGTGGAACAAGATCAGCCATGGTGGACTATGGACTGCGGTGTTGCAAGCCGAGCCATTTGCTCAGGAGCTAATACGCCGCTGGGACTACCAGTATGTGGTGTGCTGGCTGTATAGGGTGACGGATTCCTTTGTGACGATGAACTACATTGAGGGCTTCAAACCGATGTGGAAGAACATCAAGTTCGATGAGTTTTTGCTATTGCAAGAGCTGAGACAAGTTGCGAACGGTGGCAGCGCTCGTGGAACCGTGTACGAAACGATAAGACTGCAGATGTTGAAACAGCTGACAAACTACAAGGCAAACAAGCTCGCCGATTGGGACCACGTCGTGAATCACCAGCTGGACCGTGACAATGTGTTTGAAGAGCTATCACTACCGGACCAGTTCGAAACCCTGTACCGTGTGGTGAAGCTGATCGAGGCTAAGAGCGGCGTCTTCAGAAACTACCTCTCTGCCAACCTGGAATTTTTCCAGTTTGTTGAGTACGTGGTCGACGAAGAGCGGTCTGTGCTGGTATTACCGAACGTTGGTGTCATGGTCGAGAAAAAACTGACGAGGCCCTCACAGGGCACCCTGCATGTCCCTGTCAAGCTCCAGAACTGCTCGGTCAAGTACTGGGACGACCAGACCCGCGTCCTGGAGCTGGTCCACTTCGACTATTCCCGCGACATCCAGAGCTATCTGGACTCGTTCAAGCTCGAGTGCACCGTTCTGACCACGGGCTGGCACTCGTTTTTGGAGGAGTACTCTGCAAACCCGACCCTGATAGACTACGAGGACTGGATAACGCACTACGTCGAGCACCAGCTCTACGTGAACCGTATCTTGTCGCACAGGGAGAAGGAGAAATCGATGGCCGAGCTGCTCGTCAGACGCAAGCGCTCTTCCCGTCTCGTGGCCCGGGAGGAAGAGACCAAGCGCAAGGACCTCGAGAACAGCTGGTACGAGAAACTCGATGACCGCGAGTACTACATCAAGACCCGTGCTAAACTTGCCGCTCGCCAAACGAAACGTGTCAAGGACGCGCTCTGGCGACAGCTGTGGCAGAACTACGAGCTCGACCTGAAAGAAACGCCCGCACAGCCCACATCAGCATTAGACCAAAACGGCGTCACCGCTACCGAGACCCACGTCCTCGAGAAGGGCCCCAAGTTTACGGCTAGGATCCTGCCGGTTCCGCCGGCGGGCGGTGCGGCAGCACCGCCCGCAGACTTGCCGACCGCGCTGTGCATCGAACAGCAGGAGTTGGACGAGCTAGCCAGCCTAGGCGTCCCCACCAACGACGAGCCCGCCGACGACAAGACTTGGGTCTTCCGCTGCCCATGCCAGCCCGCGCTGTCGCTTGGAATCGCCTCGCTTGAGGAACAAGAAGCCGCCGCAGACACGCTTACGGGTCCGCTCGTCTGCTGCGCTAGCTGCCGCCACTGGCAGCACTGGCACTGCGTCCGCAGCGCAGCCTCGATGCTCCCAGGCCCAGACCCGCCCACCGTGGTGCTCGCCGGGAGCTCCGCCAGCAGGCGCTCGAGCCGCAAGCACCCGCAACAAGACCAAGAATACACGCGGCCCGTGGACCGGCTGCCACCGGTCGCACAAGCGGCCGCGTTCGTGTGTCCCGTCTGCGCCGGCGACCTCGAGACGCAGCTCAGAGAGCAGTTTATACCAGAGCTGCGCGCCGCAAGGGAAGCCGCAGCGAAGCAAGCACAGGACCTCGAGCGCAAAAGACTCGCTACAGAGCAACATCAGGACCACGAGCTGCAACTGGAGCCGCCGACCTTTCAAAACACGTGACCTTTGATCACGTGCACTTTACGTGACTCTGTCACGCGTATTGTTCACGTGACTTTCACGTGACCGGTGCCATACACGGCATTTTTCGACAGGGCTCGTGAAAAGGCCTCGAGATGCCCATCGCCACGCAGGCTATGGGTAGCGTGGGAACGTCGTTCTTGAAGCTCGTTCTTGAACGTTGGTCTTTGTGGATGGTCCAAAGGTGCGCTGGAGCAGTGAAAGCAATGCTGATGTATCCTTTGTTTGCATACGGCGAGGGCAGGTGCGGCATACCAATGCCTGAGCGAACGTGTGGACGCACCGGCGACGGGCTGTCGGTAACACCGTCGATGAGCTCTGTGATGTCGCAGATCCGGAAGCACGTCGGGTGCGAGGACGAAGTGTTGGAAGCCGGCGACGAGTTTGAGTGGCCGAACGGAATGAAGCGGAAGCTGTCGGAGGAGACCACGGGGACCGGGAGCACGCTGGGCAGCGAGGACTCGCACCCGCTGGCCTGGGGCGCAGCGGGCGATGAGTTCGTTGCGCCGCCAGCGTTCCGGGGCGTGAACATGGTGGACCTGGACCTCGAGTCCGAGTGGACCGTCGACGACATAGTGCAGAGTTACAGGCCCGTGTACGAGCGGCGCAAGAGGCGAGCGTCGGTGGACCTGGCGATCGGCGGGACGCGTGCCTCGGGCAACAAGGTGTTCTACAGCGACAAAGTGGAGCTGGAGCAGTGGCCGTCTGCGGCGGAGGGCTCGTCCGATGGCGGGGCGCCCGAACTGGTGCTCCCGAACCGCAGAAGGCGGCAGAAAAGCCTGAATCCGAACTTCTTCAAGCTCTACTCGATGGAAATCTCGGGCAAGAGCAAGCGACTGCTCCCGGATATCAGCGTCGACGAGCAAGTGCTGAACCAATTATCCTACGCCGAGATCCGCGCGCTGGACATCCAGGCCAGCCTCACGGAGCAGGGCGACGTGTCGCCCGACGACATCAAGCTCGCGCTCATCACTCGCAAGAAGCTGTGGTCCGACATGACGCACGACCAGCGCCAGGACCTGTTCGGCGACTCCGTGCCCTGGAACCTCAAGTTCGTCGCGTGCGGCGACCAGTCCCAGGAGGACAAGCAGAGCTCGCTGGTGCGTGTCGAGTCCGAGCTCAAGCCGTGGCTCGTCGCCAGCAGCAGGATCCACCACACAATGCTAAAACCGTGCGGGAAACTGCAATTGGGCTCCTCAGCGAACGCCAAGGAGATCCAGTACGTGGTCAAGGGGTGGTGCGACAAGCGTTTCGCCCAATGAGCCGATGATGATGAACTAATGAACCCATAGAGCTTAAACTAAGTAACGATAGACCTATTTAATTGAATATTCAAGGTGCCCGTCGCCTGCGACATGGCGATCTATTGAAAAGGGGAACCTCTTAGGACCAGCACACTTCCAGGACATGAATAAGCAGCGTTAGGATGCCGATGCAGCGGTTCAATGTGTCGTACGTGGAGGTGATCAGAGGCGGTAGCACGGTGGCGAGCTGCTACCAGGCAGTGGAGCCCGGCGAGGGCAGCTCCCGGTACGGGTCGGTTGGGGACGCCGTGGCGACGCCCGAGCTGTTCCACAGGCTCACTGGGGAGCTGGTGGTGCCGAAGGTGGTGCCCGTGGAGGGCAATAAGGTGACCAAGGTTTCAGGCCCGCTGATAGACGGGTATGACTGCTACTACACAACGACGGAGTCTGCGGCGGACGCGGCCTACACTGTGTTAGTGTGCTTTACTAGAACGGTGATACCCAAGATCCTGCCGATCCGGTTGCTGAGTGATCTGAAGACGCAGAACGAGGGCCTAACGGGCGACGACGAGCTGAGTCTCAAGGTGGGTGAGATCCTGGACATATTCCACGACGAGCTGCGGGCGTATAGCAACGAGAACGGCACAGAGAGTGGGGATGCTGCTGAGAGCGACCTGCAGGACATTGTGCAGGTGATGAACGACAATATCGACAAGTTTCTGCAGCGGCAGGAGCGGATCTCGCTGCTGGTCGACAAGACTTCGCAGCTCAACAACAACAGCCACTCGTTCAAGCGCAAGGCGAACCGAATAAAGCAGCGCATGTGGTGGCACCGCGTCAAGAACATCACGCTGCTCGTGTTTGCGGTCATCTTGTTCGTCAGCGCCATCGTGTTCTTCCTTCTGTTGCAAGGTTCGCGGGAATAGTACGGAGGGTATACAGGTTCATATGTAGTGGAGATTGTTGTAACTCATGTCTTTGGTCTCTTGGTGGGGTCGTCGTCCGCGCCGGGCTCCTGCGGTTCTTCCTCATCCTCGGTGTCGTTTGCCCCGGCCGCGATGGCCGTTTTCAGCTTCTTCTTGTGGTCCAGTGCTTCCTGGTATGCGACCATCTTACTATTGATGATCGTCTTGAACCCTCCGAACCCGATCTGGTCCAGTGCGTCGTAGATATCGTTGATGTTGCAGCTTTTCCTGTCCTGCGATTCGGCAATCTCCCTGGCGTACATGCAGAGGTGGTTCACAAACACCGTGGAGCTACGTTGCAGGGCCAGCGCCGTGTCCTTGTTGATCAGCAGCTTCTTGTCGCTGTCCCCATTGACCTCCTTGGCCAACTGCGTTATCACGCTCTTCGGGAACAGCAAGTCCTGGATGGTAACGCTCTCCTGCTCCTTCATGTACGACGTGGTAGGATAATTCCCTTGGGCATCTTTCCTCCAACCTTTAGGTGGCATAACTCAGCATGGGCCTTCCAGAAGCACCTAATCGACTCTTGTAAAGCACAGCCAGCAGTTTCAGACTCCGATCCCCACACAGACGGTTCTAGCAGGGTCAATTGATGGTCAATTGAGTGGTCTCTCGCTGGTCTCTGGGTAGTTCATCAAACGTGTGAAGCGACTGTAATTTTTCACCGTAGATCATAGTAAAATTTGAAGCTCATCGAGGTTCAAAGTTCTTGATGAACAGCTTTAAAACAGTTTCTAGCCAGCCCATTCTCGTTGTTTCCAAGATGCTTAGGGCTGCCATCTCAAAGATTAAAGCTCGTTTGGGATCCGGAGGCTCCTCCCTCATCAATCCAGATGATTACAACATCGTAAAGGAAGGAAAGGCTGAAATTCTGTTCCCGAAAGCGGAGACGGTGTTCTACAACCCTGTCCAGCAGTTCAACAGAGACCTGAGCGTCAGTTGCATCAAGGCATGGGACAATCTGTACGGGAACCGGGCCAGAAACGGTAGAAGAAATGGCAAGAAACGGTCCAGCGGTGGTGAAGGCGATGCTGTCGCGAAACGCAGGAGATTGAGAGACGATGGGGTTGAAGAGACCATGGCAGACGATGAGGTGGCACCTTATATGAGGATTCTCGAGGCATTGTCTGCTACAGGGCTGCGTGCGATCCGTTACGCCCGCGAAGTGCCACATGTGAAGGAGATTGTCGCCAACGACCTTCTCCCAGAGGCTGTGGAGTCTATCAAGCGTAATGTCCAATACAACAACGTCGAGAACGTCGTGAAACCCAACCTGGACGACGCTAACGTGCTGATGTACAGAGACAAGGCTGAGAACACAAAGTACCATGTGATAGACCTGGATCCCTACGGGACGGTGACGCCGTTTGTCGACGCAGCTTTGCAATCCATCGGCGAGGACGGCCTGATGCTTGTCACCTGCACAGACCTCTCGGTGCTGGCGGGCAACGGGTATCCGGAGAAGTGCTTTGCCCTGTACGGTGGTGTTAACATGGTGGGACACGAGTCTACGCATGAGAGTGCGCTTAGACTGGTGCTCAACCTGCTGAGCCAGAGCGCCGCCAAGTACAAGAAGACGGTCGAGCCGCTGCTGTCGCTAAGCATCGATTTCTACGTGCGTGTCTTTGTCAAGGTCAGAACCAGCCCAATCGAAGTGAAAAACCTGCAGTCAAAGACCATGACCACCTATCACTGCTCTCAGTGTGGCTCGTACCACAAGCAGCCGCTGGGGAGGGCCACCGAGAGAGTCAACAACAAACAGAAGAAATCGTTCAAATACGCCGTGGCACAGGGCCCTCCAGTCGACAGCAAGTGCAAGTTCTGCGGCGGTACCTTCCATCTAGCGGGACCCATGTACGGAGCACCGCTGCACAACCGCGAGTTCATCGAAGAAGTCCTGCGGATCAACCGCGAAGAGCACGGCGACGACACCTACGGCACCCGCAAGAGAATCGAAGGTATGCTGACGCTAGCCAAGAACGAGCTCGTCGACTCGCCCTTCTACTTCAGTCCCAACCACATCTCGTCGATCCTGAAGCTACAGGTACCGCCGCTGAAGCGGGTGGTCTCCGGGCTCGGGTCTCTGGGCTACAACTGCTCGCTGACCCACGCCCAGCCCTCCTCGCTGAAGACAGACGCTCCATGGGAGGCCATATGGTACGTGATGAAGCAGTGCGACCCAGCGGGCAAGAAGGATCTGGAGAAGATGAACCCGAATACCACCGGCTACAAGATCCTCAGCAACGAGTCGCAATGGCTCAGCGACACCGACCGCGAGCGTTTCGCCCAGCTCTCGTTCGAGCCCAACGACCAGAGCGGCCACGTCGAAAGACTCAGAAAGCTCAAGATCGTCAGATACCAGGAAAACCCGACCAAGAACTGGGGTCCCAAGGCCCGCCCCAACGCTTCCAACAAGTAGAAATCTCACATGTACCATTATAATCATTAAACTATACTTAAACAACCTAAACAACCCGGAATATATCAATCGCTAGCCTTGGCGAAGTACTTGATCGCATACGGCCACCCGAGCACACCCGTGAGGAACCCGCCCCAGCCTAGCATGGCCGGCACCAGTCTCTTAGCCTCCAGCGACGCCCATGACTCGCCTACACGGCCGCCTCTGGCGCTGCGTGCTGCTGCAGAAGCAGATCTCAAAACTTGTGTGTAAAACATTACGTGTCTATATTTCTAACGTGCTGTGCTGTCCAGCACCAAACCCCGTCGCACCAGGGATACCTGCCAAGACTTCTTATATACTGTCGCCCGTCGTCCCGCAACCCTTAGCCAAGGGCATCGAGCATACGAAAATCGTACCACTGCAGAACGATTTTAGCGGCCATAAGACAAGATAATGGGCCGATCCAAGTGGTGTGGTCTTATCTAGAAATGATGCCATTTTTTAAAATCCTGACACTTTGATGGCATGATTTTTTTCTTTGCAGCAAGCGAAAATCCCCCCGGTAACTTTAAATTATTGGCAAAGGTGATTGGATCTTGGCAGCGACAGGAATTAATGGCAGTCGCGTTGGTCATCCTCCTTGCGTTGGAGGGAAGTGTGTAGTTTTTTCTCCTTGATGATTGAGATACTGGCGAGGGTCAGGATCGAGCAGAGTAGACAGAAGAGGAAAGTGTTCTTGCAGGCCCGGTGGTAGCAGTCTATTAGCACTGGGCGAATGAAGGCGGGCGCCTTGTTGTGTACCCACTCCGAGGACTCGGAGGATTTTTGTATGATCTTGAGAAGCTCTTTCTTGGAGTGCTTGTCCGAGACGTAGGCCAGGACTCGGCGTCTGGTGAGAGTGCTGAGCGACTCGCGGAAGATGGCTCCTCCGAGGGAGACGCCCAGGGTGCAGCCTGTGGAGCGGAAGGCGTAGGAGATCGAGGTGGTGGCGGCCTGGTGCTTGTGCGGGACGGCGGCGATCATGGCGAGCAGCGCGACGGTGATGAGGACCGAAGACCCGAGGCCTGGGATCAGCGTTAGAGTGAACTGGCGCCAGGTGGAGATGTTTGGGTCGATGAGCAGGATCTGCAGTTGGCCCAGCACAGCGACGCCGCAGAAGAAGAGCACGAACCAGTAGTACTTGCGGGTCTTCTTCATGTAGTAGCCGGCGCCCAGAGAGCCAAAGGCGACGCTGAAGAAGTTGGGCATCAGCCTCTTGCCGATGTCGGTCGGAGTCATGTTCAGCACCGCGGAGAAGTAGATGGGCAGGTAGTAGCTGGTGGTCATCGTGGCCATCATGCAGAACCAGTTGCTCAAACTGGAGCCCAGCACGCTGCGGATGCTCAAGAATCTCAGAGGCAGGACAGGGTCCTGGGCCACGTAGAGCTCGGCGTACACGAACACTGCGAAGGCGATCGTGGACAGTACGCTGAGCAATGCAAACGTCTTGGAAACGTAGGCGACCTCTTTACCGCCGAGCGACGCTGTCATCAGGAACAGGACGAGGAAAACGACGAGTGCAGCGGCTCCGAACCAGTCAATCGCTGACAGCTTCTGTCTCATGGTCCCGCTCACACGGGTCTCGTTGGACTTGATGGGCAGTCTTAGGTAGAAAACGATCATGAACAGACTCATCGCCGATAGTGGGACTTGGATCAGGAACGCCATTCTCCAGCCACCCCAGTTATCGCTGAACCAGCCGCCAATGATACCACCGCAGGCGGTTCCCAGCCCGTAGAACACGTTACAAGTACCCTGGTATAGCGCTCTGTCGCTTAGTGGGACGATGTCGGTGATGGTGATGGAGCTCATCGAGGTGACACCACCGCCTCCTACACCGGCGATGAATCGCGAGATGACAAGCCACCAGAATGATTTACTTATACCGCACATCAGGCAGCCAACCAGGAATGCGATGTTGGTGAAGATCAGCAGGCATCTGCGACCAAAGATGTCTGATAACTTCCCGTACAGCGGCTGGAAAGTAGCGCTCGAAAGCAGATAAGCAGTGGCAATCCAAGACACTTTGGGCAACTGTTTGAACTCGGAAGCAACGTGAGCTGCTATGGTCGAAACAATTGTGTTGTCAATGGCGGCTAGAAAGATTCCCAGATACATAGATAACATTATCACCTGTAATCTGGCCTTTGAGATAGGCTCCTCCACGATAGCAACAGACTCAACGACATGGTCGTCCTTCCTGTTAATCGAACCATACCCACCGACAACCTCTTGGGCCTCCTGAGCTTCTCTGAAAGTTTCCTCCTGTTCTCCAATGACCTCGGCTACAAACCCCGGAACCTCTGTGCTGGGATCCTGTAGAATCTCGCGTCTCACAGGTAGTAAGCAATCTGTCTCTTGGTCGACTGTAATATCTGAAATGTCCTCACTTTCGGGTGCTTTGTCAAGGGTCTCTGTAACGCTCGATAGACATTCTTTGGCCTTTTGAGACTCTTTCTTCTGTCTTGTAAACTGACGCAGCTTGTTACGCTGTCTGTCCTTTTTACCCATGATAGCTTACAATTTTTAGGGCCTTGGCAATAATTAAGAGGATCTAGCAATAGCTATGTGCTTAACTATGCTGGATTTATCAATGATTTAATGCGATGCTCTCTGTTTTTTTTTTTTTTTCACTATGTTGATAAGTAAACTTTGATTGATTTTTCAATGTAATCAATGCAGCATTCTTGGCAAGCCACAACGATTAAAGAAAGTCATCAAATTACCCGTAGTTTACCGCGATATTAGCATTACAGTATATAGCATTATATCAGATATTCCATTTGGAGAAGTCAGGGACTTCCATGTGGAAGAAAGGCATGTTGGTGCCTGTGGCAGCGAGGAAGTCGGTTTCCTGTGCATCCGATGAAGCGCCGGATTCAATGGATGATTCAAGGTCAGGAGACGTTGAAGCTTTAGCGATGTGAAAACTCGAATGACCAGCAATGATTGACTCGTCACTGAAGGCTTCGTTGACGGTACCGAACCCCATGCTTAGCAAGCTTCGCTTGACCCACGAGGACAGGATACCTGCGAAGTGGAATTCGACTTGTCTGTCAGCGTACTTGTGAACAGCTTTCCGCAGATCGACCAGAGACTGGATGGCTGTGGAGTCCACTTGGACCACCTGTGAAAAGTCCAAACAAACGATCTTCAACAGTGGCTTTTCTTCTTTTCTCAGCTCATCTGGAGTCTCAATGTTGACATCGCCCTGCGACTCAACATCTTCGACGCTCTTCTTTCTTCTAAAAAGATTTTTCAGGAACTGTGGTGCTTCCCACTCGCCAGGATCATTCCAAGGACGATCAGATTTCTTCCTTAGGTGTAGAATCTGCCCTCGCCTCGTCTTGTTCTTGATGTGATCGAATATGATATCGTATTGTCTTGAACAGTTGATGTAGGTAAAACTTTCGCTTAGCCTGTAAACGACAACACCTGGTGGTGGCGGCAGTATCCTGATGTCGGGATTCAGCTCTCTAGTGTAACCATGGTCAAATGGTACCCATTTAGTATGGTACGAGCGACCAGCCCTTCTAATCGGCAGTTTGGTGGGGGTCACTTTGCTATCGCCTGCCTTCTTGAAAGGTTCAACTTGAATGCTATCATAGTTTTTAACCTCTTGAGATTGGATGGAGCTCTCAACTTCAAAATCCTCCTGCACGCTAGGGTTCAATACTTCAGCAACTTCGACACGACCCAGAAATTGTCCGGCTGGGAATGCTTGCTTGAGTAGAAGAATAGCGGCTGACCAACACATGGCAAAGTAAATACCGTTTTCAATAGAAGAAAAGACTGTAATGAATACAGTAACGATGAAGGCAAAACAGTCCAATGGGTTCATTTTCCAGAAATTCCAAGTAGTTCTGTAGGAGGCCAACA
The DNA here is from genome assembly GCA_003708055.3 of Torulaspora maleeae. Classification (NCBI taxonomy): domain Eukaryota; kingdom Fungi; phylum Ascomycota; class Saccharomycetes; order Saccharomycetales; family Saccharomycetaceae; genus Torulaspora; species Torulaspora maleeae. The sequence goes on along the minus strand of PPNA03000004.1, from coordinate 501,974 downwards.
GGTCAGAGACGGCATGAATAATAACAGCGGAAAGTGTTGCGGAAGGGATGAAGAAAAAGGCATCAGTCAAACAGTAAATGGCAATCAAAACACAGCACCCAGTAAATACACCAGAGAAAGGTGTACGAACTTCACACTTGGCTTTCAAAGCCGAACGGGAGAATGAACCAGTTGCTGGGTATGCATTGAAGAAAGTACCAATCAAATTTGTGACACCAATGGCAATCAATTCCTGATCAGGAACAACTTTGTAGTCGTTGATTCTACCAAAAGACTTTGAAATGGCAATGTGCTCCAATAAAAGAACGATAATGGATGCAGGAATTTCAGGTGCCATCTTACCTAGCAATCCATCTGGTAATTTCATCACTCCAACATCTTCTAAACCAGATGGAACGGTACCTAGCACCTTGATAGGTCTCTTCTCCTTTGACTTATGGCGAGTTATACGCCATGAGATGGCGGTAAACACGATGATCACGACGGCATTTCTCATTGCCTGAGCATAAAAGTAGAAAGCTTTCAAGGCTCTTAGCTTCTTAGGCTTGTGAGCCAGATATTTTTCAGCCAATTTTGGACCGTAAGTGCCACACCACCACTTCCAGGAGTAAAGAATGAACAGTGGAACGAGACCGAAGACGGCATCCAACTTGGTGTTGGGCAAATGCTTCAGCGTGTTGATGACAACCTTATAGGTGGATTCTCTAGTATTGACCAACTTGCTGTAACCCATTAATGCTGGGACTTGTCCCCAGATAATGTTGAAAGCTGAACCAGTCATGAAACCTGCAACAGCATTGAGTGAGATAAGCTCGACCAAGAAACCTAGTCTTAGCAAACCCACACCGGTAGCGACAATACCACACAACAAAGAAAGGGCAGTGGCGACCACGGGAGCGGTCACAACCGGATCATTGTCAGGGTACTTTGCCAAAACTTGAGAAATAACTTTGGCAGTCTGCAGCGACATGACGGCCACAGGTCCAATACAAACATCCTTGGAGGTAGCAAAGAGCGAGTAGATGAATGCACCCACAAAGGAAGAGTACAAACCATACTGGGGAGCCAATCCTGCAATTTGTGCATAGGACATCGATTGCGGCACTAAAACGCACCCCACAGTGATCCCTGCGACAATATCAGCGTAACCCCAGGCCCAGTTGTAGTGTGGCATCCACTTCACGATTGGGAACAGAGACAGCACATACTCGCCAGCGCTTCTTGCAGTCAATTTTTCTCTGATAAAATGGTTGTAGTACTCCTTCATGGTCACGGTGCTTTCCTCGTAAGCCGGAATGTTACCGTCGTACACATCACCGTTGGACGAACCATAGTATGTAACTTCACTTTGCTTCACTAAATCATCACCCTTTTTGGTTTGCACGGGAGAGTGGCTAGGCTGCTGCTCATCTGCTAGTATTTCGCTAGCCTTGTAATGATCATATTCTGCCTCTAGATCGTCTAGCTCCAGTCGAGACTCTTGTTCGTTGACCATTGCTCAAACTGAGTTGCGAGATTTGAGCATCCGACTATCCGCTACAGAAGTCTTTGATCCACTCGCCTCTTATATCCAATCTCACAATTAATAAGCGTAACGAAATACGCCGATCAAGAGAGTAGTGTTTGCGCCATCTCTACTGCGATTACACCTGCTCCACCACAAGGCCACAGTGTTTCTGCTCTAAACGCCATTACTATACTCGCTGGGATCCTGAAAGACAAGGAGCCCAAAATCAACAACTGTGGCGGACCTTCCCGTCTGCCTAACTAAATCCCTTCTTGCCAATTAGAAGTAAAAAAATCGGAACTGATTGACATATTGACTTATTTCACGTGGATTTGCAAGAAAGAAAGAGTGAAATTTCACGTGAACCGGTCACCTATTCTTGTAATGGCAGTTAGATGGCTCTGATAGTACCCCAGCGCTTTGGCCTCGATCGCCGTTGTGTAGTAATGACTCTCAGCAATCTTAGTGCCATCTACCCGTTATCTGGACGGGTCCTGCATAGTTAGCGACGCAACCTGCATATCGCTTGTTAATTCACATTGGTAGGACAGTTCTTGAGATTCCAGGGCTCGATCTGTATCTTCCTGCAACTGTGGGATGACCACCCTGAAGCACAGACATGTGTTCTGACAATTGGAAGTCTTCTTGCTGGGGTGAGGCTCTTGTTGGTCGTAGGAAGCTTTCAGGACAAGCACTTTCTCGATTTGGCGACCTTCAAGTCCCAATGGGAGTTGAACTTGATAGTCGTTAGCGACAGACTGGAGTGTAACTTTGTCTTGAAGCCTTATGGATAGTATGGGCGAGTCCAGTTTGGTCAAAAAGCAGACGATGAGAGGCCGATCGGATAGTGGTGCTAGACCGACTAGTCTGGTTTGTGGTCCCTCCTTAATCAATATACTGGTGGAAGAGTCCACTGTTATGTTCTGTATCATGTGTGGTTGTATCTGTTGATCCCTCACTACAGCTAGCATGGTTGTCAAGCGGTCCAGCTCGGTCTTGAATAACTCCAGGTTGAAAGGGTCGCTTTTCGACTGGGACTCGTTCCCTTGTCTGATTTGTTGGTCCAGGTACTCGGCAATTTCATAGCCGGTCTTGTTTTGGCCGTGTATTTGCAGCTTGGGCTTGTAGTCCTCATCGAGGGCCTCATGAACTCTATCGTCAAACCAATGCCAGAAGGTTTGAAACAAGACTTCCTGCGATTTGACAATCTGGATTGTCTCCAAAGTCAGCTTCAAGATAGATTGCGCTGTGGACATCAGGTCTGTAAGGCACGGCATTTCGTTGATGGTACCGTTCTGCGTCAATTCAATAGCCCTCAGGAACCCTCGACATCTCTCGGTCAGTAGTATAAGCCTCTCGCAAGCAGGAATGAACGCCAAGGTCAAGATTTGATTGCTTTTCTGATACATCTCTAGGCTTAATTTTCTCCATTTCTTAGAGTTCTTCTCATTGATGGTGTTACAGAACCAGTCTTCTAGTTCACTCGAAACACTTCCGATCAAGAGCAACTGCTCTAAATTCTCGTGCAATTGCTGATATCCAAATGCTCTATCGCACACTTTCTCTAAAAATTCATTGTACGGTGCTACCAAATCGTTTCGGATCAATTCGAGATGGTTTTGCAAGTATCGACTCAGCTGAGTCATGGCGATGAAGCACTTCATAAAACCGACCAAAGGTTCATTCTCGATCAAGGGCCCCAAATCAAGACTTTCCACGCTCCCGTCTTGGAAAACCAGGCGATATATGCCACATCCAGTGGTAAACATAGCATGCAAGTCAGATTTCGGCACATCGTGACCATTCTCACTGGGAAGCGGCACCACATAGGCGCCATCAAACATGAACACAAGCTCACCGTTGTCCTTATGCACCAGATGAACGTCTATTATCTGTTTCTCCAACTTAACGCCGTCCTCCTCATCAGTTGCCAGCCGCCATGACCTGTTTGGCGGCTCGTATGGCAATATGAAGATCTGTCTCGTATCTCTTGCGAATCTGACCATCTGCGGCATAGTCTTCGTAACATCGTAGTCAAATTTTACCAAACCCACATTGTGAGCAGATGTCACCTCTATTCGATCCCACAATGCACCATCAACAGTCTTTGTACTTATCCTGAGCAGACTCATCAGCTTCCCACCTTGAAAGGCGTCGTGAATTCTAGCTGTCCCATCCTTAAAAAACACCGTTATATATCTCCCAGTAATTCTATCCCACTCAAACCCTGCCAAAAGATTGGTATCTCGCAGTACCACGGTAGCGATTCTAGTTTCATCGGCTATTCTTGAGATTACAATGCCCTTGCTCACTTTCTTGGCATACAAAGGATACAGAGGATTGAAGCTTCGATAGTCAAGGTCCTCAGGCTTCATCTCTGGCCTTGAAATCGACTCTTTGTATGGGCTCTGTGCTATTTTATGTGATTTATGTGTCAACATATTTCACAACGCTTAATCGATGTCTCTTGTTGAAGCTAATCACCAGTGTGAACAGGTCAACTCTGGAGAAAAGAGCATTGCCCTCTATTAATAGACTGCGGTGTGGCTCTACTGGTGGCTGGAGATCAATTGAGTTCAAAGATGTTCAAGAAGGAGCCTCATGTCAAGGCACTAAGTAACCTGAAGAACTCAGAGAGAAAGAAATTACTTCAAACTTGTAAAGAACAGACTGGATGCTCGAATTATAACTTCCCATCCGCTGTTGTGAAGCAGACTAACTTTAAAGCACAACATAGTGACGGAACTGTGTACACAGATGAGAATAATGTACCCATTTGGTTTAAAGAAAAGCATGGCAGTTTGTTGTTTCCTACAGTTTACTCATGTTGGAGTTTTCCTTCCTTGCTGCCTATTGTATTGACTCACGACTTTGTTATCGAAGAGAGAATCTTCAATGGAGCCAATCTAATGCTTGCTGGTACTATCCCACCATTCGATTCTAGATGTGTCCCTGCAACGGTGTGCGGGATCGCTAGCAGGGATAAACCTAATGTGATATTGGCCATTGGTATTGTACAGCTTAATATGCCAACGTATGATTCGGTGATAGGGAAATCGGGAGTGGCTGTTCAAGTCGTGCATTATTTCACCGATGGCCTATGCCAAACGTTTAAAGTCGAACTCGAGCCTCCGCTTGTGGTATCTGAAACTGCTGAAGACAATGGCGGTGAGATTGAAGCAGCGGGCAATTCAAACTCACAGCATGAAAATCCCCAAGAATCCGCACAAGATACTTCTCAGACCACGATCTGCATTGATGATGTTGCCGAGGTTTTAGACGAACTTTCGGTCGAGGACGTGGACAACTTCTTCACCAAAGCCCTGTACTACACTCTAACACAGGAACCAAAGCTAGAGCTTCCTATCAATGCATCAAATTTCATCGCAAACCATGTTCTGCCCAACTTGCCGCCTGTTGACGCAACGCAGGTCAACATGAAGAAGACCTCATGGAAGAAAACTGCCAAATTTTTAAAGCACTTCGAAAAGGCAGGCTTTCTACAGTTGAAAGGTAAGGGAGACGACTTGGTCATTGTTGGCGTGGATAAGAACAGAGATGAATTAAAGAATTTCGTTCCCTACAGAACCAGTGGCTCTAGCATGTCCAAGAAGAGCAGCGGAGAAAACATTACATCTGACATGATGTACTCCGAGAAGTTCTACAAGCCTATCAATCTCGGAAAGGATTTTGTTCAACGCACCTGTTTGGCGCCTAAGCTCCTGTATAGCGTAACCGAGCTCAGAGACAGCCTTAATCAGTATATTACCGCAAACAAACTAGTCGATACCCGCGACAAGAGAATGGTTTTACTCAATGACTTGCTCTACGACATGGTCAACAAGAAGAAAAAATCGCAAGATACACCACGTCGCATCTCCAGGGCACAGATATTGGAACCCTTTTTGAGCTACAATTTCACCGAGTCTTTTCAAATATTCAAAGATGAGGGAACACCCCTGTTCAAGAACCCGATCAAAGGTTCGCTGCCGCACGTAAAGATAGTCACCGAGATGAAGATTGGCAGAAAAGTGGTAACGCGAGTCTCTAACTTCGAAGTCTTCAAAGTCAACACAGAAAGCCTGGCTGCCAATCTGAGGAAGCTGTGCAGTGGATCAACCACCGTTGGTGAAACCGTGACTTCGCCCAAGACTGCAGAAGTGCAAGTTCAAGGTGCGCATGGCACAATTATCATCGAATACTTGAACAAGCAGGGAATCCCAAGCAAGTGGATCGATTTCGACAGTAAATTGAAGCCCAAGAAGAAGAGACAGGCATAGATTCAAGGTCCTTCAGCATCAGCATCAAGTGAATAAACGTTGTATAGATAACCGTGTACGAGTTCTTCAAAGTTCGTTAACTTACAAGCACTGAAAAAAATCGATGAACAGGCCGGTCGAAGCCATAGTGACGGTATTTCCGAGGATGCCTCGCTCAAGCATGCTCAATTCCTTTGGTATGGCTAGCTATCAGCTGTCTCACTTGGTGAGAAGAAGTCTTTTCCACACAGGCTGCGCTTTACGGGCTGAAGAGGCAGCTGCTACGGTGAGTAAATTGAGCAAAGATCAGTTGAAAAAGAGGGAAATACGTCGATTCGCCCAGCGGAAAGCTGCTGCCAAGAAGTCACCCAGGGATCATCCACTTTACATGTCCATTCCACAAGCTTTGAGGTTTCTACGTGCAGCAGAAGTCGGACAACCACAGTCACAACAGACCATCAGTCTCACAACGGCCGTGATAGCTGAGAGAGGTGTGCCAATGTTGTCTGGCAGCGTTTCGTTTGCCAAACCTTTGAAAGAGATCAAGATAGCTGTGTTCAGCTCTGACGAAGAACAAGTAAAGATCGCCAGAGAAAAGTTCAACTGTCACCTGGTGGGTGGAAGCGAATTAATCGAGAAGATCAAGAGCGGTGATATTCCTGTTGATTTCGACAAGGCGTTTGCCACACCAGAGATTGTCCCAGCCATGACTTCGCAGTTAGCCAGAATTCTTGGTCCGCGCGGTGTCCTGCCAACTGTGAAGAAGGGCACCGTCGCCTCCGACATTGGCCCATTGGTTCAAAAGAGTTTGGGCTCCATGCCTTTCAGACAGCGTGGTAACTGTATCAGTATGGCCGTTGGTAAGTCCAACTTCACCGATAAACAAATTCTCGAGAACATCATATCGACCCAGGAAGCGGTAAAGAACGCCATAGCAAACCAGGCGTCCAAAAAATCTAGTCTGCTGGGGAAGACTACTTTGTCCAGTACACACGGTCCAGGTATCGTGATCGATTTTGCTTAAAACGCGGTGCTGTAGCATTACACTGTAAATAGAATGGTAGTCATCAAATGAAATTCACTATTAACATGGATAAGTTATTTACATACAATCAATCAATGGGTCAAATACCATCTGCCCTTGGCCCTACGACGCTGCAATATCCTGTTGCCCGTCCTACTTCTAGCTCTGGCCAGGAATCCTATTCTTCTTTTCCTCTTAAGAGTACTTGGCTGATATGTGTTACCTCTGGATTTCCAACGTCTTTGCAAAGTCATTCCAAAGGGAAGCAGCAACGAAGTACTGCGCAATGTTGTGTTGATCTCGGGAACACCGAGAATTCCTGTAGTCCTAGTGCTGGCGACTAAAGACCTCAATGGCGAAAAGGAGCTCATTGAGGTCAGCGTTCTTCTTGTGCCCAGCTGGAAAAGTGATCTGGTCAAGAACGACATCTTCTGCAAACGCTAGACGTGCTGACAGCGGACTCAGGAGACTTTTAAAGCTGTTTGAACTCGTTTCAATAACCTTGTAAGCATAATTTTCACTTCGAGAAGCTGATTCTTCAAGAGCCACTTCGGGTAACAACGCTCAGAAGATCAAATATTCTTCAAGAGCAGCGAACTGGCGGCGAATCTAGGTATCAGAGAGTCGTCTTCGTGTTGCTCGTGGTCCTCTTCCATCACATAGGCTCTTCGGCAAGCTGCCTGGTAAAGCCGGGCTTGTTTGCGGGTCTGTGCGTTTTGTATGATGTCGCAGAGCAGAGCTTCGCTCTTACTCGATAAGGTAGGATTGTCGATAGCCAGTATCTTGTAGACGCTGGTCACTTTGCGTTTGAACAAGTTCTTGATCCGCACAGCGGCGATGTCGTTGCCAAGCGGCCTCATCGGTATCTCCACGATGGGTATCGGGAGCTTTCTGCCGTTCTTGCACAGTCTTGGGTTCTGTTTGAGAAACATGTAATGAGTGAAGATGGCGTTGAGTACCAGATCTCTCTGCAGCGGACTCAATGCCTGTCCGTTGGGCTCGTAGCGGCTCCAAGGATGTTTGACATACCGCATCATCGCCAAAACCACAGGGCTATTGTCGTCCCATCTGTAACGCAGAGAAGACGCTTTGGGCCGTGTCATATTCAGTATAGCTCTGTGTTGCTCGTACGGCCAATACGCTACTATCTCGGTGTAGTGCTTGCGGAACAGTTTTAGATGTGTCGGCAACGAGGCGCTCCAAACAAAGTGGACCTGGTATATCAGTGATTCCAGATGCCGGCGTCCAGCATCAGAGTTTCCTGCGGATTTCTCATATCCTGAAACAAGTTGTGCCAGCGAGATTAACTGTTCATTAGACGGTTTCGACGTCAACATGTCCTTCACCACATCCAGAGTCTTTCTGTGGAGTGGAAGTCTCTTCAGAGACTCTAAAAGTGGAGGTACCAGTTCCAGATAGGCCAAGCCAGCATTCATCTTGTCTCGAGGCTTTTCTCGAATTGCGAGCGTTCTAGAGTAGCTATTCAAATGCTCTCTTCTCTATTGTGTATGTAGAAGTCCTTACAACCTTTCTAGCTCGTCAATATTGTTGATAAGTGACTGTAAGAGCATCTTATGTCCAATTCCTCCTGCTCATCGGTGATGACTTACTGATAAAGCTTTGTGATTACGCGAAGGTAGGTTGTAAACAAAAAGACAACTAACAAACATCCCGATCGAAAGGTGAAATACAGTCCCAGCAGGCCTTGGATCGAGCTCTAATGGCTGGAAACGAGAACAAGGAGAACGATCTAGCCATAGACTCGGAATTAGGCAGCAATCTGCCGTTTCCGCAGACTCCGGCGCACTTGCTGAAGAGAAGTGTCTCTACCGTGTTCAAACCGCTAGACGATGGGGAAAAGGTTGACCTCAGCCATCCTGTCTGCAATGCCTCTGGTAAGAGCATCTCTCCGTTGAGAAAAGCGTGTCAACAGCAGGGGAGGTTGCCGTTGGCCTCGAAGGATAACAATAGAGGGGGCAGCTTTGCACTGCAACAACATTTACAGCCTTCGAAACGTGATAACAGTCTTTACAAGAAGCGGAAACCGTTCGAGAGGGCTCCACATGGGCCTAACGACCAGCTCCTGGCCAACCCTAGAAGGCTGAAGAAATATGGATCGGTTCTGGGATACAATGGCCTGCCCAAGATGAAGAGTCTGATTCTCAAGGACGTGGGGCAGGGCGAGGAACAGGACGACGAAGAGGAGGAGGATGACGACGAAGAAGACGATCGTTTGCTGAGGTCGAAATTGCGTGATGCCCTTAATCGTGCAGATGGAGCCAAGGAAGTGGGCGGGCTGTTTGGAAAGACTGGAGGGTTACAAGGGCTGATACGAGATTCCAAGAAGGGGGAGGAGGAAGATGAGGAAGATAGAGAGATCGAGTATGCCCCACCAAAGCACGAACCTTTGCCCTACGTACCCGATGGACACATACCTTTGGTCAAGGACGACGCAGAGAAACTAAAGACCTTCAGATCCCCGTATCTCATAGAGGACGAGTGTTCCAAGAGCAGCGAAGAGACCGAGAGCGGTTTCCTCGATCTAGAGCATTTTGAAAGCAGCGAGGAAGACGAAGGGATGCCCGACACAGATGCCTACACTGGGACACCGCATGCAAGGCCGCTGCTGAGACACGACATACTAGAGCTTGAGCCCAGCTACGCTGGCGAGGGACTCAGTACTAATGAGCTTAATGACCTTGTCTTAGAGTAAATTCGTTGCATTATTATTATATCATCTACATATGAATATCTTTCTTCATACACTATATACACGCGAACCTGTCTTGCTAACAAACCGACTACTGCTGAGCGCATCCCGGTGTCCCCATGTTGGGATTCGTGTCCCTACCGTAGTTGTCGTCGTTAGGACTGGGCAACTCGGTCACGATCGACATCTTGGTGATGGTCTCTGTGTTCCCCGGGTCTTCGTCTGCCGAGCCGGTGTTTCTGTCAGCGGGCAAGACGTTCTGCACCTGCACAAGATCGGATCTTTCGCTGAACCAGTTGTCTGGCGGGAACTCGATGTGCACCACGACGTAGAGATCGCCGGCCCGCTTGGCATCGATCGGCCAGCCCTCGCACGGTACCTTCACTATATCGCCCGGTCTGATCACTTTGCCAGCCGGCACGTTCAATTTCAAGATCCTGCCATCGAGCGTTTTAGTCAATAGCTTGTTGAACCCGGTGATCGCTTCTGCCAGGGACACTGTCAAGTGGGTAACGAGGTCAAAACCCTGCCTCGTCAGCTCGACACCTTCCGGGCAGCTGGTGCCCTCTTCGACCACGAAGATGAGGTCTCCGGTCACGGACTTGCCGATCTCTTGGTCTGCCTCGCCCTCCAGGACGACCTGGTCGCCCTGGCGCGAGCCTCGCGGGATAGAGACCTTGAGCGACTTGGATTCCTTGAGCAAGCCGACCCCAGAGCATTTCTTGCACTTGTTCTTGTCGGAGCTGGGCCTGCTGGCATGCCTGCCCTTCCCACCGCAGGTGCTACACTGGACGTTCTCGGTCGTAGCGAAGCCCGGCGCCAGGCGTCTGATCCGCTGCTTGAAGCCCTGCCCACCGCAGGGCCTGCACTCGACCTCTGGCGGCGGCACAGCCTGCCCGTTGCGCCTGCGCCAGCCAGATCCCAGACAGCGCTCACAGACCACGTTCCGCCGGGACTGGAACTTGAAGCTCTTGCCGTTGTAGCAGTCTGCCATCGACAGACTCAATGGCACCTGCACGTCCGCAGAACGGTCCCCCACGGGCTGCTCGAACCCACCACCCCCACCAGCGCTGGCGTTGCCAAAACTGTGGAAGAAGTTCATGAACGCAGCGTCTTCGAACTCATTCCCCCCATCAAAGAACTCCGACCCGCTCGCCGACCCGTACCGGTCGTAATGGGCCCGTTTCTCCTCATCGATCAGGATCTCGTGCGCCGCAGTGATCTCTTTGAACTTCACCTCGCTCTCTTCCCTCAGAGACTCATCGCTGACCTTGTCCGGATGGTGCTGCAGCGCCAGCTTCCGGTACGCCCTCTTGATCTCTGCCTGCGTGGCATCCGCCGGGACCCCCAGCACATCGTACAACGACCCCATCGCACCGCTAGGCCCTCCCTCCAGTGCAACGTTCGCTGTCCCAGCAAGCGTTTTCACACGCCATCTACGCTGCCAGGCCAACGTTGAAGGCGACGCCAGCCACTCGAGCTGCCCGCAGCGGCCTCGCCAGCCCATTCCGACCTGCCAGTTTGGTCTACGTCGACGAGATCGGACATCTTGATCCGACCTCGCCAGCTCGCATATCTCTACGTCCAAGAGTCGCCCGTCAACCAGACGAGTCCTGTGCAAATCAGCGAGCGATCCGCCGTCTCTGGTCCTCGCCAACAGGCTATATAAGAGCTACAAGAGCCAGGTCGAGGCTGCCGAGGTCCTGGAGGGAATTTTTACAATTTTGCAGAATTTTTCACTTTTCAGCGTCATTAATTAATTGATCTGTGACTAATAGAACCAGGAACTGGAGGTCGTTTATAAGAGAGCAGTGGCAGACGAGCGGAAAATGCTGGGATCAATGAGCGTGGTACGCGGAACAGGTTGTATGAGACTGAGTCCACGGTTGAGACTTTTGCTGAGAGGTTTGGAGATGCCGCACTCGGTGAGAACGCAGTTGCAGAGTTATGGGGGGTCTGGACATCCGTATTTGAGCTTCAAGAGGGCCAATTCTGGCGCTGCGGCGCCGCAATTGCATCACATCTACCATAAGAACCGCGGGCAGGACTTTTATCCGGCGGAGAAGCTGGGCTTGGCAGATATCAACGAGAACGTGCTGAAGGCAAAGTATGCGGTGAGAGGAGCGATCCCAATGAGGGCTGAAGAGCTGCAGAACCAGCTGCACAAGAATCCGGGGTCGCTGCCCTTCTCGAACATTGTGAATGCGAACATCGGGAACCCGCAGCAGCTGAGACAGAAGCCATTGAGCTTCTACAGACAGGTGCTGTCGATCCTGCAGTACCCGGAGGTCCTCGAGCAGGGCGAAGAGGGGCTGATTGAGAAGGGCGTGTTTGAGCGGGATGCGATTGCGCGTGCTAGGCGGATTTTGAAGGACGTGGGTGGCTCTGTCGGGGCGTACTCGTCATCGCAGGGTGTTCTGGGCATCAGGAAGACGGTCGCGGACTTCATCACCAGGAGAGACGGTGGAGAGCCGGCGTACCCGGAGGATATCTACTTGACCGCTGGTGCCTCGGCAGCCGTGTCGTATCTGTTGTCGATCTTGTGTAGAGGGCAGGAGACCGGTGTTCTGATCCCGATCCCTCAGTATCCTCTTTACACGGCTACTTTAGCGCTGAACAACTCGCACGCTCTGCCTTATTACCTAGACGAACAATCTGGCTGGTCCACGAACACTGAAGAAATCGAAAGCGTCGTCGAGGAGTCCCTGCAGAACGAGATCAAGCCGGCGGTGCTTGTGGTGATAAACCCTGGCAACCCAACGGGTGCTGTGCTTTCCGTGGAGGCCATTGAGAAGATCTTCAGTGTCGCCGCCAAGCACGGTATCGTCGTTATCGCAGACGAAGTTTACCAGGAGAACGTCTTCTCCGGTGCAGAGTTTCACTCTATGAAGAAAATTCTCAGAAAACTGCAGAAAGAGCACCCAGGGATCTACGATAACGTGCAGTTGGCCTCCTTGCATTCGACTTCCAAAGGTGTCTCCGGTGAGTGTGGCCAGAGAGGTGGCTACATGGAGCTAACTGGGTTTAGTCACGAGCTCAGACAGGTGGTGTTGAAACTGGCCTCCATTTCTCTGTGTCCCGTGGTCACTGGTCAGGCCCTCGTGGATCTGATGGTTGCACCTCCAGCACCCGGCGACGAGTCGTATGAGCGCGATCAGCTGGAACGTAAGACTATCCACGACGAGTTGGACCGTAGAGCTTCGTTGCTGCACGAGACTTTCAACAAGCTGGAAGGTATCGACTGCCAGAAACCACAGGGTGCCATGTACTTGTTCCCTCAGTTGAAACTTCCTTACAAGGCCGTGCAAGCAGCACAGCATTTGGAGTTGACTCCAGACGAGTTTTACTGTAAGAGTTTGCTAGAGGCAACTGGTATTTGCACCGTTCCTGGTTCCGGTTTCGGCCAGGAACCAGGTACTTACCACTTGAGAACCACCTTTTTGGCCCCAGGCAATGAGTGGATCCAGAAGTGGGAAACGTTCCACAAGAGTTTTTACGATCAGTATCGAGATTAGGTTAGCATAAATATGTAACTGCATTCCAAACTAAGAAGATTGCAGGGGCAAAGGATTCACGCTGTTCCAATCTTAGGTGCCAGCCTAAGTCTTTTCTTGGAGGGGGAGATTAGTTCATCGTAAAATGACGTTGATGGCTCAGAGATTTCTGAGCTTGGGTGCATTTCACCAGGTGAAGCAGTGGGGCTGTTTCCACCGGGGTAGTCGAAGGGTGCTGGGAGTGAAGGTGTTGCAGAAGGTGGCCGCATATTGTCTTGGTCTTCCTCAGCATCAAATTCACCCTCGTCTATCATTTGAGCACTCTCGTCCTCCAGGTATATTAAACCTCTCTTCACATGCACGACATTCTGAGCTGAGGACTCATCAATGATCTTTTCCTGCTTCAGACTGTATTCTCTCGAATTTTCGATGCTACAGCTGTATAGCAGATCAGTGGGAACTCCAACTGCCAAGGTATTGTGTGCCCTGTTGAGATAATATGGACCATACTTCAAACAGCAGTTCCAGTCCGAGATGCAGGCTTCCTTCCGCTCGTTCAACAGCTTCTTGATCCTTCTTATCCCATTGGCGTGGAACTGAGATGAACTGTTGAGACCCAATCCCAGCTTTATACCATATTTCCCACATAGATACTCGCAGATGTCGAATAAGTCTTGCTTATCCAGTGTGCTCGACTCAATATACATCGGTGTTCGTATCATACCCAAAATCAACCCTCCCATGGCAGAGATCAAATGTTTGAACTTAGTGTTTTTCAGAGGTATTAGCCATACAAATCTCGTGTGGTAATCCCGGCAGTAAAGCACATAAGAGTATGCGTTAGCTATCAATTCTCCATCAAATGGTTCAAAAATCTCAACATGAACTCTTTCCAACGGCAGAGCACCTTTGAAAATATTCTTGTGTCTATATTTTTCGATCGGTTTCAGGTGCTGGTCAGGATTGCACACAGAACAGTATTTCACTGTCATTTGAGTGAATTCTCTGGTGATGTTCGAATACATCTTGTTCAGATGGTCGTGAATCGGCCTGTATGTCATATGATCGTTCATGAGATGAGAACACATAATAAGGTCGAATATACAAATCGGTTCACAAACAATTCTATCATCTTTCCTTCGATCTCGTACAATCTTGTCTGCATCCACGTAATAACGTCTTTTTAAAAACATATATTTGGATTCTGCACTATCCTTAGACCATTTGTCACTATTAGACTCTAAAGTTTCTGGTGTGAGAGAATTGATTCGTATCAATTCAAAGATAGGTTGTAAAACTTGTCCATTTATCGATTCCTGAAATTTCAAAAGGTCTCGTTCGCCTCTTTCCAAAAGTTCCATGTCCATATAAGAATCAGTATACTCCTTGTAAGACTCTCCAACTATGGGGTAAATGAAACTCGCTTTAGCATTGTCTTTCACAGGCTCGTCCAATATTTCATCGTCCTCAGAATCATCGAACAACACGTTTCTTTGCTGCAATTTTGTGAGCTTCTTCGACACCATATCGATTGAGGTGAGTTCTGATCGCCAGATCGTCTATGGCTGACTTGAGCTTCTTCTTACTTGAGCCTTCAAATGCGGTAACGTTGGATCGATGACCTACCTACATATGCCTACTATATAAAGGCTGTCACGTGAACTTTTACACTATGATATGGGATATCAGTGGCAGACTACTGGGTCTTCTTTACAGAGCTTTCATGATGGTCCGCATGTGTATTAAAAGTCGAAATCACCACTAGCAGCCAACTTGGTAACCAACCGATGCAAATGACAAACCAAGTCCAGCAATTCAATTCTTTCCAAGCAGATATCAGCCGCAAAAACACCCTAAATCCTTGTAGATCAGGTTCGAACCATTGGCAAATCAACCATAGTGCAATGAAAGGGTTACTCTGTATCAGTAGGAGAATATTCTTCAATCTGGTGCGAGCGTCCTTCTGCCCATGTGTCAAAGTTTTAACAAATGTCATGGGAAGCGCAATAATGCTCATACTGAAGGCTAATGGGAAGTTGACCATGAGCAATGACGTAAGCACCAAGCTGAAATATAGGTATGCAATTGTCTTGAGTCTGTATGATAGAGGATCAGGGATCTTGAGTTTCCCTCCAGCCAACAGTGGAGCAAATGGGATCAACAAACTGGATAGTAGTAACACTTTTGGTGCGGGATACTTTAGAGAAATTTGTGCGATGATGAAAGATAGAAACAAGGATGCAGACCACACGAGTAGCGACACTAAGTTTTGCGTTGATGATAGAGGAAGTGTTCTGTACTTGTTGTTGAACACTGTGTGCAAAGCAGCGATGGCAAAAGATACCGAGAGAGCAACTGCACAAGGCAAGTAGCTGCTGATTGAAATAAAGTATCGTGGGGCTAGCAGAATGTAGAAGAAAAATGACTGATGAAATTTCTCCAGCAAGTTATTAATGGATCTGAACACGGCTTCTGGGATACGACCAAACGTCGTCACGTCGTGAGCTCCACTGGTTCCGTGTGCTCTAAGAGTAACCGACTGAATTCTCCAGCCACTGAAAGCTTCGTTACCGTTGACTTTGCGCAATCCGGCCAATGCAGCGTTCTTGATCCCCATAACTAGGACAACGAGCCTAGACCAGTAATCATTATCCAGAATTTTATCGCACGGTACATCATGGAGGGAGACCTTCATGCCTTCATGCTCAGTGACGCCGATGGCAACGTTGACCAAGTCGAGGTTGGGCAGCTCTCCATTAAGACCCTCGTAGGTAACCTCAACATGATCAAAGTAGTCATTTACGCCAGGGTAGTCCAGCACAATGGCAGCCTCGATAGCACCGCCTGTCAGATCCAGTGAGGTGTGATAGGCCTCTACCCACGATCTCAATGCCGCATCCGGGTTCTCAGGAAACACAACAATGATGTTCTTGGACCACACAGGCCAACGAGAGAAAAACCGAGTCAATGCAAGCCCCAAGGAGACACCACTGATGTTATCAACACCATCTGCATTGAACCATGGCACGGTAAGTAGCATCGCTTCCGTACCATCACCTCTTGGTGCATGTAAAATCCCATACAACGTATCACCTCGTTCCTCGTCCTGAAACGTGGCTGTCTTGACACCGAATTCTCTCAACCAGTCGGCAACTTCGCCGTTTCTTTGCTGAATTGTGGCATTGGATTCCACCAGCCGCTCAATCTGTGTACGGTACCCTCTCAAAATGTTCCATTCGGTCTCTCTAAAGTAGCTGTACGCCTGCGAGGGCATCAAAGCATTCTCAGATATGTAAGTGCGTCTGAACTTGCCCTCTGAAGGAAGCATTGCCATCCACCCCACGCTCACCACAGCGCACAACACAGATAGGAGCGGCAATGAGGCCATAATCTTGGGCAAAAGCCCGGTGTCGATCACCCTTCTGTGTAGCCTGCCAATCAACGACATTTAGGCTCTGCCAGACCAAGTAATCCACCTTTTTAGCTCCGCTGATGGTGTTTTCAACTGGCTCACTTTCTTGACTACCTGAGGATAAGATGCGCGAGCTACTTGTAATTGCCCGATGACCACAACTAGCACGCTAGAAGGCAGAATTGATGCTTTAAGGCGCCACTGGAGGGACTGAAAGATATGGATGGTCAATCTCAGTTCATGAGAGTGTCTCTCAGCAAGGAGAGGAACTTCAGCTGGGTTTTTTTAGTCGACTGGGTACTGTTATGTGTTGTAACGCTGACAGTGATATTCTATCTGGGAAGACTGTTCGCCTACGGTCTCACATTATTGCTGGAATGGCTTCTGTGGAGGCGATGGAACGTCAAGGTTAGTGTGGAGTCTATACGAATAGCGCCTCTAAGTGGCAGCATCTTATTCAGGAATCTTTGCATCATAGATAGAGACCACACTATATCCATCCTGAAGGGAAGTTTGACATGGCGATACTGGGAATTGGCGACAAGACGTTCCCAGTACGAAGCATTGCAGAGAGGTGTTTCTGCAGGAGGGGAAGAGGAGGATGTTAACACGATGAAGAATTTGAAACTCCCGTGTAGGTTCCTGCTGAGTTGTGAGGGATTCGAGATCTTCATGTACAATAGAACAGTGGCATATGAAAACATTATAAAGATGTTCTCGAAGGACGAGAAGATACAGTTCGAGAAGTTTTTAGATGACCAGCAGATCTCGCAGCTCACCACCCCTGATTCCGACACAAATGGGGATAAAGATTTGACGGAGAGTTTACCGTCTTCGATTGCTTCTGATGCGACGACAATGAATGATAGGATTTTTAATGAAGTTTACATCAAGCAAAAATCATTGTTCATGCGGTTTCTTCCCTTGGAGGTAGACCTTCACAAAGGCACATTCGTTCTGGGCAACAAATTTACACCAACCTTGCTTATTGCAAGCTACAACAATGCACAAGGTATGGTAGATCTTTGCCTGCCGAACGAGAAACTTGACCTGTACAAGATGAAGTTTCAGGTTGATCTTACGGACGTGGATGTATCAATAAAACAAAATATAGCATATGATCGGAAAAAGACCAAGTTCAAAAATGGTAAAATGTCCAAGTTGTGGCGAAGATTCCTCAGATCTGTATACTTTCCGTTGGTCGGTAATCGGCACGGCAAAGGGACGCCTGATGAGGACCACTTTATCCGGAACTGGAAAGGTCTTTCTTTGTACAAGGGTCAAACCACCGCTGAAGATCAGGAGGACATTGATAATCTGCGATATGATTTTGCTAACCATGAGTACGCGAAAGTGAGCAGCATAATAAAAAGTCCCAAAACAGCTGTGACTTACGAGTACGATATTCCTGGTATAGTTCCTCACGGGGCGCATGCTACTTTAGATGGCCCTGATGTCGGCAATAGTGGTGCTCCGCCGGAGTTCGCAGTAGATCTTCAATTCCATGGAGCAACTTTAAGTTACGGTCCCTGGGCTCAGAGGCAAATTCAACACTTGCAGAGACTGCTTTCCCCTATCGTTGCCAAGTCATCAAAGCCGGTGAAAACATTGAGTCCTGGCTCAAGGAGAATCTACACGGTCTTCAAGACGACATTTGCTGTGTCCGAAGATTCAACCTGGCGTATACCGACAAGAGAACGGAGTAAGGATCAAGACTTTCTGAAACACTACCGAGAAACGGATGAAAATTATAGACCTTTCGGGTGGCTTGATCTGAAATTCGGCTCTGAATCCTACGGAAGTGTCATTACGACCCTATGTCCAACCAAGGAGGGGTACCCTAACAAGATGAATATTCATTTCGCGGACATGGAAGCCGATTCTAGTGTTAATCATGATATGATGCTGAAATGTAAGTATTTCGATGTTTTTGGTGACTTAGGCTATCCCCTTGGGTGGAACAGTGATGCAAACTGGCTAGTTGATCTTTCGTCTTCGCAACTCGAGACGTTTCTGCTTAGGGAGCACATTACTTTGATGGCTGACATCTTTGCAGACTTTGCCTCTGGCGAGCCCACTCCATACGAGCTCTTCAGACCTTTCATTTACCAAATTAAATGGACGATAAGTGGATATTCGTTGTACTTGAATGTTAATGATCATAACATTGTCAACAATCCGCTAGATTTCAATGAAAACTGTTACCTGTCCTTGCATGGTGAAGACTTGGCTGTCGATTTGACGGTTCCAAATGATACCATAACAGGAATATCCACTGAAGTCACATATCAGATCTCGACTTCGATGTTTCGATTGCTGCTAAATACCCCTCCTTGGAACACTCTAAATGAGTTCATGGCAAATAAGGAGGTTGGGAGATCTTATGACTTTGCAGTGAATGGGGTCTATACGTTTTTTTCCGAGCTGGATATTGACAACGTTGATACTATATCTGTCGAGTGCTCGAGTACGGGTACAACTCTGCACTGCTATGGGTTTGTTATGAGATACTTGATGAACGTTAAGATGAACTATTTTGGCGATTTTTTCAACTTCATTACGTCGGAAGAGTATACCGGGGCCATTAGAGCTAAAGAAACACAAAACCTTGCCAAGATGGAGCACGAATCAGTCAAATATAGCTCAACTGTCAATAGCACTGATAGCGAAGAGCAGACCGAAGAAATAAGAACTAATCCCCCCTTGAAAAGGTCCGCCGTTAAACGGAGCACAAATGAGACGGACATATGGTTTGTGTTCTCAGTATGGGAGGGAGCTTTAGTCTTACCAGAAACGATTTACAACTGCGATCCGTGCGTTGTTTTGCACTTTGGTGAACTAGTCGTTGATCTTAGGAGCTGTAATTATTACATGGATTTGCTGGCAACCATGAATAATACATCGATAAAGCGCTATGTTTCTCGACAGCCGCAGGAACTTTTCGAGCTAATAAGAAAGAATAATGGTCGATACGAACAGGAGCATGGATCATTGGCTACTTTGACCATTCATGGGCACAGAATGTATGGACTGCCGCCGACGGAGCCTACATACTTTTGCCAATGGGGAATTGATGTTAATAGCCTTAACGTGTGCTCAGACACAAAATTTGCTAAAGGGTTCTTCACGCTGTTCGGTGGCATCGCTTTTGGGTACGGTAATCTGGAAAATACACTGCTCTATGACATGGAAACCCCGGACGATATGACATCTGTCACTGTAAGGGCCCAAAATATAGATTTTGTGATAAGTGATGATCATAGTAAATTGCAAGCAGCAGTATCCGTTCCCTCGGTTAGTTTCACATCAATTGATTTCGAAAATGAAAAATACTCGCAGCGTTTTGACCTCAAAATACCCTCTATGAGTATCGAATTACGCACTTTGAGCTCGGGCGAAGTATCGGAGAGCTTGTTCAGCTTGAGTGGCAAACTGTACTTCACCACGTTCATTCAAAGGAAGGATTTTGCCGAGCATCGCGAGAAACAGAGAGACTACATAGCACTGAACGATTCTCCATTTTACAGATGCTCATTTCTGCTCCCTTGCTACCTACAAGAGTCTCCTTTGTACAAAGAGCTGTTAGGAAGCATATCCCCCTCATCTTCCCTACCCCCATTACCTTTGCCGCTGCTCCCAGAAACGATCGATTTCATTATTGAGGACCTCCTTGGTGAGTTTGCGGCTGCTTTGAAATGCGACTACGATAATCAAGAGTCCTTCAGCAGTCCAGAAGCACTGACTTCCTCCTTTAGCAGGTCACGCAGTTCCTTTGAAGAGCTTGATTGGCACGGTGAGCAGTTACCCATGCATTTGTCACCGGACCCCCTCAATCATTATGACAATATCATCTTGAATGTCGATTTTATAACCGTCGAGGTCAATCCATCGTTATGCTCTCATATTGTCGGGTTTTTGGGCGATTTTTGGAAAGTGGACATAATAGACGTCATCGATGAAATTGAGATGTCAATTGTCAAGAGGCTAGGTCATCTAAGGAGCGGGGACTCTATATGTAACATCAAAGTCTTCATCATGGATATCAATATTTTCTGGGGAGATAGAATGGCAAAGGGCTTAGAAGTGTATTTTGACAAGTTTGATCTCGAAATAGGCCAAAGAACTAGAGACATCAATGGGGAACTTGTGGTTGATGAGATGTTAACGTTAAGCAAGCTTCGATCTTTGCGAGCGACGGTTTTCGACCACAGCATCATAGAAGGCGCGGAGGAGAGGCCGCCAGCCTTGTCGCTGGCGGTGGAGGGATGGGAGGCCTACTCATCCAAGAGAGACTCTTTAGTTTGGGTAGTCAGCTTATTGTCAACCGATGTGACGGTAGATGAGTCTCAGTTGAAATGGTTGGCGCTTTATGTCAACGAGCAAAAAGATGCATTTACGACCATGATGACTTCCTTCCAAGAAATGCATGAATATTGGAAAGGTGTTCGAAAGGAGATGCTCTGTAGCATAACTGCCGCTAGTGAGTTTTACAGAATCAGTCACGACCCGTATGTGATAACGAAACCTGCCTTTATCATGAGACTATCCAATGGGCATGTGAGAGAAAATCGAAGTTGGAGAATCATCACTCGTCTGCGTCATATTCTAACATATCTGCCCGCTTATTGGCAAGCCAACTGTCAGTTTCAAAAGAGCCAGCAACAGTCATCTACCGGGGCGGAAGATGTTTTCGTGTCTGTCTTCTCCAATTGGCGAAGCTGGGAACTTTCTGACGTTACTCAGTCATACATTTATCGTACAATCTTTTTGCCGAATGAGTATGAGGCAAGCTTCATACTGATGAAGAAAGTACTGAAGGTCAATTTCCATTCTTTCTTCTTCACTGTGTACAGTGAAGGTTATAGGGTTGCGCACAACTTTGTCATTACTAGAGCGAATATTGTGGCAGAGAAGCTTTTTGATGAACAAATTCCAGCAGCACAACCCTTGGTAAAGGGCGAGCAGCAGACGTTAAACGTTACTGTAAGCTTGGGTACTTTGAAAGGTGAGCTAAATGAGCAGCTTCTGAAACTTTATGGTATTTTCCAAGGACATGAACCAAAGGAGGGCCACAGCAAAGCCGCTTTTCCGACACCCACCAACTACAAGATAAATCTACTTTTAGCTTTTGATCGAAGCGAATTGCAGTTTGTTCTAACTAAGACACGATTGACAAATAGAGTTATCAATGGCAAAGTCACCATACTGCTCGAGAAGCTCAAGGACTCAGCCACACCCGCTTTGTCAATTGCTCTGTATGCAAAGAGGTCGGAGTCTTGGCTGAAGCATGGGGATGCCATCTTGGCAGAAGCTTTATCGCGCGAACTTTGTATGACGGCTACAGCAGAGCTGTGGTCCTATGCAATGTCGCTGATTGTTAACGCACAATGCTCTGACTCCCATTTTCGGGCAATGGCTAGCACTGAGCTGCTAACCAGATCAGTGGATGAGATCTTGATGAGCCTCTCTGAAGTAAAGCAAGCAATGGCCTTTCAGAGAACTTGCTCCGAAGTCAAGGAAAAGAAAACACAGTTGTCCAAACCATTGTTCGATACTGCGCTTACATTCAATTTCAATAACTTGACCGCAGAGATTATGGTGCTATCACCGTTTCTGTTGCGCTTTGAGATGAGACAACTCTCGGTTTACTTGAACAAGTTGGAGCGCAACGAACTACTAATTAGCATGTGGGATTCCAGCATATTTCTCAAATCTCACCAAACTACTGAACAATACTTCAATTTTGCATTAGGTGACCTTCAGATAAAGTTTGATCTACCAACAGACTCAAATAATGAGCTCGATGTCGGAGTATCAACTTCTCTCATGAAGCTAACCTTCTCTGAGCCTCGCAGAATATTATCCAGCTTTTTGCAGGACGAAAAACTGATTGGAGAAAGTCTCTGTCACACGAGAGATTTATTCTCAAAATATTCCCCAGCTGCACAAGAGCGCAGTGCCTCTAAATTTACCAGATGGGCTTTAGATGCCAATCTCAACTATTTTGGGATTCTAATTCCCATGTCATCTTCTTTTTTTGTATTCGAGTTACACATGTTGTTGGCTACTATTAGCAACAGGAATACAGAGAACGGGAATGAAAGTCCTGTACTGGGACAAATTTCTGTTGAAAACTGCTTACTTTTGATAAAAGACCCAATAATTCCTGTAGAATTATCAAAGTTGGTTGATTTCTCCATTAGGGTCACAACTTCTCAGAAAGTTTCGGACTCCCCGCAATCATATCAGATCGAAAGCTCTCACTTTAGGGTCTGCTTGGCACCACAGTCGCTAGTCCAAGTTTTGTGGGGAGCACATCAAATGCAAGCCCTGCTTCTTTACTTCAAAAAGCATAGAAAAGAAGGTTCAATCCCACTTCCATTTCTTACCAGTGAGCACAAAGGGACCAAGGAACTACCGATTGATTTTCGCTCCATTCACATCTTGTCCTATAATTTGTGCATAGGCTGGATGTTCCAAGTGGATGGTGGCGCAGACTTTGGTTTGATTTTAGGGTTTGATAGATTGTTTTCGGCGTATGAAAAGAACTATGGGAAGCTAACCTTGATAGACGGCTATTTGTCTGTGGCTAATGGAAACTCTACCGACACATTCTACTCCAAAGGTAATGAAGAAATGAGTTACAATAGAAGCTTTTTGTCCAATGTGCAGATTTTGTACTGGCTAAAGGAAGCAGGTTTAATGAAGGATTTGTTTATTAGAGTCAAGGGAGAAGCGCTGGACGTTAATTATTTATCGACATCTATGAGCATTATTGAGGGTACTTTAGCCTCAATGCAAAAATTTCAAACCTTGAAGAAGGAGCGGATGCATCATATTCACGAAGCTGATAAAGGAGGTTCTGAGAATGCAGCCTATGATATTTCTCCATTTTTGTCGCATATCCGAACGATTGATTGTCAGTTCAATTATGTCGGTGGGATTTTTAAGGTCTACTCACCGGATGATTTGACCAGGAATGAAGGACCCTCTTTAGAGGTCAGGTCACCAGGTGTCAATATTGCGCTCAAATATCAGCATAATGCCTCTAAAGATAAACCCCACTGGGTTAGATGTCTCATAACTATTGATCCAACTCATAATATTTTGTACTCCAAGTGCGTTCCCATATTAAGCGATTTTGCTGAGACGACTCAACGCTTGATTCAAAAGCATGCACCTGATGAATCACCAAAGGAGAATTCTCAAGGCACTGACTACATCGGCTTGTTAGACACGTTCGACATTGCTTTCAAGGTAGAATCGGGTAAGCAACAATTAAGTCTAAGCTGTGAGCCTAGAGCCAAGGTACAAGCTGACATTGGATTTGATTCATTCACATTTGGCGTCATAACAAATGACTCACTCACTGATAAACCCTTGGGTGTATCACTGTCAGTGGAAAAAATTCGATCTTCCATTCGTCACATCTTCTCGAGAGAAACCAGTGCTTCTTTCAGCATCGATTTTTTTGACCTGACATCTATTTTCACTCGTCCCACTATTTATGCTGTCGCCCTGGTATCAGATATCAATCTATTCTTCAACATAAAACAGCTGCAAAATCTGAACTTATTCCTGGATATCTGGCGATTGAATGGTAAACTGAGTGACCGGACTCAGCAAAAGAGTGAAGAAACAAAGTCAGCCAAGACTCTCGCAGCTCAAAGAGAAAAGGCAAATTCTGATATCAACTTTTCTTTCACGCTGATTTTCAATCAAATCGATGGAGACATCAATTTAGGACCCTCTCTTGGAGTTCTTTCTCTCCAATTGGGTAGAGCATGGTTTGCAACCGATCATTTCGGTGGTCAGAAACAGGTTTTGCACGCTTTTGCTGACAAGATGTCTCTCAAATCCGAGGGGCGGTTTTCTGGTCTCTTAATGATGGAGGAAGCAATTTGGGTATCTGAGGTGAACTGGTCGAATGCTGAAGCCATAAAAGCAAACCCTGAAATGTCACTCTCCTTGAGTGTTGGCACCGTTGCGTTTAAAGCAGCCTTTGATTACCACATGTTCTTGATTGGGACTGTTGATCAGATGAAATTAAAGCTACGTAGTGAGTCCGATCTTTATGGCGTTTTGCCAGATCTGTTAGTGGTGAACCTCTCTTGTGCTGAGATGAACTTTTGTGCCACGGCTTTGACGGCAGCTAATATACTTGATATCTACAACACCATCGTCCGCACAAGACAGGACAACCGGATATCTTACGCCGAGACGCTACGGGAATCTAACACTATTGAGGGGAAGGTAACGATACTTTATGAAGACATTTTGGAATCTCTGAATCTGCTGCGCACAGATCTGTCTGTTGACGTCTCTACTTTCAAAGCACAGATCTCTCCTATTTCTTTGTTCGACGTCGAGGTTCTCGTTCTAAGCATTGAGAACGTTTGTGCTCGTTCAGAGACGAAATCTGGTGCTAAACTGAAAACGGAATTGCATTTACAGTTTTCCAACGCTAAGGCATCTCTGACAACCTCTAGAGAGGAACTAAATGAGGATATCGCCTCGAAAATATCCATTGAAGACTATATGCTATATGCGGCAAAGATTAAAGGCGGAACAATTGTCAATATACCTAGACTTCTAGTCAGTATGACGACGTGGCAAAAGCCGAAGAGCGATATTATAGAGTATCTATTCACATGTCGATTCTTCGACAGAGTCGCTGTCAAATGGAATCTGGGACCCATTAATTTCATTAAGGAAATGTGGTCAACACACCTAAGATCGATAGCCGTTCGTCAAACTCAGAGTAAGGAACATGCAAAATTGGGCGGTAAGGAGCAGCCAGTCAGCGAGGCTGAGGCTGAAAAGGAATTCAAGTTCCAGTACATTCCATTGGATGAGCCCTACATTGAAATGCCTCAGATTAAGGATCTGGGAGATGCGACACCTCCGATTGAATGGTTCGGTGTCCATAGAAAATATTTACCGGCTGCAACACACCAAATGGCTATTATTTTGATACAGAAGTTGGTTCATGCAGCTGAGAAGGAGTACGCTAAGGTCCTTGGATAGACATAAATACCAGTATATAACTGTGGGCGTCAAGCTCTTTCGATCAAATCCTTATTCTTCAGACTGGCGCTTTTTGTCATATTATCTCTTTTGTATATTCCGACCAGCTGCTGGGCTAATTCAAACATATTGTTTCTCAAAGAGATAACAACAAACTGGGCGTTCCTGGTACGCTCTTTGATATAATTCGCCACAATGGAAACATTTCTGAAATCTAGCGCGGCATCTATCTCATCCATGACATAAAGAGGTGTAGGCTTGTATTTATGTAATGCAAAAACCAACGCTAAAGAGCTGAGTGTTTTCTCTCCACCAGATAAATTGGTAATATTTCTCCAGCTCTTTTTTGGAGGCATGACACTAAATGTAACACCCTCTGAAAAGGGATCTAAGCTGTCAACTAGCTCCAGTTCCGCATTTCCACCCATTGTGATCATTTGATACATCTCCTTCAAGGTCATAGAAATGATCCCGAAACCTTGCATGAATTCATCAAAACGACGTTTTTTCAGCTCTTCTAGGTTGTTTCTCATATGATCCCGCTCTAGAACAGCCTGGTTCAGATCCAATTTACGGCGCTTATGTTCAGTCAATCTCTTGGCATATTCCTCTAAAATCTCCACATCGACACTGGTAGAGTCTACGTAATGCTGCAGATCTTCGATCTGGGACTCTAAATCATCCAAATTCAGATCTTCGAGCTCATCTTCTGCTATCCGAGGTAGTCCATTGTCAAGTTCTTGTGCCTCTTCATCAACTTCCATCCTCTCATCACTCTGTTGTTCTTCATCCACTTCCCCTACGAGCTCTTTCTCGCTATCTTGTTCAGCAGAGTCTCGTTCTGTCTCGTTCTTCGTATGTGAATCCTCACCTACCTGGGTGCTAGTATTTTCCTCTTCCTCTAGTTGTTGCAAGATCCTAGTGACATCTCTAATTTTGTAGTTTCCAAGATCCGTTTCATGCTGCTTGATCTCCTTTCGCAAGTGGGAGGCCAAACTTTCAAGTTTTTCCAGCTTGTTCGTCATTTCTATTCTCAGAGACTTGAAGTCGGTGGCACTTTCTTCCATAGCCGTCAGTTTTCTCTTCACGTCGTCCAATTTTTCGTTCAATGCTTGATTTTCCTCCTGCACTTTTTGAATCGACTCCTCTTTCTCATCTAATAAACCGACGAGTTTAGCAGTCGTAACTTCAAGGCTAGCAATTTCGTCACTTAGTTGCCTTAGTTCATTGCTGGCATTGCTCAAGGCCTTTGTCTGTTTTCTTAGTTCATTTTCTGTTTTCTTGAAGCTTGATTTTTCTTTCTTCTGCTTGGTCATTACAGATTCGATCTCTTTAGCTATGGAATTCACTTTATCGTTCTGAAGCTTGAGCTCGGACCCGCCAATATCCATTATCTTGTCTCTAAGCTCAGCTATTTTCTTCTTAGTACTGGCCGCCTGCTTACCTATCTCTTTCTCCTCCTCTTCAAGTCGTTCAACTCGTGCTTGTGCCAGTTCGAATTCTTGGTTATTTTCTGTGGTTTTCGTTCGAGCTACCTTCTTTTCAGCAACAATCTTTTCCTTCAGTTCAATTTCACTTTTTAATGATTCGATTTCTAAGTTGAGCTTAGTAACTTTCAAATCCATCTCTGGACTCTTTCGTTTCAAATCCTCCAGACGATCCCCCATCTGTTGAAACGTTTCATTTGCTAACTGGAAGTTTTTCTCTTTTTGGGCTAATGATTGCTCTAGTTGAGCCACTTCTTCAGGAGTGTAGGCATCGCTATCCTGCGCCTTGCTTTGAGCTAGCTTCATTAATCCACGAACGACGAGCGAACCTCCACCGGACATCGTACCAGAAATGTCGATCAACTTGCCATCAAGAGTCACGACTCTAAATCTCTTCTTTCCGTATGCTACCCTGTTTGCCTGAGCCAAATCAGTGGCAGCAAGTGTATCTCTCAATACACTATAAAAAGCAGGTATGAACTTCTCTTCTTTCGGCTTTATCAAGTCGAACAGACGTGGAACATTCTCAGGGGTTTGAATACGATTTTTCGAGAACTTTCGCAGCTTGTCTAATAAGATAAACCTAGCATAACCAAGCTTGTTTCTCCTCAGATAGTCAATGCATTGTTGACCGCATTCGACCGATTCCACTACAAGATCTTCCAGTCGAGGACATGCAGTTGAAATGGCAACATCGTATTCTTCATCTATAACTCCCAAATCGCCCAACCGCCCGTAGAAGCCACTAATTCGGCCTGATTTTTGTAGTTTCGTCAGAGCAGTAATCACTGTGCTCTTGTTTTGTGCATTTGAAAGTGCTAATCTTGCATCTATCGTACGTTGCCTCTGCACATTCAAAATGTCGTGCATTTCTTTAAGCCTCGAATTAGCAGCATTCCATTCTGCCTGGCCAGTAGATATTTCACTGGAAATTGATAGCCTTTGCTCTTTCAATTCTTTAACCGTCTTGCATTTAGACTGCTGCTCTTCTTTTGCAGCGGTAAGCTCTTCTTGGAGTTTGGAGACCTCTTTGTCGAGCCTCAATTGCATATCCTTGAGCAAGGAAAGTTCAGACTCAGCTAGTTGAATATCGGCTCTCTTTTGCTGCAGTTGCTCATTCCACGGTTCTAGGGCTTTCTCATACTGTGCAATCTCGGCTGAGATGTCAGTCGTCTTGTCCTTTAAAGAGAACTTAATTTTATCCAATTCCTCACGGTCTTTTCCTAAATTGTCGTGTAAGTCTTTCAAAAGCGTACTATGCTCATCTTGCAGCTGTTTCAGCTCATTTAGTCGCGACTGAGATCGTTCCATTGAGATCTCCGCTGCTTTTGAGATTTCTTCTGTTTTAGTAACCTTTTGACGCAAGTTCTTGACTTTCTCTTCCTTTGCCACTCTTTCTTGATCCAACTTTCTCTTCTCACTTACCAAGGTCTTCTCTTGGGCAGTTTGAATTTCCAGCTTTCTTTGGGCATCTTTCACTTCAGCTTCAAATAATTCGATCTCTTTCATTGTTTCAGAGTATTTCTCACTCTCTTGTCTCATTTCATTTTCCAACTTATCCTTCTTATTCAAGGTAGAGCACAGTTTTTCATTGTTTTGCCATATTTTGTACTGAAGTCTCTTCGACTTTAGCAGGGTGAGATTCTTCTCCCTATCCAAAAACTCAAGAGCCGCATTCTTTCCTGATTCCAACGAGCTCTTTTCTTGGTCCACTATCTTGTATCTGTTCTCTTTTTCGAGGCATCCATCGTTCAAAACTTCAATATCTTTCACCATAGTTTCAATTTGAGGTTTATACTTCGCAGTCCCGGTAATATCCTCCAAATATTCCAAAAGACCATCTTCACCTTCCTTCTCTGCTTTCGGCCGCATTTGAGCGATGTTTTCCACTTCACCTTGGAGTATCAAGAATCTTTTATGATCTAGGTCAATTCCTTCCTTCTTCAGCAACTGTGTCACCTGCGTGTAGTTACTTTCGACACCGTTGAGATAATACTTGGATGAGTTGTTTTTGAAAGCTTTCCTGGTGACGACCAAGCCAGGCTTTTCCTGGTCAATTCTGGTGGTTCCGTCGGCTTCATCTATAACATAATGGAAATGCACCTCCACAGAGCATGACTGTAAATTTGGATGCACTTCGGAATTGTGAATCAAGTCGGAAAGTCTATCCTGCCGCATCTTATTGGCACGGAACCCAAACACGAACAGCATGGAATCAATGACATTGGACTTTCCTGAACCGTTAGGTCCCACGACAGCAGAGAAGTTACTATGAAAAGGACCCACGAGCTGGCGTCCAGCGTACGACTTGAAGTTCTCAAGCACCAATCTGTCAATACACAGCCGTGAAGTATTCTTTTGACTCTGCTCCGCATCGTACAGTCTTTGTAATTCGAGCCTGCTCTTTTTCACTGGCGAGATCTTGATCAGTTCCAACTTCCTGGTCGGTGACCTACCTGGTGAACGTGGTGGTGACTGAGAATATGTTCTTGATTCCCGTCCTCTAGAAGAAGTCTGTGGTGGCTTCAACTCTGGGGCTGTCAATGACGAGGACGAAGTGGTAGTTGGGTGACAAAAAGAGCTTTGATTCTCTCCAGAGCTTATTACCAACTTTCTAGGCGTACGTGAGGTGGTCTGTTGTAAGGACGTTCCTGGCGATGACTTGATCGACCCAGCGACGGTCTTGTTTGTCTCTCCTTCCACGCCAGCATTGGCTTCCACAACCCTCTGTCGTTTGCTGAGTGGCGAATCAGGCATGCTATCGGTCAGGACGCACTGACGTGTCTCTCTTCTCTGTGGGTCTCGTCATATGTTGAAAGTTTGTTTACCTTCAAGAGATGATGGCGAACGTATATAACAAGGCATCTGCACTTAACAAGGCTTCTTGACTTCAACAGGCTGGTGGGACCCTGCAGAGTACTCTGCGTCTGCATTCCCAGGAAGCATCAAACGAGATGCTCACAGGCTGCGTAGCGTGATACAGCACAGACACGTAGAGGCAACACCAGAACGCCAACGTTGAGGCTTTGGACAAGTACCACACGCAATTTCAAGCCACTAAAGAGGGATCTGGATCCAGGGTGTTACAATCTTGTCATCTTGTAATTGTTCGTTCTAGCTATAACGCGAACATATTGTAGTTCAAGCTCATCGATAGTTTGATTGACTGCAAAAATCACCATAAAGACCAGATCGAGGCATGAATTCGGTACCTCTGATTGTGGACAATGGATCATACGAGATCAAGTTTGGTACTTCGCTGGATGAGACTCCCTACAGAGCTCTAAATGCCATCGCCAGAGATCGGTTTGGAGCCACGTACCTCTCGAACCAGATCAAGGGAATCAAAGATATACTGTCTGTGAGTTTCAAGCGGCCCCACGAGTCTGGGCAGCTCACTTCGTGGGAGTTGCAGAGCTGTGTATGGGACTACTGCTTCTTTAATCCGGACGAGTTCAATGGGTTCGACCTTAAGGACAGCAAAGGCCAGCATCTCGTGGCCAGCGAAACGTGTATGACCATCCCAGAGCTCAGCAAGAACATGGACCAGGTGGTGTTCGAGGAGTACGAGTTTGGCAGTCTGTACAAGTCGCCAATAGCGGGCTTCATGCCCTTTGGCGGTCAAGCAGACACCACCAGAGTGATCTCTGGGAAAGGCGACAGCACGGCGGCCCCAGAGACCACGGCAAAAGAGGGCTACGAGCCGTTCCAGATGGTCGTAGACTCTGGGTTCAACTGCACCTGGGTAGTCCCGATCATCAAGGGCGTGCCCTTCTACAAAGCGGTCAAGAAGCTGGACATCGGCGGCAGGTTCATCAACGGTCTGTTGAAGGAAACACTGTCTTTCCGCCACTACAACGTCATGGACGAGACCATCCTGGTGGACAACATCAAGGAAAAGTGTCTGTTCATGAGTCCCGTCTCCTACTTTGACAGTTTCAGCAAGAAAGATCAAACCGCGGTCGAGTACGTGCTCCCAGACTTCCAAACTAGTCTCCACGGCTACGTTGCAGACCGCAAGAACCCACCGCCAAAGGAAGCACAGACCATCAAGCTGCGCGATGAGCTCTTCTCCGTCCCCGAGACGTTCTTCCACCCGGAGATAGCACAACTCCTCAAGCCCGGCCTGATAGAAACCGTGCTGGAGAGTCTGTCGCTCGTTCCAGAGCCTCTCAGGCCCCTCATGGTCAGCAACATCGTCTGCACGGGCGGCAACTTCAACCTGCCGCACTTCCCGGAACGTCTCGCTACGGAACTGCAAAGACAGCTCCCCACAGACTGGTCCTCGCAAGTCTACATCCCAGCGGCATCCGCAGAGCTCGCCGGCTGGCAAGCCATGAGAGCTTTCGCCCACACAGACTCCTACACACGTGCCAGGGTCACCAGAGAAGAGTACTACGAACATGGCGTCGAGTGGTCCACCAAGAACAGGTTTGGCTACCAAAACTGGATATGATCCAGTCACTGCCAGAGCAATCCCACATGCCAGCCATTGAGGTCTGGCAGATCAGACCTTTTCGAAGACTTGTTATCAATCGTTGGGTCAAAAGCTTGCTTAACGTCATTTTGTCGTCGGTTCGCTTAGCAAAAGAAAGAATGTACCGGTTTTCTAGGCTGCGATGGGAGAGCCCCTGGGATCGATGGGTTGGCCCCTATTGCTCGAGTATAAGTAGTCGGAAGAGGTGGCCAGTAGGTCTGGAAACTCAGTTGCTCGAGGAAATTGGTCAATTGGATCTGGGACGTGAGATAAAGTGAGAAATGCGTCACAGAGGGCAGTCTAGGTCGTCGTTGTCGATTGCTCAGCAGAGACTGCTATCGCAGTCGATGGCAGCGATGAGTTTGGAACAGAAGATGATATACTATGTCGGTGTGGACGTGGGAACCGGGTCTGCCCGGGCCTGTATCATCGACAACACGGGGAATATCCTGTCCTTGGCAGAGAAACCGATTCAGAGAGAGGAATTGAAGCCGAACTACATCACGCAGTCCTCGCAGGAGATCTGGCAGGCTATTTGCCACTGTGTGAAGTCTGTGGTGCGGGACTCCGGTGTCCCAGTCGAGAGGATCCATGGTATTGGGTTTGATGCTACGTGCTCGCTGGTTGTGATTGACGAAGAGGAGAAGGAGGTCGGAGTTGGCCCTGTGTTTGCCAATACCGACCAGAACATTATCTTGTGGATGGATCACCGGGCTATCGCGGAGACCAACGAGATCAACGCTACGAACGACAAGTGCTTGAAATACGTGGGCGGTCAGATGTCTGTGGAAATGGAGATCCCCAAGATCAAGTGGCTGAAGAACAATCTGCCCAAGGAACAGTTTGATAGATGCAAGTTTTTTGACTTGGCTGACTATCTAACTTTCAAGGCTACTAACAAGGACACCAGGTCGTTCTGTTCTACCGTGTGTAAGCAAGGTCTGCTGCCTATCGGCGTTGAGGGCTCGAAGGAAGGCTGGTCCAAGGAGTTTTTGAATGAAATCGGCCTTGAAGAGCTGATCGAGGACGATTTCGGCAGGATCGGTGGCTCTGTGAAGACTAGCGAGTCGAGCAAGGGTCGCAAGTTTTTGAGTGCCGGTGAATATGTCGGTGCTCTGGATGAGGAAGCGGCAGCAGAACTGGGGCTACCAGATCACTGTGTGGTCGGTTCTGGTGTAATTGATGCCTACGCCGGTTGGATCGGTACCGTCGCTGCACAGACCGATGTCGAACTTCCTCAACTGGTGAAATCGGACCAAACCAAGAAGGGCATTGATAGAGCCACGGGTAGGTTGGCTGCAGTTGCAGGTACTTCCACTTGTCACATCGCCTTGTCACGCGATCCTGTCTTTGTCAATGGTGTCTGGGGTCCATATCGTGACGTGATGGCACATGGATTTTGGTGTGCTGAAGGTGGACAAAGTTGTACTGGGGCCTTATTGGCCCATGTCATGTCCACGCACCCGGCATTCACTGAGTTATCACATCTTTCCGATGCCGCCAATATCTCCAAGTTTGATTATCTGAATTCAAGACTGGAGACTCTGGTGCAGCAACGAGAAGAACGCTCAGTCGTCTCGTTGGCTAAGCACCTATACTTCTACGGTGATTACCATGGGAACAGATCTCCGATCGCGGACCCCTCGATGAGAGCTGCTATCATCGGCCAGTCGATGGACAACTCGATCGACGATCTAGCAATCATGTATTTGGGGGCCTGTGAGTTTATCGCTCAGCAAACCAGACAAATAGTGGAAAAGATGTGCGATGCCGGCCACGACATTTCGACCATCTTCATGTCGGGTGGCCAGTGCCGTAACGGTCTGTTGATGAGACTACTAGCAGATTGTACAGGTCTTCCCATCATCATTCCAAGATACATCGATGCCGCTGTGGTCTTTGGCTCCGCGCTGCTTGGGGCCGTGGCCAGCGAATCTTTCAATTCACACCACTCAAAATCAGACATAAATAGGAGAAGAAAATCTTCTCTAACTGATTTCGATCCAGCTATGCTACCCAGTTCATCTAATAAAGGACCGCTCTCTAAACTCGGCAAGGTGGCACCGGACCTACCATCGCCTTACACAGCACCTCATGCGACCTCGAGCACATCGCAAATCGCCTCCACATCTGGTT
The DNA here is from genome assembly GCA_003708055.3 of Torulaspora maleeae. NCBI lineage: Eukaryota > Fungi > Ascomycota > Saccharomycetes > Saccharomycetales > Saccharomycetaceae > Torulaspora > Torulaspora maleeae. The sequence continues at coordinate 468,441 of PPNA03000004.1, read as the reverse complement.
CGTTCCCGTTCCCGATTGTCGGAGAGTCAAGCGAGGCCATCGTAGAGGAACATCAAGATGACGACGAAGATGGGCCAGTGACTTTCAAGCCAGTGAAGTCCATCAACCAAGAAAGTTTCGCCGCACAAGCTCACAACAACGGTGAGGAACTGTGGGACGTCATGTACCAAATGACGGGAGGCGGTAAAGTGGTCCAGCCAAGTTCAGAGACCGACCCCGACCGTGTGCTCTTGGATGCCAAATACAAGATTTTCCTCGACATGGCCGACAGCCAGAGAAAGTACAGAGAAGCAATCGACAGGGTGGAGCAGTCCTTGAGGAAATAAATTTAATGCATGCTTACATATTCAGTATGTCGTCACAACAACAAAACACAACTCAGATAGTGTAAACCCTCCAGATCAACCTTGGAACCCTGGAGATTCTCATACAATACCCATTGCACGTGATGCACGGCGTGCTTGTTTGATTCTTTCCAGATCTGGAAAGCACATACGCGAATCTCGAGAATGTATATAACTTCTATAGCACCGAAAGAATTGATGAAGACCTTCAATTGCTTCAAAAGTGTCTAGTCTTGATCAGAGACTGCGTTTATTGATCCAAAATTACTCAATCGCGGAAAATTCGAGTTCAAAGCGTCTGCTGCCACGTTAGAACTGACCTTAAAGCCCTGCTCTCGACCTCGCGAAAGTTGTTGTAAGAGCTTGAAAGGTGGCCACTACTAGTTTGGGCCCCGAGTTTAAATGTCCATCGCGATATACCTGTGGTTGCTTGTGGAACTAGTATCCTATTCAGTGGCTTCGCAATTGGAAAATCTGAAAAGAGCATATAATGTTACTGATCTAGAACCAGCGCAAGTGAGCTTTCCTCAGGGTTCCTTACAGGTGCTTGGTGGCTTTGACACGTTAACTTTCCCCAGATATGAGGGCCAGACGAATTTCTCACTGGGAATTTCTGCAGAAACTGATTCTCGGGGTATCGTTTATTATTCAAACGATACATTCATTAAGCTGATTGATGGAACGAGTGATACCAGGGTCCAAAAAATTGTTCCTTTTGGTGCAGATTCATTTATCTTGAGTGGCTCTGGCAACCTTTTAGCGCATGATCTTGAGAGACAGCTTCTCTACAATCTGTCAGACCTTTCCTTGCGGCCTATTTTCGATGAACCCTTAAGTGAAATTAGGTCTATCCTGGTGGATTATCCATTGGTCTATTTTGGTGGCAATTTTACATACAATTCGGATTCATCAACAGGACACAGTCTTGCGGTATGGAATTATACTAGCAACTCATCCTTTCTGCCGCCATTTGGCGGTTTCGGTGAGAATTCTCGAATAAACTCGATACTTAAGCTAGATCCCGATAACATTTTGTTCACAGGCACTTTTACAAAACTGGATAACGACGCATGGTTGAGTTCAATGTCTGGAGATGAGTCCGAAAGTGACAATTCTACGAATACTGAGATCGGCTCGGTGGTGCCACTACAGTTAGCGACTTGGGATGCTGGATCTTCTTCGTTCTTTGATGCGTCCACATTTGCCTGCCCTGATACTGAAAAGACAGCATGGCTCGTATCCTCAACCCAAGGCTCTCTGGACTGTTCCTTACCCTTCGAGGTCTCTCCACAGAAGATAAGGATTTTTAACTCACCTGAGGAAGAGAATGCAGTTTCATTGTTCCGAATAATCACTAAACCATCAGGCGGTATCATGAATTTAACATATGTGGATCCTCTGTCTGGAAATTTAAGTTACTGTGACGCATTTTGCCCTCTTTTGAAGATAAGTGCGTTGGAAGAAGCCAGTAAAACAAATAACTTCGCTCAAACAGTCAGGATTGATAACAACTTGACTAGCATTCAATGGTCGGAAACATTTCAGGATTTCGCATTTGTGAACAGCATTGGGGTATCAAACATACAGTTTTCAGCACTTAACTCTTATAGAGATTCTGTTGGATTGTCATCATTCCAGATTTACCGCAGCTCAGTTCCTGTGTATGCAAACAACACACTAAATGATTTGGGCTGTGGCTCGGATGTGGATAGATCCGATTCTTCTCTATTAGGTGGCAATTGGTACAGTGATTCATCAGTGGGAAGTTACCTTATCAGTGAGGTAGATAGCAGTCAGAGTGTGAAACCTAAAGTCACCTTTAACCCAACGGTCAATGGCGTGGGAAATTATTCAATGAACGTTTACACGCCTGGCTGCTTAGCTGATAACACATGCTCATCGAGAAGTATTGTCAATGTCACCATCTGGTCCGGTGACGACGACACCATGCTCGCATCCACTCTGATATATCAGAATAATCAGGAAGACAAATACGATCCACTGTATTTTGGACCTCTGGAATCGTCACCAACTGTCACACTTGAGTTTCACTCGAGTGTTTATTTGAATAATCCTTCTAACGTTGTTGTGGCGGATCGAATTGAATTAATTGCCCATACAGTCGAGATAACTGGAAACCAAACTGACCCTGACTACATGTTGAACGGTATGTTTTTATATGAGTTGTCGAATCGTACTAATGAATCCGTTCAAAATAGAGCCACGGTAGTTAATAATACGATCAATTCGTATGCGGTCGAAAACTTTCCTCAAAACTCCTCTTTGTTCTCGATTATGTTTAAAGACACATTATGGGTTGGTGGTTCAGTTTCTGGCGTAGCGAGTATCGAATTAGGTGACGATTTGAGCATATCAACAGCAAGCAAACTTAACACCGGAGGTATAGTTGAAGGAATGTCCACGTACTCTAATGGTATCCTGTTATTTGGTTCTTTCAATTTATCTTCAGAACCACTCAGCACCATAACGTATAACGGAAGCTTCAGCTCTTTTGGATACCTAAACACTCCTGCCAAAAGCTTCTCCAATATATCTCTACATGACAACGAACTGCTTGTCTTCAACAATGAATTTGTTTTCAATACTACCTCAATCAACTACATCTCAAACTCTACTTCATTTGCTCTTTCATTATGGAGCGCGGGTCGGAATGATTTCAACGACGTCCTGTTCTCTGGTGCAATTTCAGAGCCTGAGTACTCTAATTTGAATGGGTCCGCTGAAATATTCAATAATGGAACGGTGACTGCTAACAAGAGTTACTTAAATGCACAGCCTTACATGGCCCTGAGATTGAATGATACAACGACTGCCCGAGCGTACCTTGATGGTACTTTGTCTCGAGTAATGTTGAATAACGATTTAACCCCATCATGGAGCTGGCTTGGAACCATAAGTTTCATGCGTTATTTAACTGATGGAACTATCCTAACAATTGGGGTAAACAATCCATCTGGCACACCTCAGTTAAGTCTGCTTAATCTGACCACATTCGAGGTCACTGCAAACCTGACGATGCCTAGTGATAGCTACGTCAGTTCGGCAGTGTTTTTCGGGAAAAACTCTTCATTGCTTGTTGGTGGTAACTACAGCACATCTGACTCTCAATGCAGAGATTTTTGTCTCTATGACTATAATCTAAAACAATGGTCAATGTTCGGTAATACTTCTCTCCACGGAAATATCACAGAGATGAAACTTTCAGATAACTATGACTTACTAATATCGGGAAGCTTTGAATTCGAAAATTGGACATCTGTTAACTTGGCATCATTAAACATCACAAGCCAAAAGATAAGTCCGCTTCTCTGGGGCTCAGGCAGACCCTCGTCATTCATTGAAAGCGAAGCCGGAATTTTTATATGGAACGATACCAGCTTGTTAAACTACCGTCAAAGTAAGTGGGAAGATCTGAAGACAGGCTCTCAGTCATTTTCCATTATCAATGACGTTATAGGACTCGATACAAACTCGGTACTGAAAAAAAGAGACAATTCAACCTCTGAATACGGCAGCATCATAGTCGCTGGTCGCTTGCAAAGTGCTGTCTCCGTAAACTCAACTGGAGCCTCGCTTTACAACTTCGAGACATGGTCGCCATACTTTGTTGCCGGAGAATGGGAGAACGATGACTCAAGCATGGCTTTATTTACTAACGAGGATCTTTCCAAGATATTTGATTCTCAGTCATACGTGCCAAGTCTGAACGTGACCACTACAACCATCTCGTCCTCGAGCTCTAGCTCGACCACCACCCCAACATCGACAGCTGCATCTACCGACGATAAGAGGCGATACATTAATCGCGGTTTTGTAGTCCTGATTGGGCTTGCATTGGCCCTTGGCACAGTAACCGTACTAGGAGTTACCGGGGTGCTACTCGCTCTGGTGTTTAAATCTGATGATGGATATGAACAAGTCATCCCACGCACAGATGAGAGTGAAATGATCGAAACGGTCCCTCCAGAAAAACTTTTAGGTTTTCTTTAATTGTATTATAAACTTCATGAGCTTTAATGTTTTTTCGTCCGCCTTCGTGGCATTTATTTAATCTGCTATTGTTTCTTCCTTGACTTGAACCTCGCTCTTGGCTTCCTCGGGAGTTTGTTCGATTGATTCAAGCCTCTTTCTGAGCTTCGCCAGAGCTAAATCCTTCCGGTTCACGAACTCGATGCCTTTGTATGCTTCTTCTACGTCTCTCAAACACCAGCGAGCTTGTGTCCACTGTTTCTGCTCAGCCCATTTTTCCGCAGCAATCAACTGGAAAAATGCAGCTTTGCGCATCCTTGTGAGACCTTTGGTTACAAGATCTTCGTTATCTTCATCTTCAGGAGCCTCCCCATCGATCTGAGGCGTTTGAGTTTTGGCGACGCCTTGATTAATTCTATGTTTAATCCTCGGATCTGCCCTTAAATAGTAACAATCGCTTAATCTTTCCCATATCATGATTTGTGAACAAGGACCTAGTTTGCATTCGGCCAAAATCGTCTCTAGGTTATGCAGAGCATAGGGCGTGGATGTCCAGGTATCGCTCAAGCTGAGAAATAGCTCAGAGGCCAAAAACATGCATCTCGTCTCATAAGATCGAACAGGGGCCATCGTGTCACTCCTCTTATGTGCAGCAAATTGTGTATCATACAGAGCACAATTTTCGTAAGTTTCAACTGCTCTCTGAATTAAAGGGTCTATATCATTTTTGAGCATCTTGGCTGTTACAATATTCTGCGCACCCATGAGAATTGACACTGCGCACCACTCTAGACAGGAAGCTGAATATTTTGGGAAATGCTCGAGATCATGATTGAGCGATTCATAAGTGGAATACGCCGTCTTGAAGTCTGACAGCATCATAGACCAATCCGCCAGCTTCCGCATTAGAAATTCCGAGGAGGAAAAGACAAAGTATTCTTTGCCATTTTCGTCCTTAGCCAGCGATGCTTGTTGGTGTATGTTCGTGCCGCTTGTTGTCTTGGACATGAGTCTCTTGAAAAACTTGGCACCATGGAATAAGGATTTTCTGGGCTGAAGTATTGTTTCTTCCCAGAATGAGATTTTTCTCTGCATGAACGGTACCATTAAATTATTGATCAACTTTTCCAGAACATCATAAATGACATTTATAAGCTTGAGTGACAATTGTGTCATGAAGGGTTCTCGCAAGAAATATAGCACTTCCTCTAGAGACGTCATGACAGGCTGGTGTAGTGTGACTTGAGTATCTGTGCTGTAACCACCTTTCCAAAGTGGGATTACAACACTTTCCACAAATAACTGTTTCTTGAGCTTCTTCCCGAGTTCCTGGCAGGCTTCGAATTGCTCCTCGGAATCTCCATTGTAACACAAGAGGAATACTGGCAGAATATCGTTCGTGCTTAGGAAAACTGGGAAATTCTTTGTATGGTGGTTCATGTTTTTGAATTTCGTCAGCAACTCTCTTGCCTCTTCATAACCCTGGCCTATTGGGATATCCAGAGCAATGAGAGAGACTACTGGATGGTTGAAAGTCTCGTATGGTGACAAACAAGTGGTAGATGAGATCGCCAACGAAAAGAACCTATGATACAGAGATTTTTTCAAAAGTTCGTGAGGTGTCTTCTCATCGGAATTCTTGTCCACCAGCAGAAGCATACTTCTCAGAAACTCCTCTAGAGTATGATAATCAAAAAGCATATCTGTTGTCTTTGCAGATTCAACCAAGTCTTTCAATGGTCTCGTAAACCTCACGTACTGGGATAGTGTAGGATCGCGCTGAAAGAGACTGTTGGATCTCTTTCGGTTCCTTACAGGGGCAGCAAGAGACGACGAAGCTTCGGAATCCTTATCGGCACCCGACTGCTCAGGCGGTACTCCCACTTCATTAGCCTGATCTCTATCTCCAACGCAGTCACCAAAAAACCGTAAGAGCATGTACAGGGAATCCAGATGGTAAGTCTCTTGAATGTGCCTATCGAGCTCAGGTGTGGACGTAACGCTGATAACCGGCGAGATTGCATTCGACACTATTCTCTTGGCGATGTCTGCAGGGACCTTCTCATCGCTTCTATCCATATGGAGAAGAAGGTTTATATAGTTTTCATAGGACAACTTCGCCATGATGATCTTTTAGCCACCTTCAACGGACCCGTCCACCCTGGTTGTCCCGTATAACTTCTCTCTGGACGATCAGTTTTGACTAACACCTAATGTTTCGCTTGTTGATATGATGAACACAGCTAGACCACACAAGAAAACTAAAACGTGGCAAAGCTGCTTCGATCGCCGTTGATTTCTACTAAGAGGAGCCTAGAAGGGCTACGTCTGTTCCCGGGGAGTGCTTCCGGAGCATTTTGCGACCAATTACCGCCATAGAAGCCTGCTAGGTTGATCTGAACGCAAGAACACCTGTTTGCTGCAGAGACCATTGCTACCTCTTTATTTGGTATTTTAGGTACAGGACTACGTGCTTTTATTCGCGTACGCTGACGTTGAAGATCTGCAGGGTCCCACATATTGCAAGTTTATGCGTAGCAGAGCAAAGCTGAAAGACAACTACGAGGCTAGCCAGGCTATAGAGTGGAACACTGACTATAAATTATTTTGAAACGTTTACACAAGAGCTGGTCGGCAATTCAGAATCCATAATTCGATTTCAGTCTCCGGCAACAATGAATTGACAGTTCTTGAGCCCAAAAAGCAGTGCAACCTGCTCATTGCACAAAGCTAGCCTAAAACACTCTGCAGATGGTGTTCGGGACTAGCGGAAGCCCTCAATGGCACTGGCGCCAGCCAATATTTGCATATTCGGCTATTTCGAAGGTTTTACCCGGCATGATGTCAGGTTGGCAGGGTGTGAAGTGAATATGTCGGCCAACTGAAGAAACTTCGCGCTGGGTTAATGAACGTGTAGAGTTGCTCCAGCTGTTTGCTGCTCGATATTATCGCTGGTGGTGTCGGTGGGTGTGGCAGATCCAGTCATGTTTGCGCTGTTCCTTCTGTTTGCATCTGTATGGGTGACATTAACCGAGGCGTTCTTCCTGCCCGGTACTGCACCAACAACCTATCATGAGGGTGATGAGATCAAGCTCTATGTCAATCATTTAACGCCCTCGAGATATTTTCAACATAAGGATAAGGATGGCAATGTTATCAAGAGCGACAAGGAACACTATTTGTACTCATACGACTACTACTATGAGAAATTACATTTCTGTAAACCTGAGAAAGTTGTGGAAAAGGCAGAGTCCCTGGGGTCGGTTCTCTTTGGTGACAGGATTTACAATTCCCCATTTCAGCTGAATATGCTGGAGGATAAAAAATGTGTTCCGCTGTGTAAAGCAACGATCCCTGGGGAGGACGCCGTATTTGTCAATCAATTGATCAAGAACGGATTTCTTTTAAACTGGATTGTCGATGGATTGCCTGCTGGAGTCCAAATATATGATGAAAAGACAAGTAGCGGACACATAACCAACGGGTTTCCCTTAGGATATGTGGACGTAGTTCAAGGTCTTCATGGACAAGTCATTCAGAATCCTGACATTCTAAATAAGAAAGAAGCTGTTCCTATGGGTCCCGCTGGAAGGCAATCAAATGTGCTAACCAATATCGAATTACCTCATTTGATCAATCACTTTGATATCACGATAATGTATCATGATCCCCCCAGTGGTGGATACCGGGTCACTGGTGTGGAGGTTGCTCCAAAGTCCATTAAAAGAACATCTAATTCATGCGATTCCAATGAAGGACCGATGATTTTGGTTGAGCATCAGGAGAATGAAGTGTACTATACCTATTCGGTAAAGTATACACTTTACGGTCAGAAATGGGGAATTAGATGGGACAATTATACTTTTGCATATGACACATCTATACAGTGGTTTTCTCTGATAAACTGCACAATCGTCGTCCTGGGTCTCTCCTCAGTAGTGATTCATATGTTAAGGCGGGCGCTAAAAAATGATATGGCACGCTACAACGAACTGAGCCTGGACAATGAGTTCAGAGAAGACTCTGGTTGGAAGTTGAACCACGGTGATGTGTTTCGTTCTCCGAGTAGGCCGCTTTTACTTTCCGTTCTAGTCGGCTCTGGGGTTCAACTCCTACTCTGTACTATCGGTGGCATTGTAACAGGTGCCGTGGAGTTCAACAATAATAATTCGAGGGAAACTTTGCCGACTGTGTGGTTCATACTATATGCGGCGTTTGGTTTCGTAGGTTCCTACACCTCCATGTGTGTTTACAAGTTCTTCAACGGCCCCTTCTGGAAGGTTAACATGCTTCTTTTTCCTTTCGTTGTTCCATTTGGTATCCTGCTTGTCATCATATCTCTCAATTTTTTCCTCCTTTATGCACACTCCTCAGACGCCATACCTGCTGGAGCATTGTTTGCCGTTATTCTGACTTGGTTGATCCTGTCCGTTCCTCTATCATTTGCTGGGTCCCTAGTTGCTAACAAAACATGTCACTGGGATGAACATCCAACAAAGACCAATCAGATTGCCAGGCAAATCCCATTCCAGCCTTGGTACTTGAAAACGCTGCCCGCCTCTTTAATAGCCGGCGTTTTTCCATTTGCATCGATCGCCGTGGAGCTGTATTTCATCTACAGTAGTTTATGGTTTCATCAGTTCTTCTACATGTTTGGATTTTTGATGCTCTCCGTCTTCTTACTGATTCTAACCACCGCCCTTACAACCCTCATGAACACCTATCATTCTCTGTGTTTGGAGAATTGGCAATGGCAATGGAGATCTTTCATAATAGGCGGATTCGGATGCGCAGTATATGCCTTCATCCACTCAATTCTCTTTACCGAATTCAAGCTTCGTGGTGTCACTACAATTGTACTGTATGTCGGATACAGTTTGCTTCTCTCGGTCTTATGCTGTCTGGTAACCGGTGCAGTGGGATTTCTCAGCAGCATGTTCTTCATTCGAAAGATCTATGCGTCTATTAAGGTTGATTGATGAGACTGAGAGTGATAGATTAGGAAATTTAGATTGAGTAATGACTATTTAGTTCATGTCGTTGAGTTCCTCGGAGATGTCCTCTGAGGGCCAAAAAACGGATGTACAGCACAAAACATAAATAAACAAAGAAATCTTTAGACAGGCACTCCTACGAGTTCATTCGAATAAATTTGCAGATTCAAAGAATTTTTGGCTCCCTTACTCTCGCAATAATGCTATGATTCCTGGCCACCATAATCTTCCTTCACTAAGTGTTTAATGTTCGCCACATTTCTCATTGTTTTTGAACCAGCTCTTCCAGTAAAGATGAACGTAAAACATCACACTATTTAGGATGGCGACCTATACCAGTCTTGACACTTCTAAGGCATGTTGCAGGAAATCAAATCCAACCTGTGAGTACTTCCTACAGCTTCCTAAAAACTCTTGTAATTTAGTTAGTAGTAGTTTAGAAAAACTAAGTGTTGGAATCAGTTAAAGTAACTTCTTGTACTTTTATCTATTGGGTTCGGGGCGAAATGTTACTTGATTGCACTATATCTATCTTCTATCATATATCTGAGCTACAAAGCATGTTTCCTTGGACCTAACTAATTAGCCCCATATTTATAGTTTTCATATCTGCGGCACCTGGCTTGACATCCTTGAACGGCATCCTTTATGCTAGTAGTATGTTAATAGTCTTTGTTGCTAACGTCCTTATAGCCAATGGTTAGAGTCGACGTCAGTCGCGTTACTTAAATGGGTTTGGACTTCTCATGGTTCTGGATTCGAGCCGCTTGGAGCAGTTTGTTCGTTTACAACGCTATAGGTACCATCTTGTAACTTGAAAAAGACATCAATTTCCAATGGTCTCTTGGCCCAGTTGGTTAAGGCACCGTGCTAATAACGCGGGGATCAGCGGTTCGATCCCGCTAGAGACCATTATTTTTGCCAACTCGACTGGAGTCGATCACATTGCACGTTGAATGATATCAAAGATGACCGTGAGGCTGGGAATATGCCAAGAGTTTCGGTGATATTGGCCCTATCGTCCACATTCAGGACCCTCGAAAGCGGCCAGCACTCATCATGGCAAGCATTAACGGATCCTCAGGCTCCTTGGAAGTCAAAGATTCAATTTCTAACGAGAATGAGACCCAAGAAAGGACGTCGCCGGCTGCTAGTGCAAGCGACGGCCTGAATCCCGTCGAATTGAATCCTGCCCCGGTCTCTTCTAGTACAAATAATGAACTTTTGAAGGAGACAAAACTGTTGAGAGATACGTTAGACCTTCTATGGAATCAAACTTTAGAGCAAAGGAACCTGTGCCAAGATTTAGAGAGGGAGAACGAATATTTACAAGAGTACATCGGCAACCTGATGACCTCCAGTAACGTGTTAGAAAAATGAGCATATGAGTCTTTTTTGAAATTGGTGCTAAACTTTATTTCTAGCAAGATTTAGCCTTTTCAGAAGGCCATTTTTGTGTCACTTTAGGTGTCAGTGTCAGCACTCTAATAAATATGAAGCCACTAGTCCGAAGAAAAGATTTACACTTGATGGGTTGGAGATTTTGGGAGTAGTGACTAGAGATGAGGGCAGAAATGGAGCCCATTAAGCTAAGGAATTTGAACTTGGCAGCCACGAACCAAGAATCAACATTTGCAAAAGATGAAAAGGTGCAAAATCTTTTCATAGATCCTTTGAGAAAACCAGAGCCTGCAGTGATTCAGTCTAGGCGTGCTCGTCGTTTATCGATAGGATATTCCAACTTGAAGGACCTCAATGATGTTAAAGATGAGTTTATCGCACCTTCCCCATCGCTTGCGCATACTTTGGCGCTGTCCCGTGAACAGGTCCCAGACAGCTGCAAACCGGTGAGATTGTGCGACGGATCAATACTACACCTCTCCAATCGTGATGAATTTTGTTTTGAAGATCGAGGCTTTGATTGCCAGCCTTTCTTTCATTCTTACAATTACGAGAGTCGTTACGGGAGAGATGACTATGAATACATCATCAACAAGTTGGTGCATGACGACATGAACAAGAAGCGACCCATTTTCCAGAAAGAACTTGAATTCTTGGAGCTGAAGAAGATGGTCACCAGAACCGACTATATCTTGTTCTATCTGTTGGGTGTCGATAGGCTGGGATATTTCAAGCTAAAACAAGAACGGGAGTGCTTTCAGCACAGTCTTTATGAGACTTACACAAGTTCCCTGAGATACAACGACAACGGAAGCAGTGATACCGATAGTAGAACGGTAGATGAGGAGAGCTCATCTACAACTCACATAGATGATGCGTCGGACGATTTGCTCTCAGATCCTCCAGTTTAGTAGACCGACATTTGTAGGCTACGATATAGACTTTTATAAATTATACGCTTTCTTACATGGCTAAGACTTGTGGACCAGTTCTTCATGTTATTGATGACAGCAATCAACAGAATGTGCCGATATTGGCTGTTCTTTGATCTTTTCATGTCATCGTGGATGCGACACTGCTTTAGCTTTTATCGCTTATCGTCATGAGATTTAACTCACAGTCATATAGCACAAGAAAACTCCAAAAGTCTTTGAGAATGGGTGCTATTGTATCGCTTCCGGTTAGCCTGGGGGGCTCTTTCATAGCATCTGGTCTAGGTGCCTGCTTCTCGAACTTGTGTTCAGGCATGATGACGAAAGTGGGTTCATCCTCCTTGGCAACTAGACTCTTCTACGCCGGATGGTTATTGCTAAATTCTCTGGTATCATGGATATCGATGTCAGCCAATAAATCGATCTTATGGCCTGGATCAACGTGTGCAGCCACGGGTGAATGTGGGTTCTTCACTGTCCACCGGCTGAATTTTGCACTGGGTTCAATGCATCTGATCCTGGCATTAGCCCTGGTGGGTGTGAAATCTACGAAGGATGCCCGTGCTAGCTTACAAAATTCATGGTGGAGTTTGAAATTCCTCGCCTATATTGGGCTTATAGTTCTTTCCTTTGCCATGCCCAATGATTTCTTTGTTTTCTACTCCAAATGGGTGTCTGTTCCTGCTGGGGCTGTCTTCATAATAGTCGGATTGATACTGTTGGTCGATTTTGCCCATGAATGGGCTGAAACGTGCATATACCATGTTGAGAGTGAGGATGAGAACTCATCTTTCTGGAGGAAATTCCTTATTGCCGGGACAAGTGCTATGTACGCTGCATCGCTGGCGATGACCGTGGTCATGGTCATTGTGTTTTGCAGGGGAAGTTGTACTATGAACCAAACGGCGGTTACTATTAGCATCCTTTTAACTATCGCTGTGACAGCCTTATCGGTCCATCCGAAGGTGCAAAATGCCAATCCAAGGTGCGGATTGGCTCAAAGTAGCATGGTCTCTGCTTACTGTACTTACCTTACGATGAGTGCCATGGCTTCAGAACCTGACGACAAGAGGTGCAATCCTCTTGTCAGATCTAGCGGTACAAGAAATGCAAGTGTAGTGCTTGGTTCCTTGTTTACATTTGTTGCCATTGCTTACACTACTACGAGAGCTGCTGCAAACAGTGCATTCCAGGGAACCAGCAGCAACGGCGCTATCTATCTTGGTGAAGACGAAGAATATGCAGGGGCCGGCAGCCAATCGAGAAACCAACTGCGTTACGAAGCGATAAGACAAGCTGTGGAGGAAGGCTCTTTACCAGAAAGTGTGTTACATGACTCGACCTGGATGGGTTCACCTGGAGCCAACGATGATGGCACCAATACTCATGACGATGACGAAATCACGGGAACGAAGTACAACTACGCCCTATTCCATGCCATTTTCTTTATCGCTACTCAATGGATTGCGATCCTTTTGACAATTAACGTGACACAAGATGACGTGGGTGATTTTATACCGGTAGGAAGAACCTATTTTTATTCAGCTGTCAAGATTGGGAGCGCTTGGCTCTGTTATGGTCTGTATGCTTGGACCATTGTGGCACCATTGATAATGCCGGACCGTTTCGAATACGATGCCTTTTACTGAAACAGACTAATATGAGATGAAAAAACTTGTGGAGACTATCCACCTAATATCAATAATAGCGACCGGAAATCTGATTGCGTTGTCAAACGCTATCAGTTCTAAGACGATCCAGAAGGTTTATTGGTCGGAATCTGTGATCCCTTTTTCGCCAATTACATACACACACTCTCTTTCTGGCATGTCCGGGGAGTCCTGCAATTTTGCGACCCTTTCCTCACCACGACCCTTCCTCAAGAGAATTCTAGTTGCTGAGGCGTGAGCCAAAACATGACCACCGACTGGTTTTCTACCATCAGCTGAAGCGAACAACGCTGAGGCACCAGGGTCAGACTGCACTTGATTTGTCATGAAAACGGCGATATTGAACTCTTCAGCCAATCTGTTAAGTTTGAATAGATGTTGATTTAATCTTTGTTGTCTTTCATTCAATTCTCCTCGACCACAGTAGTCGACTCTGAAGTTTGCCATGATAGAGTCAACGACAATTAATCGGTAACAACCAGAGCTGAGCTCTTCACCTAGTTGTTCAGCGAGTTCCATCTGGTGTTCGCTGTTCAAGGCTCTTGCATATGATATATTTTCCAGACACGCTTCAGGGTCCAGTTCATATCTCTCTGCGATCTGCTTGATCCTTTCAGGGCGAAACGTCCCTTCCGTGTCAATATAGGCTACTTTACCTTCACCACCGCCCATTTCTCTCGGCAACTGTGCTGTTATACAGAGGGTATGAGCTAACTGGGTTTTACCACAGCGGAACTCACCAAACACTTCAGTGATGCTCATGGTCATAATCCCACCGCCGAGAATCGAATCAAGTTGCTTGGAGCCTGTGGAAAGAGCAAAGACCTTTCTTCTAATGTCATGTTGAATAGTAGCCGGGATGAAACCCACTTTGATGATCTTCCCAGCAGCTTCTTTGATCTTTTCCACCTTCACTTCACTCAAACCTTTAATCTTGGCCAGGTTTCTCCTCGTGGTCGATAACACAGTCTAGATGAATGGTCGTTAGTTACCGGAACACAAGTGCTTGAATAGGCTTCCTCAAAACATACGTTTATTGTATAGATTCCACTGCTCTTCAATTTCTGCAAGTCTGACGCGTTAATCCCAAAATTCTGCATCTCATCAACACTTATAACGTTGACTTGGGCCGCAGATTCAGTTTCAACCTCAATAGTAGACATTTTGACTTGATTTCGACTGACTGTCGCGTTCTTGGACTTTAGTCCTGCCGCTGAGCTCTTTATATACCCCATCCAAGCCTCGGCGGCTATTTCAATACCCGGCCCAGGAAGTCGCCCCACCGCCCAAAAGTTAGGGGAGACCAGCTTTTCCAAGACTGTCGTCACCTATATAGACTGCTTGTCAGTCCATTTTGCCCTTTGCTGCTTAACTTAAGACCACAGGCGGTCAAAGTATTCATGAGCCGCTTCCTGAAGATCTGGAGTGCGTTATCACACGTGCTCTAAGATTTTGGATACCATAGAGACTCAGATCCGAAGTTTGCAGCAAGAGCACCATGTTCTTGACACATTTACAACTGTGCGAAGTACTACTCTCTATCTGTTTTACATCTCGAGCCCTGCCTTATGTTTGGCCCTCTCGCTCTATAACAATACAAACTTCTCGATACACAAAAAGAGTCCACGATGACAGGTACAGAGAGACATGATCATCGTGTTCAAGCTTTGAAAAAACTAAAAGTGGACTGGAAAACGCTAAAGGTTAGCTCGTCGAACTATGACACTCTCATCTCTACGGGTTGCCGAGATTATACGAGATGACCAAGCGTACGTGAGGCAAATAAGTCCCGATACAGTTCAAGATGGAGATGACCTCGATATCTTCAGCATTCCACGATCGAGCTTTACAGCTTATAGACTATTGCATGCGTCACCTGTGGAACTGTCGCTTAGTTCAAAAGTCCTGCTTCTGGGAGCCGTCCCCTCGCATTGGGTAAGAGAGCAATTGAAGGGTTTTTGGAAAGTAGCTTACAGAATTAGCCATAGAAGATTCCAGGCTCACGCTGATAATCTCCTGCGTTACGGATATCGAGAAATGTATCGAAGAAGGAAGATACGAAATCATCAGGTTCCCTTGGAGGACGCCACTCGGAAGCGATCAGCTGTTGAAAGACCAGAGCATCAAAACAGCACTACATCCCTAACATCTAGCGGGGACCGAAGTATGAGAGTATCTTCAATCAGTGTAAGCAGTAAGAAGTCTTTTAAAAAACGATCCCACACTTCGACAGGTCTATCTAGAAGAAAAACGTCTTTGAAAAAAAGCAGCACCCCTCAAGGCAATAGTGGCCGAGTTCTTCCTCGGGGGAAAACTCTGGCTGTAATACCTGGAACCCATGAAAGCAAGTCACCCGATATTGGTGGAGTTTCCTCTGACGACATCTCGAAGTTTGCCTCTCGAAGTACTGATGACATTTACTCTCTCAGAAGTTATGAGAACGAGAAGTTCAACTATCTAGCCACATATCGACACCTCAATAGGTCAGGAATGACTGAACTTGATCATAACTCGCAAAGAAGGCTTAATGATAGTAAAGATGATGAGCACACTTTAACATTCGGCATCAACGGAAAAGACACGGAGCAAGAAGATGGCGAGAAACATCAATCAGTGAGTCTGGAAGTACTATTACCAGCTATCACCTCCACAGTGGCAGCGACTCCACAGTCGTATATTGACACACCAAATGTTTCAACCAGCATATCCCCAGAACATGAAGCAAAAAACTCAAGAATACGATTTGTGGATCAGGCCAACCAGAATCAAACAAAAAGGATTATAAAAGGGAGAAGAGGACAGATTGTTCGTTTGAAGCCGACTCGTAATTCCAAGGAGTCAGAGCCGCTGAGAATCATGGTCCCTGAGCCAACAAAACCCAGCAATCGGTCCGTCAAACAGACGTCTCAAAAAGCTTCAAAAAATGATAGTGTAGTCGTCAAGAGAGTTGGAGATATGGGACAGAGGGCGAAATTTACAATGAAGGGAGTTTTTCATCTTTTTGGGACTGATTACTCTCTAATAAGCCCTTCTCTAAAGAAACTAAAAAGTGGAAGGATTCTTCTAATGGAGAAAATGCTTGTCATGGTAAAATCTGCCGTTAACAAGAAAGATCCAGTATTGTGTTTTTCTCAAGAAGAGTCGATTGACACTAGGGTTTCGGAGAGGTGGAAGGAATATATCGTTGTGGCCAGATCGACAGGGAGAGGTGATACACCCGTTCTACTTCATTTTTATCGTCGTCGGCACATCCCCGATGGGCAAAAGGATTTTGCACACGGTACATCATTAGATTTTGAGCTGGACAAGCACTGTCTTGTGGGAATTTATGGAAATTTGGATAAATCCATTTACATACAAAAACCCATCAAAAAAGACAACCATGGCACTGCAGAGAGTTTTTCGGGCTACACTCATTTCGATCCTTTGAGAATCTATATCTTAAAATGCAGCACTCTTCGCTCATCCGGCAAATGGTATAATCTGCTAAAGGGCGCCGTCAAAATGAGAGATAAGCTCACTGAAATAACATTTAAAGTACCGGAGGCAGATATTTCAGTCGATGTTAGACTGAGAGATAAGCTAATTGCAGGTTTGATAGAACTTGAGCATAATGTTGACCATTTGAAAATATGTTTTCTTGAGAGAGGCTACAAGGTTCTTCAGAACCCTTTAATGAGGTTTCTGACTATGACAATTTTCGAAGAGCTCAAAAAAGCTGGCCTATCAGAGGTCATCCGAAAGTGGCAGCACGCTAATACTATCCTGGGCTGTAATTACAAATACTACGACATGCTACAATGGTGCTCAAACAGTTCTAGTTCGACATTTTTGGAAGTTCTTCCACTTTTCAAATCTTTCCTATTGGAATTTAGGCCCTATGTTGCGTCTCCTAGAGAAGTTTTCACTGAAAGCGAAGGAATTCTAATCGAACCAGTTCCTATAGAAGGGTTCTTGGTGAGATTGACCAATCGACGTGGGAAAGAAGGAAGAAAATTAGAAAAGCTCCATTTCAAACCCTCGTATTTCTTCACCAATGATAACTTGATGTTCTTCACATCATCGTTCAAGGCACATCCTCCTTTGCCGTTAAATGTAATGGACCTTAAACTTCCAGAGAAAGATAAGAAATTCGAGTGCTTGCCTCAAATTTATGAGCAAGACCCATATCCACTCGATTTGAGTAGCCACATAACTTGGCTGAGGAAGGACATGACAGAAGAGGCTTTCAACGTCAATGACCTGTACGCTTCGAAATGTTTCGGTAGACGAGTGGATCAAATCCTCAAAGCCGACGGTGTTATTGACGTTTGTGAGATTGACAAAGTATATCAGGGCTCTATAAATGATATCAAGGGCTCGGAGCTCAAGTTTCAGATTCTTCACTTGGCAAAGCGATCATTTTGGCATGATCAGACGGATGATATCGAAAGCACAGCTGCTTCTGTGCTTTACATTGCAACACGTAATAATTTATCTCTGAGACTTTTGGCACCCAATCCTAGAATTTGTAACGAGTGGGTTCTAAGGTTGAGGAGTCTCATGAGCTATTGGAAAGCGAGAAAGGTTTGTGATATTGAAAAGATGCGGGACTTGAAGTTTCGCAACATGAAACATCTGAAAATGACGAATACTGGGGAGTCAAATATTAATGATGCTACTCCTAAATGGATTTTGGATCGTGGCTTTAGTGATACAACAATTTACAACGCAAACTCACTGGCCCAAATACGACCCTTGATACATCAAGGAATTCTCTACCACAAACCAAAGAAGCATTCAACGTTCACGAAATACTTGGTGGTTCTCATCCCAGGATATCTAATATTTTACAAGCCTTTCAAAAAGACGAGGACCGGATTTTCCAAGGAGGTGATCAATCACAAACATTATTTGACTATATCGATAGTCGACTGCTACCTCTATTCTGGATCAACTTCCAAGCTAGATCTTCTAAATCGTAGGAACAAAATTGAAGATCTCAACCCGCTGAGTAAGGCATTGCCCCGGTCGTATAGCGACGGATGGAGATCTTCAGAAGAGGAATCTACGAGGTGCTTCACGCTATGGTTTGGGAAAAAGAGAGCCATACTGGCGAAACACCACAACCAACAGAAAGACAACGAGAAGCAGAAAGGCAATGAGAAGCCTGAGGAGAGCCATCATGGTCATATGGGTCTAGAAGGGAACCCAAACGTTCTACGGATGGTCAGTAGACTGGGTGTTAGCGGCAAGTCAATGGTTTTTATGGCGAGATCGAGACAGGAACGAAATCTGTGGCTACTGTCCTTATCTTCTGAAATAGAAAAGCTGAAACGGCATTCACCCTCTATGTAGTATACTTCAAGATTTCTCCATCATATTTATTGATAAACAAATTTCTTCTATCGACCATACTTACAAGTAAGTGTAAAAACCAGATTGTCTTCCAGGAGAAGCACTTTTGCCTCTCTGCAATTCCCGAATTGCACTTTCAATGTCATCAAGAAGTGGATCCCATCCTTTCTCTGCTCTCTTCGCTGATGAATATCCTGGCCTGCCGGGTTCAGCGAGATTGGTGGTCTCTAGTTGATCCTCCGACTTGAGCAGATGAAACTCACTGTTATCCTCGTCACTTGGTCGCAAAAGCAAAGACTTTGGTCTCTTGGAGTCCAAAAATGAATTTGATCTCTCCAGGTCGATTCTAGTCGAAGTAGTGAGTTCATTGTCACTGCTATCCATTCCACTCGATTCCTCGTCCTCATCTTCACCGAACACTAGACTAAAACTGTAGCTTAATGCTTCTAGTACATTTGCCCACGAGGCGACCTCAACGAGCTCTTCGATACTGTCGCTGTAATCCACATTTAGGTAGCCTACCTTAACCTTAAGTTCATTTGGCCTTCTTCTTCCAATGCATGTAAAGGGTTTGTAGTCCATTAGTAGACAAGACTTTCCCCCTTCCATCGAAGTACCAGATATTATGGCAATCCCCACATTTTCGAGTACACCATTAGCGTGCAAAGTATTTTTCAGCCACTTAGGATCGAACTTATTCAATTCGGTGTTATCACCTACAGAAGTGATTCCATTGGGACTGAACACCTCTTCCGCGGGAGCATATCTTACCACAAAGCCTGACGAATCCACAACACATACTTTCAAATTGGGGAACTTAATCTTCAATGCCTTGAAACTGTTATATATCGTCAGAGCGGAATTCTTGAAATTGCGATCTTCCAAATCACATTGTAACACAACGATAAGATCGCTTGGGGTTTCACGTTTCATCGAAAGGATCGAACTAACATTGGTCATAAAACTTTCCATGGTCCCAACCTTATCAACAACGCCTGCGCTCGCAAGAGGTATTTTAACACCTCTTCTTATGATAACGCTATCCGAAAGTTGATCCAGTCCCGAAAGCTCAATAACTTTCGAAGACCCAACCATTCCGATGAGGGATTCACGATTTGTCCGGCCCTTCACCTGCCTGATGATCGGTGGAATTGGCAAACTTGATGTAAAGTTACTCTCGTCAAAAAGCAAATCATGATTCAATAAACCAGAGATCCATTTCTCAATTATTTGACTGGAATTGGTCTCGAGTTTCTCCCTCAGATATAGCTCTTGATATTTAGCATCTGATGTCAAGGAACATTTGAAAATTGAAGCGTCGACTGCCTCCACTTTGATCATCGAGACTGGAGTAAAAATTTGAAGATTCGTCAGCTTTGAATCCATCAGACTATCAAAGTCCTCATTTGAAAGAGTGGCTACAATAAAAGCTTTCTCAAACAAATAGCAGAGACAAGTCGAGTATGATGAACCGTCTCTTGACACAAATAATTTGTCGACTAAACGTAAAAGCCCATATACTTCATCAACTTGCCAGTCTACAATATCGTTCTTGAAATTTGCTAACAGCACTTGCATGTAGAAGGCTCGCAATATCGGCAGTTGATTCCTTTCTGATGGTAGTCGCTGACTTCTATCTGATACTGACACATCGGCTGAGACTGTAGAGCTCAGATCATTCGCGGATGATACAATCGAGGACGATGCCACCCAGGAACTTCCCTTAGAGAGTTGGTTGCCCTGTGGTGTAGGCTGAAACACCGTCCTTATCAATCTCTCATCGTTTGCCAAAGGTACTTGGTAGGCAGATTTTGTTGAACGAGTCATAGGTGGTATGAAACCCTGTCGAAGTTCTGGCTTGGTAGTAGTCACGACCGGCGTGGATGAGAACCTCTGCAAGCGGGGTGGAACATCCGTGAATACTTTACTTCTTATACCTGGTGCGCCCAGGTTCTGGTTGATTAGGAATTCTGATATCAACTTGTCCTTTAGGTCGGGATTCTTGGGTAGACATTTGACATCACTTCTACCCTCCTTCCGACACCTATTGCAACGAGGGAATACATCCGTAAACTCATCGGACGCGAAGCTATGAGATGCTTCAAATGAGATCAGCAGACACTCCTGGTGACTGATATGACCACATTCTAACTCGATGATTCTCTCCCCATGACTTCTTGTGAAAATCGGCTCGTCGCACACAGTACAGACACTATTCAGGAACGATTTCTTGGGTGAAGCACGAACATCAGAGTAGCCAAACGGCAACACCCTGGGAGGTGGCATACGTCTTGGATTGTCGACGATATGAGGTGAAGATGAACTTTGAGACGCCACATCACGTGACTTCCGGCTTGCTAAGTTCAAAGTAGGCCTAGGTAACGAATCTGTCCTTGATGGGTACTGCACATCTGGTTCTGCGGTCTCTACAGCACTTCTGGTCCAGCCAGAGGTCATTGGAGGTGATATTGCGTACGGATGTGGGGCCGAAGAACCCTTCTCGACCGGCGGTGAACCCACCGATTTCTTGCGTCTCTCGCTGCTCCTAGGGAATCCCGTCCATCTCTCAGCCCACCTCTTACCTCTGGACGACGGAGGCGGCGTTGGAGGCTCATTGCCAGGTGTGACGCAGTTCTTTGGAGTTCGTACCGGTGAATCTCGCTGTGCAGCGCCGATGTTGGTGAGTTGAAAGATGATATTATCGTTTGAAGTCTGCATCGCTGCCCAGGCTTCTAGCTCACTCCAAGAGCACTTAAGTAGGATTCTTTCTATGTCTTCTTGTAGGAGTTGCTGTGAAGATTTCTCAGGGTTCTTATCCAGCACGTCGCATTTCGCTCCAAGCTTATTATAGCGGAGTTTTGCAAGACGTCGAAGAGATAGACAGAAAATATGGATATATAAGTATATTCGTGGGTCCTGGCGCCAGCTGATTCAGTCTCTGTTAGCGAAGCCCTGTTTCTTGAAATCCCAGGTGTCGTCGGTGATTCTTCCTCTCAAGGTTGGGGTCTCGGTGCCCTTGACGTAGACGTCTTCGAACAAGATGGACATCTTAGCCTCTGGAGGTGGAGCCGCGTCGGCCAATTCAACCTGCTCATCGACGTACTTTCTAGCGGCCTTGTCGTAGGCTTTGACCTCGTCCTCGGTGGCGATGCCCAGCTCCAGTAGATGCATCTTTAGACCGGCAATAGGGTCGTTCTTGGATCTCATGTGTTGGATTTCGTCTCTGGTTCTGTAAGTGGTACCTGGATCGGACATGGAGTGACCACCGTATCTGTAGGTCTCGTACTCGAGCACGAGCGGACCTTTACCGGAGACACACCAGTCCTTGGCGAACTTGGAGGCCTGGTACACGGCCAAGATGTCCATACCGTTGACCTTCAAACCTGGGATGTACTGTCCACGCTTGAAATACTCGGTCATCGCAGAAGATCTGGCCGCAGAAGTACCCATACCGTACTTGTTGTTCTCGCAACAGAACACCACGGGCAAGTTCCACAACTTGGCCATGTTGAAAGATTCAAAGACCTGGCCCTGATTGGAGGCACCGTCACCATAAAGCGCAAACGAGCAGGCGTCCTCGTTCTTGTACTGGTGTGCAAACGCCAAGCCGGCACCCAAAGGCACCTGACCACCAACGATACCGTTACCACCAAAGAACCCGCTGGTGTACATGTGCATCGAACCACCCTTACCGTAGGAGACACCGGACCTTCTACCCATCAACTCAGCCAACACTGCCTGCACAGAGGCCCCTCTCATGTAGGTGAAACCGTGACAACGGTACGACGTGATCAGAGTGTCACGCTTCGTGATGGCGTTCTCAATCCCAACAGCAATGGCCTCCTGTCCCACAGACAAGTGGCAGAACCCTCTAATCTTCTTGGCCTTGTACAACGCATCGCACGCCATCTCCATTCTTCTGATGATGATCATGTCCTTGTACATCTGCAACAACGAGCCCTTCGTCGTGCTGTACTTCAACTCCGGCACGTCCAGCATGTAGCCCTCGAACGATGACTCTGGCAAGTCGATCTCGATCACATCAGACTCCTCAAGGTTCTCCTTGGCTACCGTCGCCAACAACCGTCTCCCGGCCTTCCACCCCTGGCCCACACGCAAAACGCCCGCAGGCTGACTCTTAAAAGCGGCTGACAACATCGCAAAGCTCCAGATACTCTCTCCAAGTCTCTCTAGCGGTCCTGGAACTTCCTCTCGAGACCTCCGGCTCTTAAATACCTGACCTTGTTATCGTCTTGGCCCCTCAACGTTCGCGGATTTTGAACAACGCTTAACTGACATGCCTTCGTGGTAAGTGAGTGAAAAATTGGTGAAAAATCGATGAGATGAGCTAACTGGAACTTGAAAGATGGTTGATTTGGAGGCAGATTCGATATATACAGGAGCTTCTAGGTTGGTTCGAGCAGGTCGAGTGGCGATGGATTTAGCGGTTTCTCATGAGGACAGCGAAATTTTGCTGAAGGATAGAAATGTGTTGCAGGAGAGCGTGCTGGACAAGTACCGGACTGCGGGTCAGATTTGCCAGACGGCATTGAAGTACGTTGCTGAGCTGATCAACGATTCGTACCACTATGGGACGACAGGCCGTGCCGTGACCGTGGCAGAGCTATGTTTGCTGGGGGATGCGTTTGTTTTGAGTCGTCTGGAGCAGTGCTACCGGAACAAGGTCAACGAGCGTGGTATCGCGATTCCAACGACGATTGACGTCGATCAGGTGGCCAGCGGCTGGAGTCCCGAGATTGACGATGTGAACAACCTGGTTAATTGGAACAAGAACGCTTCTGAGGCGTTGCAGTCGTCTGTTACCGGTGTCTTGAGAGCCGGGGACTTGGTCAAGATCAGCGTTGGTGTGCACATCGATGGGTACACGGCACAGTTGTCGCATACCATGGTCGTGTATCCGGTCGACGAGACTGTGGCTAGTGCCGACAGGAAGCCTGCTGGTCCCTTGTTGGGTGGTAAGGCGGACGCTGTGGCTGCCACTCACATCGCGATGGAGACCGTCGTGGCTCTGTTGGCGTGTGCTTTGACTCCGGAAAAGTTGCCTGCTTCAATGGCACCCGAGGGCGCCAGAAACGTGAACGGTTCTTTGATCAGAAGAGTCGTCGATACCATTGCTCAGTCTTACAACTGTTGCGTGGTGCCAGGTTCTCGTGTTCGTCGTATTAGAAGGTTTTTGGCAGGTCAAAACGAGGGCATTGTCGCTGAGAGGGACTACAAGGGTGTGGTATGGACCGAGTCTCACCAGGAGGCTCAGCTGCTTGCCCAGGTCAGCCAGGAGTCTGTCGAAGAATTGACCGTCGCTAAGCGTACCGCGACGCAGGCAACAACAAGCTCTAGTGCCATCCCCAAGGATGAATTTGTCGTGCGAGAAGGTGAGGTGTACTTGGTCGATTTGAAGATGTGTCCTCTTGTCGATTGCGACAAGAAAGGGTTGGTCACTTTGGAATTGCTCGATTCCTACACCGGTAAGTCTCACAAGAGTGATAAACTAGTGGCCCGTGCAGGCGCTTTCGTCAGAGACTTTGCCCAGTCTCACATCCTGAAACTGAAGACTTCAAGACAACTGTTGACCAAGATCGATAAGCAAGGAGTTTACCCTTTCAAATTATCCCACTTATCGTCTCATCTGCCATTAAGCGGCACTGATGAAGAAGAGCTTAACGGTTTGAAACAAGATTTGAAGTCCTTCAGATTGGGGATGAGTGAAATTTCGAACAACTACCTATGTGTTGACTCTCCAATTCAAGTCGCTAAATGGGTTCCATGGGACCACATTTTGAACTCTACAAACTCAAACGGTAACTTGAGTTACGATGCCAACTCTTTGGCGCTGCCCGGTCACGAACTACCGTTGCCTAAGCTCGGTATATCTGCATTGAGATTGAAGTCATTGAGTAACTCCACAAACGAGTCCAAGGCTCTACCAGTCGCCCGTGAGTGTACCACCGTTGTCCTGTGTGGAGCCGATGTGAGCACCGGTGACAGACCAGAACTATTGAGATTAACCGGTGGTTCCAAGACATGTCAACCTAGTTGGATTCACTCAAAGCACGAACTGAACGGCGAGAATCCGCTGGTACAAGGTATTTTCCAACTATCGTCCCTAACCAAGGATAAGAGATTTGGTCTACAATTGAAAGAGACACAGCCTATGAAATTTTTGAAAGAGGGGACCGATTCTATGGAGTTATAGAGACCTGAGCTACCATTCTGTAAATTAGTGTATATTGACAAATAATATAGATCCCAGTATGGAGGGGTTATCACAAATTTCTAAATAATATCATCGTCATCGTCACCTCCCATAGAGATTGATGAACCTTCAGCTCTGAAATTGGGTGGTTCCTCGATTTGTGGTAGCATTTGGAAGATCATATAGACAACTCCCAATAGAAAAGTGATCAAAGTAATCAGGATCTTGAAAACACCACCAAAATTGATCAAGAAACTCAGTAAAACGTACGCTAGGCCTCTCCCCAAGAAACTGAAGTAAAAAGAGGCAAATTTGTAAAGGTTTGGTGGGACTCTGAACTCCAAGTAGACGATTGGTGTCGACAGCAGGATTCCAAAGATCGCCAGCAGGAAAGCTTGGAAATTACTCACGATATAGGACAATTGTGTCAAAGAAGCTATTAGACATAGTGAACCGACAACCAAGTTGGCAACTTTGAAGAAAACAGGTGGTACAGCGGACATCTTGATCTTTTCTCTGCTCAATTCTCACCTAAGTATGTTAACCTCTAGATAAGGAAGGCTTCAAAGTTATAAGCGATGTAAAATCATAATTATTAATCCATACAAAAGCTGCTATTTATAATCTATTCAACTGAGTTATAGCTGTTATAACCAAAGATAATACGCATGAAACAAGAGATAAAATAATTGGTTGAAGAGGAGAAGATGTAGTACAAAATTTCTAAAAGTTATTTCATTCGGGTGGTAATCATCATCTTCGAGATCGATTTTGAATCATCTATTGCTTTGGAGCTTGGCCTTCAGTTGTAGCATCAGTGTTGGAAGCAGCAGCTTGTTGCTGTTGTTGTTGTGATTGGTCATCTTGACCAGCTTCAGACATGTCCGAAGTCCACAAGGTCAAGTTATCTCTTAACAATTGCATGATCAACGTACTATCTTTGTAGGACTCTTCGGATAGAGTATCTAGTTCTGCAATAGCATCATCGAACGCCTGCTTGGCCAAATGACAAGCCTTGTCTGGAGAATTTTGAATCTCGTAGTAGAAGACAGAGAAGTTCAAGGCCAAACCCAAACGGATTGGATGGGTTGGAGGCAGCTCAGTGGTAGCAATCTCTGACGCCGTCTTGTAAGCTTCCAAAGAAGCATTTGTGGCCTTCTCTCTGACGTCACCGCTAGAGAACTCTGCCAAATAACGGTGATAATCACCCTTCATCTTGTAGTAGAAAACCTTGGACTCACCGCTGGTAGCAGATGGGATCAAGTGAGAATCAAGCACAGACAAGATATCGTCTGAGATCTTGGTCAATTCGGATTCGATCTTCGAACGGTAGGTGCGGATCAATTTAACTTGGTGTTCCGACTTCTCCTTGGACTCCTCTTTTTGCTCGATGGAAGACACAATTCTCCAAGAGGCACGACGAGCACCAATAACGTTCTTGTAAGCCACCGAAAGCAAATTACGCTCCTCTACGGATAGCTCCTGACCTGAGGAAGCCACCGACTTCATATTTTCCACCATCTCTTCATAACGTTCAGCTTGCTCAGCCAACTTGGCCAAGTAAACATAATCTTCACGGGTAACGGACATCTTTAGCTTGGTTTGTTCACTGCAAAACAGTTCAGTCTCACTTCAAGTTAGTAAAATTAAAAGTTGATAGGGGCAAACAAAGCAGGCTTCGACTTTAAAAAAAAACTGTGTGCCAAAAGGAGGGGGGTTTTAGTTTAGAAAGGGAGAACCAAAACAAAAAAAAAAAAAAAACGGTGATTCAAGAATCCAAGAAAATTCAAATCGAGTTGAAACTAACTCCAAAACAAAATGGAGAAAACTTTTCAAGGATATCTTATCAATTCGACCGTCCGTTCTTGCTGATCTGTGCAATCCCGTTTGTTTATAAATGAATGAAACTCCAGCCACCCCTCCATCCCTGTTTGATGTTGACGGTACTTCGATCATCAACCTTGTTTCTTTGTTTCCTCCCGCCATCTTGCTTCCTAGACGCTACCGATCGACCGACCCGGGGCCGCAACCTCCTGTGCTGTCCGCAACACAGGACGCCCGACGCAACAATACGCCCGCTAGTGGACTCCCGCCGGCGCGGTGACCTCAGGATGACGCCGGCAGCCAAATAGAGGAAGCTGGTCGCGTCGGGCCGGTGAGCGAATTTGAAGCCCCGGTCACGTGGGCTAACCGATCTCGGCTTCCGTTGCCCGGCCCGGTGGCAAACCCGACGAAAAATTAGGGGAGCGCTCGTTCGCGACCCATGTGCGGGTGACCCCCGAGTGGCGAGCGCTACGCTTTGGTAGCGCGAACTGGCTGAAGGGAAAGAGTCGATTCCTGTCGTAAGCGATTAAAATAACATACGGTTCTTGAGTAGTCTGTCGGTGTGAGTTGGTCGACACTCTTGGATCCGGTTGCGGGAGTTATATACGCGTCGCAACTGTTTTAGCTTGAAACGGTGTTGCGAGCAGGTTGTTGTCCCGAGTGTGTTTAGTTTTCCTTGCCGCGCTCGGGGCTCGAGGAGGAGTCACAGGCCGGGTGACAGCAATGTTTGGTGTGACCGTTTTGTGTGGGTAGGGTGGTTGATGAAGCTAGATCTCGTAACCAATTTCTTGGTTCTATAGTGTAGTGGTTATCACTTTCGGTTTTGATCCGAACAACCCCGGTTCGAATCCGGGTAGGACCTTTTTTGTCCTACGATGCTCGCTTTTTATTCTAATAGAGGTATGTGACGGTATGTTATGTTCTCTGTCGGTGTGGGAGAGCTGACGTTGTTTAATACATCTCTATATCCTTAAACAGTAGTTTCTTGGACTCTAGGTATTCGATGTAGTCGCTCCAGAGCGAGTCGCCCTTCCGGAACACCTCGCTATTTCCCACGAGGATCAGTCCGTTCTTGGCTCTGGTCAATGCGACGTTGAGTCTCTTTTTATCGCTGGCGAACCCAATCCGGTTCTCCTTGTTGTTTCTGACGCACGAAAAGATGATGAACTCTTTCTCGTGCCCCTGGAACGAGTCGATAGTGGCGACGTAGACGCCGTTGATGATATTGATGGTATTTTTCTTGCCGTTGTTGCGACCGATCCCGGCGTCTAGCAGGTCTGCTTCGTCTAGCTCTTGCTCCATGGCGATCCCTTGTGGATTGACTATGGGGTCTTGGACTAGGGTCTCGGAGATCAGGTCACGTTGTGCAGAGTACGGTGTGATGACACCGATCTGGTCCCTCTTAACGTTCTTCTCTAGGATCAATTTGTAAACAATCTTAACAATCTCTTGGCATTCGAACCGATTGTTGTAGGTGAAACCGCTCATACCTCTCTGGCGATTGAACACCTTACTCTCAGGCCCCTTGTTGCAGTGGTAAAAAAACAGTGGGTACTTGATATCGGGCCATTTTTTCTGTTCCTCGGTAACACCATCTCTTAATTGACCTTGATAGAATTTCAACACGGGAAACTCACTTATCTGTGGGTGCATTCTGTATTGCGTGTCCAGCATGTGAGGTTTCTTGTAGCAACCATTTAACAGGACTCTCTCAAAAAGAGACATCTCTAATTGCGGGACGTTACTGAAACTTGACAACTGTTTTTCGTCACCCACAAAAACAAAGGTACGTATCCCTGGTAATGATAAGGGGACAAGCGTTGAGGCTTCGGAAGATTGAGTTGATTCATCCATGATTACTACCGGCAGCTCCTGGATGGCCTTCAATTGACGACCGCCTGCGGCAATGTTTGTAGTGAACAGGATTTGGGCTTGTAAGACATGCCTGTCAGAGATATTGTTCTGTTCGGTGAGTAACTTGTTGTACTGGTTCTTGGAAACATCCTTGGCTCTACCGCTGCGAAGTTTGGAGATGTTGTCCTTCATATCCTGCGGCAGTTGCTCGTAGACGATGTTATGTAGACAGATCTTACCCAAGGGATGTTCAGTGTTGTATTGTGGCTCTTTCCCTTCTGAAACGATTCTCAGAATCTTGATATCTGGTCTGTTTAACATAAACTTTTCAGCAATGTTGTCAATGGCAATGTTGGAAGCGGCAACACACAGAATTGGGAATGAATGGAAATTTTTGATCATCTGCAGTATTATTTCCTCAATAGTCGATGTCTTACCTGTCCCAGGGGGACCTTGTAAGATGGTAACACTATTATTCAGAACGTGCTGAATGGCAGATTTTTGAGATTCATTGAAAGTTTCCTTGCTGAACTCAAGCCTGTTTTGAAAATTGATCTGTCTAATGGGCTTTTGACCCAAGAGTAGATCGATGAATTTAGGATTCTTGACACGAGTCATGGCAAAGAAAATTCTGCTCACTTGAGCGGAACAAGGTAGTATCTTGAAGGCGTCATTGGCGCTCTTCACGGGTAACTTGGACTTGTTCCACGGATAAAGCTCTAGCAGAATAGTCAGAACATCGCGCTTGAGAGCAGTCTCTTTCACGTACGTATACCAAACCAGTGATTCGTCCTTGCTTGTTAATATGAGTGGCTGTCTATTGACAAAGGGTAACCTTCCCAATCTTGCCAAATTAGGCTGTAATAGTTTATCCAGCTCAGTGTTGTTCTTTGTTTTCATGCTAACGATGAAACTATTCTCATTCTGATTCTTGGGCCAAATGATTTGGAAATCAAGTAAAAAGTCATTCTCGAGTCTTTGCTCGAGGAAAAGGGCATAAGAGAATACGTTGAAATAAGTTTCTAAATCGGGATAACTCATCTGGGGGACATACTTTGTCAATTTCTTAATCGGTTCTCCTTCCTCTATCTCTTCAGAATCATTCTTTTGTGTATCATGAGCGATTGAGCTCCTGTAGACCTCAGAAGCACTTTCTCTACCACGTTCGGCTTTTTTCTCATCTGACGATTTTGATTGTTTGCTGGCACGGTTATCACGCATTTTGGTACCATTGTTGCGTGGGCCAGATTTTTCGTTGGAACTTTTATCCTTCCGACCTCTAGCTTTGTCATTGGAATTGTTAGTCTTTTTGATAGTGTCATTGCTCTTCTTACTGCTTCTCGCCTCTTGGCTTCTTTTATCTGGAGTTCCTCTAGCATTAAGGTCTTCATTGGTTTTTGAGACTGATTTACTTGAAACTGGTTCACGTGGCTTGGAGGGACGGCGATTACTTCTAGTATCCATTGCTTTATCACTTGGAATTGCTTGCTGGGATCTCATAGTAGACCTAGGAGAAGTTTGCCTAGAGCTGCGTGTAATCTTGGCGGTGCTAGCTTTTGGCACGCTTACTGAATCAGATTTTTTAGGACCGGAGCTAGGTCTCGGAGAATTTTGCCTTGGATTGCCATCTGCCCTTCCATTTGCTGTTTTTTTCGAGTTTTGAGATGTCCTGGCATTATTTGTATTGTTCGCCTTCAAACCTTTGAAAGATCTCAAACTAGTTGTGCTGTCGCTTTCAATCACATTATTTTGCTTTTTAGTCTCATAAGCCATCTTGGCAATCTGTTCGTGAACTGTCAAAGGTTTCTTCTCTCGAGGTTTTTTACCTTTTCCAGACGCCTTGCCTCTAGCACCTCTGCCAACTTTCCTACCACCTTTCCTCCTTGTGGTCTTAGTATTGGAAGATTCTTTGATCCCCAGGAACAGATACAGGAACCTTCCGCTTTTCTCTGAAATGAAACTGCTAGCTTTCGCGGGTGGCATTTTACTTAGACAATCATCACAAAGTACCTTCTTTTGACCATTCACGTTAAGATGACTCTCCTTTCCACATTCTTCACATGAACAGTCTCGTACTTTCAAATAATTGTCCCAGAACTTTAATAGAGAACCATTGGCCAACGAGTAGCAAGTACTGGGTTTATCGGAGTCGGCATTCTCCTTCGAAAAGCATAAATTGCATAAGAGGGACATGTCATCACCTCCAAATCTTATAATCTGCAAAGTGTGAACGTTGGTGTCATGACACTCTTCACATTTAACCTCTTCCTCGCGGAAAGCATCTATAATCGTCTTGTGACGGGTTGACGAGAGATGTTTGATCATAGCATCTGCCACCAGTACCTCCATACATGTCATACACTGGAAATTAGACATCTTGGACCACTGACCGATAGCTTGAGCTTTCCGTTGTCATATTAATATGCTCGATGAGCTGCGAATTTTCATCATATACGCTTCAATTAGCTACCTTCAGTCACGTGATAACCTTGCAAGGGCCATTAATATGATGAAAGTACAGTTGAGATACCGGAACGCTGTCTAGTTGGCCTGAATGTGGCCTTCTCAATGACATTGGCAGGTGTTTTTGGCTTTCTGGTGCTCCTTCTCAAATATGCCAAGTTTCGAGCTCTCTCGATCTCACCAAACAATTGAGCCCTTCAAACAAGGAGTTGGACATCATTGAATCCACACGATCTGTTGAAGAACCTTAAAGTATCTTTGCATTCACTGTAACTACAATTTTATCCTCAAACCCCTAAGAGTCCTTGGTCACTCGCTAGACGCATGAGCAAAACCATGTATCAGCGCCAAGTTCTTATGAATAGTATAAATATGGTTCGCCAGCTGTCGACAGAGCTCTAGATGGTCTAATCAACCGTGATGGGACGTTTAAAGAACTGTCTATTAGGTGCTGATCCTGTTACACGATGTCTTTAAATAAGATGACTGAAAAATAAGCCTACTGGACGAGCTTCAAAGAGGACTTCTGAGCGTCTTGGTGGTCAGTTTGCCTTTTGAATCCCTGGTCTAGCTATTCTGTGATGAGCTCTCTACTTAAGAGGGTTAGAGACCTTTTAAAATCGCATCAGAACTTTATTTTGCTGCAAGACAATGGCCATGAAACGGATAACGTTGCTCAAGCCCAAAGTGTATCGTTTGGAGATGAGAAATTGTCATTAGAAGAGCCCACTGACTTTGAGATCGAGGGGCAGAGAGTTCCCTTACGAGTGATCATACATTGTTGGCTGCACAGAGACTCTAGCGCCGCTGAGTACTTGGCAGATTGTCAGGACAAGCAGACCACAAACGTTTCCTTCTTACAGAGAAATGACTTGATCAACTGGCTTTCTGGAAAGCAGGAAACTTCACAATACATCAATATAGGTGCCGATGCCGGCGAAGCGCAGTCGACCGGTGCCGAGCAGGCCAGTCTACCTGCACCACAAGCCTCTGTGCAGAATGGTAAAGAGCAGGATCAGGCCCTTGTGGAAGCATTGTCGGTTGAAAGACCATTGCTAGACCATAATTCATCACTACGCGGTAATAGATTGGTCAACGTCGGGTACTTGATCAAAGACGCAGAGTTGAAACTTGTTCAGTCACTCAAGGCATCGATACGCTCCAAGAAAACCCAAGCTTCCCATGGCCGT
Organism: Torulaspora maleeae; assembly: GCA_003708055.3. Taxonomy (NCBI): domain Eukaryota; kingdom Fungi; phylum Ascomycota; class Saccharomycetes; order Saccharomycetales; family Saccharomycetaceae; genus Torulaspora; species Torulaspora maleeae. The sequence continues at coordinate 436,228 of PPNA03000004.1, read as the reverse complement.
ATATCAAAAGCCGGCACGTCTAGCAAATCAGGTCCTCGCAAGGATCCAATCATTCTGATACCCTCTGCAGCTTCTTCCGTGTTCACCATGGCTAACATAAAGCAGTTCCTGCAGGACTCTCAGTACATCAACCCAAGGGATCTTGGAGCATCGCATTCAGATTTAATCACAGTGGAGAAGAAACTGGACCGCCTGTCCAAACCAATCCGCTTCATTGTGGTGAACAACACCAGAATGTTCACGAAGCCCGAGTATTGGGACAGAGTGGTCGCGGTGATCACCATGGGCCACACATGGCAATTCAACAACTACCAGTGGAACACGCCGCAGGAGCTGTTCCAACACTGTAAGGGCTACTACTTCCACTTCACAGGTGACTCTGTCCCTCAGCACGTCCAACAATGGAACGTTCAACAGGTCGAGCTGGACAAGAGCAAGAGATTCAAAGACGTCGAAGTCGCACGTTTCTTCTGGAACAGTCTTGAGAAGGAGCTCAACGCCAGGGGATTCCACTGATCAAACCCTTCCCAACTGGCTGTAATGGTCAAATGTAACATTACCAACTTTATGTATAGTGGGTACGGTCACGTGATGGGCGAGCGAGGGCCTTTGTTTCGAAGCTTCGCGGGTTCTCCGTTCCTTCCTTTGTGTACTCGTTATGACACGACCTAGGGTACATAAGATATATCCATTCTGGTGGATTGCAGTTGTGTTAGACGCTGGAGAGCAGTGACTTGCTGTGATTTGGTCGGTTAAGCTGGAAATTCAGCTTTTCTCAGCCTCGAGGCCTGTTTAATTCTAAGTGATCGCAACAGAGATGTTCAAAAAATACAAAAATCAGGATCTGGACATGAATTTCTGGTGGAAACGAAATCCCAAGACTCCTTCGGACCATGTCAAGTTTATTATAGAGCAGCTGGGTAAAATTGAGTCGTCCTCGACGCATGATGGGAAAAGGAAGGCGCAGGAGGAGTGTTCCAAGTATTTGATGGGCACTAAACACTACATTCTGGGGGATACTGAACCGCATCCGACTCCTGAGGCCATTGACGAGCTTTATATGGCGATGTACCACGCGGATTTTTTCTACGAGCTTTTAGTGCATTTTTCAGATCTGGAATTTGAAGCAAGGAAGGAAGTTATGCTCATATTTTCCATGTGCCTGCGGCACACTAAAGATAACAAGCTGGTTACGGTTGATTACCTCGTGTCTCAACCGAAGACAATACATTTCATGCTGGCTACGGTACAGTTAGTTTTACAAAACAAGGGAGCTCACGATTTGTTTCTTGCGGTGGGTAACATGATCATTGAATGCATCAAGTATGAGCAACTATGTCGTATAATCTTGAAAGACCCCCAGCTTTGGAAATTTTTCGAATTTGTCAAATTGGGCAACTTTGAGATCAGCACAGAGTCCTTGCAGATCCTGGGCGCGGCATTCACTACTCATCCGAAACTGGTCTCGAGTGAATTTTTGAGCAGTGAGAGTAATATGATGAAGTTTATGCAGCATATCAATAAGTTGATGGCGCACGGTAGTTACGTGACGAAGCGGCAGAGCACAAAACTCTTGGCTTCGCTCATTGTAGTGAGATCGAACAACCAGTTTATGACTCTCTATATCAATTCCCCGGAGAATCTGAAACTGATCATGACGTTGATGACTGATAAGTCCAAGAACTTACAACTTGAAGCGTTCAATGTCTTCAAAGTTATGGTAGCGAATCCCAGAAAATCAAAACCCGTTTCTGATATCCTGATAAAGAATAGAGATAAGTTATTGAAATACTTTGATTACTTCGCAGTGGACAGTCAAGATCCAACGTTCTTGGATGAGAGAGATTTCATCGTTCAGGAGATAGAGTCATTACCTCGCATTGTCTCTTCCGAAACAGTAATGCTTGGTTCAAGTAGTCCTCCGAAAAGTGAGTAGCGGGGGTTTATTAATGAGTTTATGAAGTCAAAATATGCTAATGGAGTTTATATAAGAGGGTATTTATGGAATGCTTCTGAGAGATATAATTCTTTTGTCTTTTGTTTGCCAGGAACAACTAAACGTGAATCTTAAGTTGCCTGCATGAAAAATACGAAAGTCTAACTTTCAAGTGGCCAGTAAACGTTACTGTGGTAGTAAACACCACTTACTTGTTCGTCAATGACCAAATCACCCTTTTCGACAAAATCTTGTATCACTTCGGTCAAGATACCGATGGTCCAAGCATTTGAGCCACCGTCATTTAGAAATTGGGTCAATTGCAGTAGATCACAACCTCTCTCTGATCCAGTAAGAGACAAGATCTTTTCCCTCAGAAATGCTAGAGAGTGATCCGACGCCAAGCAGAGAACTCTACCATTGATCCTTGTCAGTTTAAGATCTTGGAGATTTAATTTGTCAAACCTCTCACATGCCTCCCTCATCTCTTCTGGTGAAATTAAGCCAGTACCTATCCGCATGGATTTATTGTACATAGCATACAGATCGACTAAGGTTATCATCCCATACCCAATGCGTTCCTTGTTATCCTTGAATTCAGATATGGCGAACTCATATATATCTCTGGCAATTTCGTCCAAGAATGATGATTTGTTGCAAAATTTCTCCCTATCAATGATCAAAAGTGGCCTTTGAATCTCTTTACCATCACCAGTTAGTTTAGCTTTATGACCAGCATACAACGTTTCGATATCGTTGACCAAAGACATCAGTTTGTTCAGATCAGTGAGAGCGTTATTGAATAGGATATCGTTTTTCAGTAGCTGATTTTCTCTACTGCTCTCTAAGCTTGCAATCCCAACCTTGCTTGGCCTTGTTTCCAAAACGGGCAAATCGGAACTATGATCACTCTTAACTGGAACTCCATCAATGGAAACCAGGTTCTTATTAAAAAGCTGACTCATTTGGAAGCTTTTGAGGTCCTCTAGAGCTTTAGAAGTAGCTTGGGCAAATAAAAGCCCATCTGATTTACGAAAGCTCACTTGAACAAACTTGGCAGCATTATCCAGATCAACTTTTGCTGTCGATTCCTCTAGCTCCAAATGAACTCTTGAGTCCTTGAAAGCTCTAGGAGATCGAGACTCTCGTTTTTGCACGACTCCAGTCGGCAGTCTGGTCCCACAGATCTCACAATTCGTGATCTGTGGATGATTTATGAACGTGCAAGCGGGACAGGTATTCTCGTCTGTTACTTCCTGGTTCGCATCATCCCTCGATATATTTATTGAGCTCTTGGCCAGCTCATAATCTGCTGGAACACCACAGTTAATGCAAATAGGTACCGGATCTGTGCTTTCGGTGAAACTTCCCTCCATCTCATTAGTCACCATGCAGATAGGACATGACCAAGAGCTTGTCACAGTCTGGGTCTCTCGAGCAGAATTACCAGTAGTTCGGTCGTTGTCGCTTTTGAGGAAGAGGATCAGCCTAGCAGATCGTCTCAAGAATTTGGATGAGTATTGTAAGGACTCTATATCGTCCAATTCCAAACATACAGAGTTCTTCGTGGGCTGTAAATGATCCACGTAGATTATTCTTTGGGAAGTCAGAAAGATCCTGCCCCTCTGACAATTCAGAATCTTGGATTTGTCATTGTATAAGCCGACCGCTTGGTCAATAAGTATATCCTTTTCACCCTCTCGAAGAACAGGTTGACCTGAAGCTGCCACTTCGACAAAATGCCAGCAATCCATGGACTCAGTGAGCTATCCGAATACCAGTGAACCTATATTTGACTTGATGGTTCTTCTTGAAACTACTTTCACAAAAAGATCAATTTGGCCCTTGAAGATCTCAAACTGAAGAAAAAAAGTTGAGCGGTACGAGAATCGAACCCGTGTCCCCACCTTGGAAGGGTGGGATGATAACCACTACACTAACCGCCCAGCAAGTGTTGTTTTACTGAAGAACTGGAAATAGCAATAACCTTTGACACCAACCAGCCCACGAAGATGCTTTTCAGACAAACCCTAGTCTCTAGATCTCTTTCCATACATGCATATTATGTTACTATACAATAAGCTAGATTACGCTTCTTCTGCTGCCGCTTTGACCATATCCAAGAACTTTTCTTTCGAGACCTCCGTTATCAGTTGCTCTCTTTCGTCCTTATTCCGTATAGAACCTAAACCTGTATCGACCTGCTTAGCAGTGGTAACTTGAGTGGATAGAATCGCGTTGAAAAGCTTAACAACACCTTTACGGGCGATTTTCCTCAGCTTGGTCTCTTTCTCCAGGACGTTTCTGATCTCTTCTCCCGAGACCTCGTCGCTCACTGTTGGTATAATCTCCCGCTTTCTTGCCTTATTCAGTTGCTTCTTCTTTTCTGCCAGTATGGCTTTCTTTGCCTGCTGTTCCAATTTGTCTGCCTCGTTCTTCTTCAAGACCTTTTTGTTCCTGGCCATGATAGGATCCTTCCTGTCGTAAGCCTTCAAGTGTGATGTTAAAATGGCATTTACTGCGGTAGAGAAGTCTGCGGACCCGTCATCGTGCTTGCTCATCTTGGCCTTTTTCTTTCTCGGGAAGTCGTCCTCCTCCTCATTCTCTCCCTCTTCTTCACCATCACTTTCCTCTTCAGCTTCCTCCTCGTCGATCTCGCTCTCTGCATCTTCCTCCTCGACATCCTGTTCTTCAGCCTCTACACTCTGCACCTCTGCTACAGATTCTTTCTCAACTGCGTCATTTCTAGCTCTTTTTCTCTGCTTCAAATTCGTGTTACCAGCTCTCTTACTGACTCCCACCATCCTGGCCTTCACTGAACCAGTATACACTCTGGTGGCTCGATTCAATCGCTTGAATACACCTCTTCTTGCCAAATTTCATGAACTTCGGCTCATCGCATGAAATTTTTTGGCGACGTCAGAAAGCCGGGTACCAAAACAAGCGCCAAGGCGTTTCAAATCAGAACAAACACCAAGATGACCCATTAGATAAAACAAGTGGGATAAACTGTTGCAAATAGGCCTCCTGGATCAAGATCGAATAGCAGATTCGATTTGCTGGTATTGCTACATATGGAGATGGAGATACTTCCAACGACACCGACGAAGGTAGGACGGCATTCGAGCTCGATACCTTCTCCAAAAGTTGACTCGCATTCGCCAAAGCAGTACAAGCGGCGAAATACTACTACGCCACTGCCGCAGTTTGCTAATGAGACATTCACTCCGTCCACTCTGCCGAGCAGGGACGGGAAATCGCATTTGACTTCGTTCTACAAAGAAAATATAAGGGAACTGAACCAGTTACAGGACATCTTGTTTCAAAAGAAGGCCCTGCTGGACACTTTGACCGATCAGCTCAACGACTGTAAGACCAAATATGATGATGCAGAGTTTAAATGGGAGACTATGCGTGAAGAGAAGATGTTAAAGTATCAGCAGATTAATTTGAAGTCTAATGAGCTGGCCAAACTGAAGGAAGAACAAGAGTCAAAAAGAAAATTTATGAATGATGGCCATGAACTTCATATGCAGCAGTTGAAAGCTAAAAATGAGGCAGAATTGAATAAGATGGCTAACGAGTACCGTTCCAAGATTGAACTTCTGCGGTTTGCAAAGATAAAGAAGTTCCAAAATGAGAGAGACCTTTTATTGAATAACGTGGAAGAAGTGAGGAATAAGGCGTCAATGAATGGCGAAATCTTGAAGAATATGTTACAAGAATGCGACACAGTGCAATGTCGTGAAAAAGAGAAGTGGCTACAGGATTATCAAGAACGTTGGAACGAAAACACTACGGAAAATGTAAAGACTTCAGATCAAGTTGGGGCTTTGACGCGAGAGATTAACAATGTGCTGAAACCGAAAGCTGACGAAGAGAGTACCAAACTGGATCAAATAATGAAGAAATTCAATAGTTTGCAGGACAAACTTGCCGAATACGAGGCGGAGACAGCGGATTTGCGTGAGCAAACACTACAAAAAACTCGAGAAACGAGTGATTTTAAGAAATGTCAAGCAGAGTTGGAAGAGTATATTGCCAACACGAAAATCGAATTAGAACAGATACATGAAATCATGATCAAAGAGGAGACCATGAGAAGAACGCTTCATAACGAGTTGCAGGAATTGCGCGGTAACATAAGAGTCTTTTGCAGGGTACGTCCCCCTCTGCCGAAGGAAACTTCTCATGCTAGCTTTATCAATGTTCATACATTCAGTGACGATGCAGGCACGCAAACAATAGAGGTCAAGAGGGGAAGCGGTGCCACACCGCACGTCTTTAAGTTTGACAGGGTGTTTACGGAGAAAGAAACGAACCGCGATGTGTTTCAGGAAATTGGACAACTTGTTCAGAGTTCATTGGATGGTTACAACGTTTGCATATTCGCCTATGGTCAAACTGGATCCGGTAAGACTTACACGATGTTAAACGCCAATGACGGCATAATCCCAGCTACTATAAGCCATATTTTCAGCTGGACTAAAGATTTGAAAGAGCGCGGTTGGAGATACCAAGTCTCATGTCAGTTTATCGAGATATACAATGAAACAGTTGTGGATCTGTTTCGCGGGGAAAACAAGTCGGCCATGCCAGTGGAAGAGTCGAGTTCAAATTTGAAGCATGAAATAAGGCATAATACGGAGAGTAAAGAAACCACAATAACTAACGTAACTACGTGTCCTCTTGTTTCGGAGGATTCTGTCGATGGATTGCTCAAGAGAGCCAACAAATTAAGATCTACGGCATCGACGGCCTCCAACGAGCGGTCTTCTCGCTCACATAGTATTTTCATTGTGCAATTGAGCGGCAAGAACTTACTGACTGGCGAGACTTCGAAAGGGATCCTGAACTTGGTGGACCTAGCTGGCTCAGAGAGAATCAACACGTCGCAAGTGGTCGGGGAACGTCTCCGGGAGACGCAAAGTATCAATAAATCTCTGAGCTGCCTCGGTGACGTTATCCACGCGCTTGGGGGCTCCGACGCTTCGAAAAGGCATATCCCCTTCAGAAACTCCAAGCTGACGTACCTTTTACAGTATTCTCTCGCAGGCAACTCCAAGACGCTAATGTTTGTCAACATCTCTGGAAATCCCAGCCAAACGAATGAAACGCTCAATTCATTGAGGTTCGCCTCGAAAGTCAATTCGACCAAAGTGGCTCCGAGCATTACAAACAAGAGCCCTGTATAGATAGATGCATTGAATATTACAAAAATTGGTCTATGTACAAAATTTACACAGTCTATCCAGATGTATTGTCGTTTGACTCTTCCTTTTCAGTCAGGAAAGCCTGCAATCTTCGAATAGCCCAGTTCTTACCGATGAACTTAACCTCTGGATCAGAATCACCTTCAGTGGCCGTGTACTCTTTCCACCACTCTGGCGACTTGAATCTCGGGTCCTCCTCTGGAAAGTGGCAGTCCTGATGACGAATTCGCGCTAGGTTTGCCCTGAGCTCGGCAGCGAGTCTGCTTCGCAGACTCTGCGCCTCTTCACCGTACTTCAACTCATCGGACAAGTCATCGGGATGCTTGGGATCATGGTACTTCTCCACAAGCCCCTGCCACTCCTTCCGGTACTGTTCGATGACCGCATCATCGACCGGATCGCCCACGGTGACTTTAATCTCTGCTCCCAGATTAGCTGGAATATAACGCTTCAACCCAGAGCCAGCGTCCTCTTCGGACGCTATCTTCTCGAATCCTGTGCTAAAGATCGGCACGATGATCGGCGGCACAGTAGCCTCGAGGACCATTCTCGAAACTCCCCACTTGAAGTATCTCATCGAGTTTGAAAACGGAGGATGCAACTGCAGCACGAATCCCTCCGGATAGACGTGTATCCATGAAGGCTTGTAACGTCTCACCGGAGGAACATACTCTTCCCTGATGGCCTTAACCATTGGTGGAACCCTGGGCAGTGCAGATTCACGAACCACGCTGTGAGGAGTCCATTCGAGGTCCAGAGTGTCATCTGGACTCAGCAGTCTGATCGCAGCGTCGATGGAGCCCTGGAAAGGACCCACGCCGAACCTCTCCGTAGAGAGAACCTGACCCAGCGAGAAGAACGTTGCGAGAAACTTGTTCTGGAAGCAAACGTTGTTGGCACCAAGGCACCATCTGATGCTGTCGAGATCCCGGTAGGTCCGCCACGGGAACACCCCCCATATGAAAGGGTCGTCCACGACAGACATGTGGTTCATCATGGTCATGAGACTTCTGTTCTCGCGCTGCGAGCGCTCGATGGCCCTCTCAAGCTTATCGAAGCTCTTCAACTCGACGTTGTACAGCGTCTTCAGGATCAGTTTCGACACACCGATGGTCAGCATGCAGGTCCCGTAAGAGAAAAACCTCCAAGCAGAGCTCTGGCGTGGATACTCGTTCAAGAAGTCATCACCTCGCGACAGCACACCTGGCAGCGACATCCGGGACACCTTTCCTGTGCTGCTGCTCTTTTCGTTGATCAGTGCATCGTGGCAGTTCGGAAACTTTTCAACTCAGCCAGCACGCCCAGGACAAAGACCAATACAAAAGAGCCATAGAGCCACCGGTCGATGGAGAAGTACACCAACTGGAGAGACAAGGGCACTGGCATCGCGCCCTTCTTGCCCCCGACCGCTCGGCCGAGCAGCGCAGGACACACTGCGCTGCTCGTCGTTAAAACGGTCCTGGCATCACCGCTGATTGCGCTGTACTTGGCGAGCGGGTCCAAGAGAGTATTCCAAGTGATCTGCGTCTTCCTGTTCCACTGGAAAGTGGAAGTCGCAGTGCAAGGCGTCAAGCGGCGCCAGCTCAAGAATCAAGAACACTACCCACGCGCAAATAACATCTACATGTGCAACTCGTCGTCTGCCGCGGATGCGCACATCCTGGACACGATTGCCCAGGGCAAGTCTGCGTTCCTGGTTGCCAGCGAGAACCAGCTGTTCCGCATGGACAAGCGCCAGTACATGGCTTTTGCCCTAGACGGTTCACTAGACGTGAAGAGATTCGGTAAAGAGATACATAGCATGGATGTGCTAAGAGACCACGTGACCTTCGTGTTCCCCGAGGGCACGTGCTCGAACGGCAGGAGCGTGCTGCCCTTCGAGATCGACGAGCGACACGTGGCCGAGCTGCTGGGCGCGGAGCGGCTGGTGCAGGCGGTGCACGTGAAGATCACACCGTCGCTGGCCACGCCGCTGAGGGTGTCCCGGTGGGACTTTGTAGTCGGGGCAGCCGCCGAGGGCGTGCACGCGCGGGTCAGGATCCACGAGCCGCAGCAGCTGGCGCCCCTGGAGAACGTCCGGGCGGCGATGAACGAGGGTAACCGGTTCACCCTGGTCGCGCGGACGCTGGGCGCGGACGCCAAGAGAAAGTTTGTAGAAGCATACGAAACAAGTCAGTAGTAACCCGCGGAAGCGGCGGTCTCCGCCGCTTCCTGCAGTTTCCCCGTGTCACGGTCCAGAAACCAGCGGGAGGCCCTGAGCTCTGGGGGTTTCCCCCGCGGGAACAGCCGGCGCAGCACGGCCTCGTCGTCTTCGACCCGCTGGTACGCCAGCTTCTCGTTGGTCTGCCTGTACCGGTAGCGCAGCAGCTGCGCGAGCGGGATGACAAAGTCGTCGAGCGTGGTGTCGAGCACGGGCGGCAGCGCTCCGCGGCTCGCGTGCGCGAGCCGCGAAACGGCTTTCCGCAGGAACGCCGTTTTTTTGCGCTTGCCGCCGAGCGCCGGGTCCTGGAGCCGCGAGGCGGGGACGATCTGCGCGAGACACCGCGTCGCGCAGGCGACCATGCCGAGCGCCACGCCGCTCTGGTCGCGGCCGTACTGGTCCAGCGACAGCAGCAGGAACGCCAGTGCGTCCAGGTACGCAAGCACGGGTCCGCCCGCGACGTTACTCGCGGGCAGCTTGGCGGCTATGTCGCGGCACCCGATGACCAGCTTCGCGTACAGCGTGCTGTTGCGGCCCAGCTGGGCCACGTCGCCGTCCTGCAGGTCCAGCACCGCGTCGCGGTGCACGCGCGCCCGCAGCTTCGCCAGCGACAGCACCACGATCCCGAGCTGCTGCAGGAACTGCAACTCGAGCCGCGCGCCGGCAGTCACCCGGAACAGCGCGCGGGCGTCGTCCGCGGTGAGCCACCGCCCACATTGCTCCTCTGCAAACTCCAGCAGCCCGGCGCTCCGCCGCAGGTACCGCCCGCTGCCGCCCCAGGAGGCGGCCCCCTCGGCCGCGTACGCGGCCGCCAGTTGTTCCAGCGCGACTTCGCGCAGCCAGTAGGCCGAGTTTACGAGCGCGACGCCCGTTTCGCACGCCAGCTCGGTCGCAGGGGGGCCCGCATTGTCCAGCGCCAGCAGGGCGCCCGCGTACGCCACCAACGCGTCTGCGCGCGCTAGCGCGTCCCCGGCCCGCATACACTCGCTACGCAGCACTACGATCTCGGGCCACGCGTCCAGTGCGCCCGGCACCCGCTCTGCAAACCGCCACGGCAGCTCGCCTTCAAACCAGCTCATCGTCATACGTGCTTCACCGCGCGCGTTCTCGACCTGCTGGCGTGCTGCCAAGTACCATGAGCCCTGAGGCCCTGCGAACCCTGCAAGCAGCAGGGGGGGAAGCGAAGCTGCCCTGCTGCAACGTCGGTCGAGGACCACCGCTTCGCTCACCCGGGCTCGCTTGCCCTACTCGCTCGCGCCACTCCCGGCGGTTTCTTTTCGCCGCGCCCGGCGTCTTGATTGGCCCGCCCGGCGCTGCGCGGCGTCGCGGCTGCATCGGCACATCCACCCTTATCGACGCCCGCTCGCTCGCCAATCGATAAGAAGGCCCTGTTCACAGACCTCCCGATGAGCACACAGGCTTAACGAAGCGGCGGCTCAGCAGAGCCAGATGATAAAAAGATGGTGTCTTGAACCGTAACCACCACCCCGTCCCGTAACCGCGCACACCACTTTGGCGCATGAGCGAGGGCTACGTGTTGAAAGAAACCTACGACGGCGCGACCGTCGCGTTCATGGTGCTGGGCGCGTCGCTCGTGTTCGTGATGTGTCCCGGGCTCGGGTTCCTGTACTCGGGGCTCGCGCGACGCAAGTCGGCGCTGGCGCTCATCTGGGCCGTGCTCATGGCCACCCACGTCGCCATGCTGCAGTGGTACTTCTGGGGGTACTCTCTCGCGTTCTCCGCTACCGCCGTCGACAACAAGTTCATCGGCAACCTCGACTCGTTCGGGTTCCGCAACGTGTACGGCCAGACGGAGCCGGGCGCGGCGTACCCGGAGATAGCGTTTGCCGCGTTCCAGATGATGTTTCTGTGCGTGACGCTGAGCATCATTGCGGGCGCAACCGCCGAGCGCGGCCGCCTGCTGCCGCACATGGTGTTTCTGTTCGTGTTCGCCACGCTCGTGTACTGCCCGATTACGTACTGGATCTGGGCGCCCGGCGGCTGGGGGTACCAGTGGGGGGTGCTCGACTGGGCGGGCGGCGGGCCCGTGGAGATCCTGAGCGCTGTGGGCGGGTTTGTGTACTCGTACTTTCTGGGGCGCCGTAAGGAGAGCCTGCTGATCAACTTCCGCCCGCATAACGTGTCGATGGTGACGCTGGGAACGTCGCTGCTGTGGTTTGGGTGGCTTTTGTTCAATTCTGCCACTTCGCTTTCGCCCAACATGCGCTCCGTGTACGCGTTTATGAACACCAACATCAGCGCCATCACGGGCGGGATGACGTGGTGCTTGCTGGATTTCCGGCTCGAGCGCAAGTGGTCTACTGTGGGCCTATGTTCGGGAGTAATCTGTGGGCTCGTTGCGGCCACGCCCAGCTCGGGCTGCATCACCTTGTATGGCTCGCTGATCCAGGGCATCGTGGCCGGGGTCGTGTGTAACTTCTCGACCAAGATCAAGTACTACATGAAGGTCGACGACTCGCTGGACCTGTTGGCGGAGCACGGGATCGCGGGCATTGTTGGGCTGATCTTCAACGCGCTGTTCGGCGCGGACTGGGTGCTGGGGATGGACGGCGTGACCGACCACCGCGGCGGGTGGATCTCGCACAACTGGAAACAGATGTATAAGCAGATCGCGTATATCGCCGCGTGCGTCGGGTACTGCGCCGTGGTCACGGCGATCATCTGCTTCGTGCTCGACCGGATCCCGGGGCTGCAGCTGCGGGTTGACGAGGAGGCCGAGGCGCGCGGGCTCGACGAGGACCAGATCGGCGAGTTTGCGTACGACTACGTCGAGGTCCGGAGAGACTACTACCAGTGGGGGGTCGACACGGACAACAACCACACCGACCACGAGGCGCCGCACAGCATCACCGCCGACACCACTGCGTCTTCGGGCGAGGTCAACGCCGGGTTGGAAAAGACCCAGCACACTGCATGATGCTCGCATCAACGTGATTTATTAGGCATAAAATATCGGTAAGTAAAAAGATCAAGATTTTGATAGTGCACATGGAAAGGCATTTGAACGGGCCTGCCGGTGTGGATTTAAATTCTAAGTGGATCGAGTGCGAAAAAAAACTTTCGACCCCGGTGAGGATTGAACTCACGATCTTGCGATTAACAGTCGCACGCCTTAACCAGCTTGGCCACGGAGTCTCGTGTTCTTGATGTTTTGATACAGAAATTGAGCCCATAAACCAGATCAAAGCGGTCGTGCGTACAACCTCTGTGCTTCGCGTTGGTCTATGAATCTATGTGTTATTTAAATGACTTGGTCTATTTAGTTCTAAAAGTTGCCCTGCTCGATCACGGCCGAATATATCCCGTTTCTGGCTTCAGGGATCTTCGAGATCCATCTGCCCAATCTATGCTCTTTGCTGACACTGGCCAGGACACGGAACGTCTCCTTGTTATTCTTGCCGGCCTCTACGACCTGAATTTTAGTCACAACACCTTTGCAGTTGGACAGCTCGCCCAGCAGCTCAAACTGTCTCAGGTTTTCAGAGATTTTCCAAACCTTTATGGAGCCGTTCCACGAACCGGAGACGAAAACGTTCGAGTAGGGAATGGCGTGAATGGCCGTTATCCAGTATGGGTGCGACAACCGTTTCTCTTGTGCCTGTTTGCTTCTGGCTTTTTCTTCCGTTTCACCAGAAATCTTGGCAAGGTCCGGCTGAGGTGATTGTCCATGAGCAACCCTCACGGTGAAGACTGGTTTTTTCTTGGCCAATGACCAAAGTGAGATGTTACCGTTGTCTGAGCCCGTCACGAAATGGGAGTCATCGATCATGCTCACAACATCGATACTTCCTTCTGAGTAAAAAGTTGGAACTTCAGATGCATCGGGGTACACGAGTTTACCGTCCTCTGATTCCTTTGCATGCTCTTTCAGCCATTTTTTCGCAAGTCTTTCTGGATCGTCTCCACCTCTGAAAGTGAGTCTGGTTTCGTCAGGAATCTTCCACAGCATGGCGGTTCTATCACGGGATCCTACCGTTACACACCTTTCCAAAGACAGCGACGAAATGTCAGAAACCAGGTCATGATGACCATATAACGTCTCCAATTGAGAAAATTGATTCACAGAGTAAGTTCTTATTTTAAAATCGGCACACGATGCGTACAGTTGATCTGTGTTCTTTCTGAAAGTTAGAGACAGAACTTCACCTCGCCTATCTTTGGTAGGAATAACTTTGACTGGAGCAAGTGATTCTGCACTCCATATGATCAGCTTTCTGTCTCTTCCACCACTGATCACGTATTTGCCATCTGGAGAAGCCGCCACGGTAAGTATCTCATCATAATGTCCCTCTGTTGTATTCTCGAACTCATGCATGCTTTTTGGTTGGAATTTTGGTCCTCCCTTGGTATATTTGAGCTTCTTGGGCCTCTTGTTGAAATCGGTTATATCATATTTGGTTAATTGCAGGCTCTTGCTTACTGTGTACGCATAAATCTTGCCCTTATTCTTGTTACTCGTCTGTCCGTCTTCGTAACTGAATTTGTTCATTGGTGGCTGATAACAGCTTATGCAACTTAGATTTGTTTCTCCCACTCTGCTGAAACAGGTCTTGGCCTCCGAGAGCAGTAGACGATCAGCGATGAACCTATAGACACGCCCCTGTTGTTCGGCCACGTCCTCTTTCAGCCTAGATGCAATAATATCTTCATCCATCGCCTTAGCATCAAAGTTATTATAATCGTCAACTTCTTCATTCTGAGCTGAGAAATCCCCCAAAGAAGTTTTGTTGTCATCTAGAATACTCTTGGCATCTTCTTTAAGGTTCTCCAAATATTGCTTGGCCAGTCTTCTTCTCTTATCGGCAGGATTCTCCCCTTCAAATTCATCGTCTGAATCAATATCCTCACTATGATGGTCTTCATCAAGTCCATCTATCGAGCCGGAATCCTCATTCGATGAAGGATCTGTGATGTCCTCGTCGTTAACATCCGGTGTTCGGGACTCCTCGCGGAGTCTTCTTCTCTTGCTACCAATCTGAGCCATTGAGGAGCTTTCCTTATAAACACTAGAAGGATAAGTAGGATAAAAGCAAGCTAGATCGTTCAACTCACAGCAACTCAGTCTTTGATCTTGACAATTATTAAACTCATCTCATCGCTAATTCTGAAATTTTTCACTTTACATCGCGAAGTACGTCACCGGAGAGTGTCGCGTCACAAATCCTTGACACTATTTCTTAATTATTGATTATTTATTTGGGCTTCAAACCTAGCTTCCCGGGTTTCATTAACTTGTTTCACGAGAGTCGGTAACTCAGCTCTTTCTGCAATCTTGGATGCCGCAACAAGAGCTTTGTCCTGCTTGATCTCTTTAACTAGTGAATTTGTCATTCCCATATTTTGATCAGCACACGCACCTGCAAATAGTCTCAGAAGTGCTTTATCATAAGCCCAGTTCAAAGAGTCAAGAATCTCGTTTTCATTCCCAAAAACTTCACCGTCGTTGTCAACTGCGTCTTGGAGCAAAGTTGACAGAACTTTGGAACGCAGAAGCTCTTCCTCAGCGGCCATTGCGGGCGGTATGACAATCTCTGCATTCTCTTTAGCCTCTCCAGCAGCATCGTCAGAGTTCTCTTCGTCAACGGAACCCTCTGATTTGGATTTGCGTTTTTCATCTTCTTCTAGAATTCTACTCTTTACGAGAAGTGGAATCCTCATCTCCATTTCAGACGGTAAAGGAAGCGGAAAGTCCGGCCATATTTTCTTCCCCTTGACCAGTATACAGTTCAGTGTGTCGTAGTTAAGACCAAGAGGCCAGACGTGCACTTGAGTATTTTCCTTACCGCCAGACATCTTCCACAGTTCCATACTAGAATCCAGTACGGGAAGCCATCTGCTCTCTGAAGGCGATCTCCACTTGGAAAGTATCATTAGAACATTGTCAGACCCAAAGATACAAGGATCTCCATATGCCGAGAAGAATAAACTCTTCAAACCCACGGGATTGAATTTTACAAACTCCTTATCAACCTCAGTTCCAGCACTTGATAAAGTCTGTGGTAAGGTGACTGGTAAAGGACACTCTCTTTGGTAATATTTGGATGCAATAGGTGACTGCTCGAACAACGAATACGAAATTCCGTGAAATGGGGAATAGTGGACAGCAAAAACCTTATAGTCTTGCGCTGCAAGTGCTACAACCGGAGATACTTTTTCCACTGCGAGCGGGAGTCCGTGCTGATTGAATATTCTCATGTAGCCAACGGATGTTCCGATGAAAACTCTACGAGCGGTCGCAGCTATACTGGTTATTCTTTCTCCTTGTACTAAAGGTATCATTTTAGTCCAACTGGAATGCATCATGTTGTGAGACCTATAGTGCAGTATACCCGTTTTGGATTGTGCCAGTAAGGTACCATTCTCATTTAGCGAGCAAACGTCATAACCAAAGACGTCCTCGAAATGATATTCTCTGAAACGACCAATGTCGAAGAAAGAAACTGTGACACTATTTTGTTCGTTGCTTCTCACCACAGAAACGTAGCCAATATTGTTCATGGTCATATAGCGCCTGCCCCCAGGGCCAAAAGGCGTAGCTCCTTGCGAGATAGGTTTATACCGCAAAAATTGGGAAGCTGGATGAACACTCAGGATTGGAGTCGGCAGCTGAGCTTTCGGAGACTCTTGACGATGCTTTTTGTGAGAAACATAGCTTGCCCCATCATCATCGTCTATAAATTCGTCATCATTTTCAAAAGGATATTTCCTTTTATCGTTCTCATTCTGTGTGAAAATGTTCTCTGAATCGCTTTCATCCGCCAGTCCATTTGAGTTTGGTCTGTTTGCTGATGCTTCATCCACTTCACTGTCATCTAAATCCGAATCAACAAAAAGAGCATTATGTTTTGATTGCTGCTCTGTTGATGACCCAGCTTCATTTTCTGTCGAAGAAACTGACTCGACAATTCCTTTCACATTAATAATATCACCTGCCCAAGTCCCCAAGATAATATCAAGCGTCTTACCGTCTGCTTGAGGTTTCCAAACGAAACTCGTAATCTTGTGCTTGAAGCTCTTTCTGTATACTATCTCTGACGTTTGCCAGTTCCAAACGAATAAATTATCATTCAAATCAACAGAGGCGATATGATTTCCCATTAACGGATCGAACTGCAAATCGACAAATTGTGCTATTGAAAGGACCCAGTCCTTGAGTGTTTTCATCAAAGAATAGCCTTTAACATTGAAAATCTTGATTGTGCAGTCTGCACAAGGTAACGCAAATTGCAGGCCACTTGGATGCCAGGCAACTCGAGTGCAAATTCGATTCTCATCGCAGAATTCAGGGTCTGTAATATTCTGCTCTGTATCTTCCAGCGAGTCGGCATCTCCATTTGACGTTTTCGAGTTCTCATTCAAAGAATCACCATGCTGTGGACTCTTGTAGCTGTTTGTCGCTATATAGTCAGCCAGCTCATGCACTCTATGAGGTCTAGTAGAAGACACGGAGAAGAACTGGACCTTGCCGTTGACAAGTGAAATTGACAAAAGATTAGTTTTTGGTGTGTAGGACATCTGGTAAATCTGCTCGTCCACTTTCATGGAGCTCTTCTTGAGATTTTCCTCCTCCAGGTCAATTAAAAGCAGCTCCAGGTCATCACCACCTAGAACGGCCATCTTTCCCGAGTGTATAAAACAGCAATCCCGTAGTGGCAATGCAGATCTTGCCAGAAGCTTATCAGTTGACGTTCGAGGATCCAGCCAGAAACCGTCGCCCTTCATCGTCGTGATCAGATAGCGACCGTTGGGGTCACATTTCACTGAGCTCAGATTTTTCGAGATCTCCAAGATCTCAGGCTCTTCTTCAGGTTTATCCACTGGCAACAGCTTGGCCAATCCATTCTTGTTAGCCACACATAGCGTACTATAATCTGGCGTCAACGCAACCAATGTCTTCCCACCGTACTCGAAAACTGACTTTTCTACAATACTGGGCATTGCTCAAGGTATGCTGAGTCCTAACAGCTGGTTAAAACTTCTTAAAGCCACCTTATGACGCCTGACGTGTAAGCGATGTTGAAGGTAAAATATTACGCGTTCGCGTTACTCGTAAGAGCTTGAAATATTGCGAGACTAAAAGACTAGAAGAGTCATTATAGCCAGCTGCTGTGAGCTGATCCCAGTGTTTGAGACTTCTTTGATACAGCAGGCCTTTCAAGCTGACGCTGGATATGTACCTCTCAGATGAGGATGAGTTGAACCTAGAGCTTCCCACGGTGACCGAGATCAACAGAGACCTCTTTAGTACGGAAGTCGAGAAGCTACACAGTGATATCGATGCCTTCGATGTAGATGAATTCCTTCTGAGAAACAACTGCAATTTTATGTCTCTCGATTCCCTCATTGGAGACTTATCGAAACTGTCACAGAATATGGTGGGAGTACTTCTAGAGAAAGTGACCACCAAGTACAATGATTACCTTCGTTTCTGCGAGCCTTACATGGAGGATAATAACCGCAATGTAGGTGAGTTGCAGGAGATTATGGCAGACCTCAAGTCATTCAAGAAACGGTTAGAACAACTGACCACGAAGGATCTGGCAAGAACACAGGAAGTGATTGGCGATGCTGTAGACTACCTGCGCAAGCTGGATGAGATGTCACATCAATTGCAAAACCACCTGCGAATACCCGAAATGATCACTCTAGCGAGACAGGTGAGCAAGAGACTTCATGCGATGTGCGGTACCGAACCGCTGGAACAGCAACTTTGCACGGAATTGACCATCCAGTTGGGCTCCTTGATACACAAGATTCGTTCTCAACTGGAAGAACTGTCGGCAATGGACTCCACTTACGTGCATCACTTGCGCAATGAGTATCATGGTTTGCTGCAGGAATCCCAGATCTCGCTCAAGATACTTACCGACAGATGTCTCGAGGATCCCCAAAAGTTCAAACCATTAACTCAGGCATTACTATCCTTACTGTCGTCAAAGTCTGTGGCAGACCCAAATTCACAGGATTCTACGTAGGATAAGTAACTTTTGAATGGGGTAGCTGCTACACAGTGCAATTACTACCAATGGATCCAACACAGAATCTTTCAGCGAATTCTCGCCGCTGAGGCGCTAGATATCTGGGGAGGTGGGTACACACCAAGAGTGGTGGTATGCCATGCATCAAACTACGTTATAGCTCCCAGAAGCTTCTGAAAGGAATGCGAATCGTGCTCGCTTCATTACTTGGATGATCTGGCCGGCAAGGGACGCAAAATTTCCGCTCGCCTTAGGTCCAGCTGTAATTAAGACACATTGAGAGTGCCAAGGGTCTGATCAATCTTAAAAGGGCTTTTTAGTAGTCCAATCAGCTAATATACAGGATATACAGGTAGCTAGGTCAAGCTAAGGCTCCATTTATATAGGCGATGAGTATCACCGTGAACGAAGGCATTGAGTTTTTACTGGTACTGTGTTGATCATAAACAGTACGCTCGACTCGATAACACTGCAATTGACTGCTCAAATCATCGTCAGTCGAGCTTGAATGTTCAGCTTCGGAGCCACAAATAATAGCACAAGTGCATCAAGCGGTGGTACTGGTCTTTTTGGCAATAAACCCGCCGGTGGCAGTTCCTTTGGGTTTGGTCAAGGTGCCAACAATACCACTCAACCACAACAACAGAACGGCACTGGATTCTCTTTTGGAGGTGGTAATCAAGCAAGTACTGGAACTGGAGCAAATGCAGGTCTTTTTGGAGGCTCTCAGCAGAGCAATGCAGGATCTACTGGTTTATTTGGGAACCAATCGGGTGCCACAACGGGCCTATTCGGCAACAAACCGGCAGCAACTACAGGTCTATTCGGGCAACAGCAACAGCAGCAGCAGCAACAACAACCAGCCACTGGTGGCCTCTTTGGAAACAATAATCAGGCGGCAGGTGCTGCACAGGGTGGGCTATTTGGTAGCTCAAATCAAAACGCGCCCGTTAATCAAAACCAACTAGGTGGTGGGGGATTGTTTGGTAATAACAATCAAAACCAGGGCTTGACAACAGGCGGGTTGCTTGGGAACACTAATCAGAACCAAACAAATACAGGCGGTGGGCTTTTCGGGAACAACACTTCTGGTACCACAGGTGGTGGACTGTTTGGCAACACTAATCAAACCCAGACTGGCGCCGGAGGCTTTGGGACCGGTAGCCTTGGTACCACGGGAGGGACTGGGCTAGGCGGGGGTTTGTTTGGCAACAAACCAGCCGGGACTCCGGCTACTGGCGGTGGCCTCTTTGGAAGCAAGCCAGCAGGATCAACTACCGGAGGATTGTTTGGAAATCAAAAGACTACTACACCGGTAACGGGCGGTGGATTATTTGGAAGCAAACCACAGAATCAATCTACAGGTCTTTTCGGTGCCCCAAGTAACACAAACACAGGATTGTTCGGCGCTTCTCAGACCCAACAGAATCCACAGGCTCAAATTGGACAGTCTACTGGCTCAATTTTGAACAATAATGTTCAACCGTCATTTGCCTGGTCTCAGCCACAAACTAATCAACCCAATATCCAGCAGCAACAGCAACAACAGCAGCAACTACAACAACAACAACAGCAGCAGCAACAGCAATTCTCCTATTCTCAGCAATTACAATCGCAACAACAACTTTCGAACTATCCACAACAGATTCAAGAGCAGATCGTTAAATGCAAAAACTCATGGGATCCAACGTCAAATAAGACAAAATTGAAAGCATTTGTTTATAACAAGATCAATGAAGCCGACGCTTTGGCACTTAATAAGCCAATAAACATCCCTCAGGAAGAATGGGATGACGCTTTGGATAAGAGGCCATCTAACAATGTCGTACCCGCTGAAGTCCTTGGCTTCGAAGGTCTCAATCAAAGAACTCAGTTACAACGAGAAAACGTTGCCCAAGCCCGAGTTATACTCAACCAGATCCTCGAGAATACGACTCAACTGCAACAAAAGCATGAACTAGCCACAGCATCGAGAATTGTGAAAGCAAAATCGAGGAACACTCAAATTGTACGGAGAATCCTAGAATTGGGCACCAGACTATCTATACTTAAGAGTAGAGGTTTACCTCTCAGCGTCACGGAGGAGAAAATGTGGTCTCAATTTCAGTCTTTATTAGAGCGCAGTAATGATCCGGCAGGTCTAGGTAAGACTAACGAACTATGGGCACGTCTCGCAGTGCTGAAAGAACGCGCCAAGAATCTGTCTGAACAATTGGATAACACATTGGTTGTAATCTCCGAGAATGGTGGCAGCGTTTCAGAGACCTCCACTTATGGTAAGACCAACGACAAGGCAGCCGATGGGGAGGTTGAAAACAGGATTGACAAGATTGTTGAAACTCTAAGCAACCAACAGCGCGGTATCTATTATTTGAACGAAGTGCTCGAGAAAGATCATAAATTTGTGGATAAAGCATTGAAAACCAGTAAACGTACTGCGTAAGGGACTATGTAGTACATGAAATAATGTATCATTAATTTACAAAATACGAAGTCATTCTAATTGAAACCTTTGAAACCGTGCAATAGCATATCTAATCGATCCTGATCCTTGGGGTCTGGTTCAACATCCTCTGTAATCACATCATCCAGCCACTTTCTCAATGATCCGGGCATCGAATCAAGACTTTCATAGAGAACAGCCCTTATCCTCAGATAAGTATTTGAACTGATAGTTGGATCTTCTTTCACTTTCACCAACGAGTTCTGGCTCACTCTCGTACTCTCATCCTCTCGGAAGAACCTACTTCCTGCGTGATCCTTTAAATCGTATTGGCTCTTGGTTATGTTGCGGTTGTTTAGGACCACAGCATTGTTTTCACTGGTTACCACCGTCTTAACTGGTTGACCGTTAAACACCCATGGCGCTAAGTGGATCGCTACATGTTCTTCCTGCCAGTGATGACGTGTTAAACGCTTCTTCTTAGCCCACTGCCTCTGAAGCTTTAGTCGCAGTGCCTCCAGTCTATTATTACTAGGCTCCAGTGTAAAGTAATCCTCAATTGGAGGGCAAACAAGATCGGGAGGTTCCGACCGTAGCTTACCACTCATCTTGATTCCCTCAATACTGAACAATAATGGCGAAAGCACATTAACATCATAACACGATAATACCAAATCGATACCTGCATCCTGTCTCACAAAGGAGTTCGGTACCTTGGAGAGCGTAGGTTTGGCGTATAATACCTTGCAAAGCTTACTGATCTGCGACGTCACATAGTGACTCCACAGCAGCTCATTAGGTGCTGACTTGGTACCATGAAACAGGACCAACTTCAAAATCAAGCAATGCTTCTGTAGAAACTGGAGCTTGGATGACATTCCTCGGATCTAAACCCATCCTAAGTTGTCAACAGTGGTGATAGTCCTAGATTTTTCACTCTTAAATGATAACACTTTGATTATATATATTTACATGATCAAAAGCAAACTACACATGCAACTCTTTTACAACATATACACTTGGCAAGCAATGCAGTCTATTTCCATTGTCTCTTGATGAAATGCCACACCATTGGTGACACCCATAGTAGAGCACTGGCGTAAAGAGCGTTAACCAACGTTCTGTTGGTGGCTTGTTGGTGCAGTTTCTTCTCCTCTTCTGAGGGCTCTTGCTGAGGTAGACCGAACATTGCTCTAAGACGCTGGAAATTCACAGATAGGTCTGGATAAGTACCAGTTTGTTGCTTGTGTTTAGCTTAGTTGGTTGAAAAGTTTGAAATTTTTTTGATACTGGGTACTAATTTGAAAAAAGGATGGTAGTGGGCTCAATAGACATAAGAGATATAACTATAAGAGCCTCTGATAGGTATTCTAGTCGGATCCAGCATATACTATGAGTAGTTTTGACGCTATGGAGGCTGTTGACAAGTCTGTGTCGCCTCCGATGATGGACCAGGAGAGCGGGAATGAGTTTAATAATGGTGAAGTTGAAAGACAACGTAGACACATCGACACAGCAGCATCAGACGACGAAGGGGATTTGGATGGGAATAGGAAAGTTAGAGAGATGCCCAGTGTGTCCTCTGGGACTTTGGAGATCGATGGTTCTCTTCGTAGTCGCCAGGAGCTGGAAGAGAAACTGGATCGAATCGTGAAGAAGCCCAAGGCTAGAAGAACCAGAAGGGATGAAGATGACTTGGAGCAATATTTGGATGAAAAGATCCTGAGATTGAAAGATGAAATGAATATAGCAGCTCAAATGGACATTGAAACGCTGAACAAGAGAATAGAAACGGGCGATAACTCTTTGATCGTTATGCAAAAGGTAAAGCTTCTTCCCAAAGTGGTGAGTGTACTGGCGAAGGCCAATCTGGCAGATACCATCTTGGATAATAATTTGTTACAAAGTGTGAGAATTTGGTTAGAGCCATTACCGGATGGATCACTGCCATCGTTTGAGATTCAAAAATCGTTATTTGCAGCTTTGGAGAAGCTGCCCATCAAGACAGAACATTTGAAAGAGAGTGGGCTGGGTAGGGTGGTCATCTTTTACACAAAGTCAAAGAGAGTTGAGCCGCAATTGGCCCGTTTGGCTGATAGGATCATCGCTGAATGGACAAGGCCTATTATTGGTGCTTCGGACAACTACAGGGATAAGAGAATCATGCAATTAGAGTTTGATGCAGAGAAATCAAGAAGGAAGTCTGCGCTCGATACTGCCAAGACCAGAAAGAAGAAGTCTGGCAAACGTGTAGCTCCGGGAGGTTCGTCTGCTCAATCTTTATACGAACAGGCAGCCGCTAGACGGAACAGGGCTGCAGCTCCTGCTCAAACTACTACCGATTACAAATATGCCCCAGTGAGCAGCCTAAATTCAGTATCTGGTACCGCTAGAACCGCTGGTGTCGGTTCCACTTTGAATAACAGTGAAATGTATAAGAGGTTGACCTCTAGGTTGAACAAGACCAAGAGAGCCAAATAAGTAGTGAAGCAATCCTATGTAGTAATAATGTGAATGAAGCGGAAGATGAAATAAGATGTGCAACTTTAAAATTTATACATTTTCCTCAAGTAATTAGTAGACGTAAATTGTTTGAAGGTCTTCAACATGTCAAGGAAATTGCTGGAGACTAAGATACAAAGAGAAAACAGAAATGCAACAATGGCATCCTTTTGAATTTCTTTGAATTGCTTATGATCTTGGCTTCTCCTTCTTTTCCTTCCACAAAGCCAACAAGGAGACACCAGAGACCTTAACGACCTTGAATCTGACACCTGGAATATCACCCTTAGCCTTACCCTTTCTACCGAAACCGGCTAGCAAGACTTCGTCGTTTTCATCAACAAAGTTCAAACAACCATCGTTTGGAACAAAAGCAGTGACTTTCTTACCGTTCTTGATCAATTGAACTCTGACACACTTTCTAATGGCAGAGTTTGGTTGCTTGGATTCAATACCCAACTTTTCCAAAACGATACCTTTAGCGTGGGAAGAACCACCAAATGGAGAAGACTTGAAAGCAGTACCCAATAATCTCTTCTTGTAGTTGTTTTCGGCCCAACGGTTGTTTCTTCTGTGGACACGCAACTTTCTAGCGGAGTTCAAACCTCTTGGCTTACCCTTACCCATCTTTGGTTGTTGATAATTGTTCTTGCTGAGTTAAGACTTCAAAAGCAGTCAGATTCGTCTTGTTCAACACACTATTTCATCAATATTTCAAACCCAGAGTGTATCCCACTCCCGTTGGAACACCGATCCCAGTGCGACAGGTGTCTAACCGGCACCGCTTGGTGAGACCTCCCGTCTGGGAGGTCTGCCTGGACGGGCGGACTGGCTCTGCCTAACCAGAACGGAGCGTAGGAGGAGAGCCTGTCTAGCCAGACCTGGCTTAGGCAGAGCTCGCCGCGTTGCTGGGCACCACCGCTGGCCGCGGAATCGTACCTATCCATAAGCGACGCAAAAAAATGAAACATTTCTCGGATCAGGGATGTCTGGGTTATTTCCACTAAACAGTCACTTGAAATTGTGTCAATCAATTCAATGTCAAGGGCAGTCATAAAAGAGTCATGGTAGGTGGCAGTTGGAATGGTTCTGCGTGGGGATATGGTAGCTGAAGAGACAATTGGCAAATATTCCAAGGTGGTTGTAGCCCGCTATCTTCGAGAGAATGGGTTTCCGGAAGCGCTGAAGGCGTTCTCAAGGGAATGCTCTATGTCATTCCAAGAGATCGCTGATGAGAAAGAGGCAAGTGTCGAGTCATTGGAGAGCATCATCGCAGAGAGAATTGCGTATGTAGATAGAGATTTAGATGAGCGGTTAGGGAAACTAGCCGTCGAGGATGGCGGTGAAGTTGATTCTGCGATTGGAGTGCATAATGCAGAGTTCAAGGCTGTGGAAGTCGTGGCTCGCAAAGGATCGTTAGCAATTGGCGCTCAATTCAGTGGGGCCGGTGATGCTCTGTTATTATCTTATGCTGATCGTGTGATTGACAGGTACGACGGTAATTGGCGATTGAAGAGTCACCTAGATGTCTCGGAACAAAAGTTTGGGGCCGTTAAGCTTTCTGGTTTCATCTTAAACAGTGATATCTTCTATCTATGTGGTCTCGATGGATCATTTGTGGTTTACGAGGACTCTTCCTGCCCTGGATCGAAGTTGCGTTGTAAACTGCACCAGAGAATGATAACCCACATTCAATTCTACGCTCTCGAGATACAGAACTCATGGTTGGTAGTGTCGTGTGGTTTAGACAACTACTTACGTGTGCATAAGCTCGAATTTACCGCTAATGGCCCTCAAATCGAGCCTATGTCCAGCGAGAAACTTCTTTCTGCATGTTCTTCGCTACTGTTGGCTTCTCACGACAAGAAACCCCTGATCTTCGTAACGAGATCAGAGTTTACGCATGTTGTATGTTATAGTATTGAATCGGAAGACTATGGGCTGGCGGAGAACTACAGGATTGCTCTGAACAACGCCGAGTTTAGCACTTTCTCCTTCAACGTCAGAGACATGATCTTTATCGGGCAAATTGATGATTCGGGAACGCCCATAGTCTCCAAAGGCAGCTCATTGCTCGTGGCGACTTCTCATGCTCCTTACATGCGGCTGATAGCAGTGGAAATTCCTCTAGCTGCTCCAAAGACGACTACTATATGTTACAACCAAATTCTGCGAAACATCCCGACCGAAGTCTACCAAGACTCCTTTTCTGAGCCGATTCTTAAACTTATTCCCAACAGTAGAGAAGTGCTTGTCGGCGACAGTAGCGGAGTGTACGCTGTAGATACCTTAACAGGTCGGTCTTGGTTGCTGGATTTACCAACCGTAGTGAAGGGATCAAGGGTGAAATGTATGGATCTCAACGGAGATGGAACCAAGCTGGTTGCCGCATATTCTGATAAGACTGTAGCTGCCTTTGATATAATTATATAATATGAAAATTTAAAGGCAGATAGTTGATTGAATAGTTCTAAAAAATCAATAATATACAGTCAAGCAAGCGACACGATGACTACGATTCAGCCCTTTGAGGCCACTGACTTGTTCAATCTAAGTGATGTGAATCTAGATATTCTGACAGAGAACTTCCCATTAGAGTTTTACTTCGAATACCTTATACTATGGCCTGAGCTCTTCTTCAAGAGCGTAGAGATGACATCGCAAGACGAACTTCGAAATATATCAGGTTATATGATGGCCAAGACGGAGGGTAAGGGCTCTCTATGGCATTCGCACATAACTGCAGTGACTGTAGCGCCAAGTTTTAGACGGATCTCGCTAGCCTCAATGCTTTGCCAAGCATTGGAAGCCATCACAGACTCGAAACCACATGAAGTCAACTTCATTGATCTCTTTGTTAAATGCAATAACAGTCTGGCCATAAAGCTCTATGAGAAATTGGGCTACAGTGTGTATAGGCGAGTCATTGGTTATTACAACTCAAGCGAAGATGGATATCCAGCTAATCTCAAATCTGTAAACGACGACAAGGATGCCTTTGATATGAGAAAGAGCATGCAAAGGGATCAAAATCGAAGCATAAGGGCGGATGGCAGAAAGCACAAATGCTATCCTCACGATGTCAGATTTTAGACAGAATCATTAAACTTTTAATCTACATAATGAGCAACTTGTGGAAAAGTCAGGATTTGGATATCTCGGCCATTTAAAACTCAATTTGTGGTGCACGAGAGAATTGACCATTTTGATTATCATCTTGATAATTATTTCTGTTCTGGAAGCCTCCTCTGTTACCTCTGCCTCTATTACCCCTTCCTCTGCCGCCTCTTCCGCCTCTTCCTCTACCACCACGACCAAATCTTGGCCTAGCAGAAGCCTGACCGAAGGTGTCCATGTTCATGGCCTTCTCCTCCTGCCACCTAATGTTACTGCCAGTATCGGTGGAGGTCGAGATGTTGTCGAAGAAAGAAGACTTCTTGTTGTAAAATTGCTCAGGATTGGCCTCTTCGGTTGATACAGGCTCACTCTTGACCTCTTCAGCGCCTGCATTTTCAGCATCATCCCTCACAAATCTGGCATTGTTGGTCTGAAAGTCGAAGTCCTCCTTTGGAATCTCAACTTTCCTGTTCTGATGACGCCTTTGACTCTCAGGTGCTGGTCTTGGTTGCTGCTCCTGACGTTGAGGAGCCGCATTGTGTTGTGTAGGTGCGACTTTCACCGCAGCAGGTTCGCTAGCGGTGGGTTCAGGAGCGTAAACTCCATAACCGGTCACAGCAGCTGGAACTTGTGTCTGGGATTGTTGCTGCTGAGGCTGCGGTGGTTGTATGACGTTCTGAGGTGGTAAGACAGGCTGCACGTCCTCCAATTTTACATCTAGAATACTCAAATCCTTCACCTCGTTACCATTGAACTTGACACTCTTGTAAACAGTAGGATTTGGATAGATATCTTCAGGCCCCCAGCTCTTACGTCCCTCAGTACCAAAGCAACGGACGTTCTGCAACGTTACCGTTCCCTTCTCGGAATCGATCTCTTCCAGCAACCCAACATATCGGTTATCCGTCACAGAGATCAACGAGATGGTCTTGCCAATGTATTGCGACATACCAAAACTCAACTATCGTGTCTAGAAGCCCTCAGATCAGCTCTCTATTCCTCTCTTACGGGCTTTAATGGCTGTTTAGTGAGCTAAAAAGTTTCGTTAGTAAAGATGCTCGTGCCAGAAGCCCTTACAAGGAAAGTCTCGAGAAGTGGTTGTCTGAACAACACTGACCGGGCCTGAGATCAGATAATTGGCTTTCGAAGGAACTCGACTTGATTTAGTCAATCAGGAATTGATATTAAGATAGTTGACAGAGTCAGACGAGGAAAATGGCAACATTGGAAGCGGCGTTCACAGGAGCTGTGGCCTCTTCACTTGCCAATGTGGTAGTGTATCCACTAGATCTAGCCAAGACCTTATTGCAGACCCAATTGAAGGAGACTGGAGATGAAGAAGCTGGGATCAAGAAGGAAACTGAGTATACAAATGCTATCGACTGCATTTGGAAGGTCTTCAAGGAGAGAGGTCTTAGTGGGTTGTACCAGGGGATGTCCACGTCGATTTTGGGCAATTTCATTCAAAGCTTTTGCTACTTCTTTTGCTATACATTTCTAAGAAGGTATTACTATGCGATCAAGCTACTGAAGTCTAAGGGCAGGGGGAAGTTGAAATTCTCCACCATCGAGGAATTGGCCCTTGGGATTGCAGCCGCAGCTACATCTCAACTATTCACCAACCCCATTTCTGTGATTTCCACGCGGCAGCAGACCGCTAGTTCGATAAAAGCTGATGACACTAGGGCAATCAATGTGGCAAAGCAGATCATGAAAGAGAACAATGGTGACTTACGCGCATTCTGGAAAGGTTTGAAAGTCTCCTTGGTTCTCACCATCAACCCTTCGATCACGTATGCCTCCTACCAAAAGTTGAAGAGCTTCTTATTTTCTGTGGATGAATTCACTGATGTCGGCCTGACTGCCAGACAGAATTTCCTATTGGGTGTTTTGTCCAAGATGATCTCCACCGTAATCACCCAACCATTGATTGTCTCTAAAGTTTCCCTACAGCGGGCTGGTTCTCACTTCAAGAACTTTCAGCAAGTCATCTACTACCTCTACAAGAACGAGGGCATTGTTGCGTTGTGGAAAGGTCTGAGACCACAGCTTGCTAAGGGTGTCCTTGTCCAAGGTTTACTGTTCATGTTCAAGGGAGAGCTCACCAAAGAACTGAGGAAATTGGTTTTTCTGTATTCCACCTTTCACTTGACTAAAAATAAAAACCTGAACCAATAAATATTGACAAACTAGCTTGCGTATTCGTATGAACCACCTACAGTCTTGAACTCTTCTAAGAATTTATTGATCTTCTCGAACTCAGCATCTGTTATCTGTCCCTTAGTCTCATCCAGGTTCTCTTCCACCCTCTTGACACTGGACCCACTAGGGATGGGCAGCAGATGGGTATTTGCACACTTCTTAGTAGTATTCCAGTGTTTGACCCATCCCAGGGCCAGTTGAGGAAGACTAATTCTTTCACTTTCAGGTCTTTGCTTGATGACTTCATTCTGCAAGTAATCAATCAATCTTAAATTGTGCTTCAAACTATCATCTTTAAACCTCTGTAACTGGTTTCTGAAGTCACCAGCTGGTATATCGCTGCTGCTAGTGATTGTTCCCGTGAGCAGACCTCTGCCCAAAGGTGAATAAATAATAGTAACAAGGTGTAGGTCGTTCGTAGCCTGTAGAACCCCGTTGGTCAAGATTGCTGGGGTGAACATGGAGAGTTCAACCTCGACACAGACTAAATACTTGCTCCAATCCTTGGCCACAGCACGAATTTGCTCTGCGTTCACCTCACTCAAGGAGATGCCACCAATGGCACCATTCTCGACCATTTCAGCCAACGCCTCGAAGGTCTCGTACGGATAAGTTTGACCATCGGTACATAGGGCCAGGTCCAGTCTGGCAGGCTCGAAGACGTCAATGAATCCTCCAATGGCTTCGACACAGTTCTCAACACTCTTCACAACATCGTCGTGCTTCCCTTTAGCTGCAAACTTCTCAATGTCGTAAGCTCCCTTGCAACTGATTAAGGTATCCTTTCTCAACTCAGGGTATTTTGCAAAGAAATCCTTCACGTAGCGCAAGTTGGCAAAGTCTGGTCCGTAAAACTCACCCACGTTGAAGAATGCCTTGTGGCCATGCGATTTAGCAATCTCAATGACCCTCTTCATGGCTCCGAACGCCTGAGCTTGAGGGATAGGCTCGGCCCTCCAGGTCAGCGACATCAGGCCATAGCCGGTGTCAATGCTCGACAGTTCCTGCTTTAGTTTGGTGGTCAAGGGTGCTTCAGTCATTGGTAGCTTGATAACGAACTTATTGCGATGAAAGTTCGAGGCAATTTATCACCTACAGTTTATATACAAAGTTCCGTTCCGAAGAGCCCGATCCCTATTAATAATCCGCTACTTCAATTCAGCTACGTAAATGTTGGGCTCGATCTATTGACCGTCTAACGGCCACCTAAAGGATCACATGAAGCTCGTTGTCGCTCAGTTCTTGCCTTGAGTGGTTGGCTTTGCGTCCTGTTTTTCTTGTTGGTCGACCTCGTCCAAGTTCAATTGATCTCTGACCCTCACGATAGCGTTTTTCTCCTGCTGCTCTTCCTCCTTCATGATTTCTTCTTGCTCCTTCAATTGGACCAGCTTCTGCTTTGGCGAAACATCATCCTCCCGGACAACGTTGACCTTGACTTCGTGGTACAATTCATCGGGAATACCACTCAGAACGTCACAGAGTGCATCGTATAGAGATTTCTTCGAGGTGATCTCACCGTAGTTGTACGCGGTGGCCATGATCAGTAGCGTAGAGGGGATCTTGTCCTTTAGTCTCATGTTGAGCCAAATTCTCAGGTTGTCTCTCAAGACCGATTCCTCGACGTTGCTGCACTTGATACCCCTGGAAGCGCAAGCATTGAACAGTTCAGCGGAGCTGAGCTGCTCAACGCCCTCGTAGTAAATCGACAGATCATCCTTCTTCAGTTCGAGCATCTTGTATCTGATACGGTAACGCAGCATGACATCGGTACCGAAGGGTTGCAAGTTGATGTACTTGGCCAGCGCCACCAAATAGGATCTGGTGACGTTGTCCAGCACTGTATCGTCCTTAAACAGTCTGGCGACTTGGATCAACTGTTGGCGTGACTCGGGCTCGCCTGTCGCGCGCACATGCTGGTAGAACTGGTTGAACACTGCTTTTTGCTCATCAGATATGTCAGCTGGCTTGAAATGAGAGATATCTCCCTTGATGATACCAGCGACCAATTTCCTAGTCTTTCTCAAGTTCTCCAGCTTGGACTGCTTGTCCTTCTTCGACTCGTAAGTGGACGGTAGCATGTTTGGGAACAGCTTCAGCGCAATTGGCAAGAGTAGCTCTGCAAATGGCACAAGAACAAATGCTGCAAAAGGAACCAATCTCACAATGTCCTGCGTAGTTCTCTTTAATTGCAAAAGTTCTCTCCTAGACAGCTCGTAACCAGCAGAGAGTTTCATGAGAAGCTTAAAAGATATCTTTATCTCCAAACCCAACAGTTTGGTACCATCTCTGTAGTGTACAGCTTCGTGCTTGATCCTGGCCCACAACGAAGGCTTCGCAGCCTTCTCGACTGCCGGAACCTTGGCTTCTTCAGCCACCGGAGGTTTAGGAGGTTCGGAAGAGCTGCTGGAGTTCAATCTGACCAATTGCAGCTGCTGCGGAAGAATTGTGTGCTGAACAGCTGTATACTTATTGAAAACCCTGTGTGAACCCACAGGTGACATCGCATTACCGATAATCGCATTGCGGGCTCCAGCACGTCTAATTGTTGCCAGGGAAGTTAGTCTTAGCATCTTGCTCTCACCTAGTCCAAGTCTGATCCTCGAAAGAGTTTGGTCGAATCTAGTAGCTCTTCCTCGTGGCCACCGATGCGTTTTATTCATCTTCGATTGTTAAAGCCTCCAATATGCCGAGGCGGACATGACAAATGTAATGCCCAGGACTAGAAAGGTATTTTTTAATCACTCGCGATAGAATGGGTCAATCAAGCTTCTATTGGCTAGCTATACCGCCTAAAATGTCGCTTGAGTCTGCCCTCTTGTATGGCATCTCGATCTTGTCGCTTCTATGCTAAGAAAGCCTATTCTGTAGCGGGTCTTGGCACTGATGTAGCCTTCTTGGCAAAGCCAGGGTTGCCGATCTGCAATTGTCTGATCTGCTTGGTAATCGTAAGCACTGGAGTTCCAGCAGAGAGTTCTTTTCTCGAGGAGAGCTCCTGTGCTTTCATGTAGGCGAGCAGGGCAGAAGAATGAGTTCTTTAGCAGAAAGTATCGGATAAGCTGCC
This sequence comes from Torulaspora maleeae, assembly GCA_003708055.3. NCBI lineage: Eukaryota > Fungi > Ascomycota > Saccharomycetes > Saccharomycetales > Saccharomycetaceae > Torulaspora > Torulaspora maleeae. Next base: position 404,555 of record PPNA03000004.1, on the reverse strand, counting down.
TTGCAAGAATTTAAGACATTTGTGTTCTGGCGTTTCAGGCCTTCTTGTACTGCAGTAATAGATCGCTGAATAACTTGGCATTTTGGCTGATTCTAGCGTAGCCGCCCGCTTTGAAGGTTGATCTAAGTTCCGGCTGAGGATTCCGATTCTGCTGTCTGCGAAGAGCGAGCTAGGCGCTTCCCAGTTCTTTTAAACTGCAAGGGCAGCAGGTCCCTTTCGCGATTGACTCGTTAGAGATCGTTCCCTACAAATATATATACACTTGGACATTTAAACATTAGGACTGCCGTCGAGCACCAGGGTTCTGGCAACTTAGTAAGTACTCCTGCTTTTATTGCTGCTGGACTTGAGCAAAGTCTTGAAACCGTTGCACAGCTGGATGACACTGGGATAGTTGTAATTAACCAAGAAGAAACCTGTGTGAGTCAACTTCACGTTCCAGGTGTAAAGCTTGCTTTGTGCGTTTAGTTTGAACATCAAATAGAACCAGCCAGGGTTGCTATAGTTGAAACAGAAATAGTAGACAGATCTGTTGGGGTTGACCTTGGAGTAATCCTCGATGAATTTGATAACTTCTTTCTTGTTACCGCGTTTGAACTTTTCATTCGAAGTGATCTCGTTCAATAGCCGCACTTTGTTTTGCAAGTATTCGACAATGATTTGATCCAGATCATGGTACCTTTGGTTTTCAACCACTAGGACTCTACCAAGAGCCAGGGGATTCTCTTTCTCAAGTTCCTGTATATCGATGTGCTGGAAAAGATCCTTGTCAAGCTTCCACGTAATGACCAAATGGTCGTCACCTCGACTTGACTGTCTGATGACGAAATCACCACGCTCTTTACTCCTCAGATAGTCCTCTGCCTGTTTACCATTGAATGGGACATAGTAAGGATGGTTGATCACACGATGAGTTCTCTTGGCACGAGCCTCTGCCATCGTTATCTTTTTCTCCTCTTCCGAGTCTTCTAACTCCTGCTTCAAGTCCCAAATGGAGGGATCTTTACTATAATTGACTGGCACGTATTGGTGTTTGACGTCATGCTCAAGTAGAGACACTTCGGCTGTTATATTTTCGTAGTCAATGAAAACAACCTTTGAAGGATACGTTTTACCAATTTCGTAAATGTCCCCTGGTGGTCTCTTGTATTGTGCGCCCGCATGACGTTGAGCATTGACAATGCACTCCACGAGAGAATTGGTGACACAGATCACATCGTTGTGTCTGAACCTTTCAACTCTGACAGGCACGATGGCTCCTTTGAAGAATGTCTTCTCGTTTTCTCCCGTTAAACTTTGGAAAATCTCTTCACCGTGCAAAGGATGGAAATCGTTTCTCAGCTCTTCGAAACCATCCAAAAGCTCCAATACAATCGTGTTCAAATTGTTCAATTTCCTTTGGCCGGTGTTTTTCTCCAACTCTTCAGCGTAGGATTCCAAGTTCAATGATTCCAACTTAGACCTGCGATCAGGATCCTCTCTCAGAACTTCAATGAACTCGCTCATTGTTCCTTGTTCTTCCTTTTCTGCAATAGCATCTGGATCATACTCAAGGGCATCGGCAGCTACCTTGGTTGCCAGGTGATAGTCCTCAGGATGAATTCTGGTACTGTCAAGCTGGTCATGCTCTAGATCTTCGTACTTCTGTCTCTTTTCATTCCATGATATGTATAAGAAACCCGCCGAATTCATGAAAATTGTCTTGTGCAGAATGTCATGAGTGATTAATTGTTGGCGAGCCAAGAGAGGTTCGTTTAATCTCTGTAGAGATTCTAGGAAGTCTATCGCCTTACGTTTACCGAATCCTGAAATGTATTTCAACGAGCTAGCATAATAAGGGTTATCAGTAGCTCTATTGACCTCAACACCTACGAGATTGACAATATCCACGAACGCAGTCTCCAATGCTTTGAGGAACTTCTCTCTGGGTAGTAAAGACTGATGGGGATGAATTGCGAGTGATCCCAGCTCCTCAGTTGAAAGGTTGGCGTACTCACTCAGAGGTGAATGCATATAACGGCCAAGGGCGATACAGTACTTGACAAGGGGGGGTTTGTTGGGAAATTCTTGGGTTGCCCTCTCAGAATTTTGGTAGCGAACAGCCACTTCATCTTCGACGTAGATGATTGGAATAGTGTGCCCCCTGTTGTCAACAACTTGTTTCTTGTGAATGACTTCCTGTAATCTCTTGTAAAATCTCTGGGTTTTTGGGTTAGGCCCATTGATCCCGATGGCATTGGGCTGACAGTTCTGAATGATTTCGTCTAGCGTGTCTTCGAATTTCTCAGGATTTGACCGGTCAAAAGGATTGTCAACTATCTTGTAATCTCTCACATATTCACCTTTACGGTTCAGGAAAACTGCGATAATGGCGTCCGCACCGAATCTACCTTGCCCGCAAGTCAAGGTCAAGACTTTTGGAATTTTCGGATCCTTATTGTTTGGAATGAAAGGAGCTTGATCAAGCTTTGTCATAAATTTATGCCTGATAGTCTTAGCCACCAACTTTTCACATGTCTTGGAAAGATCATCCTTAATCTCACGAGAAATATCAGAAAAAATCTGCTCCATTGCTCGGTCGAAAGCTGACTTACGGAAATTGTTCCATTCGGTTGCCAGCTGAGATGTATTTGTCGTTTCCAAGGCTATTTGAAACATGTGATCCACGTATTGCGACTGAGATGACATATGTAGTTTCACATTCAAGAGGTTCAACGATTCAGCTTCCAACATACGCAGAAAAACATCAGGATCTCTTCTGAAATGTTGAGGAGTCCTATTGATGGCGTATTTGATATCTTCATATATCGAACCCTTTTGGATCTCTCTTTTACCTTTTGAAGTCAGTACCACATCTGCCAGATAGTATTTGTAGAAATCTGATCTGACTTTTTCTCTAACCTTTGTATTCTTGGATATTTCAAGAGCATAATATTTCTTCACTGTATCGAGGGCCAAATTGGTGTTGGAAGTAAAGACTTGCAGGTCTGCGCTGTTTGCACTCAATATACTTTCGATGACATCCAGTGGCTTCAAACTTGGATGATCTACTGGAATATGGATTTGATGTTGCGAACTAATGTTCTCTCCAACTTGTTCAGCTCTAATTCCAATATCACTGATAGCCTGATAAAGAGCACTTGACTTAAATTTCTCGTAGCTTGAGTTCTTCAAGTGCTTTTTACCTGAATTTCTTGATAGAAAGTCATTGATTTCGTGGGCATATTTGAACTCGACAAAGTTGTAAACATCCTGTAGCGAATTCAACTCGGCTGTGGAACCCGTCGTTTGATTCTTAAAGTATTCATCTACAATGGGATCGCTGATGTTCAATTCTTGGTAAAACCTCTTCACATAATCTCTTTTATAGATAACACTGTGAAACTCAATATCCAGACTGACAATTTCCCAAAGATCATCTTCTGTTAGCACAAACCCGTCCTTATCCCTCGAGGAGATGTAGTTACGACGATAAGCGTAAATGAAAGGCACTTCCAAATTTTCCTGTGAGATAAACTTGATAGCGTTTCCAATGCATTCTTTGAACTCTGTCAAATCGTAGGATGGATCGAAGTTCTTCTCAACAGAAATTTTGTCGTTGATCCAGTTCTTTTCCAATTCCTGGTCCTCGGCAGTAAGCTCATTGTAATTTGTTAAACCTGCTCTCAGTTCCTGATATCTTTCTGGAATGTCTGCTCTCCTGATAACCATATCTTCGTCTGTCATCAAGTTTCTTTTCAAGTCTTGCAAATCATAGATATCTTGCAAAGTAATTTTCTTCTTCTCAGTCTTGGTAGACAGACCGTCCTCAGCTTCTTCGCCCTCTTCAGCCCCAGTATCTTTCAAGAAACCTTGATCAAGCTCTTCATTTTCAATTTCCAAAGCCCAGTCGTAATCATGACCGTCACCAAAAATATCATACATTTCGTCAATCTTGTCAGAAGACAAACCTGTGACGTGAACCGGTTGTTTCATTCTATGCTCTCGAAGCATCTTCCTCTCCCTGATTCTCTGCTGCCTGGTTTCTTCATCTTCATCCGAAAACTCATCATCTTCAATGAAATCATCAAGCTCATCCATTGCGGCTCCTTTACTTCCTCCGCGGTCTCTCCCATCGTCCAAGTCTTCGCCTTCCAGATGACGATCACGAGCTCCTCTGTCGTTATTAGCCATTCCTTCTTCTTCTTCCTCATCGGAGAAAAAATCTTCCAACTTGGATCCTGAATCCCCTCTAGATGGTGTAGCCCTGTTTGACTCCTCGTTGTTTACTTCCTCATCACCGGCCCTCTTCAATCTCTTGAGTTTCCCTACTGTAGATGGAGTCGTGGTACGCTTAACACCTGCATTTTCCATCAAGAGATCCAAATCGTCTTCCGAAAGCCTGTCCTCCTCTTCTTCTTCTCTGACTCTTCTCTTATGCTTTCTTCTCTTCTTCGAAGCAGTGCCTTCGACAGCCTCGTCTTCTTCATCGTCAACAATGAACCCCTCCTTGATCTTCTTTGCTTCTTCTTCATCATCTTCCAAGTCTTCATCTTCATCGGATGAATCAAAGACGTCCTCACCTTCTTCTTCATCACTAGGCGGTTTGTCATCGGTAATCCCGTTCGATATCAGCTCTTCATCCCTAGCTTTCGCCTCCTCCCTGACATCATTAGTAGGGTCTGACATCAAGACCAGTTTGCTGATAAAGCTACTGTAACAGCTCTGTGGACCGTACTTGTGCGACTTAAGTACCACTCGAGCGTGTCACTTCAGTGTTCATCAATTAAGGTGACGACGCCCGACTACTTTTTTTAGTTCTTCGTCAAAAGCGATTATTAGCAGCCTTGAATATAAAGACAATATTACACTTTTTATAAGAATTACTTAAACTGGTCCAGAGTCCTGTGCCAGATTACTGGAATTTCTCAGCTGGCATTAAGTTTGAATCCATGTTTCCCGCTTGTTCCTGCAATTTTGAATTTTCTAAGATGTTCGTTTCGATGTTCCTTTCATCCTTCTGTGCCTTTTCTGTGCAACAGCAAGCAGGTTCAACGGGCGTGGTGCTGAAGCATCCGCTCTGCTCTACGTTTTTCTCCTGTATCTTCGTACCTTGATCATCCGAAGTGGCAGTTGCCAATTCTTCGTCTGCCCACTGGTGTCTGCCGCATTGACAGTCTCCAGCGCCAGGACACGTTGTAGTTTTTTTGATCTCTCGTTGGATGTCCCATCTCTTCAACATGCAGATCTTGCACCTGTTGAAGAATACCTCAGCAAGCGCCAAACCAGTAATCACGGCAAACACGTAGGTCAGGACGTATGACATGGCCGCCAGCATGAGCATATAGATGATCATCGTTGCGGTAAAGGTCAGCAAGGCTCTGATAAAATCATGGAACAGGTCGATCAAAGATGGGCTGAAGACATCAAACATGAAATTTGGGAGCTTGGGGAGAGTTTGCATTTCAAATGGGGCATTGTCTGTATAGTAATCCTTGCCTTTCAATCCTGCTTGTGTGTTATTCGACTCTCTTCCCGCTTGCAGAGTGCTGTATTTATTGGATTTGTTCCACCTCTTGAACCAATGCACTTCCAAACACCAACTGACGAATAGCAGGAACTTGTAAACAAATGCAGCAACGACGATCAACAGGAAAATACCAAACGCCTTACCTTGGCTGTCAGCCGACAAGTGGTGGAAAAGCACGGGGTAGTTTTTGTAAGTGGGAGTCAGATAGTAATTCATACCCATACTCATTGAACTCTCGGAGCTGTTGCTCATATCCATTCCTGACATCCCAGACATGCTGCTTGAGCTACTTGTCGTAGCACTACTAGTAGGCATGGACATCATCATGGAACTTGAAGCGGCACTCATCGACATCGTCATCCTTGTATCAGCCATACTCATGCCCGACATGCTCATTGAACTTGTATCCATGTTCATTCTTGACTCGTCTCGAGTGGACTTGTTGACTTCAGGCTACCTTACCAACTCCTGCTTGCTTTAGTACTGAGATCACAGAATCATATCGCTGATTACACAATGCTCAATGGCACGTCGTTCAAAGCGCACCTGTCTTGTATTTTCTCTAATTTTGCTCAACTTCTCAGTTGATAAAATGCTTGTGGAGCAGCTAAGGGTCACGTGATATCTCTGTCAGAGTTAATTCATCTGAATGGCGGCCTATCGGCTATGGATCGCTGTTGTCTGCGGCTATTTGAAGCAAGTTGATCCCTCGTGCTAATGTGGTTCTGAGCTCTTGAGTTTGACATGACGCGGCTTGCATTTCCCTGCGTTCTGGCAGATTTGAAAGGTGGTGAATTTGTCAAAATCCGAGTAGCGCCACCTCCTAGCGACAGTCTGTTTCTCTTCGGTAGCCCAGCACTAAGATTAGTATCCTGGTATGCCGCTATATCAGCAGTAGAAGCTATGCTGTTTCTTATTGTGTGCAATATAGATTTTCGTCTCAATCTATTTGAACTTTTCGATCCGGGCTTGGCTATACTACCTTGTTGAGGTTTGGAAAATTCCACTGTAGGATTCGACACGAAAGATGCTTCGCTATTTGCTATATCTTCGTCGTCGTCGTACTGCCTAGATCCAGCAGCGGTCAATCTCCTTTGAGAAGGTCTTCTAACTTGAGAGACAGGATGCGTTGGTCGTACAAATGGCGTGCTTCTCACCTCGGTATCATGCAATTTCTTGTCTTGGTTTTTAAGCTGATCAAGTTGTTTGATAAGCGATTGTTTCTGTGATGCTAACGATTCCAATCGATTCGAGATTTCCAGTTCCCCCGCGATGTCATGAGAAACATAGGGGAAGTCGACACACCACGAATTGCACATCAGCCCGTATAGAAGTGCCCCAAGGGACTCATTGAAGTCTACCAGGCTCTCGTGAATGAAATTGAGCTGAGTAAAATTTGCATCTAAGGTAGTCATCGAATCACTCAGTTCTCGTATCTGCGGCAAGATGTACTCTTTTAAAATATCCTCGTCTTCCTCACATGTTCCATTAAGGGCTGCTGATCGAGAAGAACCATTCATCGACCCCAGATGTCCGTTCTCATGGATACCACTCAAAGATGACCTTCTTGATCCACTATTGCTCGTGATGGAAAGCCTATACTCCGTAGCTGACCGTTTCCCAGTGGTCTTTGACTTATCCTGACTCATGATGCCCTAGATCCCGGGACCAACGGTCTTTTAGCCGCCTATCCTTGCTATGTTTATCAAAGGTTCATCTTGGCTTATCCTGGAGGCGCGATGAGTATTAGTCGTCCCAAGTGATATGTTCCAGTAATACTGCTTTAAAGATGAACTATTTACAAGTTACAGGGCTCTCGAGACTCATTAAAGCGCCATGAATATCACATATTTTTCTGGGCATGCTCCAGTTTTTCTTTCTTCAGAATTGCCTGAGAGACGGCACCTCCACGTCTGTACTTTCTCAACGCGATCAGGAGGAAAATGGTGCTGAGAAAAGAGAGACCATACCATGTTATCAAGTATTGCAAATGGTTGTTCTTGAGATCAATCTTGGGTTTTTTGCCAATTGGCACCCCTGCTCTGGCTAACTGCCATTCTCCCAGTTCCGCAGCTTCATCTAGAGACGGCAGAATGGCTGAATTGACTGTTTTTCCTACACCATGAGACTCAGACTCTTTCCTTGACCAGAATTGCCACTTGGACTTTGGTTGGGCAATTTCTTCCCCCATAATTTTTTCGTCTTGGTCCCAATGGTGATCCTTGAGGTCGTAAAGTGCTTGTAGATGTATAGGAGGGCATCCTGAGATCTGAGTCATTTCGTAAAGATCAGGCACCTGCCAAAGTCTTGACTCTTTATCTTTCTTCTCCCATTGGAAAGAACCACGCTCGCGAGGGACTCTTACAAGACACACAATCTCGACGTTACTGCCTTCTGGTAGGGAAAGATGTCTCAAAGTTCTTGAATCTGGGGAGACTTTCTCTTCGCTTATCCAACCCCTTTCAATCAAAAGCTTTTGACCATTATCCTTTCTGATAAATGGCGTGAACAGTAGATAACCTTTTTGACCGTTTCGCACTCGAGGACCAACAAACATCTCTTCATCATGCTTGAAGCTACCCCTTAAAATGACTCTCCGGTATTCCCAGTTCTCACACATGTCAGGTGTGAAGCTCTTGGGTAATTGCACTGGTTTATATGCTAGTCGACTCTCACAGCTAGCTATCAACTTGGTCTTCCACTCGAGTCTCCGTACCTGCCAGGTCCCCAAATAAAATGCGATCGCTGGCATTGCAAACATCAACCCTAGAGCTATCTTACGGCCATATCCCTTTCCTCTAGCCTCTTCTTCATTGGGACTACGACTCGATCTGATTGGTTTCCAGTCGACAGTCGATGTCTTAACTGTCCTTCTAGGCGCAACATTAATCGCTAACCCTTGTCTGCTGAAAACTAGCACTAAATTGCGAGGCCTAATACGTACTAGCATGCTGCCTGGGCTCGCTGAGCTCTGCTTATGATTGTTGTATCTGATCAGGGTTCGCGAGAGATTAACGTGCGCGACGACTGATGCTAGAGGTCTTGGCAGAATACATAAGCTTTTAGGTTAAATATGTCCATACTAAGTCTGACTGTGGACCTTGATGTGGATTCAAAACCAGCAAAACTTGGTGTTATTGTCCCACTCGACGCAGTCGATGTCAATGCCCTTTGGTGGTCTCACAGCGCTCAAAGATCCGTTCTCAGCGAACAGTTTTGAGCTCCTTTCCAATTCAGTGAGCACTGAATACAGCTCTGGAAATTTTTTAATTGGGACTTCTTCATCCCAAAACACTAGGGACTTCAACCCGCAGGCCTTGACTTCTTCTACGGCGTGGCCGAACAATTCTCGTAGAATGTTCTCGCAGTAATCAGAGCTTTTATCATCACCCATGTAGATCTTCAAGATCACCAGAGAGTTCTCATTCCAGTTATGATGCCATATGATGTGGCTATTATCTTTCAAAGCGACTCCGAATTTCAACTTGTCCCGCTTTCTTCCAAGCTTCTCCATCATGAACAGATCACGAAGCTGGAACCATTTGTAGACGTCTATATCTACAGCCACTGTGAAGATAAATTTCTGAGGAAATTCTTTATGCAATCTCAAGAGCCCAGAGACAAACTGTTCCTTTTGTAGATCGACCAAGTCTTCGTAGTCATCGAACCCAAGCAGTCTACCACCCTCTTGTGACTGTCTGCCACAATAACAATTCAGAAGCACATCGGGATCTGTGATAGTATGCACTGGTACATGCACTGAATGATACTCACTCTTAGCATAGTACTCCCCCACTTCACTATAAAGAGTGCACACGTTGTATTTCACGAAGTCCGGCACACCGGGAGCGTCAGCCAGTTGGTCAAAATGTTCATTCAAACTGTCGATCAAGATCCTTGCGTAACCATTGCCTCGCTGACTTGGTGGAGTAAAGACAGCACCAACACATACGGTCAGCACAGGAATTACCTTACCATGAGACGCGGGATGTATAGCGTAACCAAGTCTGCACAGGGCCTCGCAACTGGCAACGATTTGGCTTGTCTTGCTGGTCTCTTTCAAGCTCTTATCCTTCAACACAAAGTACTTTAAACCAAGCAGTTCGTGTCCTATTGGGAACTGCTTCTTGATCTCAGTTGATTCTCCCTTTCTAGCTATGCCAGAAGAGCCCAGAACCCATTCTCTCTCGCAATAATGATCTACCGTTAGTTGGCCTCTCCAGGTCTCGGCATTCTGGGACTGTGTGAACTTGATGATCTCGGGATCTGTGTTCTCTTCAAAGCTAAACCTGTCGTCGGTCATTACGGTCATCTTGCTCGCTTCAAAACCAGTGCTTGAGAGGCCTGAAGAATTGAGAGGGTCTCGCAGGGTTCTAGGGCCCTCTCTTCTTATGGCCCGTTCTTTTCTCGGGTTAGCTTCATCGTGTTTGACTCAATCCTGTAAAAACCTCCTAACGTCAAGAGTAAGCGACAGGCATGTGGACTCTCTGATGTCGAAGAAATCTATTTAACGTTACAAACGCATGCATTGTCCTCCCAATCGCAGGCTTCTTCGTCTGGCAGTTTCAGGGTATGTCAAGAATGCGTCGTAGCTCGAGACATTTACAAATGGGTGAGCTTGTGGGAACGATGAGACCCGTATTTACTTTCGCTTCCTGTCTGGTTACAATCTGCGATAGCTGTTATAGTGGTAACTTTTTCGAGCAAGACCCGACCGCAAGTAGGTTGTGTTGCTTCTATCGTTGCACTTGCGACTGAAGTCTCAGCCTGTGTAAGAGTGCTCTGGTGCTCTCCTAAGAAAAAGTACCACGAGAAAAACTGCCTCGAATTGACCTGTCGCTAGGAGATCTCGAGCCACCGTTGTTGAGGTAGGAGGCTCTAGGTCATTGCGCGTTCTCCTTTATATACATTGAAATCTTTCATGTATGTCAAATCGACTGCAGGAGTGCAGCTACGATTTCCGGTCGCTGTGACAGTCCCACGATCTTGTTTCGATCTCACAGTGACTGTCAACATCTTAATCGCTTCTCGAAGAACTAAAGAGCAAAGCCTCCAGGTGTCACGCCGGTTGTGAAAATATCTATACAATTCTTTGGCCAGCGCAGCTGATCTTCCATTAGAACTCTCCACTATCTCTCGCAGTTTGTCTGACTCTATGGCTAGTCCATGAAGCTTGAAAAGAGACTGCAGCTGTAGAAAAATCGCACGGTTAGTGATTTGTTCACTCGACAAGGAACTTCCGACAAAGATAGAAATTTTGCTTCTAGCTTTGGAATGAATCGATATCTTTTGCTTGAAAAATGTCTTGAACTGCTCAAGTGTTAACCTTTGTAGCAGATTTCTGTCGATGGGGCCTTCACACTCTACAAAATCTGTAAGCCCGTTTAAGATCTGGTTCATGAGCTTCTTGTGTGTTCTCATCGAGTGACTTTGTATTATCTTCGAGTCGCCATGTTCAATGTTCGCAGCAAGTTCGTCTAAGAGACTGGCGGGTCCCAAGTATTTTTGGAGTTTATCCAACCCACCTTTATCCAAGATCTGTAAAAAATTCTCGATGATCTCCCTGCGAAAAGCATGCTCAGTCATGGTGTTGAGAACGTCAGCTTCCAGATAGGCGAGATACTGATTGACGCTATCCTCCAAGACAGAAGATGGGGCACTTGACATTATAGTTACGTGCAGCCCAACAGTATCGCACAACAATCGCAGTCCTCCAAGCACCATATAGCCTACCTGTCTCCTGTTTCTCAGTTCCGGAACAAGCGTGAATGACGTGATGTACTCGCATAGCATACTAAGTGTGTAAGCTTCTTTATCACGTCGCAGTCCTGTTTGAATAAAGTACACGATGCTATTAGTAGGATCATCAGTCTGTCCGGTGTACTCGAAGCAAACATTGGTTCCCGGTTCTAGCACTTTCGTGGAGGGATTTTCTTTCTTGCTGCGAGCGTCATTAATAGTTGCTCGAAGGTGATGGGTTAGCCTCCGATCGAGGTAGCAGTTAATGTCGTCAGCGCAAGAGAGATCGCCCTGAATGAACAGCGTCAAGTGAAGCGTCTCATGCGTGAATCTAAAGATAAACTTCTTGAATGAAACCATATCAATGTTTTCAAGGGCTTCAATTCGATCTTCAAGGGTCCACATGTAGCGCTCCGTTACTATCAACAACCCTAAGCCTGCTAGTTTGGCGCTGTTTTCATCTGCTGCCTGCTCATACTTTTTTCTCACTAGCACTCGAGCGCTTCTGAAGAGTTCTTTGGGGGGATATGAAGAGTCATTTGCAGTTCTTTTCACAGCATCGGTCACAGCTTGTACTATTCTCATGATTCCTTCGGAGAATCCCCCAATGGTAAACTTCAGACTTACATCGCCCTTGATCGATGGGAAGATCTGTAAAGAGAATCCAATTTTCACGGCAGGGTACAATTCTGCCGATAGATTGATGGATATTATTTGGGCCAGGATGTCCAGATTTATCGTGTTCTCGGGGCTTGGTTCAATTCGAATATTGACCAGCTCAAAGGTTACGAAGGATTGGCAGGCTAAAGTTGAAGTTTCAGCAAGAACCCACATCTCGTACACTTCGTTCTGGCCGACGAGATGCGGAACATTATCCCCTCGATGACGTCTTACCGAGTAAGCTAAACATGCTTCCTTCGATTTCTTGACAGACTTGTTGAGCTCATCTCGTAAGAACGATGAAGACTTGCCGAACTCCGGTCTGTACCGATTCTCAAATGGGATGTGAAAGGTATTCGAGGGAACAAGCTCAGCATTGGGCCTTTTCAACTCGAACTTATATTTGTAGTACTCAAATGCATAGAACAGATCAGCAGTTCCACCAATACCCTGCGTTGCCGGATCAAACAGAGGACAATCTTCCGGCGGACCTAGTAAAACTATCCGCATCTTTGACAAACTCATGAATTCTTTGAGGTAGCTCTGAAATTTGATTGCTTGACCCAGCCACCACTCTTTGTCGATTCGTCCCTCATTGAAAAGCCCAATAGCGGAAAGGTTTTCTGTAAGGATTGGTGAGCCCTTGAAAATGTAAGATAAATCTGATATCTGGAGGTCCCTTTGCAAGATGCCACTCAAATGGGAACATTCATCCATTGGAGAGTTCTCGGCAGTCAAGAAAAGAAACTTTATCACGTCGATGCTTGATTGTTCACTTAAAAATCGGGCTAGTTGAATGGTATTTTTCCTGGTGAAGGAAGGTATTATTGAGAAGGCAATCAATCGCGCAATGAAGTCAATATTCTGCCAACCGGACTTCGTAAGGAATAGCTCAAGTACCAAACCTGTGTTATCAAGCGACAACTCTGAAGTAGAGGCGTAACAGCATCTTATCCAACCCTTCTCCGACAAATAGTAACTGAGGGACCCTGGCGACTCATCGCCAAACAGCTCCAACCAAAACTGCGAATAGGTGGCAAAGTCTCTGCTTGTAAACATTGTTTTTTTTTGTCGAACTGGAAACAAAAACCGTGCAACTGGAAGTTTAGTAGAGCGTATGAGAATCGTATTGTAGGTTGAATTATCAGGAAAGCAACACAGATTAGCATCCTTAGTAGCCCAAGCATCTCTTAGTATAGAAAAGCCCTGTTTTTGATTGAAAGGAAGACCTTTTTGATCTCCAGAAATTGACGATATGCAGCTAAACTTAATAAGAGCTAACTTCGCAAGGCCATGCACTGACTGAGGTCCTCTTATGCACAAAGTCATCTTCGAACCCGCATAATGGCTCTTGAAGAAACGGTATAACGAGCCTCTCAGATTTGAGCCCTTCAGTTGAGCCTGACTTTTCAAAGTGGACATGCATCCTGTTGCAAATCGACTAAACGGATGTTTGTGGTCACTCAGTAATCTGGTGGCATGATATAACATTTTCACACTGTTCGACACATTACTATCATGCTCATTTTGGACAGCATAAATCTCCTTATTGATTGAAGCACGATCGAATAACGGACTGGTAAAGAATGATGCAAAAATGTCCACCACTCTCTCAAAATTCGCTTCTGAAGATTGATGGAAATCAGGCAACTCAAAATAAAACGTTGTCTGGTCACCGGTGGTGAACGCATTGTGCGATCCGTTGTTCTTCGCTATTATGTCATGGTAAAGTCCTGAACTCGGATACTTTTTAGATCCACCAGCGAGCAGCATATGCTCACAGAGGTGTGCCAACCCTGGGATATCATCAGGGTCATCGTGAGATCCTGCAGCTACCGTCAAAGAACAACCAATGGTACTTTCAGTAGGGTCTGAGATCAAAAGGGTCAAAATGCCGTTTGGCAACTGGCAAATTTTATGCGTTCTGCTTCCATAAGAAATAGGAGTATAGAAGTCAACATCCAGGTACTTGATGTGTGTCCAGGACATCGATAAACCAAAGGTCAGCCCGGCTGACCCCGAAAGGATATCATCTAGCCCACATACAGCATGCTATATAGTGTTCCATAAAAGTTAGTTCACTGAGTTCCATATACCATATGTAGCTAACACAATTGATTGAAGTTTGCCTTCAACTAAGAGAAGTTCTGACCTGTTGCAAGCCCTTACAGGTCTAGCATTCTTCATCGATAGGTTGAGGCACTTGATTTGTCTCATGTAAAAAATATCTCCCGGGGGCGATTCGAACGCCCGATATCAAGATTACTTTTAACAGTTACAGTCTTGCGCCTTAAACCAACTTGGCCACCGAGAGTATAAAATATTAATGTTAGTTAAATTTCTGCGTAATACTAGTTCAGTAGTAACAGCGAACTAACTCTTCATTATCATTCAGATATAATTAATTTTGTTACTCGTTCTATTCAGACTGAACTAACTAGAGCTATAAACCAGATTTCCTTGGATCTAACTGTCATAGGGTGACGATGATTCTTGTTATCATTTGATAGCTACAGATGCATATTTGAACTATTTAATGGTACAAAGCCAAACTAATAGAAGGATATAGAAGATGAGAAAAATCGCTATGATGATTAACTTAAGGCTTTTTTTAGCGGTCTCAGATTTGGCAATATCTACCGATTTCTCGAAAAATCGCTGACATCGGTGCCCAAATTGGCGGCAGACGCTTTTGAAGGTCCTGGGTTCCCTCTTCCGGATTTGCGCTGGAAGTTCAAATGGCGTATATGGTGGAGCAGGACTGTCTAACCCCTTCTCACTGTCTATTGGCAACGAATCTGCATACCTTTCGTAGAGTATCCAACAATCCTCCTGTGGCAAAGAGCCTTCGCTTCTCACAATAACGGCATCCAGGATCATAGTTGTGGTCCCTTTAGAGTCGTGTTGGCATCTCTGAGCGGCAGAGTAGTCTCAAGATTCAGTGGCTCTTATAGAGCTCTTTGAGCATCAGTCAATGGCTTTCATAGAGAAACGACACTACAGGTAATTTCTCCTCCGAGATCTACAAATAAATATATCTATAGAAGTGTAGAAGTCGTAAAGTTTCTGTAAATCTGGTGGAAACCTTCCTGTTTGGTATTTTTTTTCATTATTGGGTTTCTCTTATTTGCCATCTACGGACTAAACGTTAAAAAAAAGTAGTACACTAAACAATTTAAAAGAGATCTTCATTAATCATTACATACTTTTCATTTGGTTTACTATGATCTTGTTGAAAAAATCATAATTGTCGAAATAAAGATGATGACCAGCCTTAGGAACGACGTAAACCTCACTTTTTTGACCTAGCTTCTCGTTCAAATGTTGAGAAACACGCCTGCCACCATTGGAGTCCATCCAGTCGCTTTCGCCATAGAGCCACAGCCACTCAAGGTTAGCTTCCTCTATCCGACTGCCAAATTTCTTGAAGAGCGTGTCCTCAAGAGGGATCCGTGGGTCTCCTCCACATCGAAGCGCAAAACTCAACAAGTACTCACCGCACCCACGCTTATTGAAAATGGAGTACGCATATCTATGCAAAGCTTCAAACTGCTGGCGGCTCTCTTTTGTGTTATCCTGTAACAATTTTCTAAATCTTCTGTACGACCAACCACTGGTGAGCTTGGACCCCAAGCGTGATGACGCGCGAACCAGGGAGAATGGTGAAATGTTCCGATCCCAAAGCTGCGAATACCACCAAGGAGGATTGGTGTTTCCAATGGCCTTGGCAGTGGTGGAGTTACAAATGCCAGCTGGTGAGCACATAATAATCTTCCTAAAGTCTGTAGGATGTTTTGAAGAATACAAGGCCATCAGGTAAGCGCCCAAGGAGTGCGCCATCACAATGTTATTTTGAGGGTTTTGCAACAAGTATCTCTTCTCGAACCACCGGTTTAGTCTTTCGTGAAACCAGTTGTGAACATCAGTGACAGTGTCTGTGGGGTAATGAAACGGAAATTGACAGCGAGATGAAAAACCATATCCTGGAAGGTCTATGGCATGAATACACCATTCGTTATTCAGCAAAGGAATTTGTTCTAAATTTTTCAGGAAAAATCCCATACCTGCTCCATACCCATGAATGAATATCAGATGTTTCAGGTTGTCCACTCGAGCCGGGTTCTTCGGCATAACACAAAACTCATTGATATAATTCCCGTCATCATCGATCACTGTCCTCACTATCTCCCCTGTCTTAGAAGTATCACCTTCTCGGTAGAACGGTAAAGTCAAAAGCAGGTCTTCTTGGAACCTGTCGTCACTATTCTTGCACAAATCCTTGTAGTCCCTGACAGAGTCGTTATATGACCTGGGGAACAACTTGGGCAAGCGAAGAATGATCTCATGCAAGGGAATAGCAGCGGGAGCTGCAGAAACACTCGCCGTTGGATACATTTGATTTGTATTATTGCTAAAATTTCGAAAGTTTAAAATCGCACCTTTAAATGTCTTTGCAAGCGATCTGGAAGACATTTCGAAGCTTTGAAAACCGAACGAGACACGTTTGATAGAGACTCTGATTAGTACTAGCCGATGGAAGTTGGTAAACTCATAAAGATCAGGTCTCTTGCCAAGTTGTGATCTTTGATCGTTGCATGTGGACCCTCCTCCACGTTTTCTTCAATATGAAACTCCGCGAATAATGTATCGGGTTGGTGAAAATGACACAATTTATGAAACGTCAAGCATCGATGAGTTGTAAAAAGACAGCAATCCAGACGATCGTGCTCATTGTCAGCAGCACTCCAAAAATGAAGGAACAAATGTATATTTTGAATGTGAAACAAAAGACCATAAAAACGCCGGATTTGAGAATGACAGCTAGGTTTTCTCGCAGATACTTTATGTTATCCTCCAGGACGGTGGCATTGTGCTGCACAGATAAAGACACTGCCAGAGTCTTCCCCAGATCTTGTGTTTGAGGTCTTGTGAGACTCCCAAACGTTTTCTGGATTGTGGCTTTGAGGAGCGTAGTATCTCTTGCTTGCATCAGACTAATGGTTTTAAGAGTGGCTGTCAAAGCGGACTTGCAGCGAAAAAGGCAGTTTTGGATTTTCTGTTCCAAAAGCTCCTCATCTGTGTGGACCAAACGGTCTTTTGCGCTACTAATGGACTGGAGTTCGTAGTTCAGGTAATTTGTAACAACCTTAGACAAAGAAGATCCGAAAAGAAACCTAGAGTCCCAACTCAAGCCATCCATCTCTAAGTCCACTTGATCGCTCAGTGTTAGAATCTCTTGAATTCTCCGTTGAACCTGGTTCAAGAACTTTGCAGAGTAACTTCTTCGCATCGATATAACTATGATCTCTTCGACGGCAGCCACGACAGCAGGAACTGGTTTACCATTTGATTCCCTATTCTCTAAGTCACTCAACTTTACCAGAATTTTGCAAGCCTCGATGGCTTGGCGAGCACCTCGAGAGTTGTCCAATCTCTTCAATAGCGTCTGTGCTTCACTATGTGAAATACCGCCAAACCCACATACACATTGACAAACGAACAACAGCGACACGACAACGCAGGGCAAACGCATCAGACCGCTTGCTGAAACCTATCAAGCGCTGAACTTGACGTCCGTACTTTACCTCTTGAGAAATCTGTTTTGTACCATAATAATACGGGAACTATTGCATGTTTAGTATAAGAACGTATGGTGAAAATCTTCATCCTACATTTCCATCAGAAGTTGCTCGTATGGCGCAGTGGTAGCGCAGCAGATTGCAAATCTGTTGGTCCTTAGTTCGAACCTGAGTGCGAGCTTCTTTTTTGCAGCGCGCAGCAAAAGATATAAGCCGCACGCTCGAAGATCCTGATCTCCGTAGTAATCTGACATATTTCAGGACTGGTCCTTTGCTAGCCTCAAGAAAGTGCACATAATCATATATAGACGACACGAAAAGCTTGCCAGGACGGCTACCCCCATTGCGGCGTCCGCTTGTATCGCGGCGGTGCCCCAGCCAGGAGGCAGACATTTCCAAGCCTTGAACCTAAACTGTCGAGGCATAGCCGTGCGCTGTCCGGGAACCGCTGTCTCACCGGACGCGTCGATCACTTACGCGTCGCGTGCTGGGCGCATTAAGCAGACGCGTAAAGTTTACGCGTGCCAGGGCTTTTAACGACGCGTAAACGCGTGAACGCGATTATTGTGTTTGAATAGCAGGTCGCCAAAGGGCAGTTTCTACTACCAGTAAAGGCAGGCTACGAGTAGCTGCCTAGGGTCTTCACTGATGCGTGAGTTGAGCTGCTTGGCGTCGTTTGCATAGCTGTACAGGACTGCGAAAAGACGCGTTACGGTTTGTCTTCGTTTTGTGCTGGGTCTGAGTCGTGAAGGTTTATTTAACTCTGGAGCTTTAGTTCTCTTGGAGGAATTTGATTCCGTTTGGCTTGTCGTTGGAAACTTTCATTAAGCTTATACAAGGGAATTGGGTTCAACATGGCAAGCATTAGTAGTCTAGAGAACAGTTCCAGCAATAGCTCCAGCAACAGCGCTAACAAATTGGACTCCGTGAAGGCTACGACATGTGTCAAGAAATCTCAGGCTGTCAAGAGATCTCACACAGAGTTGGACAAGAATGTCACTCCAGTGACCGCCAAGAGCCGCAGAGCTTTAACAGAGGTGTCTGTCAACAATCAGTATACAAGATTTGGTGATTTGGACAGGGTACGAAGAGAGAACAGTGAGCTGACTTTTGTGCCATTGAGGAAGAGACAGATTTATAGAGATCAAGAGGATGAGGAAGATGATAAGGATGAATCCTTGGGGAAGAAAAGACAGAAATCAGATTCAGAAGAGCCACTTTGGAAGGATCTCGATTCAGATGAAAAATCTGATATTTGCATGGTGGTTGATTATACAAATGAGATTTTCGACCATCTTTATAAAAGAGAAGAACAAACAACACCACTGCATAACTATCTCACAGACACACAATCACCTTACTACTTGAGACCCTCGATGAGAGCAATTTTGATCGATTGGCTCGTGGAGGTTCACGAGAAATTCCAATGCTATCCAGAGACATTATTTCTCACCATTAATCTGATGGATAGATTTCTATCCAAGAACAAAGTTACTTTGAGCAAATTGCAACTTTTGGCGGTTACATCCCTTTTCATAGCGGCCAAGTTTGAAGAAGTCAATTTGCCTAAACTATCCGATTACGCATATATCACAGATGGTGCAGCTTCTAAAGCTGATATCAAGAACGCAGAGATGTTCATGTTGACGTCTTTGGAGTTCAACATCGGCTGGCCCAACCCGATGAATTTCTTGAGAAGAATCTCCAAAGCTGATCGCTATGATTTCCAGACAAGATCGATCGCCAAATTTATTCTTGAGTTCATCATGTGCTCTCATAGGTTCGTTGACCTGAAGCCTTCAGTGACAAGTGCAATGGCAATGTTTATAGCTAAGAGAATAACTCAACAAGATAAGACAAAACCAATCTGGGATGAAACGTTTGAGCATTATAGTGGTGGCGTCAAACCATTCAGTGACGCAGAATTCCAGTCGAATTGTAAGAAAGTCATAAAAGAAATTGCCAACCCATCAACAAAGTTAGATTCCTTGATATTGAAATTTAAGAAGCCAAGGTATGGTGCCATTTATTTCAAAGTATCACAATGGTGTAACAATCAAGTGGAGAATAACTTACAACTAGATTCTCTATTCTCGCTGTAGCATATAATTTTAACGAAGCTAATAATAATAATAGAAATTGAAAATTTGCCTTTTTATCCAGAGATTTATTAAAGATTAATGGTATTAAATTACATTGAAAACGAAATGAAAAAGTGATATTCGAAATTACAAATCATCAGTTAATGAGACAGCAGAAATTTGTGGACGTCTTTTATTTTAAGTTGTCTTGGCTTGGTGGGCTTGGTGAATGGCAGTTGATCATATCTGCTCTATTCATGCAATGTCATTATATCGTACCCATTTTTTCTCACTTTGAGTGCCCACTGAACAGATATTATTGATGCTTTCATAAAACGCCTTGATTGATATTTCCGGTGAAATTCATCATGCACTATGGGGCTCACCAAATAGTCCATAATCATGTGGCATACGGGAGCCAATTGGGTCTTGGTGTATCCGCCACTATAATGGGTTAAATTACCATCCCATTTACCTTTGCCAAGCATTTTCCTAGATAGAAACATGGCTGCAGCTGCGCAGAGAGACGGTAGTATTCCGACGAATCTGAAATCGACCAAGGAAATCTCAAGAAGGAACTTGGCAAGTGTTCGTGACTGTATATCGTAGTCATCAGCCTTTGAAATCCTCCTCAAGAAATTCATTGGATTTGGATAATTCAAGTTGAAACCTAAAGTTTTCAAGATAAATTTCTCACCTTCTTTGATCTCTTCTTCAGTGCACGCTCCATCAGTTTCAGACGCAAAATGCTTTATACTCGGCGAGTAGACTTCTTCATACTTCGATGCAATAAACAGACAGGACGTTCCGACCAACTGGAGTTTGTCCAGTTGAACCAATTCCTTACATAGGAACCTGTCCATGGTATTAATCGCCAAGTATAATGTTTCTGGTAACAGACCGAATTTGTTATGAATTTTTACTAGCCAATTGACAAGGATGTCTCTATTTTGGCGAATATTTCTATGCTTGTAAAGATCCTCCTCCCTGGGTAGTGTCACGACTTCCAAATGACTCAAGTAATCGAAGATTTCGTTGACGTATTCGCTGACCATAAACGGATCATTTGCATCTTCTGCATCAAGATCTTCCCACTCGTATCCTTCTTCACCGTCCTCACCGCATACTTTGAATTTCTTGGGAACGTCTTGCTCCACAACAGTGGAGATCGGTCTCTTCTTTCCTGCATCAAAAGTTCTGGTAGACAATCTACTTGGAGGACACTCTGTCTCTGATTGGATCTCATTACTGCCTAGGCTTGATTGTGATTCTGGTAGTATATTCTTTTCAGCGTTTTTAATTCGCACTTCTTCCTCGATGGAAGGCAAGCTTCTAGAGTTCGCACTGTATGGAAATGGTGCTTGATTCTCCTTCCCCTCGGAACCCACTGAAGCGTTTTGTTTGGTTGTCGAAATGTTTGAACCTGAAGAAGAAGAGCTGACATCGTTAACTGTTTCCGGTTTCCCGCTAAGGCTCTTGCCACTCGATAGTATTGATCGAACAAATGACTCCTTATTGTATTGAGGAATACGACTGCCTTCTCTCTTGGCCAGCACACTCTTCAAACCTCTCAACGAAGATTGCTGTGCCGTGTTCTGTTGCGATACTATGGTATTTGTCACGTTGTTCAACGCTGAACGTTGAACATTCCGAGATATTCTGACCGATCTATCATTTTGCGTGTTCTCAGTATTCTCTGACGACGAAGACATGAATAGAATAGAGTGGCTGAAGAATTGAGGACAAACCAGTTGACTCTTTTAATTCAGTCCAGGCTATTCTTTAGTATCAACGACAAGGCAAACCAAAAGACCAGAACCAGGAGATGGGGAAGCAGGCTTGACACTCGGTGGAATAAAGCAAGTCGGCTGCGATAGAAAGCTCTCAGATCTCTTAATCAATAGTCCAAGTTTTAAAGAATCGATGAACAAAGTGATCCTTAAGCAGAGAAAAAAATGTAGTACCAGGGTTTGTTTCTCTTTTCCCTCAATAGGCTGAGCTACAACTGTTGATCTTTCAGACACTCAGGGCGCAATTGCTTTGAGGTCTCGCGAATGATTGAGTTTCGATCCAATTGCAATACCAACTCTAACGGTACAAAATTTTAATCTCTCAGACACAAGAGGGAAGGTCTCTCACCGTTACAAAACTGGTAATGGAGGGATTCTAACAACTGGGAGCCCTACTGAACCACCGATTCTTTACCAATTCAGTATATTATTACACAAAGACTTTCGACCTCGAGCTTGTTGACATTTATACTAATTGAGCCTTTGTGTTTACTAGTTTCCTTTTTGGTCGGTTCACCACCGCGAGTTTTTTCCTGATTCGTAACCCGTAGATCCAAGAGTCAACAGACGTGAGCTGGAGAATGGAGAACTAGTACTAGAATTTGAGCTTCAAACTAAGAGATTGCAGCGATATAGAGATGGCAGCGATATAGAGATGGCAGCGATATAGGGAGATGGCGATTAATCTGTACGCGTCTGCTTACTCGAGCAAGTGCCGTGGGAAATAATGTTGATCATTTGGAATCGAAACGTGAGACCGAATTTATTGGAATCACACAATGGCTACATCTCCTATTTAGAATGAACTTCTGGTAGACAAACGGTGCGCTCCAACTATCTCCCATTATTCTATAGTTTGTTACCTTCCTTCGTCTTTATCGCCATAGTCGACCACTATATTTTGGAAGGGTAGGAGGTGCCTATGATTCCATGGAGTGCATTAATGATGCCGGCTGAAGCAGCACAATTTCCACCGGCAGAATGTACCGTTCGCTTTAAATCAGGGGTTTAAGATGGTTTTCCAAACCTTCCAAGACGTGAACGGTATCCTACAATTCTCCAAGATCATATACCTGTCCATTTGGAATACTGCAATCACTCATCAAGCGGCATAGCTGTAACACGAAATTGTCTTTGTGTATAAGAAAGTTGTCATAGAGCAGTAGAAAAAAGCCATGCGCTCCATTTCGAGGTGTGAAGCCCTTGCATACTTTTGGATGTGCATTATGCAAAGTTGTGAACTTCACATCTTCCAAAGGTACATCAAACAGTGTTCTGAAAGGAGGTTTTTTGAAGAGATCCCATCAAATTATGGCTCCATCAGGCCTTACCTCATAAACTTGAGGTCGTTTAGCTGGATGCCTATAGTGTGACAGGTTTTTAAAAACCTTAGAGAACTCGTCCTTGTTAGCTCAGTTGGTAGAGCGTTCGGCTTTTAAGCACTGCTTAAATCAAGGACAACCGAAATGTCAGGGGTTCGAGCCCCCTATGAGGAGTTCTTTATTTTTTCAAACTCACTCAGGAAATGTCAATGTTTTGTTTATTCATTCCACAATTCATCAGGCCAGCAGGTATCATTGATGTGCTTGTCAATTGTCTGTATCTAAAATTCTAAAATAACTGTTCTAGCTTGAAATTTCCTGCACTATCTTTGGTGAACACACCCTCTTCAGTAACAATACCATCGATGAGATCGTGCGGCGTCACATCAAAGGCCGGATTCCAAACATCGACATTTGGTGGAGCTACACCAACTTTGGCCGATTGAGGTTCGTTAGTTGACGATAGTATTGGCTGTTCACTGTTTGCATCGATGGCAGTACCAGTGACGAGTCTGAATTCGTTTGGCTTTCTTTGCTCGACCACAATTCCGTCACCAGTTTCGGTGACATTGTCAATTGTGGTCTTTGGAGCAACGACAAAGAACTTGACACCGAACTGTCTGCAGATGATGGCCAATTGATAGGTACCGATCTTATTAGCGGTATCACCGTTACGGACAATCCTGTCTGCCCCGACAAATGCAGCTTTGACTGGCAGCGGGCTTGTCTTAATTCTGTAAGCTATGGAACTGTCGGTGATCAACGTCGTTGGAATTTGATCGTGGACAAGTTCGTACGCTGTCAATCTTGAACCTTGATTGTAGGGTCTCGTCTCCAGCGGAAACACGTGCTTGAGCATAGCGGTACCTGAAGACACCTTAGCCTTTTTGACACCATTGGAGGACTTGCTTTCTTGAGATTTCTTCCATAGGGAGCGAATGACACCCAAGGCGGTTCCATAACCAGAAGTGGCTAGAGAACCAGTGTTGCAAATAGTCAAGACAGCGAAATCTTCATTAAAGCCGTCCTTTTGCAAACTTTCCAATAAAAAAGAAGCCCCATTATCTCCCATCTTCATATTGTTGGCTCTGTCCTCATCAATGAGTCGGCAACTATACTGAAACAAGTCATGACTGAGCTGTCCTAAATTCTGTGACCTACCGACGATTAAACGGATATCTTTGATCGAATTGTAAAGGTTCACCGCAGTGGGTCTACTGCTCAACAAAAAATCGATCCTCTCCAGTAGCCTCCCACGTACGGCCACCCAGTTCGACAGATCATAAAACCACTGATTCTTGGTAAAGCTTTGCAACTGCAACAGCTGCACTTCGGTCAACACAGACAAAGTCCCCACAATGGCAATTGCCGGAGCACCTCTAACCTGCATGGTCTTGATCACAGCATAGCCATCGTCTATGGTGTGAACCGGAATGTACTTAGTAGTGTATGGAAGCAATAGCTGGTCTAGCACCTGGACTCTGACAGCGTCAGGCTTACCTCTGTCAAACTTGATGGCTTCCAAAGACATCGGTAAAAATGCAGTGTGGTCCCAAAGCAACAGCAACTCAACCACAGGAAGAGACACTATGGATCTTAGATCAACAAAACCTTCAAAAATGATCCATGTGGTGAAGATGTAGTAGCTATGAACTCTGAAGAAAAAATAATGATACCCGCGAGATTCGAACTCGCGCCTCCGAAGAGACCAGGACCTCGACCTGGCGCCTTAAACCACTCGGCCAGAGTACCTTTGAATGCTATTGAACTTCTAAGCAAACAAAGGAAACCATATACCTCTCAGATGTTTGCTACTTGAGATATCTTGTGCTTTTTTACTGATCCGGGGGTTTTAATGAAGCTCTTCGACGTTTGGATGGCTGAATCATTGAACAGGGAGATGGCCTCAATCGACAATTAATGTCTGCTACTAAAAATCGCGTCTGACGAGATTGGCAGTTTTACAGCCATCACCAAAGGGGACCACCATCTACTAAAAGATTCATTACGAGTGTAAGAAGTCGATAATTCTCAGGACTGATCCCGCTAGAGAGCGCTCTTGTATCATGGTTTGTCGAAATCTCGGTTTGATTCTGGCCTTTGTGTTGCAAATCGTGTCTCAGGTGGTTGCGAGTACGACTTCTTACGTTTCTCTAAAATCTGGAAATCATGAGGATTCAACCACAGTGAGCGAACTTATATCTGCTGCCAATGAGGACGATCCACTTTTGATCTTCCGTTTCACAAAATATCCGATTCTGGAGGCTTGGATGCCATATGAGGGACACGTCCCATACTTGACCCAGTTTTTCATCTCAGAGACCAAAGCTTACCAAGAGGATTTTCCTATTGAGAGATTGTCCACTGTTGACAACATTGAAGTGTTTGATTTGGATGATTTGACGTTATCAGCATCCGAATTGCTTTACAATTACCATTTGAAAGGCAAATCTGTGATTGTGTTCAACTTTGAGAAATCGAACTATGATCTAGCCAGCATTGATGAATTCATGGAGTCTGCTTACTTGTTGTTGTCCGATTCCTTTGACCAGTTAGAAAATGTTGTTCTGAACGTCCAATCTACCTCTGACTTGGAACGTTACAGCAACTCCAACGCTAGAACCGCCAAGGCCCGTGTTGAGGGTGACAAAGAGGCCTTCAAAGAATCTTCTAAGGATGAGGATAGCGATGTGTTGAGTACCATATGGACCGAAGGACTAATCATGTGTTTGATCGTCTCCGGCCTGTTGCTTGCGATCTTGGTCGTTGCCATCTCCTGGATGGGTAGCATGGACATCAGTTATGGTGCCTTGGAGAAGTCCACCAACCCACTAAAGAAAACCAAATAGATCAAAAGCATATCAATATGTATGCCAATATATACGCAGATTATATACTTAGCGATGTAACAAGAGCCCGCGATGTTAGCATTGACCACATCAGGTCATTTCTCCTTCTTGGTCTCCTCAAGTTTGCTGGTATCCTCCGTGAAAGCCGTGATAACGTAGCCTATCAAGACAACGTTGGCCATTGCGGCCGCTAGACCACCACTTATCAAGGTATTGGTAGTGTACTGTTGTACCCCAAAGAAAGTGAGCAACGGTAATGCCACCATAGCCACGGTAAAGAACATCAGCTTCTGGATCACCGAACGTGGTACATCAACGGCCATTATGTCTTATTATCGGTTAGTGGTCTAGTCTCTCTTGTCCAACCGTGTAGTTAAGTAACATTAAGCAGCAGGTATAGCTGCCTTAAGTCTTGAGTGAAAAATTATCAATAATTCATAGAAACGAGACAAAGGAAAGCATCATGGTGCATCAATTGAGCTTGTTCGACTCGATCGACGATGATTCGTTTGAGTTAGTCATCTCCACGATGAATATCATGTCTGGTAATCCACCAGTACTGTTTGGAAATCTGTCTAGAATATGGAAACCCAACGAGGCCTACGATATTGGAAGGGTCAACTCTAAGAATCAACTTGTCGAACTCAATAGAATGAAACTGAGTAGAGAACTCCCGCTGCATTTACTACTGGGCGCTGACAAGTCGTCTTCGCTATCGTACAAATTATTGAAAGATCTCGCAACGGGTGATTTACCAATTGATCCAGCCTCTGTCGACTTTCTGCTTGAGGAAGCTGCCACTCCAGAGGGTGGAAACCCCAAAGTCGGAACATCCAGTGCTCCCTGGGCCTTGAGCATATCTGATATACCAGCTGCAGGAAGTAGCCGAAAAGTTTCAATACAGACTATATCAGAGTCTGTGATACTGTCGACAGCGGGAGAAAACTCATCTTTGTCTAATTTCCTCAAAGAACTGGGCTACATCGAGAGCTATCAATTTATCACGGTGGGTGTAAAATTTCATATGAAGAATGACCTCATGGTAGTGATTCACAAGATCTGGGACGTCCAAAAGAGGCGCCAAGTTACTAAAGGTGGTTATCTCATCAAGGCATATGTAAATGTCAGCAGGGGAACCGATATCGAACGTTTAAATCAAGCTGAAAGCACCCTGGCAGCGCTGAGAAAGGATTTGCAAGGATATATCGATCTTACAATCCCAGATAGAAAGGCTATGGATTCAAGATTAGATTATGTAAATGACAATCTGTAAACCTTTGTTCAGAGTCGAAGAATGCCCCCAAATAATGTACATATATGATAAGGTAGAAGAATCATAACAACATGATCTATTTCTTCTCTAGTTTTTGCAACTTGTTTTTGGTCTTTGATATTTGCTTCTTCTTCTTCTTTAATTCGTTGACCTTCTCTTCCTTCTTATCGTTGGAATATTTCATCTTTTTGTAAAGTTTACGTTGTTTATTGCTCATCATGATCATCTTCAAATTCTTTTCCTCCTCCTCCTCAGGAATGTTCTTTCTCTTCTTGCCCTTTGATTTCGAAGGTTCCTGTGCTACTTCTGAGAAAGCGATACCTTGAGCCTCTAGCTCAAGCTCTTTCTGTGCTGCTAGCTCGTCATCATCAGATTCTTCTTCTGCCACCTCAGCTTGCTCTTCTCCTTCCTTATCATCAGCCACTTCCTCTTCTTCAATTTCTTCTTCCTCTTCTTGCTCTCCCTCTTCTTCTTCTTCTTCTTCTTCGTCTGGATTGTAACCGACGCTATCACCCCATGGACTCAAATGAGGTGGTAAAGCCTCGCCAGGTAAGTATAAATTTGCAGGAAGCAGCTCACTCTTGTTAATACAATCGAAAACCCATTGAGGTTGAATGTATGTTCTACCAGGAACCTTGTTCTTCAGCACAGGTCTGTCAACAAGCTGATGGGTGATCTTCGAAAGATCGATGTCCTTGTTTTGCTCTAGTTGGTCGAGACCAGCTTCACTAATGACAGTACCACCACATGATAGGATTAAAAACTCGACAATGTCCATAGGAACTTCTCTACCCACATAGAACACAAAGTTGGAGAAAAGAGTTGAGACTGGCGAGTTGAACTCGGCAGGTTGTTGCAAGACGTCACCCTTGTTCTTACTGTTGTCCTCAAAAGCGTCCAGCTTTGTAGTCTCAACGGTTTCAGCAACATCAGCATCTTGCTCCTGTTGTTCATCTTGGTTGGCGTTATCAGTTTCTAGCGCCGATTTTAGAGTAGCTGAGTCAAGAGTCTTGGTTTCAGCAGTTGGTGTAGAATTGGCTTGACCCGTTAAAAGGGAATTCCTCTCATCCTGTGACTCCAAGATGTATGATGAAAGACCGCTTATTATCTTGTCCTTCTCTGCGTCTAGGGCAGGCGGATAGACCAGTCCACTATCCGTGTACAGTTTGAAAAGAACAAAATGTAGTAGTGTAGAGTAGAATTCCAAGAAAGTAAGCATGATTCTGAAATCGATGTCACTTGGAATGTTTTCAGGAAACTTGAAAGGAACTAACCATCTCACTTCCTCGCCTCTGACATCGGCCTGGTAGTAGACACCTTTAATCGAGACAAAAACTTTTCTCACTAGACGCTCCCTAGCAACGAAGGCCAACCATTGATTACAAATGGCTTGGGCTTCTCTAGTGATGGTAGATGAAACCTGGTCGGTAGCTGGCAAATTGGCAAAGAGGAACAGCATATTCAACGCGTCATCAATATCCCTGACAGCATCAGGAAAACTGGGGTAACGTTCCTTGATGATATGATCCAACTTATAGGTAGTTCTATTCTCCTCCAATTTCTTAGCAGAAGAAACTTGGCCTCTACCTAGAGCCTTGGTCAACTTCTTGGCAAAAGTTTTGTGCTCTCTGAACTTGGCTAGCACGGGCTCGTGCATCAAATACTGGATATCTTTAGCATAGTAGAAAGTAGTTGGAGCCGTAGAGCCCTTGTTGGCCTTCTTCTTGTTTCTAGGTTCCCTAGGATAGATACCTTTGAAAATACACAATCTTCTAAAATCCGCCAAAGAAACTTGCAATTTCCTCACGGCTTGAGATCTCGTCATAAAATTTCTAGCATTACCGCTAGTGTTCTTCTTCTTGATTCTCATCTTCGACTACTTAGCTCAACCAGACAGAGTTCTATCAACGGTTCGATCAATAAAGCTCTTGGCCATCTCATCTCATCGGGCATCTCATCTCATAATTTCTTGCAAAATTTTCGAGCTTCCCGAAATTTTTCACTGGATCACGTCGAACGAAGATATACAAATCGATTTACATTCAAAGGATCCATTGAAGATCGATGGACAAGGTTACTGAAGCATCAATTGTAGCGCAAGCTGAGCTTGTTTAGCAGTCATGGTGTTTAGAACTAGGATCTCATCCGGGCTGTACCGAATGCAATGCCGCTTCCACAGCTCGAAAGCGTGGGTTGGACCTAAATTTAGATCAAACCAGGAGGTAAGGGACTATTTGGGAAAGGAGACGTGGTCTGTGGACGAATATCTGGCAGATCCACAAGATGGGAACTTAGAGCCCCCTAGCCAGGAGACTGTGAAAAAACTTCTGAAGCTGTCCGGCTTGTCGATCGAGGGAAATGACGTGGCAAGGATTCAGAACAGGCTTGGAAAGCAGTTGTCGTTCATTAACAAACTGCATAGGATTCCAATTGAAGACGAATCGTCGATAGACGAGTCCAAGGCACGTCTGATGCCTCGCGAGGGGGCTGCACTCAATTATGAAGACTTGCTGGACAAGATAGCATCACAAAGAAAGAACCCTGATCTGGGGGAAGTGGAAGGAGAATGGGATAGTACCAGTTTGGCCAAAATTAAGGAAAGAAACAGTTTCGTCATACGCGGTGGATTGATGCAAAACAGAAATTAGAGACGTTTTTGCATGTATATTATTTACAATAATGAGATTCAAAACCAGCTGGAGAGTGTTTTTAGTCTTTTTTCCCTTTGTCTCTTTGCAATCTCACTGATGTACCAGCCGTAAAGGATACCGATCACAGATCCACCCAAATGAGCAGCGTAATCGAATGAACCCCATCTCAGGACGCAGCCAGCGGCGTTCCATGCTGTTGCGGCTAAGAACGCTACCCATGCACCGCCAGGAATGGGGAACACGAACAGCAATATCTTTGCGTGAGGGAAAAGGTACGAGAAACAACCAAAGACTCCGAACAAAGCACCACTAGCACCTAGACTAGGTCCTCTCAACGCCAGACGTGCAATACGAGGATACCACAGAGAAAAGAGAGAACCAGCAAGGGCACTGTTCATGTACAGAGAGAAGAAGTTGGAAGCACCTAGAATGGAAGCTAGCGAGGTACCGAAGGACCACAATGCTAGCATGTTCATACCAAGGTGCCATACTTCTTGATGTGAGAATGCACTTCCTATCAAAGACCATTTGCTGTAGATGTGATCTTTCTCGAGCAACATATACCTTTGTAGAAATCTCCAATATTTGGGCAATTGCCATAATCCAAACACAGCAGCATTGATTCCGAGTAGGCCGTATACCAGATGAGAAGGGTTTTGTCTGAAGTAGGTGAAGGGTGGGACGTATTGGAATATATAGGGAGATAGAACGAAGATTCCACCCATCACTGACAGTCCAACAACTGTCAATTTTCCGATGCTGTTCCCATTACTGCCTTGATTGCCCTGATACATTTGGAACCGATTCAAATTGGCATACCTAGTCCCAGCGTCACCTCTAAAAGCGCCACTCCATCTTGCACTAGCTTTGTTTTGTGAGAGGAACCTACTGGCCCTGCTGGCGGTAGATATGCTAGATAGCTTTTGTACACCAGCCAGCAACATCCTTCGTCCTAATATGGACGCCTTTATAGGCTCAGTTTGTATGTGTATTGAATTGCTTAGAAAGAACTGCTTGCCACATGTTGGAAAGAATGAACCACTAGCACGAATCCTCAACATCTTATTCAATTCAGCAGATTCCAAAAGGTGCTTGGTACTGTACTGCCCGAATCTTAAGGTGTGAAGCTTTCATAATTCAAGGTTAAGTTTGAGCATGTATCGATCTTAAGACACGTCCGAAAAGACGGCAGAACTGAAAGCTAAAAGAACGTCAATTGACGCCCAGGCTTTGCTCAGGCGTGGTTAAGTGGCATCTTGAACACCAGTGGCTTTTTAAAATGCCTAAAATGCCTGCACTCCCATACTCTGGAGTTTGGACATCGAGCCAAGAGGTGTCATATACAAGGACGGGCTCGTTCGTCTTAATTTCTTAAATCAAGTTAAATGATTGTCTACTTGTGTACTTAAACGCCGAATATTGTCATGCCTCATGTCTCAAACTCGATAAGATCCTCTTGCTTGGTGGGGCTGGATGAGATAGGCAACATTGTTCTGGGTTGTTCTGGCTTGCTTTGACCATTTTCCATATCACTTAGCCATACATTGTTAAGCAGTTCTTCGTGCTCACTAGCGTGGTAAGATGTCAAATCCTCGAAATCGTCCAGCTTATCTTCCTTTACACTAGAAGCGGGGGCGGCCGACGCTAGGCTACTGCTCTCCACAGAGTTCGTTGAACTCTTGGTGGCTACAGAGTCGACACGCCGGCGCACTTCTTCGGCGACTCTTCGTCCATCGGCAATGATGCCATCAAACATATTCCTCAAAGCATTATCCTTGGCATCCGACAGAGCAACATGGTGATTGACATGTATGGAATGTCTGAAAGTAGAGGTGAAGAACAGTTCATAGGTTTCGTCGGCCAGTATGATCATTCTGAAAGTCGCCAGGTCAATGACTGTGGGATGGTGAGGATCCAACGCAGCGTTTGCGCGCATCGATTCTAGCTTCTTTTGCTTCTTAAACTCAGACGACTCGTCGTCAGAAAGATCAATTAAGTTGATTTCTTCAGCGATCTCTAGTGGTTTCGCATACTCAAATGATCTTTGAAGAAAGCAGCTGGCTGCCTTTAAATATCGCTCAGTCTGTTCTGACTTGTACTTATCCTCATCGATCGTGACACCAGAAGGAAGCTTCAACTGGTCCATCGTCATAGTAGGCTTGTTCTCCTTTACAATCTTTTCCGCGATGTCATCTTCAATAGACTTTTTAGTCAAGAGATCGACAAAAGTGCCAGATTTCCACGGTTCAGTCAAGAACAATAGACCCTCTGATATCTGCAATACTTCTTCGCGCTGTAACTGACCATCTTCATCCTCATCATATAAAGAGAAGAAGTAATTGACCGACTCTAGCAGATCGCGCGATAATAATCTGTCCAATCCTGAGACAACGTCGTTCAACGTAAGCTCACCTATTTTGCTGGAGTCCCAGCTCTTAAAGAGCCTCCTGAGAAAGTCCCTCTTTTGCTTGCGGAAGGCGGGATCATCTTCACCTCCACTCGGTTTGCACCAGTCACATATTTTACTCAAGAACTGGATAAATATCTCAAAATTCATATTGGAAGAACCGGTCCCCATGCTGATCTTGTGACTTTCTATGCTTTGATAAAAAATGTCGTAGATGTTTGATAGTTGCTCGTCTGATAAGTTGAATGTCCTAGGCATGTGACGGAGCTGTGTACGTTTGGCGAAAGTTTCAATGTTTTGCAAAATTCCCTTCTGGTATCTATGCCTCTCTTGAGAGACCAGGGACTCCTCTATAACACTGAATTCTTTGAATGCTGTGACCAACAACTCCTGGAATTTCGATATCTGCCTGTACTTGATATCGCTAGATTCCGGATGAGCGCTGTCGCTTAGAGTTTGAAAGTAGTTCTTCAAAATAGCTATGAACATACCATCATCTTCTGTTTGTAAAAGATCATCACCATTGACCTTCAAAACAGCCAGCGCAACTTGGAACAGTGTTTTTGAGCCATTCATGAAGAAGATATCCATAATTCTAAATGCATACTCTAACGGCATTGACGTGAAGAACAATGACAAGAACCAGGGAAGTGAGACAACAGATAGTTGAATATCATGTTCAACTATATGTTTCCAAAGTAAAGGCATTTTCTCTTCGACAAAGGCTTCAAACACTTTCTGGTCCAAAAGTGTTCCGTACATTGTCTTTGAATAGTATCCGGGTACAAAAGTCTCGCACAAACTTGAGAGACACCAAAATGCCTGCTCCTCTGTCATGAAGATTAGTAATCCTGCCACAACGATATTCATTGCCTGACAGTAGCCGATATCTGGATTTTTCCATGAGTATGCGGTGAGAACGTTCCTCAAACGTTGAATACCCTCCTCCGTTTGATATGCGGTATACTCTGGTAAGGATCTTTTCAAATCTTTCTCAATCTCATCTACCGCCTGAGAGGCCTTGCCAGCATTCTCCTTCAAGATTCTCTCATAGAAACCGGGGTTAGCTTGTCTTAGATACATTGAGCCGGAGCACAGCTCCCAGATCTCACCTCTCATCCGGTTAGGTACACCTATCCTGATCAATTTTTGAAACTCATGATTCTTGACAATAGCCAAGTTCTCACCATTTTCCTTAAAATAGTTGAACCATAATCGCAACCTAGCTTTCTCTTTCTCCACCGTGGGATTGCCTGGGAACTTGAAGATTTGACCAAGTCCAGCACCAGGCGCCGCTATATCTCTGGCACCAAGTAGATTCTTTCGCAACAAGAACTCCGAGTAGCAGGTGGCCAAAAACTCAGGCAGTTGCTTAGCATTTGGTATATTTTCTCTCAATCTTTTCTTCAACTGATCACAGAATTGTTCAGACCTGTAGCGTAGCCCAATAAACTGAATCAGTATTTGTGTCCCTGAATATAAAGTCACAACAAGGGAAAATGCGTAGGATGTGGATGGCGCTCTCTCCACACGTTTGATAGTAGAGAGATTGACCAACATAACGCACGATGACCGGTCAAAGGCATCTCTAAACACCAAGTAGTGCGGTGTCAGGAAAAACCTCCCAGAGTAGACATATGCCATTGCCTCTTCGGCGATTGTCCTCTCACCTTTGTGTGCCCTTGCACTACCGTACGCACTTATGAAGGACAGATCTGCATTGGTATCGTCTATGATATGCTCATCTACAGGAAGTTTGTATTCGAGCCTAAATTTCTCATCTCTTGTCAAGGATGGAGTGAAATTCTCTGCCAACTTGTCGAGGAAGGGTGCCTTCTGGCGTATGCTGTCGAAGAATGACATTTCACCGGCTCTGCGAGCAACGCTGGAATCAATTGACCTTCTTTGATGGTACTCTCCTTTTGAGCCTTCAAGTTCAGCCGAAATAGCGCACTCGCACTGTCGACTTTGGGATATTAATGATCTTATATATTATAGAAGATAAGTACAGATCTTCAAAAATCTAAAAAGTACAGTCATGAAGTTCAATAGTCATTATAGTAGTTACAACGTAGGCCATTGCCACCATACATTTTACTTACGGATCAAGATTGGTGGATCTGAACCGAAAGAGCGGCGTGAAGTAAGATACGCCTAGCAACCTTCTTGCTGGGGAAAGAAAGGCTGTACTTCTCCATCAGTGTCGTCTGAGGATGTGTTTGCGGACTTGCGGCCTTGGTTGGAGTAGGATGAACGCACTCTATGTATAGAATTGGCTGTTCCGTGCTGGCCGTTTGATTCCCATTTCAGTAAATTCGAAATGTCAATTGAAGCTTTCAGTTTGTTTTCTTTCTTGTGGGGAACGAGTTTATTCCCAATGATATGTCCCAAATGCTGGACTACCACTTTGGTAACGTCTCTCTTTAATGCGGCGAAAAACTCGTCTCTGGACCACAACTTTTGATAGTATTCGAGATTAGGAACCTTGACAATGAGGTTGTTAACGTCTGTCAAAACATGATGAGCACCTTTGTAACAAACGCTCATAACCACCTTCTTTATTAGAACGGACCGAATGTTGAAATAGGTACCAGACCTCTTGACCATTTCATTGATGTTTTCATCGGGCTGATTCAACATCGAACTGGTCAGCTTTGGCTTTCTCTTTTTGACGGATATTGAGTCGTTAGCAGATTGAACGCTTGTCAAGTCCCATGGCTCGAGACCGTCAGACCCTGATTTACCCGAGTTGGTGCTGCCAACTGAGTTAGACCGAGACATACTAGTTGAACTCAAGGCTAGAGCAATCGAAGGCTGCTTTGAGGGAGTCTCAGCGCTCTTTTTGGGTGAATTTTGCTTCTCGTTTTTTGGAAACAAGTAGTTCATGATCTTCTCTGACGTCAAATGATCCATCTTGAACACGATGGGCTGTAAGGAGACGACCATCTCAGTCAACTCGGAAATCCCACCTACAGGAGGTCCCAATTTCCAAAATATTTCAATCATTGGGACCTTGGGGTCATAGAGTGCGTGAGTTTCGTAAGGTGATAACAGTTCCAGATAGACTGACGTCTCCTGCTGATTGAAACACTGCAAAGAGGAAATAGCTATCATATTACTATTCGATCCATCTGAGGTCTGGGAGCGGACAAAACTGGAGAGCCCTAAGCCAATTGTTATGAAAGGTTTCTTGTTATCATCATATAACTCCCAGACCAGCTCATCAGTGCCAACTTGCCAATCAACTTTCCTTTGCATAGATTTACTGCCGCTTACCATTCTGTCGTAGTTTTTCTTGATAGCGGTCATCAGAATAGATAGCTCGAGCATTGTTGCCTGAATTTCAAAAGTAAGTTCTTGCTCGGTTTTGCGAAATAACAAGTTGTCGTGCACTTTCAAAAATTCTCGAGTGTAGTATTGCTCTTTGACTTTACGTTGCAAATCTGTTACAACCCCCACATCAAGCTTCTCCAAATTGTTCCGAACTTCATCAGCCAGAAGAACTTTAGCCAGTTTTTCTGCTTTTTCATCAAATGACGATCCCAGAGACAAAAGATCTCGAGTAATATTATAGACAGAGCAGTACTGTTGGGAAGTTGATGTGAGAATGAGACCAGGAAAGCCAACTCGAAATTTAGAGTCGTGGTGGAAGCCTGCTATCTCTTTTTCGCTAAAAAACAACGGATTAGGTGCCGTGTACATGAAAAACATTGACCTTCTTCTCAAGAAAATATCTTTCTCCAAAAGTGAACCATCATAACACATCTCCAATGGTAGCCAAGGAGGCCATAGGTCAAATCCTTCATGCATTCCGTAGCCGTTTCTGTGGAAGCCGTATCCACCTCCCGATAAAATGTCGTCTTTGTAAAGCGTGAACAGCTGTATATCCTTGGATACAGCACAGTACCTTGTCTCCACTATTGTATCAACATCCATAGGGATGCGTTTACCTGATTTCCCAATTATTTGTTGAATATCTATGATCCCCATTTCTATATCTCTCGCAGCCAAAATCACGGCAGTATCTGGCTCGACATCTGACATGAATTGAAGCTGCGGAGAAATTAACCTGAACAAGCAACTGTCCACAAAATCAAAATCATCACACGGTACCTGCCTAATCAGTCTGTCGAAGTTTTCAGTAAATTCAGAATTAGAGATCATGTCGTCGTTCTTCAACGCCTCATATTCATCTAGAGATGTTTTAATGTCAGATAGCTTTGTAGTGAGCAACTCTCTCAATATTGCTACCGATTTATAAGTCAAAAAGAACTGCATCGATTTCCTTTCGAAAGAATTAGATGCGTATTCCAGCAGGTGATGCCTTATAGACTTGTTGACCTTCAATTGGATATTATGAACAATAAAACGGTTGTCATACGTCGAATCCTCCTGTAAAGTTGACGCCCTTCTCATTGATCTGAAAGACTGAATAGTGTTAGTACGAAGGAGCGATGGCCGTGTTTCGTAGCTTTCAAGCTCCGCGAGGTTTCTGTCGTCGCTTGAAAGAGAGCTTTCAGAACCGTCAAATGAATATATGCTGGGGACCCTCTCTGAAAGTTTCAAGTCGCTCAGTATTAAATGGACAATGTGAAGCCTATGCTTGAGGTTATGAAGCCGAGCATCCAAGTCATTGTATGCTGTGTCAGATGTGCCAGCAGCGGCCTTGACCTCCTCAAGAAGCTCCATAATTTTTCTTATGTCTTCATCGATCTCTATGGCTCTCTCTCGTGCAAGCCTTTCTTGCGTGCGTTCCGGATGATTCTTACCAATCATGCAGTTATGCGACTCTTCATCACCAAACGGATAAGGTACAACGTAACCGTCATCATTCATCTTTCTGAAGTAGGATATTCGAGGGGAATACAGAAGAGGAAGCGCTTCAAGTTTCAAGGGAAGCGACGATTTCAAGGAAACCTGATCGAGATCGACATAGTCTTCGAAGTCATACCACTCAGATTCCCTCATTTGCGAAATATCTGCCAGCGAGATGGGAATCGTTCCATTGCCATTATGATGAATACCAAGTCTTGATGCCACCATTTCTTCCACGTCTGATTGATCAAAAATCGTTGATAATATCCTTACATCCGATTCTGAGCAGTCAATCTCTCCTGATGACATTCTAAATTTCCAGACTGGCTTGGATTTGTTGAGCCTCTCATCGGTGTGCGTCAGTTTGACT
The DNA here is from genome assembly GCA_003708055.3 of Torulaspora maleeae. Taxonomy (NCBI): domain Eukaryota; kingdom Fungi; phylum Ascomycota; class Saccharomycetes; order Saccharomycetales; family Saccharomycetaceae; genus Torulaspora; species Torulaspora maleeae. The sequence goes on along the minus strand of PPNA03000004.1, from coordinate 367,510 downwards.
CGCTTCTGGTGAAGATCGATTCTTAAAGACCTGACTTTGCCCTTCAAGCCTGTGAATGATACATTACTGCTATCGCCAAAATCAGTGTAGTGTCTGTACACATGCGTTAGAGTTAGAGGCTCAAGATGCAGCTGGTATTTAATTGTGAACAGAGACCTTCCAAACTTGGTTGCGTTCTGAATCAAGTCAGTGAACAAGGGACCTTGTCTTATCGGACCTGAAGTGTAAGTATTAAACAAATTCCACCATTTGAGAAAATGTGACACGGTGTGAGGTGCCAAGTAAAGGTTGTTACCAGACTTCTTAGCCGAAGAATAGACACCGATTGACATATGAATGAAGTTGCTCCGGAATCCGCGGTAAGAATCGTGGTCTTTGAGGTCGGACACGAGCTTAGGATTGACCAGCATTATGTCGTAATGTGGCCTTGAAGGAGCGGACCGTTCCTCTTCACCAGCTTTGTGAATATCACCTTGCTCGAACAAAAGGCCCAGTTTCCATATGACATGACCTTCTAGCTTCATCAAAACTTTGTCAAACTTGTCGGTTGCAGTGAAGTCTCGAACTGCAAGCTGGAATTTTTTGGATTCAATTTTGAGAAACTCCTTCGGGTCCTTAGAACCATGTATCTGTATAACAGTACCACCAGACCAGCAAAATGAGAGTCCAGCTCCATCATCAGCGATCTTGTAAGGATTATGAGAACCTTTGATGTTCAAATGAAACTCACTTGAGTTGGAAAACTCGTAGGTCCATTTTCCGTGGATTAAATACCTGAACTTATCCCAGAATCCTAATTTCATGGAGGGATCATCTTGAGGTCTTGTCAAGTAATCGAACCACAGCATAAGGGATGAATAACCAGGCTGAAGGGACTTACCCCAAGTCATCAACGTTGGCGTTGATGAGACCACTGCAGTTTTTATGTTGAAGTAAGTTTTTATGGAATTGAGGGTCCGAATGATGTGCGATCCATATATTGAGTTCAATTCCTTGTAAGATTGCTCGGAGGCTGACGGAACGAAGGGAACATAAATGCTTCTCAAAGAAATATCTTCCGGCATTTTTTCTCCAAAGACAATGTCACCTGTGGTATGAGTATCAGGGAAAGAGAGAGCTGGAACAGGGTAGTCCCGCAACCTCAGTTCCCAAAGATCTGTCTGAATATCGACTCCCATCATAATCAACAAGGTGTAAACTCTGTCTTTTGGCACACCTTTACCATACTTATGCACAAAAGAAGAATAATTGTTCAATTGGAACGATGGAGCACATATTGTCATATCCAGGCTCCGTATTACAAGGTTCGCAACTGCACTAGTTTCTTGAGCAGAGTAAAAGTAGTAATCTTTCCCAAGATTCCTATCCTTGGTGATACGGTAAGGCATACCATGAAACGTGAGCTTTGCCTTACGATATCTTGCGATCCACGAGATGGAGAAATTCTCTAGAAGCTCTTGAAATGCTTTTTCAGAGGAATCTACGCCGCTTAGATCAATCGCAGGGGAAGTAGATCGTCTTGGAAAGGAATACAGAGGACTTGATCTATCCATTGTATTTTTGACCTTGCTCTGTTTATCTTCAAACTCTTGTAGCTTTTCAAGCCTCTCTCTTTGCTCTAAAACACCGATTTTCAGGATCAAGCCTAACTCCTGTTCAAATGGATCCTCCTCAACGTTTACCAAAACTTTACTAGCAGTCAGATTGATTCTAGGCAATAAAAATGCATGCTGTTCAGCAGGGTGTAACCTTTGAAATTTTTGCAAGTCCGTAAACGCCAGCTTTATTTGCTTGTAGGATTTAAACATGGTAATCAAATTGTCAAGTACCATGTAAAACCTGAAATGATACTCCGTATGAAAGCGTATAGATGACGCGTTGATCATAATGGATTTAGTGAGAATTAGTTCCTTGACATCTAACTCAAACGACTTGATTTTCAAGAGTGAGACCTGAACTGGCACTTCTTTCACATAAACAGACTGAACAAAAGCAGACATGGAGGCCAAGCGGAGTGTTTCTCCGCTATGGTACTGGATACCAGAGAGTAAAATAAAAAGAGGTGTTTTCTGTGGTAACTCAATGTCTACAAGCAACTTGTCAATACTCACATTGAATCTGGATGACACTTCTGTACTTTCAGTGCTCTTTTCAACAACTTTGTCTTCGGAAAATGTAGAGTACCTACGGAACACACTTCTCAGAAAGAACGCTAGCCATATCAAATTCACATCTACCAATATTCGAACATTAGGAAGCTTTAGGTTCGCCTCGCCACCGATGAAGCTTTGAAGTTCAAGCTTTTCTAGAGTCACAATAGTATCAGAAACGCTCTTTTTGACTTCATCATCCATCATACGAACCAGATCGGCGGTTGCAATTTTGAACGTGCTTCCATCTGGATTTGCAGTAATGAACGACTCATGCAGCACAAGAATCATTCCACGGCCAACATTTGTTAAATTTCTTTCCAGGTCTCCCATCGGATCTAGTGCTGTAGAAAGGTATCCGGCAACAAGCAGAGAGCACGAGAGATCTTTCATCCTCAGTTTAGCTGACCATTCAAATCCTGATTTTGCTTCATCTTTTAGTTTTTTGGATCTTTGACCTGTGGTCGACATTTGGTTGATTTTATCATCCGCAAATACTGATACAATCCTCGAGATTGCGGAATGGATCTTTTTTACTATATCCAAGTTGTCTAGAGTGAGGGTGCAGTGTCTCAAAGTGCTATGGATCTCGATTTTTGAAGCGGCAGATTCAGCAAGGAAAGTATCACATCTCTCGAAACCGAAGATGGGGATTGACTGAACAGATTCGTCATGAGAGCTCGGCAGCCTCAAAAAGACCAGGCTAGTCCCCACGACCTTGACGTAGTTTGAAAGCTGTTCAGTGAAAGGATCTCTCTCGATGAATGACAACTCAGGACGAATTGACACTTCATTGTAATTCGACGCAGACGGCCACTTGACACTTTTATTTTTCCTGAAGAGAAACGCGTGAATATTGTATACCTTGAAGGTCAGGGTTTCTGCGTCTGAAAGCTTCAAAGTAGTACTGAAATTAGAGATGATGAGCTGAAAAATAAAGCTTGGCAGCAAGTCGATGGCTTCATGTAAGAATAGTGATATACCGCTTTCCCAGTGTCCTTCCGGATCCACGCACGCCACGTCCTTTTGTCTTTGACAGCTCTTGATGAATTGCAGGCCCTGCAAGACTTGATCAATCGAAGCGACAACGGATGGATTAATAATGTTCATATTATGAGCAACTTTAGCCCTTGAAAGTGGAAATCCCTCTAAAAGCAGTGACAACAGATCTGTAGTCACAACGTTGTTAATCAGAGGAATTCTCACTGCAGAATCATCATTTACATCGACTACCACCGAGTTTGCGGATATAGACAACTCATGGTCTCTCAGCATAAGTCTGCTCGAGGGAAAGAATTCGAGGTTGGCTCCGTAACTGAAAATGTTTACACACTCCAGATAAATTTGTGCGCTGGATATCTTAATATGAATGAAGTGGTTGATTGATAGAATCAGATTCTCAATTTTGACATCAAAGATCTTTAAACTCATCAAGGCTGCTCTGTGATTCTTTAGAACGATTTGCAAAGCCTTCTCAAAACGCTGAACGGAGTTAGCGTATCCTATAGATTCCCTTTCCTTCATAATTTCAGTCCCTTGCGACCGTCGTAACATTTCTGATATGTGTAGATGTAGTCCACTAACTCTGAAATAAGAGGACCAGTCAGTCAAAGTAAACTCCACTTTATTAGAGTCTATCAAACTGCGACGAGACAACTGACCCTTCAATTGGTACCCCACATGGTGGACAGAATCACCATCAGTGACATTGGTAATAGCATGCATGAAAATCTCAGCTCTCAATTCATTCTTGAGCAGTTTAGTAATCGCCACGGATCCAAGATCCATCTTGATCAGGGAGCCATCCGGTAAGGACACCAAGACTCCATGCAAATAACAATACAGGGGGAAAATCCATTTCAGAACCCAGATGATCCTCTTACTGACAGCTAATTTTAAATGATCGGATCGCAGAATCCCAGCACCGGATGCCTTACCACTGGACGCACTCTCGTCACTCGGCAGTGGATTACTCAACAGCACCAGCTCTACATTATTGAAAGTAATGATGCCCTTCTTCCCAAATTTGACACTTATCTTGCCTACTTTCAACCGAAAGGAGGTGGTTGACACTCTGAGATTTCTCACAGAGGTGCCAAAGATGTTCACTGAGAATCCCTTAATAGGGCATTGTGTCCGCAACAGTATCTGCGAAAGAGCTGAATTTATAACCCATTGGACCACAAATAGGCCAATAAACAGTAATGCGACAACTTTCAGCGCATCTTTCACTCGTACTACCGTTTCCAGTATCATCGATGCTTGCTTCCCTCACTCAACACAGCAAATCAGCACAACTTCCCTTCACAGCTCCATATGTTGAAGAGCAGCGCTTAAAGATGCTGGATCGAATCAAACTGATGGTCTCTTGTGGCTGACTGGGTCTTTCGAGATCAAAGTTGTTAAATCTGTAGATTCCTGAAAAAACCGCGCATATCGCTTGTAGCGCACTGATGAAGTTTGAAGCTGATCGCCAGGTAAAATGAAAGAGACCACCAAGATATATTTACGTCTTGATGATCTGATAGTTCGTTTTGTACTTACACAGGAATATTTACAATTTTTTCAAGCCAGCTTTCTGTTCCACCAGAGCGCAAGATCGTACAGCACCAGTTGGTTTCTGCGTTTTTCGTACTCGAACCAAGCTTTAAACTCTTGAAAGAACCACGTCAGGGACCATCTTGGGTATTGGTTGCTGATAGCCTCGCACGCCTCGTCGTAGACCATTCGAGCGCAATACTGCGTCATGATCAGAAAGGTTCTCTCGGGCCCGAGCGGACTGTGCAGACACTCGTCCAGGTGCCTTGTCAAGTCATTGGTCTTCAAAATAAGGAGGACAACACCCGGAATACGAGCTAGAAGCGCCATCAGGTCGACCAGAACAGATCCATGCATGAGCCCTGCGGCCATTGTCTCGATCTCTTCGTTACTGCGACGCTTCGAGATATCAAAGTTTAGTGCAGTGTCTATGCTTCTGCCTGTGATGGCAGCAGCCAGCAACGGGAACTGCTCGTCGGTAATATTCGCGAACCGTTTGGCGTAGAATCTCATGTCCTCCTGGTTATGGTCGAGCAGGGCCAGCCAAAAGTGTGCGTAATCTCTTCTCATTTGAGTGGCGGGGAAACGATAAAGCCCGTGATCATACAGGACTATCTCGAAATTATGGGGGTTGTTGGAAGATGGTTTGCAAGAACGAATCGCCAAGTTACCTCCGTGGGGGTCACAATGTAAGCCGGCGTTTGGCGTGAATATCATCTTGTTGAAAATGTGTGAGAGACAAACAGACACTTCTGCTCTGGAAATGTTATGGCGATCCAAATAATTAATATCATCGAGTCTACTACCCATGATGTACTCCATGACGAGTATCCTTCTGTTGGCACTGATTACTTTTGGTATAGTGATTGCCGTTTCTGCTTTGGACTTGGAGAACAATTCTGCGGTAGACACAGCGTTTCTAGCCTCCTTGGTGAAATCCAATTCAACAAAGATCGAGCTTTGTAGCTCATCCCCCAGCCAAAGTAACGGATATTCAGGAAACACTATGTCCATCAGGTTAAAGACAGTTTGCGTCAACATCACATCTAGTGGGACGAATTCCTTCAGAGAAGGATGCTGACATTTGACAGCTACCATTTGATTTGAGTCCCGTAATTTTGCCACATGAACTTGGGCCAATGAGGCAACACCGATGGGCTTGGGGTTGAACTCGGAGAACATCTCATCGATGTTGATCTTTAGATCTTGCTTAAACATATCATTTATCTCATCAAAAGTAGACTCGGGACACTGATCCTGCAGTGGGACCATGGTGTTAGTCCATTCAGGCGGTAACATATACGTCATGGCTCCAATATGTTGACCCAACTTGATATAAACCCCACCATTCTTCTGGAGGGCACGAAGTGTAATATCAGCACAGAATTGATGGCATGCGCTCAGTGCCTCTTGACGGTCCTCTGGAGAGTCATACTTGGCGTCCAATGTCGTTTTATAATGATGGAAGCAACGCATTGTTGCCAGTGCAACCACGCCAATCCTCCTCGAAGTCAGGAAAACATGTCTCAAGACATCATGGGCCGTTTCATTGGTCTGATAATATACAACACCTGCGCCAACTATCGTTCCCAAGACCAGTCTCTTCTTTGTCAGCTTGAATCTTCGTGGGGTCACTTGCTTTGGAGCTGCAGTGCTAGCATAGCGTCTCAGGAGAAGATTTGAGGGCAGTGTTCGAGGTATCAAGGGCTTTATCATATCATAAAAGATATCAACGCAGAATACACGTCCAATGAGCCCAAGAAGTCTTGCTGATTAACTTGTTTAGACTTCTTCTTAACCTAGTTCGGTCGTTCAAGATCGTTGGAAAAGACTTTAAATCGATATCATATGATGACACTACGATGTCAGTAACTCTATAAAGCTTCCCAGATCAATCAACTATTGGTGGCGAGTACACTGGAGTCTTGTCCTCTGCCGAAGTGCTTAGGGAATTTTTGTAGGACAGATAGGTGTTCCAAAAGATGGCGATCGTATTCACAGCCAAGAGTCGATGTTGAACCGGGACAAAGGTAAAATTGATGCATTGGAACGCCGGCCAGACCGCCCAATTGGCCCTCAGAGTGTCCCACCATCTATCTTGAATTTTGTTCTCTGCATCCTTCAAAGTTTTGCCCTCCATTAATGTCAGACATCCAAAATAAAATGGGATAACCGATGGAGCAAAAGTCATTTGATCAAAGCCAACTTTGAAAAGTACATTTTTCCAATGAGATTTGGGTGTGTTGGGTAGATTCACCTTGTTATTTAAGAATTTAAACCATTTGTCACCGATAAACGAAAAGACCAGCGATCCGTATATGACAGATCTAGCTGTCCTAGCATAATCGTACTTGCCACTTTTGCCATCGACACCCTTTTGTGGGAATCCCAACTGTGCAATGATGTCTCCCAGTCCGAACAGAGTCCCTGTGGTCACCGAGTTGGTCTTCTTTGGATGCTTCTGAAGCAGTCCTTCGTACGCTAACAGTAATTTACTCATTGTGTTCCTCACGCACCCGTATCACAGACTGAAGAGTGAAACGGACCAAGTTAGAATGACAATGCTGACGCAGAGATAGATAAAAGATCAGCAAGTATCGCTGCTTTATATATTTCAGATATGTCCAAGCTTTCAAATGGTGTCTTCCTGCAAAGCCAGTTCACGTAGCTGATTAGGACTCATCCGAGTCATCTTGCCATGTCTGCCTTGCTTGATCTTGAAAATTCTGTCATCAAGGACGTGTGGGTCTTGTTAGTGATTTTCTTTTACTGACGCTGTCACCTTCGGCGACACACTTTGAATTTGCGTCACAAGAATAATAATTGACATATAAAAACAAAATAGTATGTTTGTAGACACTTTTATTCTACTTCAAACACTTTCTCATGATTTTATTTTATTTAACAAAGATTCAATCAGCAAGCACAAATCTCAGAGCTCAGAGTTTCGAAGATGTTTGTTGATTATTCAGGTTTACAAAGATTCAGTATCATAAATGAAAGCTTTGCAAATAAATATTTGCAAATATTGCATTTCGATGCAATTCAGTCTCCTGAGGAGAGGCTCAGAAAATTAAAGGAAGATTCAAACGAGCTGGGGAGTGTGCAGTCAGTTCGTCTGGAAGATTTTAAGTTAGATTGGGGTATTATAGACTATATGTATAAGATGTTACTTTGTGTCACACAAATGCAAGAAGTATCATCATTCATTAAAAGGTGTCCCACGGTTTATTATGTGGAAATGTTTGACCGAGTGTGTCCTATGAGCAGGTATTCTATGGAGAATCTGTCGGTTCCTTTGCTCAGGATGTACCGAGAATTACAGGAAGCTTACGATGGAATTAGAGAAGAGATATTGGACGAAGTCAAGAAGATTATTGTTGAGCTGAAACCAGATTATGACTACGCTGATTTTAGACAATGGCATGTTCTTCAGAAATATTTGTATTATGAATGCTGCGATGCACTGCCCTACTTCTTGATCCCAAAGACAGATGTTGTCATCATCCCAAAAGCTTTCCCGAAGTTGTTCGTCGAGCAAGTGAATAAGAATGGATTCATGAAAGCAAGCTCTCAGGTCCGGTTTTTCATGTTTGACACTTTGTCAGCCGAGCGATCCTTCGACCCTATCAAGATGGAAGATTTGAAGCTTAAAGCCATAGTTGACAAAGTCACCACTATTTGGAAAGAGAACGAAGATAAAGAGTTTGGCACTGATACTGAGCAGGCAAATGTCAGCACGTCAAGTAGAAAATCTTCTCGCGCTAGCACGACACCCAAAGAACCAGATTTTATTAAAATCTTCCAGGAACATGACATTAATATTGATAATGGCCATCAATCTGTTAGGCTTGAAAAACCATCACTAGCGTCCAGGCAAAAACATAAGGATGATCGATTGAATTTAAGAGAGTACTTCAAATACTCTAATGACGATGGTGAAAATACAAGTGCTGAAAGGAACTCCATGAACGAAAACAACTCTGCAAGTTCAGCAAACTCTGATGTAGAAGAATCAGAGAACGACAATTTGAGTTCAAACAAAGGCATTCAAAATGACATTTTCTCACCATTGAGTTCAGGAAAGATTGCAACTGCTTTGACGCCAGATAACGAATCTGATTTAGCTGGTCATCAAAAAAATCCCATTTCTTTCAACCACTATTCACCATCGATGTTCCCACCACCACCCGACTTGCCTCCCAATGCATATGAGGATTATCACATACATCAATCAAGGAGAGAATCAGTGAAGACAAAGTTCAAAGAATTTGTGGCAAAACCAATACAAAAATGTTTTACTCGTCACCCAGAGCGTGATTCCCTGGTATTTGATACAATCGATTCATTTGCCGAGTTCCAAGGAGCTCCATGGGATGAGATGTCAAGCAAAAAATTCATGAAATTCAAATTCAAAAAGTTCAAGAGAGATTGCAGCTATTACAAGCAGATAGCAAAGCGATTCTTTGACGATATTCATGACAATAATTCATCACACTAAGTTTATAAATCACTGCTATAATCAGGACTTTTGTATTATAGCGTCTGACATTTGTCATAAAATGCGAGATAATCAATCGCATAAAAATACTATTTGATGAACCTTCAATTCTTGTCATCAAGCGTTTACCCAACCCTTAAATTGTTTTTTTAACTCCTATAGTAAACTCAATTACCAAATTGCATTAACAGTAATTTCTGAACAACAAGATGTTAATTACCCCAGGTTTTCAAATTCCACTAACCGCTTGGAAACGGACAATGAATATAACAGCTTCATCAATCACATCGTGTGTTGGATTTCCGTCGATGTCAGATATGAAGGGTTTTCTTAAGCTGTCAATCCTCTTTCTAGACGATTAGTTCGTCCCTTTGCTTGGCTGAAGGAACGAATGAATGCTGATTCAATCTTCAGACCTCCCGAAGACAGTAATCAATCTGCGACGTACCTCACCTGTCGAAGAAATGATGGCAAACCCTGGCTGAGATATTTGGGTCGTATCGCCCAATTCTTGATCGAGGCGCTGTAAGCAAAATTGAACAGCATATCTCCATAGCTTGGTCATATTTTGGTCATACTATTATTTATCAAGCGAAAGCAAAATGCCAGATATCGCTGCATCTTAAGACCGCAGAGTGGCATTTCCTTCCCCTTTCAGCCCCATAAGTACCATTTCGCCCAAAGGACTGGTCACAAGTAGATCTAGCACGCTCTCTAAATGGACAGCTGCTTTTCCTTTAAATAAAACCTCATTCAAAACCTTTGTAAGTTCGAAATTATTGACAACTTCGACTTCATCATCACGTACCTCCACTGATAATTCCATAAGAGTTGTCTTATTGCGTTCGTCGCGGTAAATCTCGGAGCTCGCCCTCGACCAATAGCTCATTGGCACTGTCAAAAAATGGACTTCCTGATGAAAGAGCTTAGTAACGCCCTTCATATATTTCACAGAAATTTGATCTTTCGAAGACTCGTAAAATGGAATGGCAATGGTCCCTATGAAGGTCCCCGTTACGCTTAATCTCTTTTCACCAAACAGTCCTCTTGTCCACTTGGCCTTTAAGCTGCTTATTGTAATCGCTTGGATCAGATCGGCGGAGTTGATAGTAAAATTAGTTGTAACGGGAAAAAATGACATGCTATCGAGGGCTGATTCCAGAATGCCATAAGGAGCTAGTGAATTGTTACTGTTCTTTGTGGAATTCACTGCATGTCCTCTAACTTCTACTGTTAGCATTTCAGAGGCATTCATAACTTTATTCAGGAGTAATGTCATCGGGGTCAGGGCATTCTCCTCATCAGACCAACAAACATGAGAAAGAAGACGCGTTGGTAACGACCCTTCGATGTCAGCAGACGCTCTCAAAGAAATATCGCCTTTCAGTCGAGCTGAATGTGTGAAGGAAAAGACGTTGGGCAAGTCTATTGTGAATCTATCATCACAGTCAGCCACTCTAATCTCCCAATCGATAAAAGGCAAGACAAGATCTTTCGGCAGCTCCAACGGACCGAGTACATCTTCGAAGGAGAAAGGCTCAGTTGTCGTTTCCAGATGAAATCCATTGGTAGAGTCTCTTAAAGAAAAATCTTGTACGCTGATGAGACTGAAGCGATGCCTAAGATTACTGATCGTATTTTTCATGCTGTCCCAATTCAGGAACTTCTTCCAATCAACTTTTAATGCTCTTAATCTACCCAAAGGAATACCCCAGCCCTCAGGGAGTAAAAACAATGGCTTGCTCAAAGATAGGTCAACTTTGGACGAGATCTTCAATTTGTCATAGTCATGGCGCCAAATTTTTTTCAGAACATCGATTATCTTGTCCATCTGTGGCTCAACCAACAGCGTCAATTTTAGATCCGAGCTAACGTTGTTTCGCAGATCAACACAGAAGCTGTCTTTGATCTGTACAGAGCCCAATATATTGTCACTTGATTGATTCCCATCATAAGTCGTGGCATTATTCACAGCCAAGCACATACTCTTGACAAATCTCTCGCTGAATGACCTATAGAGCTTCTTATCGTGAAACGTTAAACCTGTAGCGTTATCGTTGATCCATGCATCATAATCTGGCCAGTACCTCATCGCGACAGTAATTTGCAACGCATCTCCCTCGTTATTATTCAAACTCCCACCTTTTCTCCAACCATCCATATGAATCTTATCAACTTGCCAATTGGACACTCCAACGACACTCTCTTCGATAGCATCCTGAGAAGGTAAGTGTTTTATCAGAACTGTTCCTAATGCCAGTATCGTTGTCAGAAACACAACTAATATACTGATGATAACCCATTTGACCCTACTGCTTCTGTGTCTATTTTTGTGGCTACTAGCGACAGAGCCAACATCTTGTACTGCCTCCACCCGCTGAGATTCGCCCAATAGCGGTAAGGTTTCCTGATCCTCACTCATCAATGACCAGCTTCAGTCTACTTACAAGGGTTCCAAGCCTAGATTCTTCGTACAGTCCACTTTCCGTCCCGCAGTGTGTCTACGACCTCTTCAAACTGACTGATTTCCAACCAGTACTGCTCCAAAGCACCACTTGGTTCAAATTTGAGTGTTCGATACACGATCAGAGCACTACTTGTAATATTTCTATGTACTCATCACTGGCTTGTTCGGGGTTTTAGTGAACCCTTCCCAGCCATAGCTATAATGGAAAATTTTCCAAGCTCATCGCCAGTAAGAACTTTGATAACCTCTACAAAAGACAAGTCTGCCCTTTAAAGAAACCGCAAGATGCTCTTTTTGATTGGTCTTGGTCTATCATACAAGTCTGATATCACGGTTCGTGGTTTAGAGGCCGTAAGGCAGTGTTCCCGAGTGTATCTCGAGCACTACACTTCGATCCTGATGGCAGCTTCACAGGAGGAATTAGAGGAGTTTTATGGAAAGCCAGTGATTCTAGCTGACAGAGAATTGGTCGAAAGTGGCTCTGAAGAGATTTTGAAGAACGCTGACAAGGAAGATGTTGCATTCTTGGTCGTCGGGGACCCATTCGGAGCAACCACCCACACAGATCTGGTACTAAGAGCCAAGAAGGCTGGAATCAAGGTGGAAAGCATCCACAATGCGTCTGTGATGAATGCTGTGGGTGCCTGTGGCCTGCAACTGTACAATTTCGGTCAAACAATCTCAATGGTTTTCTTCACAGACAACTGGAGACCAGATTCCTGGTACGACAAGATTTTGGAAAACAGGAAGATTGGTTTGCACACTTTGGTGTTGCTTGACATCAAGGTCAAGGAACAGAGCATCGAGAACATGGCTCGTGGTAGACTCATTTACGAGCCACCTCGCTACATGTCCATCTCACAATGTTGCGAGCAACTTTTGGAGATAGAGGAAACCAGACAGTCTCAGGCTTACACTCCGGAAACCCCAGCTGTGGCCATCAGCAGACTCGGATCAGCCTCTCAGACTTTTAAGGCCGGAACGATACGAGAACTTGCGGAATACGATTCCGGCGAGCCATTGCACTCCCTGGTGATCCTCGGAAGACAATGCCACGAACTTGAGCTTGAGTATCTACTAGAGTTCACAGACAACAGAGAAAAGTTCAGAACGGACGTCTCCGCCGACCAAGAATTTTTCAAACCTGCTCCATGGGTGCCGCCTCAGGAGCAGGACAATGAGAACTAAGCAGCTCAGCTACTAGGATCGGTCAGAGCCACCACGAATCGTCCAGCTACTTGAATAGCTTCATAATCACTAGATAGACACTATGCACGTGACCTGTTGAAGCCTATAAGACAGGATCACTATGTAGCCTTAAACATCACTGAACAACTCCATACAGTTCAAGTTGGGACCCTGAAGATAGTCTTTACGGATCAATGACCCAAATCAAATACTTGATTCTTGCTTCAAGACAAGGGAAGATCAGACTGACAAAATGGTACGCCCCATATAGCGCCAAAGAGAAGGTGAAGATACTGAAAGAACTGACGCCGCTTGTTCTCTCGAGAAAGGCCAAGATGTGCAATATAGTGGAATATTCTGATCACAGAGTGGTTTACAGAAGGTACGCCAGTTTATACTTTATCTCTGGGATAACCCCAGATGTAGATAACGAGCTGCTAACGCTCGAAGTGATCCACCGGTACGTCGAAACAATGGATTCGTACTTCGGGAACGTCTGTGAACTCGATATCATCTTCAACTTCAGCAAAGCATACGATATACTGAACGAGATACTCATGTGTGATGGGTCGATGGCCGAGTCCAGCAAGAAAGAAGTATTGCAGCATGTAATGACGATGGACACTATGGAGAGCAATGACAACTTGGACAGAGTTTTGAGTTAGAATATGAAGATATTTAGTAGGTATTAATAGTGCATTTTTCATTTCACCAGTAGTGATTCCAGGCTAGGATCTCCCAGGATCCCTTGGCCCCGTTTGTTTGCCGTCGACTCTCCCAGAGTGACAGATCTAACCTCATTGTAGAGAATACCAAAGACGTAGGGAATATCTCCATGTTCATCCATTCCTTCTGCCAAAGAACGATACATAACGTTGCTCTTGCTGCATGGATGCCTCTCTTGATAAAAGCTTACATAGCTATTGATGAAATTCTTTTGATCACTCTCGCTGAGTTGCTTCCATTCCTTATACTTCGCCAAGTATGCGGAGGTTCTGAAGGCTCTCTGTGAGCAAGACCAGCTGGCTGCAATTTTTGGTCTAATAGGAAGTCTTAGCATTTCGATGTCGTGCTTCCTGGCTCGTTAGAGGGTCTGAAGAGAACTTGATATTACTTCATCCAATTTGTAGTTCGCGCGGGCGGTGAATGAACATTGTATTGACAGAAATAGATCTTAGCTATGTATAAATTTTCAGAGTCTATACAATCGTCCAACAAGGCAGATCAAGTCGGACTTTTGGGCTACTTCATCGAGGACATCTTTGAGATCATCACTCAAAGATTGAAGACTTTACACCTAAAACGAAAAGAGACTGGGACTCATTTTCAAATTACTCAAGCCAATTTCAGGGCACCCTCTGGTGATCCAAAGGTATGGTAAATGCTGATAAAGAATTCATATGTGGAGGTCCACACATTATGATTCGTGATAAGCTCCTTCCAAACATAACAAGCATTGGTTGTTTGGCCGAGCGGTCTAAGGCGCCTGATTCAAGAGTCGGTTCGATTCTTGTGTGCAGCAAAACTGCGCACCTTGGAATTCTCAGGTATCGTAAGATGCAAGAGTTCGAATCTCTTAGCAACCATTCTATTTTTGCTTTTTTGCCCAATTTTATGATGTCAGCGTTATCGATACGAATGATCTTGCTACCAAATACATTGCGTCGTAGATAAAGTGTATTGTATACATGTTAGACAGTCCTCATTACGGCCTGAGTGTTTTGGAAAAAACAATTCCACAAGTGTCTTTCCGAGACTTGCTCTCCGGTGCTCTCATTCATTTCGAATTCTTCTCTCTCTTTCTCTCCCGTAAAATCCTCATCCGGTCCGTCAGAGTTGCTTTGTGACTCTTCTTTCGACTTCCGTCGACTTTCCAAAATGCATTTGTACTTGAAAATATTCTCCTCCACAGAATTTCTCATCATGAAGTTCCACACAAATGTTTCACGAGTTTGGCCAATACGATTGTTTCTTCCCATGGCTTGCAATTCATCCCCACGGTTTATAATGGCATCCAATAGGAAAATGTGCCGTGCATTTAGCAGGGTCAGCCCAGCACCTAGCGCCTTTACGTTCAGTAACAGACAAGTTATTTCACGATGCTTCTTGAATTTTAAGATGGATTCACCCACGTTCGAAGAGTTTGCCAAGCACGACAAGCTTTGAATTTCATGCATGTGCAGCACTTTGGCTATAACTTTCAGAAAATCTGAACTTTGAGAATATAACACAACTTGCAGAGGGTCTTGATCGTTTTCAGTTTCAGTCTTTAATTTGAGGAAGAGGATCAACTTGATGACGAAATCAATCTTTGCACCAAAACTTTCTTTTATCGTCATCCTGTGTACTTCGTTGAGCCCTGGGAACAATTCATAGCGCTCCTTGAAAACAGAGTCATACCTTTGTGTGGAGACCTTAGAGACAACTCCAGAATGCTTTGTATTAGGATCTTTGACATCAGAGGATTTCTCGTCTTCTTCTTCCTCATTAGAGAATTTAAAATTGTAAACTTCCGTCAAACTAGCGTTTGTCTTACACATTGGACACGAATGGTGGAACTTCAACCAATTGTGAATACACTTCCTGCAGAAAAAATGACCACATTTGATCATTGACCCAACTGTAATTTTCCCCAGACAGATTGGACATGAGAAGGTCTGGTGGTTTTCTATCGAGGTCTTCAATTTCTCCAAACTGTTGAGGTATTTGACTCTTGATTCTGCGGTACTGATTTTCTCCAGATTTTTAACCAGTGATTCAGATCTAATGGTTTTCAAGAGGGAATTTCTTGCAGAGTTTTCCAACTGTAACAGAGAAACCAACGAATCGGAAATTCTTTGTAAATGACTATAGTATTCCAATTTGGC
Source organism: Torulaspora maleeae (assembly GCA_003708055.3). NCBI lineage: Eukaryota > Fungi > Ascomycota > Saccharomycetes > Saccharomycetales > Saccharomycetaceae > Torulaspora > Torulaspora maleeae. The sequence continues at coordinate 351,799 of PPNA03000004.1, read as the reverse complement.
ATTGTAAATTGTATTCATTTTCCTCAAAGACTCCCTGATCTTCTTGTTTTCTTCGAACAACCTTGTACACTCCTTCTCGAACTGTAGTAGATAATCTTCGAAAGATTCCTGCCGATCAGCATTTTTGGACCCAGACGACAAGGAATGGACTATCTTTGAGTTTTTCAACTCGTCAAAGATAGGTTTCATCGGAGTTCCTGTGATCAACTTTAACTTGGACAATAGCTTACGATGGTAATCTGAGAACTTTTGTCCCGCTTGCGATTTAAGCTTCTTCTTCGTCATCTTTTCCTTCTCTTCAGATTGTGCGATTGCATCTCTGTTGATCAGCAGATGTTCCAAGCAAGCAAACAGAGCAAACATTTGATCCTGATCATCAATAGAGGAGGCGTACTCTTGTGCCTTTTCATCTTCATTCTCCTCGGTGTACTCTTTGAGAATAGGCTTACACAAGAGATTCATCAACTCGCGTGACAGCTTGTTGAATTGGTGTGCCTGGTCGTTCAAACAATCAATGAGTGTTTTGAGTTGCTTGAAACAACGGGATGCTATCATGTTATTAGAGTAATCAGTCTCGTCATCGAGCTCAATAATTTGCAACGAAGTTGGACGCTTATTTTGACCATCGAAATACAAACGGATATCGTCTATCGTCGCTATTACTTTATCCACTCTACTGGCAAGGATTCTTTCTCTCAGTTTCTCTGCCTGAGAGTAGTATTTCTGTTCGATGAGCTGGTTTTTCTCGATGTCTTCCATCTCCTCGACACTGTAGACATCCGTGTAAGCCTTTGGTTTTGAGTCAGGATCGATCAAAGACTGTTTCTCATTCTCATCGTCGACTTTCTCCAATTTACTTGAACCCATGAAAAAATGGCCAGTGGCAATAAAAAAATAGCATTGGTGTAATAAATCCAGATAGGCACGTACCTTGATCTTGAGAGTATTTTCGCGGTCACTGCCATCTGCCGGTGTTGGAGTCTTGAGATCGTCTCTATTGTGAGCGGATGAAATTGCCAAAGGATCAGCCAAATCGAACTTGTCCCGCAAATCGTGCAGAATCCGATCTTCGATAGTCTTTAACAGCTCTATAGCCTCTCCAGGGTTGTTTTGCAGTTCCATCTTGGCCTGTGCCGATTTGATGAGTCCCTGATAGTTATCCCTGTACAGAGAATCTAGCTTATCGATGGCGTCAGCCGTCATGAGCCGCAGCACGTCATCAATGTTTTGCAACGCGGCAGCGTGAGAGTTAGAGTTTGTCAAGAACCCCTTGGAGCTAGCCGAGTCCGGGAAAACAGCATGACAACACAAGTATCGCAACCGAGTTAGCCACTGATTCAGCTGTACAGTGGAAAGCCTTGGAGTACCGTTCCCATTCAGGTCATAGCCCGACGCAGAGATAAACTGATCCCACAAATCCAGGTAATTGTCCCATTCCACCGGAGCAAAATCCAGCGGCACCACGTAATTGCGCTGTCTTGGGATCTTTATTTGCGACAACACGTCCTTCTTGGAGTGTCTGATGCAAAGGTTCCTCCGGATGAAAAACTCCATCAGCTCCTGTACGGAGAACGCAACACCGCCCACCACCTGCTCGCGCTTGTGGATGACATTGCCATTGAGTGTGTTAACGATCTCTGGCAGCTCGTGGAACGGCGATATCTTCAAGTACGACAGCACCGTCTGGTAGTCCCGAATCAACTGAATGGGCGTACCGGACACCCCCCAGGTGTGCACTCTGTGCAACAAGCTCGTGCATTTAGCCGCGTTCGTACTATCGCTCTGCAACATCTGGACTTCGTCCAAGATGATCCGGAAGAACTGCATTAGTGACAATGGCGACGAGTAATCGTACTTGATGGGCGAGATCGTGCGTCGAGGTCTGGAACTGGCGTTATACTCGGCGTAGTGCACCTCCATCGACACCACGTTGTACGACGTGATGATGATATCGAACTTGGAGAGCAGTGTGACGATATCCGTGATGCTGTCCGTGGCGAAGAACTTCTTGACCTGCAAGTAACCCTTGTAGTGGAAAACGCTGAGGCTACCGAGCGTGTGGCACTCGATCTCGTCGATCCACTGCTGCAGGATCGCGTTGGGACATATGATCAGCGAAGCGCCCGTGCGGTAGATGGTCTTGCCGTCGTTGGCCACGAAACTGCGCGGGTCCTGCTGCCCCAAAAGCCGCCTGTTCAACAGGATAAGAGACAGGATCTCGATGGTTTTGCCCAGCCCCATCTCTTCGGATAGCAGGCCCTGCGCGCCCACCAGCCCGCGCTCCTTGTTTTTCAGCACGCTGGCGCGGATCTGTGGGATGTCCTGGGCGCCTACGACAAAGTTAGTGAATTTGTTCCAGAACAGGCTCTGCGAGATCCTCTCGTACCCGAACGACACGTACGTGTTTAGAAACTCGAGCGGGTTCAACTGGACGCCGCCCTCCAGCGTGGCGCGCTCCTTCGACAGCATCCACTGCACGCTCCTGGCCTGGAACGGCAGAAGCGTCACGTTGAGGCCCGAGACGGCGCGGCTGGGCGGCTGGGCGGCAAAGCCGCCCAGCCACCGCTCCGTGTGTTGCACGACCTGGTCGACAAAATCCCGCTGGATGAAAGGCGACTCCGGCGCCGCGCGTCGCTCAGGCAACCGCCGCGAAAACAGCAGGTCCAGCACTGCGCAGGTGTCTGCGCCGAACCGGTTCAGCGCCTGCGGCACGTAGCCCAGCAGCAGCTCAAACTCGAGCCGCCAGTCCCTCGGGTCGCCGCCCACGCACAGAAACGCCCCGGGACACACGATCTCCCGGAACCGCCTGCCCGCCTGTCTGAGCACCTCCGCGGGGCGCGCCTTGGCCCCGCGGCGCCCGCAGGCGCCGCTGTGCCTCACTTGAGCTTCGAAGAACTTGCAGTGCGCGACCCGCAGGGCGGCCCTGAGCCCCTCGGGTGCCGACGCAGGCAGCGCAAACTTGCGCAGCCGCCGCCCGAGCCCATCCGTCACCACGACAAACTCCGCGCCATCCGCCAACTCGTGGTGCTCGAGGGAGACGGGCTCCCGCGGGAGCCCTTCGCCCTCGAGCGTGGTGCCCACACGCACCGCGGCAAACCGTGCCAGCTGCTTGCCCATCCGGGGCCTCTTGGCCGCGCGGTCGCCGGGAGCGGTCTCCGTCTCCGTGGAGACCGCCCCCGGCGTGTCTACGTAACTGACCGCTGCGCGGTCCACCAGCAGCTCCAACTGCCCGCGCTCCAACCGAGCGTGCTCCATGCTACCACCTCTGCGGCCCGCTCGCCGGTCGCCCACCCCAGTGGCAAACCGCCAGATAACCGCCCACCGTGGCCGCGTCCTGGCCGTCGCGCGCGACGGCCCGCGACGGCCGGGTGGCCCCGCTACCCGGCCGCGGCGCTTTGCGCGCTTACGTCCGCGGCGGCCGCCCGCACCTAAGACCGAAAAGCAATTCTGCTGCGGTGGCCGGATCGGGCAGGCGCCGCTGCGGCCCGCTCACGTGCGGGCCAGTGACGGTCGGGCACGTCGACGCTGTCTCGCAGCCCCACAGAGAACGCGAGGAGCTGCGCGTCCGCCCAACGCAGCGCTCGGAGCGCTGAGCGCTCGCCAGATAGATCCGTCTGTTCTTGTTTTTCCGATTAGTGCTGGCGAACGGTGGTTTTTTCTTGTTGTGGGCGGTGGGTAGTTTCCTCTTTCTCCAGCCGCTTCCACATTGTTTGCTTTTCCTGGGCCACATAGTTCCTTTATAATGGTGGGCACAGATCTGGGTCTCAACAAGATACGTTCCGCAGGTGAAGGAGCGGACCGAAGGAGAGATGCTCAAGATAAAGAACATTTTTGGTAAGAAGAGGCAGCAGCAGCAGCAGGTGCTGGAAGTAGCTCAGGGCGAGAAGAGTGTGGACCTGGTCGAGCAGGACTCTGGCAGCAGTTCAACGCTGACGGCAGAGGAATCTGTCGGGAAGGAGTTGCCCGTGATCGAATGTCCCGTTGAGCAGCTGTCGTTGGAGGACGTGCGGTGTGTGCAGAGTGTGGATGAGGACATCGAGGTCGAGGAAGAGTCTGTTGGGACGGAAAGCAGCGGACAGAGCACGCTGGAAGACGAGCTTCCGGACGAGTCTTTTGAAGAGCAGGTGGAGTTGCAGGACTATGTGCTGATCAACAAGATCGGGGAGGGTGCTTTTTCGCGCGTTTTCCGTGGTATACCCAAGAAGAGCAGCTCGAAGGCTTACCTGGTGCGGAATTACTCCGAGTTTGCCATCAAGGTGATCCCCAAGGAGAGAAGCTCGGCGAAAAAGGACGAGCAGACGAAGAAGTCGACCAGGGAGCAGGTGTTGAAAGAGGTGCAGATTCACAAGCTGATATCGTCCGGGAACGGTTCGGAAAACTTGGTGCAGTTTGTGGACTTCCAGGAGTCGACGAATTACTACTACATCGTGCAGGAGCTGTTGCGCGGTGGCGAGATCTTTGGGGAGATCGTAAAGTACACGTATCTCAGCGAAGATCTCTCGAAGCACGTTGTTAGACAGTTGGCGCTGGCCGTTAAACACATGCACGTGATGGGCGTCGTGCACCGTGACATCAAACCGGAGAATCTGTTGTTCGATCCCATCAAGCACATACCGTCCAAGAACCCAGTGCTGCGGAAGTCCGATGATCCGGCTACTAAGCTCGACGAAGGTGAGTTTAGGCCCAATGTCGGTGGTGGTGGGATCGGACTTGTGAAGTTGGCCGATTTCGGGCTCTCGAAGCAGATTTACCAGACAAACACAAAGACCCCTTGCGGTACGGTCGGATACACGGCGCCCGAAGTGGTCAGAGATGAAAAATACTCGATGGAAGTGGACATGTGGGGGATCGGGTGCGTGCTGTATACGATACTGTGCGGGTTCCCGCCCTTTTACGACGAAAAGATCGACATCCTGACAGAAAAGATCTCTCGCGGCGAGTACACGTTTCTGAGACCGTGGTGGGACGAGATAAGCGACGGCGCCAAGAACTGTGTGCGCAGACTGCTCGAAGTGGACCCTGAAAAGCGATACAAGATCGACGATCTGTTGAACGACGAGTGGCTGAACACGTACGACGCGGTGCGCAACCAGGAGATCATGAAGAAGAAGCGACTGGTGCACGCGCTCGACGAGAAACGCAAGAGCAAGAGCCACGTCTCGCGCAAGCACCGGATCTTCCACCTCAAGAGAGACTCGTCACTGCTCTACTCGCCCGCGGCCAACGTGATGCGCGACGCGTTCGACGTGAGCAACGCGGTGCAACGTAACGAGGGCGACCGCAGAGACCAACAGCGCCGCGAGTCGCAGGCGCAGAAATTCGCCCTAGGCTCGCTCACCGAGGGCGCCGAGCTCTGTTGCAGCAAGCCGCAACCCAAGGAGCTCGAACAGGACCTGTTCCAACTCAAGCTCAACTCGTCGACGATCATCAAGAGAAGAAAGGAGAACCACGTCCCTAGCAACAAGATCATGATGCCCACGCTACTCGACTAATCAGATATATACACATACACATACACACCCACGCACGTTACGCAGTCCATATAATACACACTCATTTGATTTTACCGATCTACGCTGCGCTGATCGACTGACCTCGGGTCTGAAGGTTGGCAGCGTGCGACGTCGCGAGTGATAAAAGCAACGCAAAACAAGCAAAGTTTTCTTTTTCGGGCTCTTGGGATGCGCGGCGTTTCTTTTCCTCGATGAGTTTATGCGTCGCCTGTGGAAAAATTTTTCATTGAGCTATAAGACTGAGCTCATCACCTAACTGATATAAAGAAGTTTCCAGCACCGGTTCTTTCGTTCTTCCTCTCTCATTCTTGGTCCTCGGATCTAGTCAAGGGATAGTGCAAGATGTCTGATTCAGAACAATCCATCAAAGTTCTCAACGAACTGTTAGAGAAACTTACTGTTGCGACTCCAGAAACCAGAGAGGATGTCGCCACAGAGGTTGCCTCGTTCATCAACGGTGACATAATCGAACACGATGCCCCAGAGCAGTTCTTCACCGGGTTGTTCAAGGCTGTCAAGGACAAGAAGACCGCTGCCAACGCTTTGGCTGCCATCAGTCACGTGGCCAGCCCATCGGACTTGTCCCCAAGCATCGAGCCTTTCGTTGTGTCTGCTGTTCCAGCCATTGCTGAGCAATGTGGTAACAAGGACAAGGACATCCAGGAGAGTGCTTCTAGGGCTTTGATCGCCATCGTCAAGGCTGTCAACCCAATTGCTGTCAAGGCTTTGTTGCCTCACTTGACCACTGCTTTGTCTAACACCAACAAATGGCAAGAAAAGGTGTCTATCTTGGCTGCCATCTCCGACTTGGTCGACTCTGCCAAGACCCAAATCGCTTTGAGAATGCCTGAGTTGATCCCAGTCTTGTCTGAAGCCATGTGGGACACCAAGAAGGAGGTCAAGAAGGCCGCCACTGACACCATCACCAAGGCTACTGAGACTGTCGAAAACAAGGATATCGAACGTTTCATTCCAGAATTGATCGGCTGTATCGCCGACCCTTCTGCCGTCCCAGAAACCGTTCACTTGTTGGGTGCTACCACCTTCGTTGCTGAAGTTACCCCAGCTACTTTGTCCATCATGGTCCCATTGTTGTCCAGAGGTTTGGCTGAGAGAGAAACTTCCATCAAGCGTAAGGCTGCTGTCATCATCGACAACATGTGTAAGTTGGTCGAAGACCCACAAGTCGTTGCTCCTTTCTTGGACAAATTGTTGCCAGGTTTGAAGAACAACTTTGCCACCATTGCAGACCCAGAAGCTCGTGAAGTCACTTTGAGAGGTTTGAAGACTTTGAGAAGAGTTGGTAACGTTGGTGAGGATGACGCTTTGCCAGAAGTCTCCCACGCTGGTGACGTGGAGACCACTTTGGGCGTCATCGACTTGCTACTAAAGGACGAAAACGTTGCTCCAAGATTCAGACCAGTTGTCGAATACGTTGCTGCCATTGCCGGTGACTTGATCGACGAAAGAGTCATCGACCAACAAGCTTGGTTCACTCACGTTACCCCATACATGACCATTTTTCTACACGAAAGACAAGCTAAGGAAATCATCGATGAGTTCAGAAAGAGAGCCGTCGACAACATCCCTGTTGGTCCAAACTTCGATGACGAAGAAGATGAAGGTGAGGATCTATGTAACTGTGAATTCTCCTTGGCTTACGGTGCTAAGATCTTGTTGAACAAGACTCAATTGAGATTGAAGAGAGGTAGAAGATACGGTCTATGTGGTCCAAACGGTGCTGGTAAGTCCACTTTGATGAGAGCTGTTGCTAACGGTCAAGTTGATGGTTTCCCAACCCAAGAGGAATGTAGAACCGTCTACGTCGAGCACGATATCGATGGTACTCACGCTGAGACTTCTGTCTTGGACTTCGTCTTCGCTGGTGATGTCGGCTCCAAGGAAGTTATCACTGCTAAGTTGACCGAATTCGGTTTCTCCGATGAAATGATCGCTATGCCAATCGCTTCCCTATCTGGTGGTTGGAAGATGAAGTTGGCTCTGGCCAGAGCTGTGTTGAAGAACGCTGATATCTTGTTGTTGGATGAACCTACTAACCATTTGGATACCGTCAACGTCGCTTGGTTGGTTAACTACTTGAACACTTGTGGTATCACTTCTATCATTGTTTCTCACGACTCCGGTTTCTTGGACAACGTTTGTCAATACATTATCCACTACGAAGGTCTAAAATTGAGAAAGTACAAGGGTAACTTGTCTGAGTTCGTCAAGAAGTGCCCAACTGCTCAAGCTTATTACGAATTGGGAGCTTCTGATCTAGAGTTCAGATTCCCAGAACCAGGTTACTTGGAAGGTGTTAAGACCAAGCAAAAGGCTATCGTCAAGGTTTCCAACATGACTTTCCAATACCCAGGTACTGCTAAGCCACAAATTTCCGACATTTCTTTCCAATGTTCGCTATCTTCCAGAATTGCTGTCATTGGTCCAAACGGTGCTGGTAAGTCCACTTTGATTAACGTCTTGACCGGTGAATTGCTACCAACCACTGGTGAAGTTTACACTCACGAAAACTGTCGTATCGCTTACATTAAGCAACACGCTTTCGCTCACATCGAATCCCACTTGGACAAGACTCCATCCGAATATATCCAATGGAGATTCCAAACTGGTGAAGACAGAGAAACCATGGACAGAGCTAACAGACAAATCAACGAAAACGATGCTGAAGCTATGAACAAGATCTTCAAGATCGAAGGTACCCCAAGAAGAATCCAAGGTATCCACGCTAGAAGAAAGTTCAAGAACACTTACGAGTACGAATGTTCTTTCTTGCTGGGTGAAAACATCGGTATGAAGTCTGAGAGATGGGTTCCAATGATGTCTGTTGACAACGCTTGGTTGCCAAGAGGTGAATTGGTCGAATCTCACGCCAAGATGGTCGCTGAAGTTGATATGAAGGAAGCTTTGGCTTCCGGTCAATTCCGTCCATTGACCAGAAAGGAAATCGAAGAGCACTGTGCTATGTTGGGTTTGGACGCCGAATTGGTTTCCCACTCCAGAATCAGAGGTTTGTCTGGTGGTCAAAAGGTTAAATTGGTCTTGGCTGCTGGTACGTGGCAAAGACCTCACTTGATCGTCCTGGATGAACCTACCAACTATTTGGACAGAGACTCTTTGGGTGCTTTGTCCAAGGCTTTGAAGGCTTTCGAAGGTGGTGTTATCATCATTACTCACTCTGCTGAGTTCACTAAGGATTTGACCGAAGAAGTCTGGGCCGTCAAGGATGGTCTAATGACTCCATCTGGTCACAACTGGGTCAGTGGTCAAGGTTCCGGTCCAAGAATCGAGAAGAAGGACGACGAAGAAGACAAGTTCGATGCCATGGGTAACAAGATTAGCGGTGGTAAGAAGAAGAAGAAGTTGTCTTCCGCCGAGTTGAGAAAGAAGAAGAAGGAGAGAATGAAGAAGAAGAAGGAATTGGGTGACGCCTACGTTTCCTCCGATGATGAATTTTAAGTCGGGTTGACTACTAGTGATGTTAAACGGTAACTTTTACAAGAGATAAACAAGATCCATATACCATTTATATATGTAATAATTTATTTTCTATCAATCTTTTGTTTTTATAGATAATATTTCTAAGATAGATCCTTGAGATGGAACTCTTTTAAAAAGCTGTTGAAAACAGGCGCGATCGCTCAGCGGCTATCTTGCAACTTTCTCGACCACATAGAGACAAGAACGGCTGGAAATGCATTGGCTTAAGCTATTTTTATGTGAATTGGGTTCCTCTTATGCATTCAACTATCCATTTGAAGTCAAGTGCCCTGAACAGCCCCTAATTAGAGAAGCACATGTATGTCTGAATCAGAGAAGATGAGTCTTGTAAGAATAGTATTAACAATCCTTTATTCGACAGGATGAGATTTGCCATGAGGAAGAACATTACGTTCGCAACCGACTGGCTCGAACAAATGACGCCCTCATGGAGTTTTTACACTCTTTGGAGCTAGTTCGGTTTAGCGCCCAGGTGTACTGCGAGATAGAAAAACAACCGCCTGTTCTGGGGGCTGCCCTCTCCGGCGGTGGGTATCGTTCGATGCTAACCGGTACGGGCTTCATCCATGAGATGCACGATTGGCATCTCTTCGACAGTCTTACTTACATCTCCGGACTTTCCGGTGGGAGTTGGATATTGATGGACTTGATCGTCCATGATTTTGAGCCAGACAAGATGCTGGTGGACTGGAATCTGGACGATGGACTTTTACAAGGTATCCCAGAGTTTGACGTGAGGCAGAAAGATCTTGTGTCAGGGATTGAAAACTCTGACCTGCCCGAAGATGTGCTTAAAAAGAGGGACTTCGATACACTGGCGGATTTAAAGTTTGATGAGTTTCAAAGGACATTGGAACTTGAGACTGCTTTCTTCAACGAGGATCTAGAAAATGGGACGCTGAATAAAAGAGGATTTAATCCTTTGAACAAGCTACGTGAAGCGATCTTTCAGGATAACGAGCAAGTTGTCGCTGCATCTGGGGTCGAGCCAGTGCTCAACAACAATGAAACAATGACCATTAGTTCTTGGCAGTCACTCAAACGGATCACTCAATTTTACATTGATCTTCACATGGAGGTGAGGCCCAAGAAAGTTCAAGGATTTAAAGTTTCCTTTACAGATTACTTGGGTAAAGCGTTCATAAAAGCCCTTGGAAGCGCATTTTACAATAAATCTGTCACATCACTATCCAAGATGCTAAGTGAATCTGAGAACTTCCAAGAATTTCGAGCACCAATACCAATTATCGTTGCAAACTGCAAAAATGACCTCTTAAAAGATGTTATCTTTGAGTTCAGTCCTTTTGAATTCGGTTCTTGGGACCCACTCTTAGGATTGTTTGTGAAGCTGAAGTACCTCGGTTCAAAGATCGTAGAAGGTATACCTAGAGTATGCATCGTCGGCTTTGATGATTTGGGATTTATTACCGCTACGTCATCATCGATCTTCAACAATGTGCTGCTATACATATGGGAGAAGACAGCTAAGTCATCGAAGGAGACAATCCGGGCCGTGAAAGCTATTATGGGTTTGTTTGGATTGAGAGGCGCTGATAGCGATGTTGAACAGGTAGATTTAACCCAGATTAGAGCAGATTTTGCAGTCTACCACCCAAATCCTTTCTTAAATTATCCCACAGTTGACAGTATTCTGACTACCGAGGATCATTTGTATCTGGTAGACGGCGGTGAGGATGGTGAGAATGTTCCGCTAAGGCCACTGATGATCCCAGAACGAAGAGTTGACGCCATCTTTATCCTCGATTCGAGCAATGATATTAATAATTTTCCTGATGGAAGGAAATTGCAGAATGTGATGCGTCAGTTCTATCCCGATGGAAAGTGGTCATTTCCCAAGGTTGAAATTCCTCTGCGGGACCCCATGGCATTCGGCTGCTTCAATATGGATATGCCAGTTCTTCTTTATTATGCCAATGCTGGGCACAGTCATGCATCAAATACTTCAACGTTCAAGATCACTTACGATCAGGATGAAATCTTTCAAATGCTGGAGAACGGTCGAAAAATATTCAACTCTGACTCCAATCGCCGATACAGAAGCTGTCTTGGATGCTTGCTGTTAAAGAGAACCTTTGACCGTCTGGAAAGCCACTCATACCCGGCTTTTTGTCATGAGTGTTACGACGAATATTGTCATTGAAACGTCTACTACCTTCTCTTGTGTCAACAGAGAGTCGGGCGGTGACTTGCCGTAAATTATAGAAGCTAGAAAAAAGCAGGAAACTGTAAAGCAATAGAAAACGGTAAAGAAAGTAAGAGATTATTGGCTGATGGTTGCCCCAACTAAGTTGATACTTCACTTACTTGGAGTTGCTAGCTACGTTACAGCTATTAACTTGGTAGGTTCTGAAGTGAACATCGAAAGCGAAAAACCACCAAATGATCTGACATGGGAAGAATGGCACATGGAACATGAGCATCAACTATCCAAGTATGATCCAGAAACGTTTTTTGATCTCCATGACTCCAAGCATAAAGGTTATCTAGACCGTGACGATATATTATCCCTCTATGGTTTGGACCGTTATGAAGTCGTTGGTAAAGGAGACGGAATGGGTCAACACGACGACTCCGAAGTGGTCGACGAGGATTTAGCAGATCGTGTTGTCGCTCTTGTCATGAAGTTGCTAGATGTGGATGATGATACAAAAATTATCAGGTCTGAATACCTCGACTTTGCCAAGAGAGGAAACAAGATGCCAGACTTGGGTGTCGGTGTTGGTCATCACTCCGATTTTGAAACAGAATACGAACTACATCACTGGAATGAGTTCCATCGTGACGATGATCCGGATATCAAGAACGTTCACAAGGAAGATATCGAACATGAGCTTTTGCATCACGAACATGAGATAGAGCATGAAGAAATAGTTCAGAAAGGTGCATCCAGGAGTACAGTCATTACAGATGATGAGCTAGAATCAAGAATCATTGCTGGCAACATTCCGGGCAAATACAAAAACGGTATATAAGCTAACACATTAATTATCTGTACGTCTTCTATCTAGTATTTCCAATCATTTCTAGTACGCTTGCCAATGTATCGTTGTCGAGCTGATCCGAGTCGATGCCGTGACAGAGAACACCCCTTGCGGCGAGCTCTTCCTCATTGATAGGGATCTCGCCCTGCTTCAAGTACACCAAATCAGTGACGAAATCGCACCATTCCCGCTGTAGTCTGGATTTCGGGTATGCACTTTTCGACTGCTTGTACTTTAACGCAGCCCTAGACATAGAATCGACCAAGAGTTTGACGTAGTCGAGACCGTTCAGCCATGACGTTTCCCTATCGTATCTATTGTTCAGAAGCAGGACTTTACGCAATGACTTTGATTCCAGAATCACGTCCGCTATGTTGCCCAGAATAGCAATTGGCAAGAGACTTGTAACCAGAGATCCAATGGAGTATACCAACATATCAGCCTTCTTGATGTTCGCTATGACTCTTGAGTTACCCATCGGCTTGATCTCTTCGCCATAGGGATTGATATAGAGCAAGTTCTTGATCGGAGCTGGAAGTGTGTCATCCGCGTCGATCTTGTCAAAATGCAGCTGTGAACTCTTTAATTCAGGCAGAATATAAAGCGGATTGGCGTACTCTTCCTCCTCTTCCTCTTCCTCGTGTTCCTGATGATCGATCCTGGCAGCACCATCGGCCCTCTCCAAATGCACAAATCGATCCCTAGTAATGTCAGCCACGGAGTGGCTCCTCTTCTCCATGAACGGTCTCGAAGGGTGTGAGATCTGAGACTGGCCCGTTATCACCTCGTCGTTCGCCAGCAGCGCAGCGATGTGATGCGTGTGGTTGCTGTTAATACAGGGAACCACATGTATCTTGGGATCGCCCCTTCCGAGTCTCATCATCAGCTCGATGGATGCATCGAGCGACCCGAGAAACAACCTTGCCCCAGTCAAGAACACATTACCGATCGATGCCTTCTCGAACTTGAAAGGGTTCGAGACCTTGGTCCTCTTGAGCAGCTCTGCCTGGAAATGAACAAAGAACGCCCTGCAGATCTCTTTCAACTCCGCTGGCACCGGTTTCCAGATGGCATGGGACCCTTCCACGATCCTGTTCCACTCATCCTTGGCATTCGCACGATGGTTCGGGAGTCGATAACTCAACAGCTCGGCGACCTGCGCATCCGAGACCACTCTCACGATCCTGGATCTGATATCGCCGATCGCAGGACCACCTACTACCCTCAGGATCTCGCTCGTCGACCCACCATTGTCCGAGATGGGTAGCACGTAGGTCAGTTCGCAGGCCCTCTCGACAGACAGCCTCGAGAAACAGGGCGTCAGCGAGTTCGTTGCAGTGCCTCCTGAGAATACCACCAGATTCATATACCAATTGACTCACTAGTTTGCTATCTTCACCTCTAGCATGCTCCTTGTGACGTGGCGTGCTGTAGTGGTGGGCCAATTTTTCATATAAAAGGAGCCAGTACCTTAAGAAGGCCACCTTGCACGCTACTTCACAGAGAGGAACCCACACGATAAGATGGTTGAAGCTGTTATATTCACCGATTTCGACGGTACGGTCACCTGGGATGACTCGAACGACTTCCTGACCGACAAGTACGGGTTTGGCCAGGAGAAGAGACTAGAGGCGTTCGATGGGGTGCTGGATGGGTCCAAGACCTTCAGACACGCGTTCTGGGAGATGCTGGAGTCGATCCACAAGCCATTGCCCGAGTGCATCAAGATTCTGGAGGACAACATCCAGCTGGACCCGGGTTTCAAGAAGACTTTCGAGTGGGCGCAGCAGAACAACGTCCCCATCGTGGTCGTCTCTAGCGGTATGAAGCCCATCATCAGGAGCCTGCTGGCCTCGCTGGTCGGTGAGGACTCCATCGACAAGATCGACATTATCTCCAACGAGGTCGAGATCAACGACAACCAGGAGTGGAAGATAGTCTACAAGGACGACTCCTCTTTCGGCCACGACAAGTCCAAGAGTATCGACCAGCAGAAGGAGAAGTTTGAAGCTGCCCAGAAGCCGGGCGAAAAGAGACCCTGCTACTTCTACTGTGGCGATGGAGTCTCCGATCTGAGCGCTGCCAAGGAGTGCGACCTGCTGTTCGCCAAGAAGGGCAAGGACCTCATCCGTTTCTGCAGAAAGGAGAACGTTCCCTACCACGAGTTCGAGACCTTCGACGACATCCTGACCAGCATGAAGCAGGTCCTCTCGGGCGAGAAGACCGTTCACGAGCTGATGCAGAACGACCAGTAGTCTACGTAGCCTCCCTGTACAGTAGCCTATCTACAGTGTGTAATCGTCGGTGGGGCCGTCGTCGCTCCCGCAATTCCTGCCAGCAAGGAACCATCGACGTTCCGATAGGTGTCACACATTCTTGGCCTCCACGACCAGAGGCTTTCTTCTTCTGGTGGGTTTCCCCCCTGGTGCTGGGATACGTTAATCGGTGGTCCTTGTGGACGTCAGGAAGCCCCGGGTCCAGTGGGTAGGTGATCTGATGGTGGTGGTATATATATGGTGGTGTGGGTCTGGGGTAGCAGGTGCAGGTAGGTGGGAGGCAGCAGAGCAGAGCGTAGTGTAGTAAAGATGAAAGTGCAGGTCAAGAATCCCATCGTGGAGATGGACGGTGATGAGCAGACGAGGATTATCTGGCAGTTGATCAAGGACAAGCTGATTCTGCCCTTCTTGGAGGTGGATCTTAAGTACTACGACCTTTCGGTGACTTCGAGAGACGCTACGGACGACCAGGTCACCGTGGACTCGGCCAATGCGACGTTGAAGTACGGTGTGGCGGTCAAGTGTGCGACGATTACGCCGGACGAGGCCAGGGTCGAGGAGTTTGGGCTCAAGAAGATGTGGAAGTCGCCCAACGGGACCATCAGGAACATCCTTGGGGGTACGGTGTTCCGGGAGCCCATTGTGATCCCCAGGATCCCAAGGCTGGTTCCCCAGTGGGAGAAACCGATCATCATCGGGAGACATGCGTTTGGCGACCAGTACAAGGCCACGGACGTGGTGGTCCCCGGCGAGGGCGAGCTGAGACTCGTGTACAAGTCCAAGGATGGCCAGCACGACGAGGACCTGCACGTCTTCGACTTCCCCGTGGGCGGCGGCGTGGCCATGGCCATGTACAACACCACGGAGTCGATACACGGGTTTGCCAAGGCGTCGTTCGAGCTGGCGCTCGAGCGCAAGATGCCCATGTACTCGACGACCAAGAACACGATCCTGAAGAAGTACGACGGCCAGTTCAAGGACATCTTCGAGCAGATGTACGCCGAGCAGTACCAGAGCCGCTTCGAAGAGCTCGGGATCTGGTACGAGCACCGGCTGATCGACGACATGGTCGCCCAGATGCTCAAGTCGAAGGGTGGGTTCATCATTGCGATGAAAAACTACGACGGTGATGTGCAGTCGGATATCGTCGCCCAGGGGTTCGGGTCTCTCGGCCTTATGACCTCGGTGCTGGTGACTCCCGACGGCAAGACCTTCGAGAGCGAAGCTGCCCACGGCACGGTCACCAGACACTTCAGACAGCACCAGCAGGGCAAGGAAACCTCGACAAACTCGATCGCCTCGATCTTCGCATGGACTAGAGGCATCATCCAGCGCGGTAAGCTCGATGGCACCCCGGAGGTCGCCCGGTTCGGCCACCTGCTCGAGAAGGCTACTGTGGACACCGTGCAGGTCGATGGCATCATGACCAAGGACCTGGCGCTGATCCTGGGCAAGACGGACAGGTCGGCCTACACGACCACCGAAGGGTTCATCGAGTCGGTGGAAAAGAGACTGATCGACGAGTACAAGAAGGCGTTTCGTAGCTGATCGCCCCAAGCTCTAAATATTTATATTCTAACTCAGTTAATACGGTTCTTCCATGGCTTGTCGTGAGTCACCGTGGAAGAAGAGTACTTAATGAAAAAAAATTGATGAAGAAAGCTTTGATCCGACGTTTGGCACTTTTAAGCTCACCAACCATCATGATTAGGTCGCTGATGCTGCGTAACAGCGGTCGCTGTTTCGTTCGCCATGGTTCTTCATCCACATCTGCTCTGGCTTACAAGCAATTGCACAGACACGCTGCGAGACCACCTCTGCCCACTTTGGAGACGCCATCTTGGAGCGCAGACAGTGCGGTGTCTTCGATTCTATATGAGACTCCGGCTGCCTCCAAACAGCCCAGAAAGCAGCACGTTCTGAACTGCTTGGTGCAGAACGAGCCGGGTGTCTTGTCCAGGATCTCTGGTACTCTCGCAGCCAGAGGGTTCAACATCGACTCGTTGGTGGTGTGTAACACCGAGGTGAAGGACTTGAGTAGAATGACTGTTGTTTTGCAGGGTCAAGACGGTGTCATTGAGCAGGCCAGAAGACAGGTGGAAGACTTGGTTCCTGTCTACGCGGTGCTGGACTACTCGAACTCGGAGATCATCAAGAGAGAGTTGGTCCTGGCCAGAATCTCTTTGCTTGGTGCGGAATATTTCGAGGATTTGCTCTTGCATCACCACAAAAGCACTCTTGATGTCCAGGACACGGGCGACTTGGTCTCGGAAATCAGAGAGAAGAAGTTCCACCCAACGAACCTGCCCATGAGTGAGGTATTGAGATTGAAGCACGAGCATTTGAACGACATCTCCAACTTGGCCAAAAACTTTGGTGGTAAAGTGGTCGACATCAGCGACGCTAGCTGTATCGTTGAACTGTCCGCCAAACCTTCTCGTATCAGCGCGTTCTTGAAGTTGATCGAACCTTTCGGTGTCTTGGAGTGTGCCAGAAGTGGTATGATGGCTTTGCCAAGAATCCCAATCCAAAGCTTGGTCGAAGAGCAGGACGAGACCGAAAGGATAAACGACATCGTCGATATCAGTCAATTGCCTCCAGGTTAGTTTGCGTAGCGATTTGATATATACATATGTACATGATGTCTTTTATGAGACTAAAGTTTATTCAAAAACGCTTCTTTCTTCCTTGTGATTATGTCGATTTGGCTCTTGGCATAGTTGAATCTTCTCATGGTGATGGTCTTCTTAGATGGCTTATCCGCGATCGTCTCGGCACTTTCAGGTTGAACAGGCTTCAAAAACTTCCTACGTAAGTCAACTTCTTCTGATAGTGTCAGGAAGTTCGATGCATTGTTGAACAACTTCTTTAGTTCTTCTCTGTCCTTCTTCGTGGCGATTGATGCGGACTTCTCCTTGAGATCCTCGATCAACTTTTGCTTCAGAGCGTGCTTCTCTTCTGCTGTAATGTATCTGATGAGTTCTAACTTGTTGTTAAATTCGGTAGAGCTGTTGAGAGTCTGAGCGATCTCGGCGATTGCTTTTAAACTGTCGTTCAACTTAGTTTCTTTCCAGCCTTCTCTCTTGGCCTCGAGACCCGTTTCGTATTCCAAAAAGTACTTGGCGTTGAACTGAGCGTCCTTTAGAGTAAACCCGTTCCTTAAACATGATCTAAGACGGACCAAATACTTGGTCGCCAATGCCATATCTTGAATCTCGAGGTTCAGACCCTTCGTCAAAGTCTTGGAAAACTCTTTCTGCAGCTTTACTCTGCTTTGTTCACGTTCTGATAGTTTCTGTACAATTTCATCCTTCACCAACGCTTTCTTTCTGGGTAAGAACTGTTCTTCCTCCTGTGCTTCCTTGGCGTCTGTTATCACTTGGCGACCAAACCTCCTTACACGAGGCTCGAAATGTGGCAACGGTAGCTTCATTTCACGGCTCAAAGATACCCCGATAAACTTCCTCTTTGGGTGGAAGGGATCCAAGTAATACCGTACCACACCAGGTTCCAATGCATAGATAGTATGGTCTTTACCGATTCCAACGTTCTCTCCGGGATAGAACTTGGTACCTCTTTGTCTCATAATAATTTCGCCAACTTTCACCGCCTGACCTTCGTACTTTTTGGGACCTAGTCTACGACCTGCAGAGTCCTTCATCGAGGTCCTAGAACCGGCAGCTCTCTTGGTGGCAGTACGGACCTGCGTTAGAATGTAGCAGGCACCATTTTTCGCCGCTAAAGTCCCGGTACCAATGCTGCTCAACAATGACATGATTCCGATGCCACAGAAACTTTCCAATGGCTATTCAAAGCTCACAAATCCTCGACTTCAACCACCGATCTTGATCATTTGGACCATTCCAAGTGAAAAAATATGCTGAAATTTCAAGAATAGTCCATCGTCGTTCTGTACGAGAATCAAAGGGAATAAACAGAACTTGAAATCATCAGGAACCATCGACTCTCACGACCAACTGACATAGCAATCATCAGCTGGAATTCGAGCTTGCCCGGATCAGGCCGTTGTAGGATTCTTGGTACTGTTTGTGGACGAATTCTGCTGCTGCAGAGTTGAAAGGCTGGTAGTATGGATGAGCAGTGGGATTTGGTGATCTCGTCGCTGCAGGATGTTTACAATGCCAACGAGGTGACACAGTTCGATGACGATGTTAATTTGAAGAGACTCAATTTCGCTAATCTCCCGATCGAAGAGCTGCAGACGCATTTAGAACGTTTGCAAGCTCACGAGGAAAACGTGCAACGAGCTCAGAGGTTATTGGGAGCTGTCAAGGTTAATCTCGACAGCACCATCGACTATTCTACACAGCTGGAGGCCAAGGCATCGGCTACCCCGGCAGCCGTTGGTCATGAGGCGGCTGGCGGCTCGCAGCCCGGTGTGGAGGGCTCGGCGGCTCCACCACTGGGCAAGTGCTACTGGGTTAGTGAGTACAACCCGGAGGGTCCGCTGATAGTGGGGTCAGAAGTCGCTTACAAGCCCAGAAAGGGCGGCGAAGGCGAGTGGTTTCAGTGTGAAGTCGTTAAAATCTCCCCCGATGGTCTGAGGTTCGAAGTGCGGGACCCGGAGCCAGACGAGATGGGAAACACGGGCAAGCTGTTTAAGTGCAATTGGAAAGAGATCATCTACATACCATCTGAACACTCGTCCAGAAGCCAGATACCGAACTATCCACCGGGTACTAAAGTGCTCGCCCGATACCCAGAGACAACGACGTTTTACCCGGCGATTGTCACAGGAACAAAGAGAGACGGCGTGTGCCGGTTGAAATTCGATGGAGAAGAAGAAGTCGACAAGGAGATGGAGGTCGTAAGACGACTAGTGCTGCCGTTTCCAACAGTTTCTTCACTTCCTTCGAGGAAATGAGCAGTGCCAAGATTTTTCGTGCACGGTGACTGGGATTTTCACACAAGTTTTCCTTCGAAAGCGAGAAGTTGCCAGGAAAATTGAGTCTAATTAAACTATCTGAACGGTTTTTAAGGGCTTCTTACTGCTGATTGAATCTTTGCCGAATCATTCGAAGATCAGGATGTCTGATTTGGAAAGAGATAGCGGATTTGTATGTTTACCTTTGGATTGGGACCTTTTATAGCTTCCCTGGTGAAATTCGATACTTAGTTGGGAGTTCAAGACAAAGGCATTGATTAGGTTCGACAAAGAGATCTGGTCGTTACTGCGTTTCAGTTTGTGCACCGTTGAGCGGAAGTTGCTGCCCAGTTTGACATACGAATGCGTTTGTAGTCGAACAGCAAACGATAGAGGCGATCACTTTCTGGTCGTTGTCTTCCTCTTGCTGCTCCCAATTAGCATCATCTAACCGATCCGTTCTTTACTAACATGGTATGTGTTTGTTCCTGCAGGAAAATCAGCGTAGCAGATCTAGATCTCCCCCTCGCCGCAATTACGATGAGGACCGCGGCTACGGGGCGAGAAGGAGCTATGGACCTCCACGTCAGAGAGGTGGCTACGGAGGTAGATACGAAGGTAGAAGGGGAGATTTCCGTAGAGGAGACTATGGTCGTGGCCGTGGTGCGCCACGCGACGAGGGAAGGAGATCAGGGTTCAGAAGATCAAGAGGTGACTATGGACCGGTCCTCGCCAGAGAATTAGACAGCACATATGATGAAAAGGTCAACAGAAATTATGCAAACAGCATTTTCGTGGGCAACCTCACTTACGACTGTACACCAGAAGATTTAAAGGACCATTTTTCAGAAGTTGGTGAAGTTGTGCGGGCGGACATCATCACTTCAAGAGGTCACCACAGAGGCATGGGTACAGTGGAGTTCACGAACTCCGATGACGTTGACGAGGCTATTCGCAGGTTCGACAGCTCATACTTCATGGATCGTCAGGTCTTTGTAAGACAGGACAATCCTCCTCCCGAGAGTATGCGTGAAAGACCACCAACCAGGGAAAGGAAAGAGCGCAAACCAGCGGGACAGTACGGTCAACAGCAGTACCCAGCGTACGAAGTTTTTGTCGCTAATCTTCCATATTCTGTAAACTGGCAAGCATTGAAAGATATGTTCAAGGAGTGCGGTAATGTGATTCGCGCCGATGTCGAGCTAGATCGTAACGGTTACTCTAGAGGTTTTGGAACCGCTATATTTGGAACACCTGAAGAGATGCAAGCTGCCATTGAGAGGTATAACGGGTACGAGCTCGAGGGCAGAGTCCTGGATGTCAGAGAAGGCCGCAATGCTACTGGTGCGGCTGGCGCCGCTGGTGCTGCTGCTGCTGCCGAGGCACCTGAGGCTGCTGGTGACAGTGAACCAGTGGCAGCTGAACCGGCTTCTACAGAAGCTCCACAAACCACAGGGCTGACGGACGGTGTTGTCGGTGGTGGTGAAAGAAACAACTTAATATACTGTAGTAACCTACCTTTCTCGACCGCCACAAGCGATCTTTACGATCTATTCGAGACCATTGGTAAAGTGATCAACGCAGAACTAAAGTATGACGCGGAGGGACAACCCATCGGTGTTGCGGTGGTCGAGTACGCCAACCTCGAGGATGCTGACGTCTGTATGGAACGATTGAACAATTACAACTATGGTGGCTGTGATTTGGATATCTCGTACGCTAAGCGGGAATAGCCTTGCTAGGGCACCATTCGTTTACGTAACATGTCTAGCGAATTGTATAACAAAAGTCTACACCGAGTAGCTTTCTGGTCTTTTCGGATCTGAGTTGATTCCTCCGTCTGATCAAAGGTCGACGCTTTTAATTTCAAGGTGCGAAGGGCAAAGATGGGTCACACTTAAATCCGACAACAAGCTTCGGCTCAAGAGTCTACAGAGGCTATAATATCGTCACGAGTATGCTGTTCCATTTGAAGGTTGGCTTTTGGCTGTTCGTGATATTTGGTCTAGCTTTTCTAGCTCGCTGGTGCGGGACAAGATATGGTATGCATCTTTGCAGTTCTTCGAATTTGGATCGGGATATATGATACTAACAGTTGACATATGTGAAGGATATAGATTGAAGGAATTGTTCTTCGGGATTATGAGACGTACTGGTGGTCACATCAGCCTAAATGATTCTTTCAGCGACGATGTGGAATCGGGATTAAGCTCGAGGAATTTCGATTTGCTTTCACAGAATGATAACGACTCGAGATTAGGCTTAGATGACTCTTCCAAGGCTGAGATCAAACGAATAATGGAATTAGAAAACCTGAGTTTCGATAAAGCGAGGTTGCTTTACATGGAGAGGAAATTCGGGCAGAACGGCATTGCGCCTGATGGGACACCACTTGATCCTAAAGCTTTCACATTCAAGAAATAGGTTCCCTCACTATGATGAGGGCACTAGTTTAAAAGGTTTTATTTAACGTTTCTGAGATATGGAATGAAGCATCTTTCATTCTTTGAACTGTAGTCGCTCTGGCTTGTCGTCGGCAAAATGAGACTCCGTTGGAGTTACAAGAGAGGCAAGGTAGGCGTAAGAAAGCTCTCTCAGAGAATCTTTCTCAAACTCAGTACTTCTTCTTGCGAAGGTAAGTACATTATGACCGTCCTTGAGACTTCCGTTCCTTGAGTGTCGAGAGAATACTGTCGAATCTGTAACTTTACTCAAATCGTAAAATTCGAGCTTGCTAGGTGATACCCAAATCGGATCATCGTCCTCAACAGATGCCGCCGGTAGAGAGAGATTCTTTGCCAAATTTGAAGCAGATGAAAGTGATTTATCCTCCAATGGGAAGACGGGTAGACGGTAAACTAGAGGAAATTCCTTAGAGCGATCCACAACTGGCAGCTTTCCTGGCTGAGGGAGATTCTCCTCACCCCTCCCATGTTGGGACCCTGCTGATGGGGAATCTTCTGGTTTGTTCTCACTGGTGTCGAACGTCACATGGAAAGAGCTGAAATCAATATCATCTAAGACCGAGTCCTTGTCTTTTCGTTGGTTCCCGTTGCTTGAGAAACTTTCTTCTGAAGTTTCAGTCGCTTCGCCATTTGATTTGAAGGGACTAGGGGTCTCGGAATCTCCTTGATTATCTTCCATGAATTTAGGAGTAGGTTCTTCAGTAGGAGTATAAAATCCATCAGCTTGGAGGTCCTCTTGCGACGGTAGTTTGAGCTCAAACCATCTTTTGTCTGAAACTTGATTGAAGTCTGAGGAAATAGAGAAAGCGTATCTGGGACTCTGCTCAGGGCCTTCCGAGTCAATTGGCAGAGAGGCTCTCTTGACAATACGTGTGGGAGAAGCTTTCACAACCTTGAATGCTGGTGGCGTCATCTTGACAGAGTTTGGCTCATTTGCAGCTTTATTCCCAAATGATATTTCATCTAGAAAATTGACAGTTGATTCATTCCCTGTTATAATCTCCTTTTTTTCGATTTCTGGCTTGATGGTCTCAGCTTCTGTGCGAATGCTTGATTCTCCACTTGTCTGTCTGCTACGTGGCAGGGCATGAATATCTAGAGATTTGTCATTTGTTGTCACCGCAATCGACTTGAACGCATGCGGTACGTAGTCCTTCCCATGATTAGGGTCAGCGACAGGAACATCGCTCGACAAACTCTTCCAATTGTACTGGGCATCTGATTCGTCCAAGACTAGTCTCATTCCTTCAAATAATTCTATAAACGAGCTGGACCTCTCGAAACTTATCTTGGAAGGCTCCATTACTGGAATGAAAGGGAAAATTTGCTTTTTCGGCTTGGATATGTTTTTATCCTCTAAATTTACTGAAGCGCCAACTTCGTTTCCTTCTGGCTCTTCATCAGCACTTTCCCGACTTTCCTTCAATTCGACCATTTTTGTCGGAAGATCAGGCTCTCTATTTGCCTTCAAACTTGAAGTACTTTCGCAGTCTTGAGACAAGCTACTGTTGTCCATAGACAGATTGCTTTCCAGTTGCGAAGATTTCTTTCCAGTGTTTTTGTCGCTTTTCGAAAAGTTCATCTCATTCTCGATCTTAGGTACAGAACTGTAATCCCCAGTAAGGATCTTTGTCTGGCCTGCAGCAGAATCTTCAGCTTTTACCTCATTAGTAATTGGAGGCTTTAATATTATATCTCCAAATAAATCATCGTCAAACAGTTGGCTTTGCCGCCCGGCCTGCCTGTAAAACTGTGCACTAGATTGTGACTCAGCATCTATCGTTGTGACGTCCTTTGTCGAAGACAAGACACGTTGCATGTTGACGGAAGTATCCGGGTTTGACACCACAAATTGAGACGAATTTCTTGAATGGCTCTCCTTCTCCAGATATTTGTCGATTGGAGTAACCTCCTTGTTGCTGGTCTGGATGGTATCTTCTTTTCCAAGATGTGAGTTGAGACTCGGAGATGGAATCGAAGTGATGTTAGGTTTTTTAATCACAGAGGTTATTCGTTGATCCGAGTAGGAGTCTGTTACTTTCGTAACATTTTCGAGTTTCGGCATAGATACCATATGTTTAGACTTCTGCTGATTCTTGGTGATCTTGGAATTCTCTTTAATCTTGGTATCTTTTCCAGACTTCGCTTTGTTCGTTGAGCGGCCTTTGGTTCCAAACAATCCAAGAACAATGTTAACAATGCTTCTTCTTTTATTGGAGTTGTTCTTTTTTCCACTCAAGGGCTTTTGTTTTCCCTTTTCAGCTTCCTGTGACCGTTGAGCTGTATCGGCACGCTTAGAGAGCATCTTTTGCCGAGTACTTGTTTGCCTCCGGTCGATCTCAGATGCGACATCCTTCAAATCGCTGACATCACTTCTATAAGTCGTTATTGTGCCAAAGCTTTTCTTCTTCTCGTGTTCTTTAGTGAATGATCCACTTGCGTCGTCTTCCAAAGGATCTTTCTTTGCACATTCGTAATCTCTCTGTCCAGGGTTATGAGATATCCTTTTAACCAAAGTTTCGTTCGTCCTTAATAGTCGTGATACCATTGGAGATAACACAGAAGAATAGCATGTGGGTATTGCCACTGATAATACTCGTATCAGCTCTAAAACTAACCTTTTCGGTGGCACTGTCTTTGGATAACTTCTTCCATCATTTGTCATAATATTCAGCCTCAAAAGCTCCTCCTGGGTATCTTTAGCGAACTCAATAAAAATACCTGATTGCAGTCCAAACTCCTGTATTAAATCCCTAGATGGATCGATATTCAGAAAAATCGCAAACTTTGATTTGATCTTTTCGCTTTGATAGGCCTCCATCTCATGAGCAGTGAGGTAAACCGTTACATCATCATTCGTTGCCCTGAATAGATGGAATGCCGTGTCTTTTTCCAGAATTTTTGCCTTGACTACCAACTCTGCCACGTTTGAACTAGAGATTGAGTTAGAAACTAGTTTGCAAACGACGCTGAAATTATCATCTTCCTTCAAGGCGTCAAATCGAAGAGCACCGTTTTGTAAAGACGAGACAAATATATCGTCAATAAAACAGTAGCTTGCCACAGTCAATTTTGGGATCTTAGGAGGTAAGGGAACTTCATTTATCAGAGAGTTCATTAGAACGTCTGCCAACTGAGGCTTATTGTGACCGTTGCCTTTGTAGTAGTTATCTGCGCCGTTGATATCCAAGAAAACAACATAATCACTGAAAATCACCAGCAACATTCTCTTACTTTGGCTACTTTCCTCCAAGACGTCATACACGCCAACTATCCTTCTTCTGAGCCACTTGTATTGTAGTTCCACCGGCCACCCTTTCGCTAGTTCTGTCAGTATTTTACCTGATGGGGTGAACACTCTAGTACTGTATGAACTCAGTGGCGCCTCGAGCTTTCCGAAGGAGTCTATAGTCTCTGATATATTCTTGTAGAACTCACCAGCCTGTGGCAATTCTTCTGAATTCCATTTCTTTGTTTTGAATAATCTGTCGATAATCAGTTTTATCTTCAAGAGCTTCTCTTGGGGGCCTTTAATGATCGTCTCGATTTTCATCTCGGTGTAAACATCTCTATCTGGGATCTTATCGCTAAACCTTGTTAAAAAGAGCTTAACGTCCTTGTTGAAGTTCTTGGTAGCAGCTTCATGCCTTGTATAAGCCTTGTAAAAATATGGAATTGTCAGACTGCACGCCTTCAATGCCTCTAGTGATCCATATGGGCTAGCGGATTTCAGAGAGTCAAGAAAGATGCAATTGATTCTCGTAACCTCATCGATTGTTGGCGGAAACAATCGGTTCAATTTCACCGTTGAAAGCCCAGCGATCTCGTTGTTCAGCACTCGTACCCTCAGATTTATCAGGAAGCTTTGCAAAAACTCCACCAGGCTCAAAGTGAATGTGGTCTGTAACTGAAGAAGCTCGCTCAAAATCGACTTAATTTCAGATTCGTCCACCGAGCCTTCATCCCTCTCTGGTGGTTTGTAAGTGTATTCTGTCTGCTCTGGAGAATACTCGCTCAAGGGATCGAAAAGCTGCTCCAGTTGGTCCCCCAGATTGAAAACTATACGATTGTTCGAGTCTGTAGTAGATGGCTTTTGTTCGTAAACAACATCAAATAGAGAACTATGGGCGTATCTCTTTTGTAAGAAGCCAAGTGCAAGCAGCTTCTTTCCCAGGTTTTCAGGTGAGCTGGACTCCACAAGTTTGCATCTACTCGCTAGATCGCCAGCATGAGTTGGATCATAATCAAATTGCAAACTATGATTCTTTATAAGTCGAATTTCTGACTCTGCCACTTGTGCGAACTTTTCCAATAGTGACACGGCAATGCATTTCCTTACGTTTGACGCCTTATGCTTTGGATCCAAATTTTCAATCGCTGGATAGAATCGTGATTCTGAAGATATGTTGACCGGATTGAAATGAGTAACCCCCAGTTTGTCGATAACGAGTGAGCTAAATTTACCTGTCGCTGGGTCCTTGTACACACTCACATAAAACTGTCCCCACAGTAACTCATCAAAACCCTCGTAAAAGGCAGATTCTTTGAAAATCTTCTCGATCCAATCCTTCGAGGCTCGGTCTTCCACCCATTGTCTGTTTCTCAAATGCTGAGAGAGTAGATTTTCCTGTAATCGTATCTTGAGCGTATCCTTATAATTCTTGACAGCATCTTCTTCCTGAGAATAGATCGACGAAAGTTCTGCTTCTACCATCAAGTGCTGCCACTTCGCTATTCCTGAGTTGTCTATAACCGATGGATGCTAGGATTTTTAAGCTCAATTGGTTCAAGCATCTCGGTTTTGAACCTTCCTCTTGATGATCTTTCTTTATTTACCTATTAACCTCTTCTGGTAATTGAATAAAAATGTGACACGAACAGCTCGAGAACGATCTTAGGCGTTCACTTCAAGAAATTCGTTCAGGCACGCCAAGCCTTTAGATGTCCACTAATCTCTATTCCAGATTGGCATGCGACTCGTCGTACAAACTGGTGCAGTTGACTTCGGACCTCTTGGAGGCGCTATCGAGCGATGAACCACAGTTACAATTCAAAACCTTCGACGACAACAAGTCCGATGTGGTGATATGCTCGGCCAAAAAGAGTTGGCTCATCAGACAGAAGAACCACTCCAATACCGTGATGCTAATGCGTGAGTTTTTGCCCGAGCAGGAGCAACCGATAGAAGAAAGTGCGCTATTTGGGATGCCACACCCGATCAAAGATCTGCTGGGGTATTCCAGGACCACTTTTGAGTATGAAACACGTCCTACAGAGGGCAGGATAAATTTGGATTTAGTTCCGATCTACAATGGAGACGCCGATTTCCCGAACGATGATCCACAGTTGAAAGGCAGGACTCTGCGAGACGTTTTCGATAATTCTCCCTCATCTGAAGAAGAGTGCAGGCTGCGATGGAGCTTCTTGGGAGGCTGTGTGATCAATGGATGCCCCTGCATCCTGTCTCGAGACCTGCTCTCGAATGCGCTTCACGTAACTCTGATGAGTGCGCTAGCGGAATCGTTGGATTTTGATAGACTGCGTCCTCTTGAAACGTTTGAAGCAGTTCAAAAGGATGTGGACAGCAGTGCCAGCCCCTATGTCCTGGAGGTTATCAAGACAGTCTTGGCCAAGTTTGGCACAACGAAAGATAATGAAACTTGGAAAGTGAACAAACGACAGGTTGCCCAATGGTACGGGATAAGAGCTCTGCAAAAGTTTGCTTCTAGACAAAGCACGCCACTCCCCGAGTTTCTGATCAAGTGGAAGTCGACCTTCCCACCTTTTACGCCTTTCGACATTGACATTAAGATGCTCCAAGGCTGGTTCTTCGAACCTGTAAAGGGCAACGTCCAGTACGTGTCCAAGGATACACTCCCGATAGATGTCAAAGACAGATTCAAGATGCTATTCAAGTTGCAATCTCAGTGGGATCTGGATGCTTTTGCACCTTTCGTCGAAGATCTGAATACGAAGGGTCTGAAGATTGACACTTTTATCATGAAATATGCTCGTAAGAGAAAAATTGGGAAAAGAGTAGTCGTTTGTAGCAGAACATCTTGAATAATTTCTATAAGAGTAATGTCTTTTTCGATGCAAACTTTATGCCGTATTCACAAGAGTTTATCATTCTGATCGCTGCTTTGATAAGTCAGCAAAGCGTGCACGGTTTCATACATACCAAGAAAGATGGCACCACCAGCGCTGATCCACATGGTTCTAGGCCCGATACCGCTCAAGAAGACCATGAGGCCTTCTTCTTTGTAAATGCTCTGGGTCAACTGCCACAATGGAATCGACTTGCGGCTCAACATCAACCTGGTCTTGAGAACGTCAAGTGGAGTTGTAACTGCTGCTGCAAAACCGCCCGCAATGGATCCACACACGGCACCATTCCAAGGAGCTACTTTGTCGACCCCTTTGTACTGAGCCCACTTTTTCTTCAAGAACTCATACAGCGGGAACTGGATACAAGTGAATGGTATTTCTCGCATGATAGTCGTCGACCAGCCACGATACAAGTTCCTGCGAATGCCTTCACCATTTTCGTTCTTCAATATAACCTTGAGGGTTTCCCACGAAGAATGCGTAGAATGCGTCTGTGTTCGCTGCTTGATCACCTCGGAGGGTACACGCACCATACACGCCGCAATCTCTCCGGCGGTCGAAGAGCACATCTGTACCGTAGTATCGATGAACTGATCAGATGCACTGGGGAGGAATCTCTGGAACCGGGGCTTCAAATCGGACTTCATATAATCATAACTCACAAAGAACAAAGAGGCACCTGGAGCAGATGCCACAACGGCGCTTCCTAAGCCTCTATACACCCCTCGGTAACCACCGTTGGCAAAAAATCCGCCTTTGGCCTGCAACCTAGTCTTCAATGTATCGATCGGGAAGAACACCAGGTCCGTTGACGTGCCAGCCGCCGCTCCGCTTAACAGAGAAACCAAAAAGCCTCCAGATTCCATCTTGCCGACTATGTGCTAGCGTCCTGATGGCGACAATTGGTCAATTGATGCTATCAATTGTGACTCACTGCGCTTCAAGGTGCTATATTTGAGTTCTTAGAGCTGAACCTTTCAAAAAATGGGTGTGGTACCCGGCCCCACGGGCGATCGCTATTTGCTGACATAGCTTGATAATTGAAGGTCCAGATAGACCATACAAAACGGCAGAGCGTTCCACTAGAGTCGATCCTAATCCCCAGTGTGGATTTCATTGATCAGAGAGCAGGTATATCGTTGTCTGATTTCCTCAAGAGAAGATTTTTGTCAGTGGAAGTTAGGTGAATCGTGAAAATGCTCGGAAGACTTACCCTAAGACAGCTTTCCAGGCTTCCTAGGGCTTCTCAGTTGAATGCTGCTGCATCGGCTGGTTATATGAGAGGTGTAAGAGCCTATGCTCCAGCTGCAGCTGCTGTCAAACTCGCGGACGATATCACTTTGGAGACCCACACGGATATTCAAGCGGCAGCTAGAGAGCAAGCAGACACCAGAAGTGCCGCAAGAAGTGCATCTGAAGTAGTAAACTCTGGGAGTAGTGCTTTGCAACATGCTTACAAGGAGAATACCGATTTCGGGACCAGACCCATCTATCTAGACATGCAGGCTACCACGCCGACGGATCCGCGTGTGCTTGATTCGATGCTTAAGTTCTACACCGGTTTGTACGGTAACCCCCACTCGAACACTCACGCCTATGGCTGGGAGACCAACAAGGCCATCGAGGCCGCCAGAGAGCACATTTCGAACGTCATCAACGCAGACGCCCGGGAGATCATCTTCACTTCCGGAGCCACGGAGTCAAACAGCATGGCTATCAAAGGTGTGGCGAGGTTCTACAAGAAGACCAAAAAGCATATAATAACGACCAGAACCGAGCACAAGTGCGTCCTGGAGTCTGCCAGGGCAATGATCAACGAAGGTTTCGAAGTCACGTTCCTGAACGTTGACGCAAACGGTCTGATCGATCTGAAAGAGCTGGAAGAAAGTATTAGGCCTGATACCTGTCTCATCTCTGTCATGGCTGTCAACAACGAGATCGGTGTCATGCAGCCGCTCAAGGAAATCGGGCAAATTTGCAGAAAGC
Organism: Torulaspora maleeae; assembly: GCA_003708055.3. Lineage (NCBI taxonomy): Eukaryota > Fungi > Ascomycota > Saccharomycetes > Saccharomycetales > Saccharomycetaceae > Torulaspora > Torulaspora maleeae. The sequence goes on along the minus strand of PPNA03000004.1, from coordinate 322,045 downwards.
ACAAAGTATACTTCCACACAGATGCGGCTCAGGGCTACGGTAAAATACCCATCGATGTCAACGAGATGAACATCGATCTGCTGTCAATCTCGTCTCACAAGATCTACGGTCCCAAGGGTATTGGGGCGCTGTTTGTGAGAAGAAGACCCAGAGTTAGACTGGACCCCATCATCTCCGGAGGTGGCCAAGAGAGGGGTCTAAGATCCGGCACACTGGCGCCTCCTCTGGTGGCCGGGTTCGGCGAAGCCGCCAGACTGGTCAACCAAGAGAAGGCCTACGACATTGCCCATATCACAAGACTGTCGAAGAAATTGACCGACGGTCTACTGTCGATCGACCACACGAGTTTGAACGGCTCCCCCGACCACCGCTACCCCGGGTGTGTTAACGTCTCGTTTGCTTACGTGGAAGGTGAGTCGTTGCTAATGGCGCTAAGGGACATTGCGCTTTCTTCGGGATCCGCGTGTACGTCCGCCTCGCTAGAGCCCTCGTACGTGTTGCACGCGCTGGGCAAGGACGACGCGCTCGCGCACTCTTCGATCCGGTTCGGCATCGGCCGGTTCACCACCGACGAAGAGATCGACTACGTGATCAAGGCCATCAGCGAAAGAGTACGGTTCCTCAGAGAGCTTTCGCCACTGTGGGAGATGGTCCAAGAGGGGATCGACCTGAACTCAATCGAATGGTCCGGCCACTGAGTAAATACTATTATCGAATTCTATCTTTTGCAAACATTATCGTATATACATATGTACCTATGTAAATCTCGTTTCCGTGTTATCGATTACGCCAAGATCTCCTTGACCGCCTTGGCGACCGCGTCACCAACCTCGCTGGTGCTGTTGGAGCCACCGAGGTCGCCGGTTCTGACGCCGTCGTCGAGCACCTTCTTGACGGCCTTTTCGATCGCCAAACCCTCCTCGACCAGGTCCAGAGACAACTTCAACATCATAGCCGCCGACAGGATGGTGGCCACAGGGTTGACCTTTCCCTTGGGCAAGTCCGGGGCAGACCCGTGGCAGGGCTCGTACAGCCCGAACGCGGTGTTGGAGTCTGGCAAGGACGCCAACGACGCAGAGGGCAACAAACCGAGCGAACCTGGGATGACAGACGCCTCGTCGGAGATGATGTCGCCGAACATGTTGCTGGTGATCACGATACCGTTGAGCTGGGTAGGGTTCTTGACGAGGATCATGGCTGCAGAGTCGATCAGCTGGTGCTTGACGGAGAGTGTTGGGAACTCTTCCTGGATGGTCTTTTCAACAGTCTTTCTCCACAATCTGGACGACGCCAAGACGTTGGCCTTGTCCAGGGACCAGATTGGCAGTGGGGGTTCATGCTGCAAGGCCAAGAACGCGGCCATTCTGGTGATTCTCTGCACTTCTGGGACAGAGTATTTTTCGCTGTCCCAGGCGACGCCGTCACCGTCGTCTTCCTTGCGCTCACCAAAGTAGATCCCGCCGACCAGCTCTCTGACAACGACAAAGTCGGTGCCGCGCGCATACTCAGCCTTCAAAGGAGACAAATCCAAAAGCGAGTCGGAGGCAAAGTTGCAAGGTCTCAAGTTAGCGTACAATTGCAACTCCTTACGGATCTTGAGCAGACCCTGCTCTGGTCTCACGGCGCCGGTCCCCCACTTGGGCCCGCCGACAGCACCGAGCAACACGGCATCGGCCTTCTTGGACGCTTCGAGCGCTTCGTCGGGCAGCGGAACGCCCGTGGCATCGATCGCAGCACCCCCGATCAGGTGGTGCTGGAAATTGAACTGCACGCCGGGACGCGCCTCGGACACGGCGTTCAGCACTTTGATAGCTTCCTCAGTGATTTCTTGACCGACATGGTCACCTGGCAGCACTACAACGTTCTTACTCATGGCTGGCGACGTGGTTCCATGCAACGGGCAACGCTCGCGGCGGTCCCGCTATAAGTATGTCGCGGGCGCTGCCAGCGCCCGGCGAAAAAAGAGGCCGTAACCGGCCCGGTTGCAACAAACGATGTAAAAGTATATATGGTATGGTACACATGCGCGGCGGGCGCCGCTCAGTTCAGCCTTGCAATCAGGGCGTCGATGTCGATCTCGATCACGGGCGCGGTCGCCGCGTTGGAGAACTGGCGCGTCTTGAGCGCGTCTTCGCGCTGCGTGATGCGTCTAAGCTTGTTGAGCGCGCCAAACCCAGACACCTCGCGGCCCAGCTCGAACGGTTGCAAGAAGAACGCGCACTTCTGGAACGCGTCCCCCAGCGAGAACAGCTCGTGCACGATGTCCTCCAGACAGATGACGCCCAGCTCGCCAAGCTGCTCTTCGACGACGGCGTTGTCGTTGAGCGCGACCTCGCGCGCGTCGTCACCGCCCACGACGACCCTGCTCCGCTTCTGCACGAGCGCTCTAACCGCCGACAGCGACGGGCGGCCGACGACGACGTAGGGCGCTACGAGCTTGAGCAGCGGGAACACGCGCTCCGTGAGACGCACAAACACGCCCGTGTTGGTGGCGTTCAGCCTCAGCAGGCTCAGCACCCGGTGCGCCTTGCGCGGGATGCCCGCGGCCGCGGGCCCGCGCACGCGCACCACAAACAGCAGCGTGGGCGTGCCATCGTAGACGACCTTCTCCGTGACCAGCTCTGGCTCCTCGCCGGCGGCGGCCGCGGCCGCCGCCTCGGTCACCCTGACGACGTGGTCGCGGTCCGAAGCCAGGCGGGCGCGCTCGCCGCGCGCCCGCTTGGCCGCCAGCTTCGACACTCTACGTACACGCTCCTGCTCGCGGCCCGTGGCGAGCGTGCGCGCAACAACGCTCTCGGCACGCACAAACCGCGACCGTTTCTGGCGCTGCTGCTTAGCGGCGCTCGCGCGCCGCCCAGCAGCTTCGCGCTGCTTCTCCAGCCGAGTCCGCTCGGCGTCTCTTCTCTTGCGCAGCAACACCTCCGGGTTCGAATTCAACGGTTCACTCATCCTAGCTGCCCTGCTGCTGCGATGCGCACACTGGCGATGCCCATCCTGTGATGCCTAAAATTTTTACCACCTCGCGCTGGGCTTCCGATCCGACGTCACCCCGCCGCTCACGTGCGCCAGACAGCGTGGCACCCATCACCGCCGACGACCCGCGGATCGCGCCGCCTCGTGCCCCGCCTCGCGGCCAGGCGGAATCTGCCCCTCCGCTGCCCCCGGCCGCTGCGCGTGTGCCTCCGCCCGTCGGGCCCGTTCCTGCCCGTCGCCCCGATCAACGGACCGCGCCGTCGCCGTCGTTGCTCGACGGCGCTGATAAGCGCGCGGTGGCAACGCGCTGCCTGGGCGAGAACATTTGCGACGACGACACTGGGAGTTTCTTTTTTGGCTGTTTTCTCGCTTGGAGGCGAGGGCGCACGCAGTTGCTGCACCACGGTGGGCAGCGCAGCACAGATATATAGAGAGCGGAGCGTGCGCGTTGCAAGGGCGCGGGCGGCGGAGGGCAAGCAGCGAGATGGACATGTATTCGAGCAGTGGGGAAGCGCACGCGTCGCCGTCGACGGCGGCGGGCGGGCGACAGACAGCGGGTGTCGGGGCGGTGCAAGGTGTTGGGGCGCACCCGGGCGTGGTGTTGCAGTCGCCGCTGTCGCCGGCGGGGATGCCGGCGGGGATGCCGGCGACGGCGGGGGCTGCGGCGGGGGCCGGGCTGCCCGGGCGCGCGCATGCTCCTGTGTTCAAGGCCGGCGGCGGGCTGGCCGGCAGGGCCGGGTTTGCGCTGCCGCAGCCGCAGCAGTACGCCAACTACCTGCCGTCGCCGCACCGCAGCGTCAACGTGGGCGGCGCGGGCTACTCGTACCACGACAGCGCGCAGAAGGCCGCCGTCGACAACTATTACCACCGCACGTACGACGACTTGCAGCTGCGCAAGTATCCGAAGCTGTCCGCGGAGCAGCAGGTGTGGGCGGCGCAGGGCGTGCCCGTGGTGCAGCCGGTGCCCGTGGTGATGCAGACGATACCGAGCATCGGGACGCCGCCTGCGCCGGCCGCGCAAGCGGCTGGCGCTGTCGGAGCGGGTAGCGCAGAGCGTAAGGCGCGCGCCGGCGGTGCCGCCGGCGCCGCGCATGAGCAGACAACGGTGTTCCCGCTGCGCAAGAACACGCAGGAGACCATGGCCAAGTCGATCGCGGAACGGTACCGGGACCGGCCCATCGCAGAGTACGCTACGATCGTGCGGCAGGCCGAGATCGCAGTGCTGAACATGGACTCGCAGAACCACTCCAAGACCGCGATCCAGACCGCGGAACAGAACCGCGAGCGCGAGCGCCAGGTGTACGCGCTGCTGTGGCTAATGAAAAACTGCGTCGCAGAGAACGACAGCTACGTGCCGCGCGGGCGCATCTTTGCGCAGTACGCAGCGTCGTGCGCGCAAAACAGCCTCAAGCCGCTGTCGCAGGCGTCGCTCGGGAAACTGATCCGCTCGGTGTTTCCGCACCTGACCACGCGGCGGCTCGGCATGCGCGGCCAGTCGCGCTACCACTACTGCGGGCTGCGGCTGATCAGCGACGACGCGTCCGGGGACGCGCCGCCCGCGGGCAGCCCTTCGCAGGAGAGGCCGTCGCTGCCCGGGTCAACGCCGATGGCCCAAGGAGGCAGCGTCGCGTACGACGGCGACGCGGCCCCGGGCAAGACCGAGTCGGACTCCGCACCCAAGTCTCCGTCGCCGGAGTTCTTGAAGTTGGAACCGTCGCCGATCTCGCTCGGCCAGTACTCCAACGACTACGACATGATCTTTGTGGACGATTTTTTCAAAAAAGTTTTCGATAACGAGATCCCCATCCCCACTGAATATTCTTTGAAGTTCCCCTCGATACCGCTCGATCGCCTGCCCGCGGGCACCGACCGCGACATCGTCTCGTCGCTCGAGTCGCTGTATCACGTGCATTGTAATACGATCTTTGAGCACATCAGGTTTATGAAGTTCGACCAGTTGGAGAACGTGCTCATGGTCTTTGGCTCGGGATCCATCTCTCCGCAGATGTACAACCTGTTCACTTCCGACGAACTGTACGACTGGATCCAAGAGTGTGATGTGATCACACACGTCTCGCTGATCAAGTGTCTGTCGCGGATGATTATGGACTACGAAAACGTCTCATACGATACGCTGACCAAGTTGGAGCTCTTCTTCAGGGATTACGTGTCTCTCAATACAAAGGCTACGATGGATCTGCCCGTGCCGATGGTGCAGAAGAAGAAAGAGTTGGTCGAGAACTTTTCGCGGCTGGTGCGGAAACTGGTCAAGTTTTTGAAGTTTCTCAAACAGATCCGCAAGTCGTTGCTCAGTTTCAGAGACATGAAGGACGATTGGGAATCGTACGTCAAATTGGACGATATACTCGACATCGTCAAGAGAGACGGTTATGAAGAAATTATCAAGATCATCAAGACGTTTATGACTGTCAACGTGATGGAACTGCTCGAAGAATTAGCCGCGGGCAACGTTCGCCTCGACATGTTCGTGAAAAAGTACATCGAGCTGATATCGAGTCTGCGAGACGTGCCCGCTTTCAAGATCATGGACGGCGTCACCGCGTTCTCCAGGGCGTTCATGGCCGATATCAGTTTGACGTTGCAACAGCGCGGTCTGCCCTGGTATTTCCTCGATATGCTCTCCAGCTTGTTGGTGAGCTACTGTTTCGAACTAAATAGATTCATATCATGATTTATATGTTTTCACGGTTCCTGTTCAAACGTCGTTCAATGCTACACACACGGCGCCCTTGTGGTGGCCACCGTACTGTCGGACGATCTCGCGGGTCGACAGATCCCACAGTCTCACGTAGTGGTCCGAAGACGCCGTCACTAAATATGCACTATCTGCGCTGAACGCGCAATCCCAAACCCATCTTTGGTGACCATCCAGCGTGGTCTCCAGCTCGAAATTGTTGTCGATCGACCACACACGGGCCGTGTGGTCCGCGGAACAGGTGGCCAGGTGCTTCACGTCCGACGACAGCAGTATTCGCGTGATGTATGTGGCGTGCGATCGGAACTTCGTCACGGGCTTCAAATTCGATGCGTCTGTCCTGTTGGGCATGTTCCACACGTAACAGTACCCTTTGCTGTTGGCCGCTACCAGCATGGACCCGTCACTCGCTAACGACAGCGATTGCAACGATGTGTCGTCCTCCAAGGTCAATTGGTGCGTGCATTGATTCTCACCCAGGTCCCAGATTCGCACGTTCCCGTCTCGGTCGCACGAGATCAGTTCACCCTGGTTCGGATGTATCACCACTTCGTTCACCGGCGCGTTGTGCTTGTAGTTCCGTGGCACAGACGGCGACCTCACGTCCCAAACTTTGATCGTCCCGTCTTCGCTCGAAGACACCATCCACTTGTTGTCCTGTTGGAACTGAATCGAAGTGACGTTGCCCCTGTGTCCTTCGAACGAAGCCACAGGGTTCGGGTTCGTCGTCCTGATGTCATAAAGTCTTACATTCTGATGTCCAGCAGCAGCAAGCAGTTTCTTATCACTAGTAATCTCCAACCGATTCACCTGAGAGTCCGAGTGCTGAATGGTTCTCGAGCAGACACCCGTCAACGCTTCCCAAAACCGGATCGTGTGATCATACCCGGCAGACACCAATATCACAGACATCTACCACCTAGACGATCCTCACTAACCTGCTTGACGAGATGTCCATTGCCCACTTCTTCGCCAGTCGATAATATTTCAACTTGACGTATCTTGGCACTTAATCCTTCCAAGTCACGTGGCTCCTTTTGATTCAAATACACCAGAAGATTCTAGAAGCCTTCTGGAATCTACAAGGGATTTTCCAGCTGGGTTGGAATAAAGCTCGCTGAGGTGATTCAAGTTGCACAACAATCATTGATGTCCTCCTTATAAAGATCGATTGTTGTTACAATTGACCATCAATCCTTTAAGATCGGAGATTAGACTAGGTCGAGCAAAGTTTTATTCAAACAATGGTCAAAGAGACAAAGTTGTACGATTTGCTAGGTGTGTCACCTACTGCAAATGAGCAAGAATTGAAGAAAGGTTACAGGAAAGCTGCTTTGAAGTACCATCCAGATAAACCAACTGGGGATACTGAAAAATTCAAAGAGATTTCAGAGGCTTTTGAGATTTTGAATGATTCGCAAAAGAGAGAGATATATGATCAGTACGGGTTAGAAGCCGCAAGAAACGGTGGTCCCGCATTTGGTGGTGCAGGTCCTGGTGGAGCTGGTGGTTTCCCAGGTGGCGGCGCACACGGGTTCTCTGGTGGTGGACATGCGTTCACCAATGAGGATGCATTCAACATTTTCTCTACGTTTTTCGGTGGTAGTTCTCCATTTGGTGCCTCTGGCGCTGACGAGGGGTTCAGCTTCTCTAGCGGTTTCCCAGGCGGTGGTAGCGGTGCAGGACCTAGATTCAGCTCCGGCGGGTTCCCAGGTGGAATGCCCGGTGGTATGCCAGGTGGTATGCCAGGTGGCTACAGATCTGGGTCTGCATCTCCTTCGCAAGTTGAGGAAGAAGTGGTCACTGTTAACTTGCCTGTGAGCCTGGAAGATTTGTGCACGGGTAAGAAGAAGTCGTTCAAGATCGGAAGAAAGGGACCAAACGGTGCTTCTGAAAAGACACAAATCGACATTCAATTGAAACCCGGCTGGAAAGCGGGTACTAAGATCACTTACAAGAATGAGGGTGATTATAACCCTCGTACTGGTGGTAGAAAGACCTTACAATTCGTTTTGCAAGAAAAGGCAAACCCATTATTCAAGAGAGATGGTGACAATTTGATCTATACCTTGCCATTGACTTTCAAGGAATCGCTTCTTGGTTTTTCCAAAACAGTCCAAACGATTGACGGTAGAACCCTACCTCTTTCCAGAGTTCAACCAATTCAACCTTCAGAGTCTTCTACATACCCTGGTCAAGGTATGCCAATAACAAAGAAACCTGGTCAAAGAGGTGATCTAATCATCAAATACAAGGTCGACTATCCAATCTCATTGAATGATGCTCAAAAGCGGGCAATTGACGAAAACTTTTGAAATAGCAGATCGTGAAGCATGGATCATTCAATTTCCTGTACATTAAAAGCAAGACTAACCAACAATCATAATTCTGGGGAGGTTAAAGTGCTCCCGTTTTGCTCATGCCAACGATTATCTCCTATTGATGCCAGGCTGCAACTATATAATCATCATCATAGATATATAAATCAAGTACTTTTCACGATATTAGTATGCGCTTGTTTAAAACAAGTCTTATAAACAATATACAATGCGATAATGAGGCTATCAAACTTACAACACAATGAGAAATTAAGCCTTAGACTTCTTCTTCTTCTTCTCTGGCTCTTCTGCAGTACTCTCTGATTTCCTCTTTTTATCCTTCTTTTCCTTTTTCTCCTTCTTGTCCTTCTTCTCTTTCTTCTCTTTCTTCTCCTTCTTCTCCTTCTTCTCCTTCTTCTCTTCCTTCTCGTCCTTCTCATCCTCATCTTTATCGTCGACGACCTTTTCTTCGACCTGTACCTCTACCTGCTTGACTTCTTCGATCAAAGGAGCGGGTTCGGATTCTTTAGGAGTAGCTGCAGGAGCTTCAGCGTTATCTAGAGGAACGTAGTTCTTCTTCCACTCCTCTGGAGTACTCTCGTTCACACGGCCATATTTATCTAGCTTACCATCTGCCTTCATTTGCTTCTTTCTTTGAGCAATAGGACCCAAACCCCACCTTCTTGGGTATAGATCTCTCTCCATGATACATCTCTTGACCTTAGCAACAACACCGTGGTCACAAGTAGCCAAATCAACTGTGGACATTTGAGCAATGGCAACAGCAATAGCTTCACCCTTAGTACTGATCAAAACAACTTCGTCATAAAGTTCAATACCGTCCTCGTAACGCAACAAACCTGGAATCATCAGTTTAGCACCGTAACACACAGCATTGACAGCAGAATCCTTGACCACTATTCTCTTGTAACCCACAAGCAAAGTTTCCAAGGGTTGGATGATTTTTCTCAAGTATGATTCGTCTCTTGTGTTATCATAGGTCCATTGAGCGTCCAAGACGTCATGTAGAGTGACCATGTTGTCGTTCTCTGACAGAGCACCAGATCTCACACGACGCAGTTCTTGCATATGACCACCAACACCCAATAACATACCCAAATGAACACAGAGAGTACGCATATAAGTACCAGCTTCACAAGACGCCCAGAAGACACCCAAGTTTCTCTTGTTGTCGAATTCAATCAAATTGGAGTCATAGATGGTACGCACACGCAATTGACGCTTAACGGCAGAGATCAAAGGTGGTCTTTGGAACAAGGCACCAGTCAAGTTCTCCAAAGAACGGCCCAAGTCCTTCTCATCCTTCAATGCGTCGTGAAGTCTGACAATACACACATACTCCTTACCAGCACCTTGCTGAGACTTGACCAATCTGGTGGCTCTGTCGATACAAACAATCAAACAACCAGTAACTTTAGGATCTAGGGTACCAGAGTGACCAGTCTTTTCACAACGAAGGATACGCTTGATCCAAGCGACAACTTCGTGAGAAGATGGGTTAGATGGTTTGTCCAAATTGATAACACCGGAACTCACGTAGGATTTCAAATCTCTTTTCAATGGAGAGCTTCCCACAGGAATTGGAGTGTAGTGACCACTTCTGACCAAAAGTTTGTCATAGTTTTTCAACAATAATGGCCACTCACTGGTGTCAGCAGAGGGACCAGTGGCTTCAGGCTTGATTATGTGCTCCTTAGACATGACTGTAATGATAAGGTCACTTTCGAAATGCCTCACTTCACAACTCTTATTCGCAGCGTAACGATAGCTAGTTATATGAAGGAAGTCAATCAATCTCATCTCATCGAAAATGAAAATTTTTCAAAACATATGATCACGTGTTGTGTGCTCGAACAAGCGTTCGTCAGAAACTACCTTCTATAGATCGAGGTTTAAGACTGAATTGACTGAATTAGTATTCAAAATTTATCAGAAATGTCCTTGAGATGCCTTAATAATGCTGCTCTAGCTTTTTGATGACTCGCTGCATGTGTAGTCTGGTCAGGAATTGTTCACGGGCAAGCCCTCTTGTTTTCTTGACAAATGTGTCCAACTTAACAATGTCATTACTGAAGAGACGACTCAGTGTGTTGATGGCGTCTGAGAGAGCACAGTCCCTGGCGATTAGTTGGTATAGTTGGCCAACAACGACGTTCTCTGTAGATATGATTGTGCTCGGATCTGGATTGTCACCTTGCCTGCTTTCGTAGTCGTCTATTTGTTCTGTCTGCCTTTTAATGGCATCGGTTTCTCTACCCAATAATCCTCTCGTCTGCTGAATCGCTTCAGAAGACCTCTTTAAGGCGTTCTTTTCGTAGTCAAGGGTCATTTCAAACTGTTTTATCGCATTTCTAATAGCCGATTTACGGATCTCCAATTCTTCGTGCGTGGAAGAAGAGCTCGATAATCGGATTTCTTGGATGCTCTGTTGTAAATGCTCAAGTGCATCAGCGTGCCTGTTGTTCTCAACGACACTGATTTCTGTATCCAGAAGATCAGTCGAGTTTTCCACCGGGGGTCTTTCTGGTATGCGAGGGGGACACGTATTAGAAGTCGGTGTTTGAAGGCTTTGCATAGTCCTTGGAGTTTTGGGCGATGCCTGGTCATCTGCGTATGCGGTAGGTCTTGGAGGTACTGGTGGCAGCGTTGGCTTTGGCGGTAAATTGGGAAGAGGGCCCTGTGTTTGAGGAGGCCTAGCTCCGATTAGTGGTAAGAGCAATCCATTTCTAAAATTGATGGTGGTAAGCTCTTCAATTACTCGCGATAGGTTGCCTATTTCAGGATGCCAATGATCCAGCATCGGCAGTCGAATTTCCCCGTCAGCCGTCACGTAAGGTCCTATAGAGGGTCTTGAATTCGTAGCTGCTTCTAGATCTATGAATATTAATGGATGTTCAATGGGATAGCTCACTGGTAGCCATATCAGTATGGGAAGTGGTGATCCCAATTCCAGCTTTCCATATATGCAAAGAAGAAGCTCTGAAGCTCCGTTGGAGTTTGTAAAAACGCGTGTTCTTGGTCTCAACTGTTTGAATTCTGTCAGCGCTGCCACTGAGTCGTGGAAGGTTCTTCTGGGATCTTGGTATAACGGTTGAATGACATTGAATAGCCAGTTAATCACTGCTTCAGGTATCTCCACAGAGTGACCATTGATCAAGGTTGATGGCATCTCTGCAAGATGCTAAGAGCTGACCTTGGTGTAGTTAGCCGATGGGTTTTGTCTATCTTTAACTTTTCACTTCACGATTCATAAGGCGGACAGGGTAGCGAAGTGAATTAAAGGTTTACAACTTGAACTTGTTGCAATATTCCGAACCAAGAACAGTAAGAAACAAAACAGAGGATACTAGGAGCCGATCATGAGTTTGTATGTTTGAATGAACTGAGTTCCACTGGCAGGGACTCTTGATTTTACTATCTTAGTACTAACTAGGAAGAAGTTATGTCGTTGTTGCAACATTTTTGGCTGTTGCATTGGTCTCAGTAGCATTCTGGGTTTTCGCTCCAAAGACAAATCAAACGTATGTTAAGTCGTCAAGTCAACCTCTACCGTGCCAAGTGGATCTGAATTACTAACCACTATTTTTTCACGCAGTGTCTGGAGGAGTACTGTGATATTATCCCTAGCCATGATGTACCTAATGTGGGCCATCACTTACCTATGCCAACTGCATCCTCTGGTAATGCCTCGTCGTTCCGATTTGAGACCAGAGTTCGCCGAATAGGCTCACAGAGTAAGTTGACTCTCAACTGTTCTACCGTTTTGCACCATATCAAGAGAGAGGAGTCTCCTGACCCCTTGGGATATGACCTTTTAATATCAATTTATGTGCAAGAACTTTTACAAATAGCGATAATATATAGAGAAACACCAAATCCTACCGAGCTTCCAATGCTATGGTAAGTCGAATGATGCATTCACACGATCCAGAAAATGTCTTGAGCACGGATGTATCAAAAAGTGTGCAAAAGACGTCCTCTGGCTTTTTCTTCTCCATAAACAGAACCCATTATCTCATGGAAGAGAAGGAAATATGGGGCAGAATCAGGAGTTCAAAGTACGATCCCTAATGTGAAGAGGATCTAGCAAATGCCTATATTCTTATAAGAAAAAGCTAAAGATCTCTCCTACACGCAATCTCAAAACATTCAAGGTCCACTTGATGTTCAATTACCATGGATGAGTTTTGAGATTGGAGTTAGTTTCTCGATAGTTGTGCTTTTTATATGAAAACTTTTCGGTCCCTGCGCTGGGTAACCGTCAATCAAATGTTGACGGTCGGGTCTGGTTTTGAGTATATTGGCAGGCAGACGGCGATGGCTGTCACTGAAATCGGAAGCTGGCGAGGTGGCCGTTTGCTCATTTACCGTTCAAATCCGATCCATGGGAGGGATAAGCTCGCTGTTCCAGATTTCCACAGATCTAGGAAGCTTGGGCGTTTCCTCAGTTGGATTCTGTGCGGCGTTGCTGTACAGTTTGGCGTCCAACATCGCTCACCTGTTACACCAATATGTTCTAACTAAGATATATTCGCTCCTTTATGCTTTTGTATGGTCACCGTGCTTTATCATTGTGTCAAACACCCTGCAACTTGTGTTTTTGCCGATTAACATACCATTGAAGATTCTCATGGGGACTACTATGCAGCGTATCATAGTTCAAGCCAATTCCTGGACTAATGGTTATGTTTTAACGACGATTTTGCAATACATACTGGCTCTTATCGTGTTTGGAGTGTCTTTGGGGGCCATATGTGGTTTCTCTCTGGGTTTCATCCATTCTGTAACTAAAGTCCCTAGTGTTGTGGTTGACATACCGATTCTCTTTTGGAAACGTATTCCCGCCGTCATAAGATATTTCAGATATCTAATATTTCCCAAGAGGTCCCCCGCACCTGAGTCTAAATCTTACATGACCGAGGGACTCCATATGCCAAGTCCCAGCCCATCCATACCGCCCTCCGAGATGTTGGAGCCCTTGTTTGCTGATGTGCCACAAACACCCAGCAGTAGAATCGATAAGCCTGTGTGGCATCGGTACTCTACGTCATCGAAGGAGAGTGTTCTGGAAATGGCATCGAAGCTGCCTAGCGATTTCTTCCAGCTGAAAGGCACTGTTCCTGACAGGAGAAGTGAACGCCCTCAGTATTACTACCAGAGTCCCGCCCAATCACCTCGGAATGTCACGCAAGATGAGTCTAGTCATAGCTCGACCAACATATGGGATCGATACGATGAGCTACCTACGACTCTGAGAACAGATGGTGGAATGAGCACTCTCTACAGCAGGCGACCTCATAGTTTTGCACACAAAGGGGAGAAAGATCAAAGTTATCGGTTAAAGAGACGAGAATGATGATGTTAAGTGTATATCACGTATAATGAATGAGATGTTTCAGTATTTTTTCTTCTCGACACCCAAAAGGATGTCCTTTCCATACTAAATGTAAAAAAGGTAAAAGGTGATTCAAAGTAAGTAAACAAGAAATGAAAGTTTTCTGCTTCTCTTTGGATTTGACCATAGGTATTTGGAGACGATACGACAGAGTAGCAGTGTACCCTGATTAAGGATATCTCCAAAAGCCTACTAATTGGAATCTAATCGATCCGCTGAAACTAAAAAAAAAACACTCACGGTGGGGGTCGAACCCACAATCTTCTGATTAGAAGTCAGACGCGTTGCCATTACGCCACGCGAGCTATTACTAATGTGATTTGTTTTTGTTATTCTTGGCAATACTAGTTCGAGAATGAATATAGTAAGTAGCTCAAGAATAACTTAATGTCTAAATCAGATGAAGTAGCTCGTTGGACTTACTTATCAGTCAGATTCAGAGCGGGATTTTACTTGTTCTATTTAGACTAAACTAACTAGAACTACAAAGCAGGTTTCCTTGGATCTAGCTAACTATCCTCATTTTCATACGTTTCAAATCTGACAGCTTTGTCGACTAATCGATAGCTTTGAGTGGAAGGTTCCTACTCGATCGTACGATTCTGGTAATCGAACGACTTATTTCGCGTAGTAGTGGCCGTAGCCCTTAGGCCAACTGTAATTCACTTAATGAATTACTATAAATTAGTCCACTATAACATGCTGTCCAGAATCAACGTGGATAGTGCTTCTTTGGCGGGTCTGGAGGATTGTTGCATCTCACATTGTAACTCTGATACTCATCTTTGACATCTCATGCATTAGTACTCGGCTGGAGTGAGATGAGTTAATTGTCACAAGGTTATAGCATTTTGTGATACAAAATCTTCCTCCCTCTCGGGTTCACTTTTGGGTTTCATACAGCTGTCGGGACTTGGGGACCACGGATCTTCGCGTAGATTCAGGTACGTGTAGAAATTCTGCTTCAGAATATTCTACTGATATGGTTGGGTCCACATCTTGTGGCATAGAAACGTTCTTTGTTTGGGGTCGATCCCAACAATAGCGATGACTTCCTTGGCTCTTCTTATTCGCTCTGAAGGGTCTCGTGGTTTTTGTTTCGAGAATGCATCAGAGCGGTACTTGAACGGTTTCAGGAACTGGACATTAATGACTCTGTGCTTTTTCTTGTGTGAGTCCAGATCTCGTTCATTGACATTGTCATTAATCTTTTTGAGAATCCGGAATGGTCCGACATAGAGCGGTCGGACCTTCATTCAGGCACCTCTTTTGAAGTAGGCGTCTCTGTGAATCAGGACATATTCTCGTATGTTCAATATTAGAGTTTTCTATTCTTGTTGTACTTGGTTTCCATCTCGATCTGGGCTGCTCCCAGTCTCTCTCTGGTTTGAGTCTCTTGGCAAGGTCCAGGCCACTGAAGCTTCTTGCGCTGGTCGTCAACTTTGATTACTGGTTCATTGGGTATATAAACCAAATCTGTCTCGAGTGAGGATTTTCCTAATGTTCGATTCGGGGCGAGCTGTAGACAAACTCTATCAGTGGTAGGTACTTATTCCAACGACTTCGTTCTATCATGGTATATGCTCTCAATAACTGGTTCAAGGTTTGGATGGTTCTCTCCGTCTGACCATCGGTCTGTGGATGGTTCGCGGAGGACATTGTCAGCTGAATACCTAGTCCGGTTGTTAATTCTCTATACTTGTCTGCTATCATCCGGATATCTCTATCACTTTTAATTGTCCTAAGGAACCCATGGTACGAGAAGACGTAACAGAATAGCACATCAATCAGTTTGAACGCATTCAACGTCTTCTGTGTGGCTATAAAATGCGCGCGCTTCGAGAAGTCGTCAATCACAACCAGGATCATATGGTGTTTTGGATCTGTAGCAAACCAGTAACCAAATCTAGCGAGATGTCGAGCCATCTTCCCTCCACAATGAGTAGAGGTTTGGGCAGACCGTCTTGGCAAAGTCGATGTGCTCTCGTTGACTAACATTGCACGCAGCTTTCTATGTATCTCCTAACTGAGCTTTGGATTTTTGGCCAATGGTAGATGGGCTCATCTCTTCCACTGTTACTGTAACACCAAATTGTCCGCCAAATAGTGTGTAGTCGTAGTACAATTTCAGGACATCGGTCTGTCAATTTCTGGGACCACTAGTCGATCTTTGAAATTTAATAACCCATCAGTTGTCGAATAGTTGTTTCGAAAGGTTGATGACAGCAGGAATTTCTTCTTGCATTTGCAGAAAGCCGACACGTCTGACTCAGTAATGTAGTGTTGAGTTAATTTCTTCATATAGATGAGTGCAGTTATAGTGGGTCAGCCGTGTAGTCTTTTTCCCATTCCTTAGGGTGAAGTGCGTCTAGGAGTTCGGCAGCTATGACGTGTACCGCACGCGATAGAGCATCTGCAACAACAGTTCGCGGGCCAGCCAGGTATTCTAGGGTGAAGTAGTACGTTGCCAGATCGTCCAGCCAACGTTCAATTTATCTAGCTGGTTCGGTACTGTTTTGTAATGATAACAAATTTTTGTGGTCAGTGCGCAATGTGAAGTGTTTGACATGTAGCATATAAAGGGAATGCTGTGCTTTTATGATTCCTAGAAGTTCCAAATCGCCAACGGAGTAATCTTTCTGAGCAACTTCTAACGACTTTTGAAAACTAACATACAACGCCAATGAGCTTATTCTTCTCATCAACTTCTTCTAGGACAACGCCAGTACCATTTTTGGACGCGTGAGTAGTTAGTCGACAGAGCGCCTTGCTGTTGAATGGAACGAGAACAGGGGAACTGCAGAGTGCAGCTTTGAGTTTTTCAACTGCTTCATCCTGTGCCCCAGTCCATCGACCTTTGTTGCAGATGAAGAGCTGGATTGGTTGTGCTACCTGGAACAGTCAGCGATAAACCTTCTGTAATAGTTGATCATTTCTAAAACCCTTTGGGCTTCTTTGACTCTTTTCGGAGTTGGAAATTCCTTGATTGCTGCACATTTGTGTTCCAGCGGTTCTATCTTTTGGATCCCAATGCTGTAACTAAACACTCTGTCGTCTGGGAAGCGAAATTACAGTTTTTTCTTTTAACGATCGAGCTCTCCTTGTTGAGAATTTCTAGGACCGTATCGAGATATTTCCAATGTTGTTCTTTAGATTCCGAGAATATCAGGATATCGCCAAGGTAGACGTTGACGAATTTTAGGCCTCGAAATAGGTCTGCCATGTATCTAGCAAAGGTACTAGGTGCATTGACCAGCCCATATGGCATGCCTTTATATTCATAAATACCAGATGGTGTAACAAAAGCGGTTTTGTGCAAATCTAGTATGGCAAACACTGTTGCATTGCCAATTCGGCTTGATAAGTGGTCAATAAGGGGTAGTGGAAACGGATCAGAGATGGTGACTTTATTCAGTGCTCTGTAATCGACACAAAGCCGGAAAGCAGCATCTTTCTTTCCAACCAGGACAACGGGGAAACTACACGGAATTTCGAGGGTACAATGAACTTCTTGTCAAGCATGTCCTGGAGTATCAAATCGACCACTTATTCATTCTTCTGTATAGTCTGATAAGGTTGCAACCTCGGCAACCTGGCATCGTCTTGAACGACCATGCCATGTTTCACAGGGCCTCTTCGAGACTTGAAAATCTTGCTGGTAGATTATTGCTTATGATCTTCTCATACCTTGGTTGCAGCCAAAATGGTAACTGGAAGAAGCTGTCTGCTTCCTTCTGCTTCTGGAATTCGGGTACTACGCTGAAAATGCTGGCAACGTAAGCATGCTGGTTTATCCCTTCGGTGACAGCCGCTTTTTCAGGTGATATACTTGTTCGATCAGTTCTTGGATGATCTTGGCTGGGTAACCTGGAATATCTGGGGTTTTAAGCGTGCTGGAGATAGCAGAAGTAGTGGGATTTAAGTTAGGGATTTGATTATCGAAGTTAGCCTTACCACGATGGCCAACAAGTTGTATCGTGTTCACTGCATCAGGTTTCAGGATAATTGATAATAATCTCGGGTGACGGCGCGGGATAGGTTACCTATCAGAATTTGCTGGTCCATGTTGTCTGGGACATATGCCGACACAGTAATCTTCAGGTCCTCAACTTGGAATGCGAATTCCGTAGCATCGGAAGTTGTGATTGGGTTCGTAGGGACAAATCCACGGACCCTGAAAGGCGGAGTTTTATACGACTTCAGGCCGAGTCTTTCTACGACTGGTTTCTGGATGAATGAAGTAGGTGATCCACTATCAATCAGAGCCTTTATTTTTTGGTTTTTTATTGTCAACGTGTTTTCAGCCGTGTTATCCATCTCCGGTATGGACATGTAATTTACAATAGGCGGAGCTCTAGTGTACACGAGTATTTGACCTTCTGGTCCGGAATCAGTGACAGGAAGAACTCGCTTGGCGGGCTCTACATTCATTGAGTCTATGACCGGGCTTCTTACAGCAGATGCATAGTTGATCTCTGATATAATCCTGTTTTGTTGGATTGTGTTTGCGTCCGGCCGACGGGTCATACTGGTCGGGGTACGACCGGGACATCTGGTTCCTCTCGGGTGATAGTGTGACGCGGCAGCTATAATGGTATCCCCGTCATGGTCAAGTTCAAATTCGGGAAAGTACCGTTCGGTCACGGACGTTGTATGGTAGGCAGCGTCCATTGCCGCCCTTAACGTCTTTGGATTTGCAATCGAACCAGATTGCACGTCTCCGGTCTTAGGAGACGCATATAGATCGAGATTGACGCTTTCTCGGTCATAGAGTTAGGTGGCATCCGGTTCCAATACTTTCTGAATTTGTCATTCCGCCGGAATATGCCCATTTTCTCTTCGGAGAGTACGAAAGTGGCATTAAATACTCTATGGACATTAGGTTCTTGATTGAACCTGCTGTAGAATTTTTCCATGAACCCTTTGAAGGTTATGTTTTGTCCTGTAGCGGTACGGACGCGGTCGGCAGCCCACTGAGCTGCTGTAGACAACAGGTGCCTTCGGACATAAAGGATTCGAGTGGCATCGTTGGGCCACTCGCGGGTCTCCATTTGGAGCATCACATCCGTTATGAAGCCTTCCAATTTGTGCAGGTCATTCTGCCCCCGTAAAATTAAAGAGAGACGGGTTGGTGGTGACTGGTTCTGGCGACGGCCTCATGGTCGTAGGTCTCATGAATGTCTTCCTTGCTGGAACTATTTACTGCGGGTCTGGTCGGATTGGTGTTGGATTTCGGGTTCAGAGTTATTTAGCAACCGTATACGCTGCCGAACAAGTGCGTGCTGCTACAGGGCAAAAAATATGACTTTTAGAGCCATTATGGGTTAATTTTACACTAGATTATATCGACAATCCGGTGTACATAAGTTATTCAACGCCACTTTTGCTCTGTCCGAAGCGAAACTAGGCACAGTCAAGTTCAATGAACTGTTCCGGAAATATTGGAACAAAATGCCACCTAAATTCATGATTGAATTTAGCGGCAATCGCGATCCCTTTCCGTCTGCCAAGATCGGAGTTATACAATTTGATCTGGCTGCAAAATCCGAAGATACTGACGGCGGCAATGTATGCTACATAACTCACAGCGTCCGTTACCGAGCGTTACTTTCCTGTGCTCGCATTGGACCGCGACGATGGCACAATTATCACCGCTGCGGTCCACCATTACCTGAGGAAAACAACTCAAATATCCTTGAATCTATGGATTGTGTATCTATACCTTCTACTTCTATGAAGTTGGTTAGTTAATCCATAACGTCCGGCAGAAGCTTATTTCAACTACGACGTTCCACCAAATTTTTGGATTTCGAAAATATAATGATAGTCTCTTGGATGACCCGCTTTGTCCCGAGGAAAAGAAGTTGACTGAATTATCAACAACAGGTCCGACCATGGCGAAGAGTCTAGAGTTGATAGTTGTCACAAAATTTGTCCTTTCGTGATGCCACAGTTTACTGGTGAAAAGTCTGTGACCATAACTCTTACAGATCAAAACTGAGCAAGGAACCTTGATTCAGTGTTCAATTCTTCAGTCTGATTCACGCTGTGCCTGGCCCAGCCAGATCGAAATTTCCTTTTCCTACGAAGTTTTATTATATCTTCACAACCAAAAATGAAATAGCTGGAGACCGCGATGAGAAACTTCAGTGTTAAATGAATCAAACAGTACCTATTTACCAGTAACGAAATTTATATAGCACGACAACTTCACTGCAGTATCTGTATAGCTGGTCAGCCTGCATCTGGTCTTGGTTTATTATTCTGGTATCCGTTGAATTCGGAATAAAGCTAGAACATATCAAATCGATGCCAATTGGTGAATAGTCATCGCCAATGTATATGTACCCTAGAAAGCACTATTAAGCACTGAGTCCCTAAATTAGTTGTGTCACCATTCGCCGGATCAAGCAGTGCCTCATGCGGCTGTTCAATTAGTCAGCGACATGGCAGCGGATCGGTAGGAGCTAGAAAGAGTTTCGAGCGTTGTTGTTATACTGCAGGGATCTTATTGAAGAATCCCTGCTTCTGGCGTGCCAGGCTCGCTACAGTTCAATTCACATGTCTCCGCGAAAACTTAGCATCATGATCCAACAGTCTATAACTTACAGGAGAGCTGAGAAAAGTAGCCGGTAAATTGAAGCAAATGCTGCCCCTCAGGTTGCTACCTAAATTGCTGAAAGGGAATAGGATAAGAAAGCCTGGCGAACTTTTTCCCAATAGCGTGAGCTTTAATAGAAGGCTTCAGACAATTAGGATGTCTTTCAGTGAATCTTGTTTGGACGACTTCAAACGGAAACTTTCATCGATCAAAGCTCGGTTCTACTTCAGGAGTGGTGAAGTATCCGTTTTGAAGTCCCCTGCAGAATTCTATGAAACGTTTAAACAGCGTATTTTAAATGCTAAAGAAAGAGTCTTTATTGCATCCCTGTACATTGGTAAGGGGCAGGATGATCTCGTCGAGTGTTTGAACAGAGCCTTAGAACAGAATCCAGAGCTTAAGGTTTACGTTTTAATAGATGGGTTAAGAGGCACGCGAGAAGCCCCATCTAAATGTTCCGTCAGTCTAATATCGCAACTTCTCAAAAAACACCATAAAAGGGTGGATGTGCGCCTGTACCGAACGCCTGCTTGCGTTGGTTGGAGGACGTCACTGATACCGAAGAGAATCAATGAAGGCCTAGGACTGCAGCACATGAAAATTTACGGCTTCGATGATGAGGTAATTCTATCAGGTGCTAACTTGTCATCGGACTACTTCACTAATAGGCAGGATAGATATTACATTTTCCGTTCTCGGCCATTTTCAGACTACTATTTTGATCTTCATCAGTTAATCAGCGGTCTAAGTTATAAAGTCAAAAACTCCAGCGCCGATCAAAACTTTGGAATATTTTGGCCCAAAGACAATTCGGCAATAGAGCCTGCTGTGAACAAAGCACAGTTTGTATCGGAAGCATCAACCGTTCTGTCAAAGTTTTTACTCGAAAGGCCACTACAACAAATGCCACTAGGCTCAATGAAGGACGAGTACCCAACAGTGGTTTACCCCATCTCACAATTTACACCGCTTTTTCCTCCTGGTGGGGATTTATCGACAGAGAAACCTACAATATTAAGCCTCATTTCGTCCATTAGAAAACCGTCCATGAACTGGACTTTTACTGCTGGATACTTCAATATGCTGCCTGCAATCCGAAGGGGTCTCATTTCCACCCCATCCAAGGAGGCCACGGTCATTACGGCCTCGCCTTACGCAAACGGGTTCTTCGAATCGAAGGGTATCTCTGGTAATTTGCCTGATGCCTACCTTCATCTCTCGAAGAAATTCTTGAGAGCAGTCAAGAGTCATGGCAAGGAGTCAAATATAACTTTGAGAGAGTGGAAGAAAGGCATTGTAAATAAGTCAGGTGGTTGGTCATATCATGCAAAAGGTCTGTGGATAGCTGACTCCGAAAGTGGCGACGATCGACCACTTTTAACCTGCGTTGGTTCCTCCAATTATACGAGACGTGCCTATTCTCTAGACTTAGAATCGAACGCTGTTGTCTTAACCTCAGATAATCAACTGAGGAGCGAGATGCAGCTAGAACTTGAAAATCTTCTACAACATACACAGAAAGTAACCTTAGAGGACTTTCGGGATGATCCACAAAGGAGGGTTAGCACAGGGGTGAAGGTGGCCACATTTCTTCTTGGAAAAAGACTTTAATGAGCCATATCAGCCATCGATATAAGACAGAACGTTAGGTTTCATCCGGATCAAAACTCAATCACTTGCCCTTTGGAAGGTAAGCTTTCCTTCCCACATAAAGACACTGTGCTTGATAAAGTATGCCAAGCAAGCAAAGGGTTTTAATGGCAGTAACGAATTCCGGGGTTAAATTGTAGGGCTTTTTGTAAAAGTCAGTTCTTCGAAGTAAAATTACTGACCCGAGACCGATGATGGACTCAGAGAGCAGGCTCAAGAGTATGAACCTAGATGAAATGCCTCTTGTACACAAGCCCATCCAGTTCAGTGAGAGTTGCGGCACATATTTGAGGCTTTGAATGATGTTCCCCACAATCCACATGTAATTTATATGTTCAATGAAATAGACGCCGAACCTTCCAGAGTCACTGGAAGGAAGATTATAGCACGAGCAAGCGTAGGTAAAAACTCCAAATGCGCTTATTATCATCAATAGTAATGTACATGTCATCGAAATTCCCTGATTTATATTCTTCGTCGATCTATAGATAAGAAGCTGTCGAAGTACTAGTGTGCAAGTGACTAGATTAAAAAAGTCCTTTATAAGTAAGGAGATGGAAATTGGTATTGCTGAGGCCTCATTAATGGGATAGAAATACGGAAATCTTTTTTCGAGCTGGGATCTTGCTAATGGAGACCACAAGTAGTTCACTGTTGTGTACATCGAAAGCAAACAGGAAAACAAGTCCAGCACGTACAGATCATACGAGAGACCGTAAATTGAATGGTGCAGCTTGTTATATTTTCGCTGATACAAAGGTGCAGCGGCCTATTTTTGATAATGCGACGACTCGTTAGTACTATTTGATGTTTGTTTTCAGCCCAATCGATGATTAGAGCGTCAAATTACTAGAGGCATACGGAAAGAGCACCACAAAAGAACTGCAGTAATATGACAAGCATAGTGTCTCGTGTTGATTAGAAGATCTGACTGAGGGGCTTTCTCCGCACCTTGTGCTACTACGTCTTCTCTTTAGAATAAACATGGGCGAGATAGGAATTAACTAGAAAAAAACCCTTCTAGTTTCGTTCACCAAACATCATAGAAGTCACAAAGCAAAGGAGAAGGAGACAATGGATATTCAGGAAGATATTGATAGAAATGTCGGAGTCACAAACCCTGTTCTGAAGCAATGGAATCAAGTTTCGACTCTTTACAGGTTCTATCTGGACAAGATTGTGCCAAAAGTCAAAGAGAGATGGATTGGTCTGGCAATCTTGTTGTTATTGTTTCTCGCCCGGATAATTATGGCACAAGGCTGGTATGTTATCTGCTATTCTTTGGGGATCTTTCTATTGAATCAATTCCTAGCATTCCTCACTCCAAAGTTTGATGTGTCTCTACAGCAGGACGAAGAAAACAAGGAACTAGAAGCTGGAGAGCGTTCTGAAGAGTTCAGGCCTTTCATCAGAAGGTTGCCTGAATTCAAATTCTGGTACAATTCTGCCCGAGCCACTGTTTTGTCTTGCTTCCTGACTCTCTTCTCCTTTGTCGACATTCCAGTGTTCTGGCCGATTCTACTGATATATTTTGTGATCTTGTTCGCACTTACAATGAGGAGACAAATTCAGCATATGATCAAGTATAAGTACATCCCGCTAGACATCGGTAAAAAGAAGTACTCTCGACCATCCCTTTGATTCTCAGTCGACAAAATGCAAGACAGATATTCTAGAACGCACAATGATATTTCAGAGGTAACTAGAAAGATTTGCGGGACTTGAATCATTTTGCAAGTATTTAAGACCTCTAAGCACACTCAGTAGCTCTATATAGATGTTCAGATGACCTTGGATAAAATGAGAGATGCGGCTGACGGGCTTACCGCGATGTACTGATGTGATTTTACACCACTGCGCACTTGAAAAATATAGCTTACAATTTGAAAGGCTCTCGATGAACATCGAACAAACCGCACTATCTAGGCGAGTAGCAAGATGAAGATTCTGAAAGTTGAGAAGTCTGTTGATTCTGATGGAGGCGCGATCATTTCTCTACTTCCTCAAGACAAGGAAGACCTGTTTGCTGTCCACCAATTGATAGATAAAGATGACGAAGTGATATTCAAGAAGATGGTTACTACAAATCTTGACGAAAGTGGAAAGAAGAAGGCAACAGATTTGGTAAAACTAAAACTGCAAATCATCTCCAGTGAATTCGATTTGAAGAACGAATCTCTGAGGTATAAAGGTGTTACGGTGGTTGACGACTTTGGGGGGTCGAACGTTGATGTTCCCATTGGCAAGTTTTTTAGTTTCACTGTGAATTATACTTATCCTTTTACGATAATAAAGCACGACTTTAATCAGTATAGCCAGAAATTACTCGATGAAGCTTCTCAGACAGATGCTAAAGCAGATACTGCAGCTGTAGTATTGCAGGAGGGAATTGCTCATATTTGCCTTTTGACAAATTCATCAACAATCCTCAAACAAAAGATAGAGTACTCCATGCCAAAGAAGAAGAGGGCCACAGACGTTGCTAAATTCGAGCAAAAAACCGAAAAGTTTTACAAAGCCATTTATGAGGGCATGCAAAAAAGCTTCGAGTTTACGAAGCTCAAAGTCATAATTCTATGTTCTCCAGGTTTTTACGCGAAGACATTGTTGGACAAGATTATGCAATATGCAGAAGAACAACAGAGCAAGGAAATTTTGACCGCCAAAGACAGATTTTTGGTCGCTCACTGCTCTACTGGCTACCTCCAGGGCATATCTGAAGTGCTGAAAGATCCGTCATATGCCTCAAAGCTCAAGAGCACCAAGTATACACAAGAAGCGGTAGTCATGGATGAGTTCATGAAGCATTTGAACGATGATGACTATAAGGCTTGGTATGGGGAACACGAGGTAACGAAGGCAGCTGATTTAGGGGCTATCAAAGTCCTGTTGATATCAGACTCCTTACTGCGTTCTGATGACGTCAAAGAGCGCAAAAAGTATTTGGGATTAGTCGAGGACGTAGAAAAGACTGGGGGTCAGGCTCTGGTCTTCAGCTCTTTTCATAGTTCCGGAGAAGAACTAAATAAACTCACGGGCGCCGCATGCATTCTGAAATATCCGCTGCCTGATCTCGATGAAGACGACGAAGATGTTATGTAATTTGTAATTAAATCTATCATTTCTATCATTTACACTTTGATCTGGCAGACTAGGCAGGATAATTCACGTGAACCAATTAAAAATAACTTTCATTCTTTGTTTTAATCAAAAACTATTTCAACTTTTTTATTAAATAAAAATACTATAAATTGTTTTTTTCTTAGGAAAAATCAAATTACTATTACAGAAATCTAAAATTGTTTTGTGCATTGGTTCCGAAATAAAAAAAATGATTAAAGAAAACTATTTCTTCAGGAGCCGAGGGGCCGAAAACAGTCAGACGACGCACTGAGTTTTTATGATAAAGATTTCCTAGATACCTTCCACCTTCTTAAGGTTTACATACGATGTGTGCGTATAAAACTTAGATACTTTCTCTTTCTAACTGCTAAATTCAACGCTGATAAACCCAGTTGTTTGAGACTGGGGCAGAGGTGCGGCTTGTTGCGTTCTCTTTCAGGGCAATGAGCTGTCTAGCTCTGAAACCTTCGTAATGCGTGAAAGCTGTACTTTCAATGAGGTCCTGCAGATGAGTTCTGATCAAAAACTCTCTTAGGTAGACAAACTCGCATTGGTTAATGTCCTCGACATTGATGGCTCCCCAACGCGTCTTTCTCCCTCTGACGGTCTCTCCGTTTATTTCAATTTCTTTCTCTGAGCCGACGACTGCAAATGGAATAATTGATCTGATACTCTCATTCAATTCTAATTCCTCAACATTGAGGTCTGGTGAATCATAAGGATAGATTCTGAAGTTATGCTTCTTAAATTCATTTTGAACAGTTTCTCTGAACTGCAATCTCTCTTCTAAAGTCAATGTATCTGCCTTACCAATCACTGGGATGACATTGGCAATTTCGGTAAGCCTTTTAAGGGTAGAGACATCCAAGGCAGTCAGGCCCTTTCCATTAGGCTGAATGAAATATAGCACAGCATGAACGCGAGTGTCGTTGATGTACTTCTCACGTTGTGCAGTCAATTCCTTCCGCAAATACTGTGAATATTGCTCTTTGATGTACTTGACAATTGGTTCCCACACCTTATCATTATTGATTTGATCTCCAAAACCAGGCGTGTCGATAATATTGACATTCAATTTGACTCTATCCTCGACCAATGAGTGACTGGAGACCTTTATTTCAGTGGTCTTACTAATGGGTTGATTGGTGATATCGAGCCCCGTTTCCGAGTCGATCAAATGGGAGGCAAATAAGGTGTTGATCAAAGTACTCTTACCGAGACCTGAATGACCGACGACCATGATATTGAATTGAAACCCTCTTTTTAGGATACGGTGTTCGATCTGGCTAGTAATTGTGTCGAAACCAACATATGAAGTTGGCTGCATTTCAGGGTTTGCAATTGCAGCATGAGGTTGTGTGGACATTGTGCTTTCAAGTGGCAATCCCAGGTATATCCTATCAGTATGGCCATCATTGTTGAAGACGTGTTTTACCGTTAGACTTGAATCACGAATCGAAAGAACGCGCTTGGACCAAAACATCTGTTCCTCGTAGTATATGATTTAATACATCAAGAGTTTTATCATCAAATAATGGCACCGCACTGAATGATGATTTTAACCGGCCAGTAAGAAGGGAGGCTGTCGTTCTGGTGGAGACTGTATCAATACTAAATTTGCAGCGTAATGTCCTGGGCTCACACGAGACCCTACATAAGCCATGCGCTTTCTCATCCAGCTAGGTTATTGCCATGGACTACATCACTTGGCCATATGGCTGATTCTTTGCCCAAAGTGAATCCCAGAAGACTACTAGAGCAATTACTGGGACAGAACGGTGAATCCGAGAAGGATCGAGATTTCTTCTCTGATAATGGTATACTGCTGGCTGTGCCCAAGAAAAAGGTCTCCCACCAAAAAAAAAGGCAAAAACTATACGGACCAGGATCGAAGCAACTGAAGATTATCCATCACTTGAATAAATGTCCATCTTGTGGGCATCAGAAGAGGGCTAACACCCTTTGTATGTACTGCTTTGACGAAATACGCAAGGTCTGGAAAAGTCAAACGTTCATGGTGGATAAGGAGGCTCCTCAAGAAATTGAAATGTCGGATGTGGATAAGAAGATTCTTTATCCTGGCAAGAAGTTGACTGAGTATGAGCAAAAGCTCAAGGACAAGAACAGCTACGTTGAGCGTCGTATGAGGACACTACCGGTTTCCCAGAAGAAATAGATAATCAAAGTACCCACTTTGACCGCTTGTATATAATTAACCTCATAAGCAAGGTATCTTCATACGCTCATTCCCTTATTGCGTGAACTTCTCATCTGCATAGCTGGATCTTTGAAACTTTTTTCTATGGCGTCTCTGTCGTGGAAAATTAAAGAATAGTCATCTGAAGTCGATTCACATCGATGTCGACCGGTGATGTATTCAGTAATCAGAGCTGGTCGCTGCGGAAGTTACCGATGAGCTCAGATCACAAGAGACAGAAGAAGAGCCCCAGTTACCGCATCAATCACCATGCAGTTGCATTAAGCCATCCATTAGGTGTGAAGCCGTCAGGTAATGCTCTTCTCTTCTCTAAGCATGAAAGATTGGAAGAATCACGAAAGAATCTATTGGGTAATCTAGCAAGGTTCCCGGAACACTTGTTAGTAGAGATTTTGTCGTATATCACAGATCCCAATGATTTGAAATCTTTAGGTCAGAGTTCAAGGATTCTCTACGCTTACACATACGGTGATGAATACTGGAGGAATATTTATATGAAAGAATACAAACGTCTCGAACGTACAAGCCACAACAGGGATATTCAACCTTTTGGATGTGGCAAGTGGAGAGGCTCTTGGCGGAAAACGATCTTGCATGTCGACGAAGAGTGTCGCCTTCAGGCAAACTCCTTGATATTCTCAGACACGCTTTACAGGCCTTTCCAATGTGCCAACATTGACTACTTGTCCCTGTTTGCGAAGGTGATAGAACATGAAAGAAGATCTAGTGAACTATGCCACACTCTAAACAGTGAATTCGGAGTTGAAAGATTTCATGAATGTTCTTTCGATCCTGCAGATTTTCATCAGAACTGGACAAACAGACCTTTCATACTACAGAAGGATAGCCATCAAAAAAGGTGGCCAAAATGGAGTCTAGACGATCTCCTAAAATTGTTTCCAAATGAACAGTTCCGTCAGGAGGCAGTTCAATGGGACCTTTCAAAATATGTCGAATATGCCAAGAATAATTGCGATGAATCTCCCTTGTATCTCTTCGATTGTCAAGGCTCACCAATAAATGAAATATCTCAACTTTATGAAGCTCCCGCAATTTTCAAAAATGATGCATTCAAATTGTTTCAGCAGGGCAATGTTCGCTGTCGTCCTGATCACCGTTGGCTAATTGCTGGGCCAGCTCGCAGTGGATCAACTTTTCATAAGGATCCAAATCAAACGTCCGCATGGAATGCAGTTTTGAGTGGTATGAAGCTCTGGGTAATGCTGCCGCCAGAAGCCCAGGTTCCCGGTGTAAGTGCGGATAAAGAGGAAGAAGAGGTGACGGCTCCAATAGGCATCTCAGAGTGGATTCTTTCAGGATTCTACAATGATGCCGTCAAATTGGCTGCCATGGGACAATGCTTGATTACTGTGACATTTCCTGGCGAGTGTATTTACGTGCCTTCTGGATGGTGGCATTCCGTTATCAATATCACGGATAGCGTCGCAATCACTGAGAACTTTGTTCCTGAGCCGCTCTTGGGTAAGGTCTTCAGTTTCTTAAAAGATAAACCAACACACATTTCTGGTTTCCATATGAAAGATGTTGCAACCTCAATTGATAGATTTTTAAGCAATGCAGAGGAAAGTAAGGTGCGATCCACCATTCCAGACTACATGCCAGATTTGGAAAAATGGAGCGCAGCAAATAAGGACAACGAGTTTGATAACGAGGACTGTGGGGTCAGCTGTAAAATTCAAAGGGATATGCCAATCTATAAATTCTTCGCTGAGCTTTTGAAGCGATCCGAACATAGGAATGCAGCAGAAGAAGCCTACTTTAGGATGAGGCAAGATGAGGAAGCGAAAAAGGAGCATAAAATTCGAGAGTCTGAGAAATGGAATGAACTAAGGAAGGGGAGTGAGGAAGCATTTGTTTTTTCATTCCGTGTAGAATAAGTCTTCTGCGAGTACATAACATAGTATTCCTACGTCGTAATTCTTTAGTTGTATCGAGATGATCAACGTCCCTTCTTCGGAAATTATGAATATAATAATACACTTACGTAGTTCAGTTCACAATCCTATATTGCTTTGCCCTTCGATCACATGAGTGTGCAGCAGTTCATTGAGCTGGAATCCTTCTTCTCCTCAACCTTCTCAGTTTGTCTCGCTGGAGCCTCAGATTTATTAGCCTCTGGCTTCGCGGCTTTCTTCTCTGTAGCTGAAGAGGTTGCAAACTTCTTTGCCTGTTCATAGAAAGTTTTACCTTGGATTCTAGCTATTCTTAGCTCAAGTTCAGAGGCACTCCTTGAACCGTCAGGACCAGCGAAAGTTCCAGCACCCCAAGGTGAACCACCATGGACCTCTTCAATGTTCGCAAGCTCAGCAAAGGAGTTCTTGTAACCCAATGGGATGTATATGATACCGTGGTGAGTCAAATAGTTCAAGGCACTCTTAATAGTTGCTTCTTGACCACCACCAGAAGTTCCAGTTGAAACGAACAGACCACCAACCTTACCGTAGTAAGACCCCTTAGCCCAGATTCCACCAGTCTTATCCCAGAATGCGGACCATTGAGCAGGTAGAGCACCGTATCTTGTTGGAATACCAAAGAGGATGGCATCATACTCCACCAACTCTTCTGGAGTGATGACAGGGACATCCTTTGGCTTCTCTGGAGCATTCATTTTCTCCAAAATCTCATCCGATAGAGTTTCCTCCACTCTGAAGATATCCGCAGTACCTCCAGCGGACTCAACACCCTTCTTCAACTCCCTTGCCAAAGCATTGATATGGCCATACAACGAATAGGTGACGATAGCAACCTTAACCATGACTAAAAGATTCTTTCTGTATTATCAGTAGTACCACCAGAATGTCAAGAGTGAAGAAATGAACAACAGTTCTTTCTAAGTGCCGATTGATACAGCTACTCAACTCTATATAGTTAACAACCTGGTAGGTCCTTTAAATGCTCTCGAGAAACACCAAATTTGGGGGTTGCAGGTGGGCGAGCTGCATGGGTATTTTCCAGACAACGTCAAAATGACAAAACAAACAGCAGCGAAAAAGGAGAAAAGAGTTAACAAGCAATTACATAAGTTTGGCCTACAATTTCAGGAATAATTGGTCATTTTCCATTTTCATTGACATTGGCAACTTAGACATGGTTATGGTATTTATTAAGATTAGCTAACTATTGACTAATATCTTATCTCTCTCGTGACAGACGAGAGATCAGATCACGAGTGTAGCCACAAATCATCTGTAATCCATTAAGTGGCCACCCGGTACAGATGACAAAGATTCTGCGCTCAAAGACTTGCAATAGCGACTCTGCTATAATCATTAGTTTAACATAAATATATTGCAAGTACAGAATTTTTCTAAACCTCTTGTATATGTTGTCATAAGTCATTCACAGAATGCAGAAGAGCAGCTGAATATATGAAATTCCATCAATGGAAGCCTTGAAAAGATGATAAAATGTAGGCACCAGCCCTCAACATTTCAAGAAGATACCTGCTAACGCATTGATGATTCGTTTGCTTTCTTTAATCCCCCAGGTTCCTCTTGTTATTGATCACATCTTAGCGTTTAGACCCTTGACCAATTGAATATACTTTTCAGTGGAGAAGGACTTTGGTCTCTCAATTGGAGCACCAACTGCTCTGTCGATTATCAATTGAGGCAATACACCAAATGCTCTGGAAACACCAAATAATACTGTGTAGAAAGATGCTTCGGTTAAACCGTAGTATTGCAATAGGACACCAGAGTGGGAATCGACATTAGGCCATGGGTTCTTTGTCTTACCTTGCTTTGTTAGAACACCTGGAGCCACCTCATATATCGTTGAGACCAGCTTGAACAATTCATAATCTGGGAAATGCTTTAGGGCGAATTCTCTTTGGGCTGTGTAACGAGGATCAGTCTTTCTCAAGACGGCGTGACCGTAACCTGGAACAACTCTACCAGAGTTCAAAGTGTCCCACAAGTATTTTTCAATGGTGTCCTTCGAGTAGTCGCCGTTAACTTCCTCTCTCAACTTGAATAACCACTCTAATACTTCTTGATTAGCACGACCGTGTAATGGACCAGCCAAACCGTTCAAACCAGCAGCTAAGGATAGATATGGCGATGACAAAGCGGAACCGACCAAATGAGTTGTGTGGGCCGAAACGTTACCACCTTCGTGATCAGAGTGAATAGTCAAGTATAGTCTCATTAGTTCGACAAAATCCTTGTTTGGGAAACCCAAAAGTTGTGCCAGGTTCTTACCATAGTCAGCGTTGGCGTCAATTTCACCGATCTTACCATCTTTGAAGACATTACGGTAGATTTTGGAAGCGATCACAGGCAATTTACCCAGTAGATCCAAGGAGTCTTCAAAAGTATAGTTCCAGTAGTCCTTCTTGGCTACACCTTGAGCGTAAGCCTTGGCGAACTTGGATTCACTCTCCAAAGCGGTCACAGCAATGGAGAATTGAGCCATTGGATGCAAATCTCTTGGCAAACTATCCAGCAGGTTGGTCACATGCTCTGGTAACTCTGACCTAGAAGCTAGATCAGCAGAAAAGGCCTTGACTTGAGCTTCAGATGGGACTTCTCCAGTCAAAAGCAGCCAAAATAGCGCTTCTGGTAGTGGTTCATCGCTGTTGGCGGCTTTTGGCAATTCTTTTTGTATTTCAGGGATGGTACGACCTCTAAATCTGATCCCTTCTTCTGGATCAAGAACAGAGCCTTCCCAAACCAAGCCCTTGATACCACGCATACCACCATAGGCCTGGTTCAGCGTGACCTTGTCAATGACAACGTCACCGCTCTCCTTTTTCAACCTCTTAATCTCTTCAGCCTTGGAAGGAAAAATCTCCGCAAACCTCTCCTTCAAAGTCTTCTCAGCATTGCTGTAGAATCTGTTAGAAGCCAAAGGTTGCAAGGGGGACGAACCGTTCTTTGGAGATAGTTTCAGAGCATTTTTTGTTAACAAACTTCTTGTCGATGCAGAGAGTACAGCAGACATCTTTGTAGCAGGTATATGTGTATGTTTCTTTCAAGAGAGTGTTCAGTAAACAAGTGTCTTTTTCGCACTTTCAACTGGACGAACATGGACTGAATATATATACGTGCCAATGGAGGCGGAGAGGCTTCAAGAGATTTAACCTATTCCTGCCACTGCGTATTCCGCGAGGCATGATGGAAACAATAACAAATGGATTTGCTTCGGACATTCCTTCACAGGCCTTCACAAGATATTTACTGTCATGTAATTGGCCCGAAATCGGTAGAGAGAATCATTCAGTGAGTGACACAGTACAATGACACACAGAGGAACCGGCTCTGGGTTGGCAATGAGACCAACTCTGCATGGCTCTCGAAGGCGGCGGCGGCGACGGAAACTGAACGAGAAAGGCGCGCGCATGCTGACCGGCTTGAGCCGCCAGGAAAAACAAATTTTAACCGGGGCGCTCCGCAGAAATCAGCGCAGCGGTCACCCCTGGGCGTTTTAGGGGGCGCACGCACGCACGCAGCGTGGGAAAGGAGGGTCATACACTTGTCAAGTGTAAACAAGCGGTGGCGGCTGTTCTTGATTGAAGAGCAGCTGATCCGCTGCTGCCGCGGATCAGCGACTCTGCGGTCGCTTCTCAATTATACGAGGGTGGCCTCTCTTAGTATTGTGTAGATAGGATGGTGGTGGTCGTCGTTCACGCCGGGAGCCTAACGCCGGCGCTGGCTGGCATGCCCAGCAGCGGCCCCGCTGTGTGGGCGGTTATTTGCTTGCGTCATGGATTTTGAAAAAAATGCATGACTTAGGGGCGGCTCTTGATCCCCTGGGTCATCCAGCGGATCCGAGGTCGGAACAAAAACGCCGCTCTCGATTCGCGCGAAGCGGTGCCGATATGGGAATTAATGACCAGTTACAACGTGCACGCGAGAACAAACGCGGCCCCGCTGTCACGCTTTTTTGATCGCAATCGCATACCGTGCACTATGATTATGTTGGAACTGACAAGCAAAAAATTAATTAATGGGGGCGAGCCGGGACTCGAACCCGGGACCTCCCGCACCCTAAGCGGAAATCATACCTCTAGACCACACGCCCTTTTAATTTGATGGTGTGTTTGAAGAAAGTAAATCTTATGCAGATAAGATGTGCACTTTCTACTTTCTATTCCCCCCATCATCTTGTGGCCACAACTGTTGACTAGTTACGCCTTGGGTATAAACTGTTTGTGCCAAGTCTTACATAATCGTTCTGAAATACTAGTGGCTTGAGTTGCCGTTTATAATCCGTGGATCGGTTTTAGCCGCTGTCGTATGGGCAGGAACTGACATGCATTTCGTCGTATTATACTGCTCTTGAATTGCTGTCCCTCTTACGCTTGTTACATAGGGTATGTTTTGATTCAGCCATATAACGATGGACTCTCTTAAAGGGGGTACGGGTATTATTGTGACGTTACTCTTGGACTTCTCGATTTTCATATAAATATGCATGAAGTGGATCACAAAATGGTTGTTCACGTTACAGTCGTGAGTGAGCGTTGGACAAGAGTGGGGAGCAGGAGGAAAATTGACTAGAATGATTCGTAACGACATGATTATGAAACTACTAAACTAACAACAAAGTTGGAGTGCTCGCTTTTAGGTATCTGTGGAATATTGAGTAATGTAGTCTAATGAACCAGATTAGACAATGACAAAAGAGATTGGTATGATGAGGATGAATGAAAAAATGGTATTCATGAAATTTGATTGCGTAGGTGGGCATAACTTGCGGAAAAATCGTGAAATAGAGCGCAGGTGGGGTGGGCAACTTAGAATCAAAATGCAAAAATATAAAGGCACAATGGTGATTCAGTCATTTTCCAAATCAAAAGATATTTATCATAAGAAATCGAATGATAAAGAATGAAGTGCTGCCAATTACATCACATACTTCAGTTCTTTTTCAACAATTGAGGAACATATCAAAAAACCTTGTTGACAAGTGGTGTCAACCTTCTCTCATGTTGAATCTCACGGAGGTGAGGTTTACACTTGTTAGCAAGGTTCTCTTCTTCCATTAGTGGATTTGCGTTGAAGTATATGATGGTTTCTCTCTTTTTCTTTGTCATTCGTCCTTGTAACCTAGACAACAAGTTCTTCATGAATTCAAGCTCACATTCAGATGTTTGAATCTGTTTGTCTCGAATCCTGCAATCTTTTATGAGCTTATCACATTTTTCCTTCAGCTGCTCGATACGCGAATCTGACTCTGATTTGTTAGCGAGATAAATGTCACGTATGCTTTTGATCTCTGCACGACATTCATCTCGCTCATTTACTACTTTTCCATGAGTCGTTTCCAGGCGTTTGTAGCTTAGCTGTGCTAGCGTAAGGCTCGATTGAAGATCACCGATTGAAATCTCGAGATGATCAGCTTTATTATACAGAGCATCATTCCACGTACGAAGACTCTCATTTTCATGAAGCAGTGCTGCGTTTGCCTTTTCGGCAACTTGAAGTTTCGCCTCAAACTTTAAGCTTTCTCTTCTAATTTTGTCTAAAGCAATCAAGTTGATTTGGAAATTGCTTGAATTACTGATCTCCCTTTCCAAGTCTTCACCGAGTATCCTCAATCGGCACAAGAGTGGCACAATGGCCTTTTTCGACTCAAATAAAGAATCCTTCAAATTCTTTACTTCCATCTTCAAATCCTGATTTTCCGCTATCAACAGATCTTCTTTTTCCAATTTTTCCTTCAAGTTCCTCTCAAGTATCTCTATTTTTTCATTCATCAATTTCATTTCAAGTCCGTCGTCAGTCTCATCCTGAAAACTACCATCACTTTCTGCAGACACTTCTTTTGCGACGTGCTCCGATTCTTTTAATTCCTCTGCAAGTGTCCATACTTTTTTCTCAAGGATCTCTATCCGATTGTCTCGGTCTTTTAGCTCCTGATCCTTTCTTTCAATGACTCTGTCTGTCATGTGCTTCCAGCACATTTCTTTGGCCTTGAAAGCATTGGCAACACCACGAGCTAGTAATTCAACAGTGAGGGGAGCTTTATCTTTGTTGAATATGCTCAGTGGTAGGTCACATAGGTTATAGATTCTGCCAATTGCTGTTGAAAGTTCATTTTCACCAACAATTTCATAGTCATGGTTTCTCGTCACGAATTTATCATTCCAGGATTTTAATATCGATTTTTGTGGAGCTAAGTTTTCTAAAGGTCTTGGAGGGATAATATCCGTTTTCTCGAAAGGCATCACCTTTGTCATTCCGAACTTGACTTTTTTACCTTCTTTCAAACTTGACTTAGGTGGGAATGTGGTCATGAACTTCCTCTTCACTTGATGAGACTTTATGAAGCTCCTTGCTCGGCGATTTAGTCCTTTCCTTTGATAATGATTATAGGCATTTTCGACATCACCACTGAAATTTGTGACTTCAAATGTTTCAATGGTGTATTCTTCGTTAGCCCTCATAGCCGAGCAATCTCCATCAAGCTGAAACTCGATATTTTGTGTTTCATTTATTTCTTCTGCAGGCATCGAAACGTCATAGGAGCTTTCAGCAGAAAGCTCTTCGGCTTCTATTTCCTGAGACTTGTTTTTTTCTACTTGATTGTTTTCTTCTGCAGGTAGCGCAGCGTCATAAGAGCTCTCAAGACCAAGCTCCTCAGATTCAATTCCCTCATGCCTATTTCCTGACATTGAATTCATAATACAAAAGAAGCAATTGTCCTCATCATTGTCGAAACTCATTTTGATTTCTTTGACGTCGTGCTGTTTGATGGTGATTAATAGTTGAACTCTTCGTGAGAGCTTTACTTTGTTTGGATAGCCTTCTTAATGCTTTGAAATCTCTGAGTGAAAGAACAAATGAAGTTAAATAAAAAATAGGAAGGAACAAAACTGCACTGGAACTGCTGTGTAATTTTTCTGAGGATTGGAAATCTAATTCGTTTATATACGTCAGTTTTTTTTCGTGTGACGCTCTTGTGTCACAGTTTACAATACTGACAGCATTTTGTACAAGGCCGTTGGTTGTTGTCTTCATTACACAAAGTGATTAAGAGATGGAGGCCAGCAGCCCCGAATTGAAGCTTTGATTGAAATTCCTTAAGATATGTGGGCTTCTTCGATTTAGTTCATAGTTTGGTAACTTGAATCTGTCTTACACCTTTATTTACCAATCGGCATGACGTAGACATAAATCTCTACCCCGCAGTGGTCTTGACTCCACTGACTGTTTTGCCAAACACGTCAAGAAGAAAGAATGAGCTTCAATTATCTGAGCTCACTAAATAAAGCCTTGAGAACCGGATTCTCGGAAGGCGCACGAATGAATCCGAGGTGGTCCTAACAAACAAGGGTAATAACTATTAAGCAAAATTTTGTATCTCGATTACTCAATACTTTTGTCTTTTGAGCGTTATAGATTTTCTTTAGTATGATAGGTAGTTTTGTAAATTATGAGTATCTTATAATAAGTGGTAAGAGTACAAAGAACACGATGCTAACCAAAACATGAAAAATAACAAGAACAAAGGGCCAGGGGGATAAGCCTTACCAATTATGCTCCAGGAAGATGCAGGCAGATCAATAGAGACCCAAATAGGAAGGCAAAATACGAAAAATACCAATATAGGTGATTCAACCAATCCTGCTTTGAACTTAGTCAAGTTTGAAGTAATGATCAGCAGAGAAACTGACGCTAATGCCTTGCATCTGTCATGAGAGATTTCCCGGATAGGATAATCATCTAATCTAAGAATGCTCTCTGCTTCAGATTGCCAATAATCAACACGGATCAGGAATTCGACTGGGATGCTATCTTTTGACGGCACCGCTGTTTCGATGCCTTCCTAGTCCCTTGCATGCGAAGAGCAACGCATGTCGTGTCAATCAGGTTATACCTGGAGACCTCAAGATTCGATGAGACCTAGTTGGTCACAAGATTTGTCGGATTGAAATAGGACTTACTTTTTTCTGCCATGGTCTCGAAAGAGTAACAAAGGCCAACACAGGGCAACAGTAATCTGAGGTACATGCCTTCTTGCATCTCTCATTTTAGCGAATCAGAGCTGCAGCCGTTCATCAAATTCCTTAACTTAAAGTGTTGGGCCGAAGGACCTCCCTGAGAATGCCTTCCTTAGGGAAGTTCGCCTTCCCTGATCAAGATCTACGTGGCCACAAGCAATGAAGTTTTTTAAAGTTGAGACAATAAACCTGTCGTTGATCGAGCAGCCATTCCTCTTCTAGGGACTGTTTCATCGTAGCTGGTGGTAACAACGGCTCTACAAGCGGCTCTTAACACGATTGAGTTGTTCATTTTAGGTTTTTTCCCGTCTTGGTAAGATCGACGTGGCAGGTTCCCGAGAGCTTTTCTACGAGAGCTTTTCTACTTGTGTGATGAACACCGAATTTCCTAAAATAATCATCGCCCTAGGAGGAAATCGGCCTGTTAACGTCTGCCAGAAAAAGCCCGATGGAGCCGCATAAGGCTCCTCAAGGAGGAAGTAGAAACATTCTAGAAGCTAGCAGTCACTACTTTTTGTCGATTTTAGACGCTCCATCACATTGGATCCACTGGAGGTCAGAACAGAATGTGGCTAGGCAGATCACGTAACATGTGCTGCCACCGGATGAGGAAACTCCAGGCTGTCCTTTAGAAATCCAGGCGAAGTAAATCCCATAAGGCCAAAACTTTAACCGCTGCAACCTCAACCATGCATCACGCAAAAGCATTACTAGAGGCTAGATGCTAGCTGGGCGGAATTTCCAGTTGGGGATGCTTAATAGCTTGTAAGTTGGCTCGGAGGGTCCCGATCACGTGATCCAACGAATAAGAACTTACCCGCCATCGGAGTAGAAAGTTTTTTCTCCAACAAAGTTCACGCCTAAACCATTGAGACCTGAGGAAACAAGAACGAATACTAACTTTGAGACAGCTTTTCTTGGGAATCAGTTGGTGAAACCGCCCGCAAGATTCCTGCTTTGATGGGAGAAAGCTACCTCTTGATGTTTCTTACATGTTCCTAGTGCGTTTCAGCGTTGGCGGAAATCTACGATTTCAGTCTGCAGTGTACGGGGATAGATCAAGAGAAGTCTTACTTCTACCTTGTCTTTATAAGAATCCGTAAACCTGAGCTTGATAAGAACCTCAAAGGCACTTTGAATGAGGAAATTGAAGCATGGTTAGAGGCTTGTTTTAACCGAATTTTTTTGCAGCTTCATCAGTTCGTCCCTCGTCAGGTGCCAAGCGCATACTAAAAATTTTAGTTTTAAATTCAACCCAAGGAGGGAAGAGCATCGAATCGATATTTGGGTAGGCTGTGAAGAAGTTTCTTCTTGGTTTCGTGGGAGATATTGGCTAAAGAACAGCCCTATTTCGTTGGCTTAACAGCTTTTGTCGCGATTCCTCCTCGTTGAGAGGCCGCCTGAAAGTACCTCATAAGTGATATTTGTGTTCCTTTCGAGTTATAGACGAAAAGAAGAAGTAACAAACTATTCTGAAATCATAGATTGAAGGTGGATCAAATCGACTGATATGATTGCAACTAAGGATAGCGAAAGAAACGCTTCCTCGACGGTTTCGAGAAA
Organism: Torulaspora maleeae; assembly: GCA_003708055.3. Taxonomy (NCBI): domain Eukaryota; kingdom Fungi; phylum Ascomycota; class Saccharomycetes; order Saccharomycetales; family Saccharomycetaceae; genus Torulaspora; species Torulaspora maleeae. Next base: position 283,497 of record PPNA03000004.1, on the reverse strand, counting down.
AAACACACTTTCGAAAGTGGCGAGATTGTTCGGAGCTGGGATAGGCTCTAAATCTTCTGTTAGTATTGCTGCTGATGGACAAACGGCCCCAAATTCACCTATTGTCGATCCAATACCGAGTGCGAACGGTCACGTCAGGTCTAAGAAATCGAGTGTGGCGCCATCGTCATCTGGATCAGTCCAAGCTCATCCACCTGTTAATGGTGGTAAAACGATAGTCTCACCGATCAACTCTTCATCTTCCTCATCGATAAGGTCATCGGTGTCTGGCCTGTCCCTATCTTCGACTTCCCCAACAACAGCCAATGGGTCTTCCTCCAAGGTGCGCGATGAATCCAGCCAACAGCTACAGAGCAATTCGAGTGTAAACATCGCCAGCCATAGCAGTGTGACCAATCTGTTACCTCTTAACTCTTCCAGCTTAACATGCGGCCGATTCGTTGTGCATGAAGACGGTTCGCACGAACATCATTTGAAGAACGCAAAGAGACAGGAGAAACTGACCAGCATGTTCAAAAACATGGTCGGTGCTCAAAAGATAAGAGGTCAAGCCAAATCTGCAGTTCCTGATATCATGGTCGATACCAAGACCTCCAATCAGCAGCGTACTGATCCACCGACCTTATTCGCTGGCTTGATGAAACAAATGGCAACCATGAATGAGAACGATGGGGAAACTGTACCGTTTAGCGGTGCTTCTGATGGCAGTGAGAAAAGATGGTATAAGAACGCCGCTGCTTTGGATTCAGCGACGTCGATCACACCTGCATTGGACAACTTTGATTCCCGTTGTTTTGCTGAAAAATATGGTCGCTGTCAAGAAGTGCTTGGTAAAGGTGCTTTTGGTGTGGTGAGAATTTGCCATAAAAAGAATCCTTCCCCAACTGGAAGTAACAACAAGGAGATCCTCTACGCCGTCAAGGAGTTTAAGAGACGCTCGACAGAGCCCCCTGCTAAGTTTTCCAAGAGGTTGGCATCTGAATTTTGTATTTCATCATCTTTGCGCCACACCAATATCATCATGACTTTTGACCTGTTTCAGGATGCCAAAGGTGACTACTGTGAAGTTATGGAATATTGCGCGGGTGGCGACCTGTTTACTCTAATTGTCGCTGCAGGGAAACTCGAATACATTGAAGCTGATTGTTTTTTCAAACAACTGATACGAGGAGTTGTCTATATGCATGACATGGGTGTCTGTCACAGAGATTTGAAGCCCGAGAATCTTCTACTCACTTCAGATGGTACTTTGAAAATCATTGATTTTGGCAACAGTGAATGCTTTAAGATGGCATGGGAGAAAGACATCCATCTAAGTGGCGGTGTTTGTGGCTCGAGCCCTTACATCGCTCCTGAAGAATATAGCCACGAGGAATTTGACCCTAGACCCGTGGATATCTGGTCATGTGGTGTCATTTACATGGCCATGAGGACAGGTCGTCAACTTTGGAGGGTAGCTCAGAAAGAAGATGAGTTTTTCGCCAAGTACCTAAGAGGCAGGAAGGAAAAAGGTGGCTACGAACCGATTGAAAATTTGAAAAGAGCTAGATGCAGAAACGTCATCTACTCCATGCTGGATCCCGTTCCCCACCGGAGAATCAGCGGAAAGCAGATTTTGAACAGTGAATGGGGCCGAGAAATAAGATGCTGCAACGATGGTCACGCAATTAAGTGACCACAGTAAGCTCTGCAAACGGCAAACATTCTAATCCATCAGCAAAGACTAGGTAATAACGGCAGACTGCTCCTTGTTCTTGTCCTTCGCTTGGGAGGTGGTGTTATTGGTCGAGTCGCTTGGACGTACTCTCATTTCACGGGCTACAAAGAAAAAAAGTTCTCCAACGATTTATTTATAAGAGAGAGTTACTTATGCACATGTTACATGTCGTATTGAAATACTGGCAGTACCGTTGTCGGATGGTTATTGACGCAATCAATCCTTGCGCAGACACTAGCCCGGAATTTCCGAAGTTTGAGTAACTCCCGCATCAATTCATGATGGTGCACATTCTGGGACGGCACGGCCCCAACTATGATTCAAAAACTGTTGATCCAAGTTGGTCAAGTTCATACGATAAGTATCAGATCGCTGTGAGCGATAAGATGTCAAGTCTACCTAAAAATTGATCTTATCGAATTTTATAGAATGCGACTCCATAGGGAGACAGATGATTTAAGTTACTTTATGGAAGAGCCACTTTAGAACCGATATCCGGTCTCTAGCGTATCATGTTCTGAGCTTCGGTATTTTGTTTGAGTGCTCCGACGCACGTACATAGTTATCTTTACTCATCGCTTCGGCGTTTACACTCGGCGGCCCTCATTGAAAATGAAAGCTCCAACAAATATGGCTAACATAAGCTTCGAAGGTCAGGAAAGTGGGTCAAAGTATCCTTTTGACACTTATCACGTCTAGCCAGGTGATATACATTAGCTTGAATCCTTGCGTTACTCGAGGGAATCCTGCTGGCTAGCCAAATGCAACACCTCGAGAGGAAAGATGGCACCAAGGCAAAGAGTTGGTTCAGGTTGGATGATCGGCTGCAAGATTGGATTTCCAAAGTGGTGAGACACCCTCGGGTTAACATTGTGTTACCATTACTCATAGTGACCATATTCTCGTACCATACTTTGTCGAATTTGACCATTACATGGCCAACCCGCGGCTATTTAGGCAAGGCTGAGTTCTTGAATGGTAGTTCCACAGTCTTAGAGAACTCTCAAAGTGTCAATTTGACGATGGTTCAAGTCATTGTTCAGTCTATCGACGAGGACTACAATATTCTTTCGAAAAAAAGTCTCTTGGAATTTCTGGCATTTCAGAATAAGTTGACAGAAGGACTCTCACAACAGGTTTCTGTGAACTCTCTATTCAAGATCTGGGACAACTCACTGGAAGTGCTATACAATGACGAGTCACCACTACGTACTATCAACGCAAGACGCGTAACCATCCCTCAATACTCTCTACTTGGGACTTGGAAAGTCAATGGGTTCATCTCTTCAGCTACGGGCTGTATTATCTCTTTACTGACAGAAGATCAAGAATTCTCCCGATTCCAGCCAGTGTTGCAGAAGAACCTAGCCTACCTCAACTCAATAGCCAATGTGACTACATTCCACATTTTACAGCCTCATGAGCGTAATGATACCGACTTTCACGAGAGTGGAACTGGTCAAGCACTTCGTCTTTTCTTTACGGGAATTAGTCAAGAATGGAACATTGCAATTTCAGTTATACACTGTGCATTGGTCCTACATCTTTTCATGTCAATGAGAATGCTCAGAAACTCCATCAAATCACTCACAGGCATGACAGTGGCAATAATCATGCAGATAGCATTTGTGGTTTGCTCATCAATTACAGTAACCAAACTTTTATTCAAGCAATGCAGTGATGTAATACCCGTCAGACTGCTAAGCTGGGCAGTAATACTAATGCTGGTAAACTCGCAACTAAGGTCTCTGGAAAGCTTGTCTCATAGGGATTCGAAGGAAAACTTTTCAAGAAATTATACGGGCGAGGATTTGAGTACTGGTCCGCATTCGGCCGTGCCTATACAGTCTGAAGCTGAGCGAAGCTTCATAATCCGCCTTTCGAAGTCACAACTCAAGTCAATAAAGCTTTTGCTTATATTCTCCGTTGCCGTGGCCTTGATAACTCCATTCAGCATAACAGCCACTCATTTCCTGCTCTTTTCTCTATGGTTGGGACAATTGTTGGACTGCACTTTGTTCACAGCTATTCTTAGCCTTGACTACAGGGGGCGAGATGAAAATATCCTCACAGACAAGTCTGACGGCGATGATCTATTGCTTGATGACGAAATTCTTCCGCAAACCAACCGCCTAGGGTATAAGCGTCTTTTTTGGGTCGTATCATCCGGGATATTAACTATCATAGTTGTGGGATCGTATTTACTTCTCTGCAAGTCGAAGTTTTCCTTCGCTCCTCATTCCACGTCACTTTTCGACCTTTTGGCTCATGTACGGTCCCATGTCTCGTCATTCCCCGAGTCACAGCCGAAGGCTGTGTTTGATCAGCATTTTGTCGCAGGAAAGGCCTTTTCTGTGGGAGAAGTGGATGCCATTAAACCCTTGGTGGTGAACCTCAATTTAACTAGAGAATTATTGGTAGCCAAATCTGAAAGTGGAAATGACATCGAAGATCTTTTGAAAGATGGGTCCGGCGGTCCTTTCGACTTGATGTCAGCCAATTCTTTCTATAAATTGGACTTTACCTACGCTCTCCAGTTTGTCGCTTTAGTCGTGTTGATACTATGCTGCACGCTACTAAGTTTGCAAAAACTGGTGGGAAGGCAAGACAACAACAGAACTGATCTCTTTGCCAGGCCCAGCTTTGAAAATATCTCTGATCTATCAGTAGCGAAAAAGACAGATGATCCAGGCATCAGGCCCCAAGAGACGAAGAACGCCGACCACGCTAATCCTGGTCATTTTCATATGAAGGAACTCTACAAGAATGGACATGGCTTGGACATCACGACAGTTGCCACATCAAAAGCGCCTTTCGTCGTTTCTGCTGGCCTAGATCACAAAGTACTTGTATGGTCTCCTTTAGTGAACCCAGTTCCTGCTCCGACTAGAATACCGCTGCAACGCAAGTTTTGGCCTCTATCAAAGATACTTTTGAGTAACGACGGGAACTACATAGCCTTTTTCGGGCAAAATGGTCACATTACCACTTGGTCTAGAAGACATATGAAGTTCATTTGGGAAATAAAGCTGAAAGGTTCGGACGGCAGCCAGGTTTTACAAAATGCTCTTCTCGAAGCTCTCTTTAGAAAGATTACGATACCTGCTTTTAAGAAAAATCGGTCAAAAACATCTGCCAAACAATCAGAAGTTAGCGCTGTAAAGAAAATAGTAATAACCTCCGAGTACGTGCCAGTGACGGCTGGACTCGATGCGAGCTACGAAAATCCTAGAAAGACGTCGATTGATAGCGAAGAAATGCATGAGTTGGTCTTCATAACCTCCACGGGTTTGATATACAGCATTCAAGATGATGGGACTATAAAAGTTGAAAAACTAACCCCGTCTGAGCATGGTTTGATATCGTGTAAGCTGCTTTCATCTCCTAGGATTAACGACAGGTTGGTGATCTGCGATGAAATTGGAGATATATACATTGCAACCGTGATCAATAACAAATGGAGGCCGAATAAATTGAAGGTCAATTATGACAGATTATTGAAGCCTCCCTCCGCTACCTGTGAACTCACCGAGCTCTCCAAGTTAAACAATAATGAACTCCGGCAAGCAGCAGAAACCGACAACACCATTGAGCTGGTTCAATTCGTTGGCCTAATTCTTCGTGTCATCGGTAGAACAGCTGATTTGTTTGATGCTCAAACTGGAACCGTTGTGAAAACCTTCCAAATTGACAATTTCAAGCCCAATACTCTTCGTGTGTTTCATGATAGCCCAACCCATTGTAAGTTCTGTGGCAGTGCATCGGTAGCTTCGTTCTCGATCGCTTACACGGATCTTGTATCCAACCGTGTTACAATGCACACATATAAGTTGGAGAGCAGAACCAAGACGAGCATCTGTTTAAGAGTTGAGCGTGACTTGAGAGAAATACGTTGTTTAGGTATGGAATCGGCTGTGGAAACGGTGCATTACATCTATGACGTGGAGAATTGGTGCGTTACAGACAGCAACATTCTGATTGGTTTGCGTAAGGTACCACAAGTGCTTGAGCCATTGACAACTGGTTCTTCCGCTATGACTAGAAGCTTAGCGGACGAAGATGAAGATGGCTTACTTCAAAGAAAGAAAACCTTGCAGAAGTCAGGCGATTTGCACTCCCCATCTCATCTCATCCACAACATTTGGGAAGGTTGGACAATGTCTGCCAATGGTAAAATCTTATTCCACAAAATACCTGTAGGTGTGACTGGCTTGGTGACAGACAGACTAGGTCCACTAAGCAAGTTTGGTGCAAAAGCTGTGGTTGTTGGTTTCGCAAACATTATGGACATGTTCTACGTGGGCCACGAGAATTTAATATTCAGCACGGAGACGAACGATGGGAACAAGGAAGAAACGGGCCTTAGATTTGTCAACAACCGCAGAGACAGGCTTTCGCATAAAAAATTACCCCTCAACTACACCAATTTGTAACAAACCTCGCTCCAAATCCTTCAAAGTATATCAATATTCAGATAAATTAAGTAAATAGTCAAGTTTCATTTCGAAATGCCCTAGACCTTTAAACTAGTCAAATGTGCTAAAAAAATACTTAGACGATCTAGGTAACAGTATGTGGGGGCCTTATGGAAAAGGACTTGGTAATCCTTACTTGAAACCCAATGAGCAAATATCGAGAGTTTGCATTTGCTGCAAAAGATCGGCTATTTTGTCATCCAGAAGACCATTGGCGTAGTCATCTCTTGATTGTTGATCCAAGTACTGTTGAATCTGGGCGAGTCTAGTGTACCCATCTGTGCAAAATCTCAATTGAATTTTAACCAATGCTTCGAAACTAGGATCATAGTAAGGAACTCTCAACGCAATAAGTTGAGGCAATTCTTGTTTTAGTTGATCGTTCAAGTTATCAAAGATATCCTTGGCCAATGACAGCTCCTTTTCAGCTCTGGGGAGCTTCGAAGCATCCTTTGCTGGTTTATCGACCAATCTACGGACTTTAGCCTTGGCCGCATCGTAATCCTGTTTCTTGTGTTCTCTCTTCTTAATAGCTTCGTCAATCTCCTTGAAGTAGCCTGAGAATTTCGATACTGGATCTAGGACTGATTCTCTAAATGGACCATCCAATTGTTTGACAGTCTCAGAATCAAAGTCTTGAACACATTGTAAATAGTAGTTACCAACGTTGTAACCACCACTGCTTATATATTTCGAGTCATCATAGAGATTGGATATCACTTCAGCAACCGTAACTTGAGATGCCGTCACGGCTCTTATAGAATCCAAATAACCCTTGGCCTCCCTTTGCAAGGATTCACCTGCCTTCTGAAGCACTTTATAACGACGTTCTTCGATATCATACTCCTTGTCGATAGTCTTGTCGACGTTTTTCACAATGACACTGTTCCCCGCCCTATTGATGGCCTTCTTGAAGCCTTCCCAACTCATATTGAGATGATTGATATCCTAATGCCACTGATTGGTCGGTCACACGGTGCGTTGAACTACCTTTTTGTGCAACTTCTCTCGATCATAGGTGGCTCTGCCGGCTCCTTTTCCAGCGATTTTGTTCCCCTACAATGCCACACTCGAGCGCTTCAATGGTATGTACGGGTGTGAATATCACCATCCAAGATGGATCTTGAATCATAAACGTTTCATATTTTGTGTAGTAGCCTAGAAGGCCATGATGCGCTGCATAATTCGCTAAATAAGGCGACAATGTCTATGTATAGGATCCCCGTTGTCTCGCAATATAAGGGTTTTTAGAGATGCCTTTCGTTGGAAGGCAATGGGATAGAGCGAGCAATAATGTATGAGTTTTGCTTGTTGGTCAAACCTGCGAAGGCATTGTACCACGCTATGAACGACACAATGACTCCAAAGACGCCGCCCGCTGTGTTAACACCCTCTCGACCGGTGAACGCACCTATCGAGAGCAACAGGAAAGTGACCGCCAGCAGGAAGAACAGGGCGAAAAACATGACTGTGGACTTCATAGTGCAAACCGAGAGCCCAAATGTGAAGATACACCAACCCAGCAGGTAGAATCCCAAAGCGTTCCCAAGTTCTGTTTCCTTTCCCTCGTAAGCCTCCTGTATTCCGAACCACGGAATGTAAATCGAACCAAAACTCAACCAAAACCCGCCAAACGAGCACAAGGCCGTCCCACCAAAGGCATTTTCCAGCGCTATTTCCCAGATCCCAGCGATCAACTGCACCAGCCCGCCGTAAAACATAGCAGGTGCCACCACCACGTTCGGGATCTCAATGCCCATGGCCTTGGCATTGATCATCGACAGCACGAACGTTGTCAGGGCAAACCCTGACAATCCCAGCGGTGCGGGATTGGCAAACTTGTGCAATGATGGTGGTGCCCACCCGGGGTTCAACGTACCACCAAACGCTTCGTAAAGCTCTGTTTTCAAGAACTTCTGCCTACCAATGTGAATGTACTCATTGTTGGAACCTGTAGTGAAGATTCGATGCACTTCATCACGTGACATGTTCGACTGTGTGTGGGACAACTCGGGATCATTCTCGGTGATGGCCTGGGGCAGTTCCGGATTGCTCAAGTGCTCCTGCGAGTGTTTTTCCAAGTCGTTCATGGTCAATTGCGTCTTTCTTGGGGGTAAAACCCACCGACACACGATCCGCTCGCAATTGCAAGCTCTTATATACAACGATTGCCAACGCGCTCCCTCGAGCGACCGGACGTTCGCAACCGCCCCTTCAGAGTCATCTGCAAAGCTCAACAGAATGATCCTTCTGTTGTCCGCTACGTGCCAAGTAGCAACCACTCGTCGGCAGTAGGGTCCCTCCCACTTACGAGCCGAGCCTTGGCAAAACTCTTGACCGGCAGCGCGATGCCTGCTAACTCCGAGAGTTTCCGGCGGGGCTGCCAGCACGCGAAAAAGGAACGCGCTAGAGAGGGGCTTGCGCTCGAGAGGGGCGCCCGCGGCGGTTGAACGGCGCGCCGGGCGTCAGTGCCACAAAATGCTGTCGCGGGCGGCCGCGAGCTGACCAGCAGGCGGCTATTTGTGGGCTGCGAGCGGGTCCTTGGACATTTCACGGTAGGTCATAAGCATGTGTTAGAATATTTAGGTCATTAGCATTAAATATCGTAGAACGTTCAAAGAAAAATGGCAGGACGCCCAGCGTCTTAGAAAATAGTCCTTTCGTTGGTTGGTAGCGCGTAGGGGCGGGCCAGGATGTACGAGTTCTGTCTAGTGGCAACACCGGCGTATGCGTTGTACCAGGCGATGAACGCTACAATGACACCCAGAACACCGCCGGCTCTAACGACACCGACTCTGCCCGTGAACTCTCCGATGCACAGCAATAGGAAAGTGATTGCCAATAAGAAGAATAGGGCAAAGAACATAACGGTGGATTTCAGAGTACAGATGGTCAACAGGAACGTAAAGATACACCAACCCAGCAAGTAGAACCCGAGCGCATTTCTTAGATCACTCTCCTTCTCTTCGTAAGCCTGCAAGATACCGAACCAAGGGATATAAATGGCACCAAAACTCAACCAAAACCCACCGTAGGAACACAGAGCGGTACCACCAAAAGTGTTCTCCAACGCGATTTCCCAGATCCCGGCAATCAATTGAACCAGCCCACCGTAGAACATTGCCAAACCAACAACAACGTTGGGGACAACGATTCCCATGGCTCTTGCGTTGTACATCGACAAAACAAACGTGGTCAACGCGAAGGCAGACAGACCCAAAGGTGCAGGATTTGCAAATTTGTGCAAAGATGGTGGAGCCAAACCAGGATTCAAAGTACCACCAAAGGCCTCATACAAGTCGCTCTTCAAGAACTTCTGACGTCCAATAAAGATATACTCGTTGTTATCGCCAGTGGTGTAAATCTTCCCCAGCTCCGCGTCACGGTTCTCGGCGCCTGGGTACATGTTAGCATCCATGACTGGACGGTCCAGATCGGTGTTGTGGCTGACTTGTTCTTTGTCGGACATCTTTATTCTTATTTCGAGTTTGTTTCCCGCTGTGTAGCTTGGTACTTTGTGTTCCCCGGTTCCGAAAGACCCAAAACTCCGAACTCTCTTGACCCATTTTTATATGCCATCTTTTTTGTGTAACCGAGCACAAACACTCATTTCCCCTCGTGAGCACGCCCATCTCCTCCTTCCTCGCTTCGCATGGCTGACTCGATTCCCGCACTTCTCGCGAAGGTCACAACAAGTCCACAAACGGGGACCCTGCCTCGAGAGGAGAGTGCCTCACCCATCTCTTACAACCCATCTCATCACTCACCACAAGTGCCCCGGCACCGCGCCTTGTTGGCACCGTTCCCGCCTGCTCGGCGTCCGCAGCCCCCTCTCGCGGCCACTCCACACACGCCATGCGTGCAAACGCAAGCGCTAACGCAGGTCACTCCACAAAGTGTCCCTGTCACTTGCCGCCGCGTGCCCCTCGCAACCCGCGGAGGCACGGAACCAAGTCCGTCTCGCTTCCGAGCTCGACTCCGAGTCGGAGTTGCGGCCCACCGCTCGCCTTCTCCGAATACCGCGGGGCCCACGCGTCGATCAACTCCGATTTCTCACATCTTGAACTCCGCGGCGCCCTGCTCCAGGTACCGGTCGATCATCTCCAGCATGTCGCCAATCATCTGATCGTTCAGCGACTCGACGCTGCACGTGGTCGCGCTCGCAGTGTCGTCCGTCTCGGCGGCTTTGGCGCGCCGCGCGGCAAAGCGCTTTTTGTGCCCCGGGCGCGTACCCTGGGCGGCTACCGCTGTTTTATGGTTTAGTTCGCTGGCGATGTGCCACTCGACCATCATACAACCGATGTTCTTGCCGCTGCCGCTGTCCTGAGCGGTTGCGGCGGCGGTTCTGGGATTCCGGTTCCTCCATGTCCGGAACCTGTGGCGCGATCTTGTTTCTGAACACCCTAGCGCCTGTCTCACTCTCTCGCAGAATCTTGTAGTACGTGTAGTAACGGTCATTATCGCTCTGCTTGTGTTTTCTATACAAAAGGTCGTGTTTATGTAGTTGTTGGCGTTTTGGTGGACTTCAAGTGCGTTTCCTTGTGCGTATGCGGCGGCGGCTAGTTTTGTGCGCGAGAGAGGGTAAGCTCGTGCTATCACAGAGGCCATTCGTCTATATAAACAGCTTCCTTCTCGCCTTGGGAGGGCGAGATGACGTTGAAATAGTCAAAGATGGAGAACTCGGAATCCTGGTCGTTCGTGGGGGCGGCACCCGTCTGGGTCATCTGCAGCACGCTCTCCAAGGTCACTTTATAGCAATCGTGTGTGACTTTTTCCAGCTTGTCGTCGTAAACCAGCACGTCGCACAGCGATCTTATATTGGCGGTGGTTAGTTCGACGTTGGCCACTTGCGCTGCCGTGATGAAATCCAGGATCTCCTGGGTGGTGGAGTAGTTCTTGACGTGTGGCGCGTATAGTTTCTCCTTGTTGCCCTTACTGAAATTCTTGAACCCGTTTGGGTAGGTGCGCTCAGAGACGAATCTCCAGACGATGGTCAACAGACTGTTGATGAACTCGACGTCGAGCTCGCTGTCGGTGAACCAGGGCCCACCAGTGACGTCGATCGAGGGTTGTAGGTTGTACAGCATGTAGATCTTCCTCGTGGGGTATTTCACGCTCTTGACACTCTTGACATATCTTTGGGACTCCAAACTCTTGAGGCATTTTAGCACGACGTGCTGGTGCAGGTTGGTCTTTGCTTTTATTGTCTTTGTCCATATTCCTTCTCGACCGCTGGCTTCGATGTATGAATAGACTAACGCTTCTTCGGCAGACATGGCCGATTTCTTTTGGGCTTCCGAGACATCCACCGCTTGAAACTTCAGCTCGTTGTTTTGCTTGATCAGTTTGATGAGGTTTTTATCCAGTAGCTCCTGTACAATGGTCATAAGGTCGTTCAGTGAGCCCAGTCCCGAGTGCGTTTGCAATTCCGGCTGTGTGAACATGGCGCCAATGCCTCCGGCCAACATCTTTGTGTGCAGATCTTGTGCGCTGTCAGACAGCTGGATCGAGGCCCCTAATAACGACTCCATTGTCGCTCTTGGTGCCGATTTGTCGTTGATTCTTTAGCTCATCGCATGGCTTTTCTTCAACTTAACTCGATGTCAATCAAGATCAAATTTCACCAGACTCCCGTGCGAAGCGATGATTGTGATGGTAAAGGACCTTTACCATCACAATCATCTAATAACCTTTACTAAAGGTTATTAGATAACGGTCAAATAGCTTGGTAGCTTATGATCTTGGTCCATGACGTTGCCGAACATCTAAAATACCTTTTATATGTTACTAAAGTAATTACTCTGCTGTTAGTTCATCTGAACTAAGCAGATAAACTATTTCTGTTCCACGACAATAAGCTTCAAAGCCAAATAGCCGATCACTAGGAACACCACGTTGAACAGGCCCAATGTCTTGATGTCGAACATTAGATTTTGCACAACAAACCCAAAAGTACTCAAAATCGTCGCACCGGGGACTTCGATCTTCAAACCGTACTTGGTTTCTCTTAAAGTCAGATTCTTGACTTCATTAATCAACAACGACTCATAGGCGTAGTAGAACAGAGATAGGTTCTTCAAATATTTGAATGCCAGATTGGAGATGTCCTTCGTGTTAATGAACAGACCGCTGAATAAGAGAGAGCCCAGCAGGATTAAAACGCTGAAAATGATCGAATTGTTCAAGTCTTCGAAAATTATTCCAATTGCCAGGATCTCTAGCGATATGCCCAAGTTGAAAAGAACAAGGACCCCAATGAAATTGAGGAAGGCCTGGCCCTTCATGTTCAAACCCACGAGAGGATAAACCACCAAGGCTAGAAGAACCGGTGGGATGACTCTTAGAGGCAACACATCACTCAGAACTTTGCTGATGAAATAGGCAGCTGGACTGTAGTAGTTGTTCGAACGTTCCTTAATGAAGATTATTCTTTCCATCGCAAATGAACTGAGACCAGTAAACGTCACGAATCCAAAATAAGTCAAGATGAAGAAGAACAACCCCATTCTGTTTTGGAAACCACTAATGTCATTAGACACATCGTAGTAGAGAGTTCCCAGGAACAAACCAAGTACTATCGTGAGAAGATAGTTTGCTAGTAGCAGTTTGGGGTTCCTATAGATGTTCTTGAAAGACCTTGAGCTCAAAATGGACAGTTGTTGGAAGAATGATGCCGCTTTCATGCTAGACGGTAACTCAATTGAGGATTCCAGATGATTCGCAACGATTGTGTCAATATCCTGCTTCAGTTCAGCGAAATATGGTCCCTCTTTGAACTTGCTGTTAAGAAGCCTTGTGTTCATTGAGCCTAGGGTTTCATTTTGAGGATCAAGACTGTCTGCCAACAAATTTCTGATTTCGTCTCGATGGCCTGCCAAATGCTCCCATTCACGCTGATTGAAAGATCCAACAGAGGTGTTTCTTTCGTCCAATGCTGCGTGTAAACTGCTGCTTTTCGCGGATGCATTGAAAAGTCCTGCTGAACCTTCAACGTCTTCACTAGACGGAGGTGAAGCAGTCTTTCTTTTGCCACCGTCTGACTCAAAGGTAATATCTATCAAATAGTCCGCGATGTTGTAGTCTGATGGGCAATTATAGCCATTGTTACGGAGAAACTCACTTACTCGTATAGCCTCACCTGAATACACCATTTCTCCATTACTCAATAGTATCAGCTTATCAAACAAGTGAAAGATGTTTGATCTTGGTTGATGGATTGAAAGCACTAAAGTTCTGTTGTATGATTTAGCCAATCTGACCAAGCATTCCACCACATTGTTTGCATTGTTTGCGTCCAGTCCGGATGTAGGCTCATCTAAGAATAGTACCAAAGGGCTTGTGACGAGTTCACAAGCGATAGAAACACGTCTCTTTTCTCCTCCGCTGATACCTCTTTCAAAATCATTACCGATTACACGGTCCTTGATGTCCAGAATTCTCAATTCTTCCAAAACCTGATAGACTCTAGATTGCTTAGCAGCAAATGAAAGTGCTCTTGGCAAACGAAGCAGGGCGCTATTCAAGACTGTCTCATAAACGGTCAGGGTTGGCAACAAATAATCATCCTGATCAACAAATCCGATCAATTTAGTGTAGTCTTTGCGGGGTATGTCGGACCCGTTAACCTTGATACTTCCAGTGACTTGTCCCGTTTTTCTTTTCATCGCCAAAATATCCAACAAAGTGGTCTTACCTGCACCTGAGCCACCGAGGAGTGCCAAGATCTCACCAGGCTTGACAGCACCACTGACGCCCTTCAAAATCTTTTCATAACCGTTAGAATTGTCGATGCCATAGGTGATATTCTCGAAACTCAACGTTGCTACGTTATCAGACCTCAAGAAGGTCTCATCATTTGACGCATCATCAACTAGATGTATAGTACCATTTTTGAAGAGTGGAGATTTGGAAATGTAGAACGACACAAATGTGATCAAGCCCAACAATGAAACTGAAGTCAAACTTAGAATCACCTTGGCACGCCATGACATGACGACGTCCTTTGAAGGTGGATTATAACCTGGAATCTCACTATAATGCAAACATTCACCTGATTCACAGTGTAGAGTGATATATGGGTCTCCGAATATAGTTTCGATCAACTCATTCATAGAAGGTTCCGCAAATTTACAATTCTTCGTTTTCAAGTCGCAGATGAAATCACCGGGACCTTTGATAGTCTCCGTGAGGAACTCCGAAATATCGATCGAACCATGAGCACCACATAACATTGCATCTGGAACACATTTACACTTGACATCTTTACATTCGTAGCGGGAGGAATTACTTTGTAGATCGTAACTGAAGGAGCAATTGTCCAACCCACAATAAAAACTCTCCAGTTCGTCTATCCAGAATTGAAAGTTACAAGCTTCCTCCTTTCTATCACATGAAAAGGTGACCTGCGGTATCTGGCCTTTCAGAATCTCCAGGATCTTCTCGTTTGTCACATTACAACCCTGGTAGAGCCTATTGACAATCATCCCATTCTTGTAGCATGTACCTTTCATTTCTTTGTCGGGCATGAACGCATCACACACAGAATCCTCTTCACAGATATTGCAGTTGATACCGCCCCAGCCATCCTTACAATCACAGGAATCCGTGTCATTGGAGCGCGGTGGTCTCTTGCTGTTATCGTCCGAGAGACCTCCACACACAGGCACGGAACAATCATCACCTGCAAATCCATCTAAACACTCACATCTACCAGTATTAGAGTTACAAGCGGAAAAATGCTTACACTCGAATATGGGCAGCATACAGTTGAAGCATGGCGGACACTTCCCATCATCATCCATGGACCTGCCACTATTCAGTAAAGTGCTGCCGACCAAAGTTGTTGTTATTTCAGTCTCCCCAGAAGCATGAGCTGGATAAGAGAAACAAAGAAGCACGGAAAGGATAGCCAGCAAACCAAAATGCACTGATCGGTCGCCTCTCATCCTAGACGCATCTATTTTCAAACAGTTTCTCGCCAGCCAAGTTCTTCAAACCAATGACTCGACCGCCCAAATCGCAGTCAGTCCACACAGCTGCTCAAACTAACCCAGTAAGCCACCTGGAGTACCTGTCACACTGTATACCGCCCAACTCGTTCCATATAGCCATACGGCTTTCCTTATTGACTCCTACTGACCCTGGCCACGAGCACGGCCTCACGTGAAAGGCACATGATCTACAGGTCACATGACTTGGCTTCAATTTTTTCAACCACTTTCAACTTCCACTAAATGGTTGCCTCGAGCGCCCCTAAGAGTAAATCTCGGACTTCCTGTTTTTGGTGCTTCCGCTCGCAGCTTCCACTAATTGGTGATCAGAATGGAATTCACCAGCGAGTGAATACCGACACCTGTCGTTTGGCTGGCTGCTGGATGTCGAAGGTTCACTTGATGACAAGCAGCGGCCCATATGGTCGAGGGATTGCAGGCTAACATGCTCCAAGGAGGCGACCGTGCTACTGTGTGTCTCTGTGTGTCCCGTGCAGTTGGGCGTTTTGCTCATTGTCGTACCCACAGTGTAAATTCCTTGCATGGCGTTTTTCCAGTGATTTCCCGGATGATTGGCATCTCTCTGACCACTGCTGCTTCTCGTGTCTGTTTGCTGATGGGATTGGTTCGATGATTTTTTGGCGCACCTATGGCCAAGCCGGGGCAGGCTTTTTGCAGAACCATCATGTTACTCTTCAATTGAACCATGTCGTGCCTCTTTTTCTAACTGATTCCACCTTATTCTATCTCATAGTGCCAATTATTGTAAAGTGGTCTTTCTTTTTCAATTGGAAAATTAATATATAAACTGAAAGGGAACCTGGTAACATAATTTTGACATCTGGAACATATTTCGGTTTTCAATTTGGTTTCTTATAACACCAGTGTATTTTGTTTATCAAAACTCACATTCGAATCCAAAGAATCACAATGTCTCTATCATCTAAGTTGACTGTTAAGGACTTGAGCTACAAGGACAAGCGTGTCTTCATCAGAGTTGACTTCAACGTTCCATTGGACGGTAAGACCATCACTTCTAACCAAAGAATTGTTGCTGCTTTGCCAACCATCAAGTACGTCTTGGAGCAAAACCCAAGATACGTTGTCTTGGCTTCTCACTTGGGTAGACCAAACGGTGAGAGAAATGACAAATACTCTTTGAAGCCAGTTGCTGCTGAATTGGAAAAGCTATTGAGCAAGCCAGTTACCTTCTTGAACGACTGTGTCGGCCCAGAGGTCAACAAGGCTGTTGAAGCTTCTCAACCAGGTTCCATCATCTTGTTGGAGAACTTGCGTTACCACATCGAGGAAGAAGGTTCCAAGAAGGTCGATGGTAAGAAGGTCAAGGCTTCCCCAGAAGACGTTGCCAAGTTCAGAAGCGAATTGAAATCTTTGGCTGATGTCTACATCAACGATGCTTTCGGTACCGCCCACAGAGCTCACTCTTCTATTGTCGGTTTCGACTTGCCAGAACGTGCTGCTGGTTTCTTGTTGGCCAAGGAATTGGAATACTTCGGTAAGGCTTTGGAAAACCCAGTCAGACCATTCTTGGCCATCTTGGGTGGTGCTAAGGTCGCTGACAAGATCCAATTGATCGACAACTTGTTGGACAAGGTCGACTCCATCATCATCGGTGGTGGTATGGCTTTCACCTTCAAGAAGATCATCGACAACACTGAGATCGGTGACTCTATCTACGATGAGGCTGGTGCTGAAATTGTTCCAAAGTTGGTTGCCAAGGCTAAGGCTAACAACGTCGAACTAGTCTTGCCAGTTGACTGGGTTATTGCTGACGCTTTCTCCGCTGACGCTAACACCAAGGTTGTCACCGAAAAGGAGGGTATTCCAGCTGGCTGGCAAGGTTTGGACAGTGGTCCAGAGTCCAGAAAATTGTTCGCTGCCGCTGTCGCTAAGGCTAAGACCATTGTCTGGAACGGTCCACCAGGTGTCTTCGAATTCGAGAAGTTCGCCGCTGGTACCAAGTCTCTATTGGACGAAGTCGTCAAGTCCTCTGAAGCTGGTAACACTGTTATCATCGGTGGTGGTGACACTGCTACTGTTGCTAAGAAGTACGGTGTTACTGAAAAGATCTCTCACGTCTCCACTGGTGGTGGTGCTTCCTTGGAATTGTTGGAAGGTAAGGTCTTGCCAGGTGTCGACTTCTTGTCTGAGAAGAAATAAGTACTCTGAAGGTTGCGCCTGACTGATAGACATTTTGATCTAGGTGCTTTTAAAAGACTTTTTTACTGTACTCCATACTATCCTATATACGAATGAATAACGCTTTTTAATGAAACGATTATCAGAACTATTTCATTTTATGTTTTCTGCTGCTTTTTCATCAAGCTACTTCTATCTTCTGGACCAACGTAGGCTTCACCCAGTAGATCAAATATTCTCCTCTCATCGAAACTTTCCAATAAAACATCCTCGCCTCGATATAGACCGTGCTGACTAAGTTTCATACCTTTCTGTGCTGCTCTGAGTCTGATCCATCGATTGAATTCTTTCGGACCAGTCCACTGCAATCTAGCGGCACCTATCTCTGACCACCTACAACAGAAAAAGTCTACTCTTCGGCATGGATGCTCCTTTGAATTGAGAGACATGAAAATATCGTCAGGCTTCAATATAGTTGATTCATTAGCGGATGTGCTGATATAAGACGGATTGAATTCGGACTGTAACTTGAAGCCTAAGAAGTACTTTTTCAGACCGTCGACGGCTGGAGGATAATTCTCATGAGTGGGAGCCTTCAAGTTGCACTTGGAGATTCGCTCTGTTATCTGATGACTGAAAACTCGCCGTATTTTTGGAGACAACTGTAAAAAGCATTCAATGTAGCCCTTTTGATGAAGGATAAGAACAAGTCTTTCCATAGTTCTGCCTAATTCCGATGTACTATTACAGCCTTTCTTGTAAAAGAGAATATCGATGTCACCGCACTCACGGGCACCCCTGATATAGCTGCCTTGCAGCTCTGCATGGCAGTCTGGATCTATCTCCACTAAATTGTCCTGCACCACTTTTAGGATCTCTTCACATTCTGCCCTTTTTATCTTCATTAGCCAGTCCTCATAGTAGGACCATCCAAATAAGATAGGCCAGTCTCTGATGAATAGATCTGGAAACTTTTTAGAGACTTCGGCGAAGGATTGCAGTCCTAAAAGATTCCATCTCTTGGCACTATAGACCCCCACATCATGGCACTGAGTGAAATATTCTAAATTTTTCTCCAAGTCGGATGACTCGTCTAGTCCTGGTAATGAGCCGGTTTTAAGAATTATTTGGATCTTCTTCGCAATACTTGGGCCAACACTTGCAATATGTCTTCTTGCTTGCTCTCCCGAGCAAATTCTCTGAGGGTATCTTTCTATTCCAAGTTTGGCCAGTCTATAACCTCGAGCACGAAACTGATCTCCCTTTATTTCATACCTCTTAGCCAGTCTGCCTAAAGCATCGACAAGTATTTGATTTTTGGATTCATTTCCCTCATCTATCTCATTCAACGTTGAAGGAGTTCTGGATCTAGAACTACTATATAGTTCTTCTTTGAATGATGACCTAGTAACGGCATTTTCGTAAGAGCCTTGGCGTGATGTCTTTGAACCAACGTCTGTGTCTGACTGGCTTCCTGAAGGAAGCCCATGACCTCGCGATTCTTCCGAAATCTCGTCAAAGTGCTCAGCAGCTACGGGTAAAGTATCATTCGTTTCTTTCTGATCGATCATGACCATGGAATCAGGATCAAAGGTAATTTTACGAAGTTTCAGCCATTTGCTTATACACTCTGGGTCGACACATACTGGCCTCTTATGAAGAATGAAATTCCAGACAGCATTTGCATCCAAATCAAATTCTCTCAAAAAGAGTTCCTTATTTTCCAATCTTCCATTTGCGCCAATAAAGGATTTGTTAACAATAATTATCATCTGCTTGTCTAGCTCTCCATCATCATTGATTATGGTCCCTCCATTGGACGTTATCAAGAGTGATAAGAATCTGAGAGTGGACGGATTGCAATTAGGAAGAAAGAGGAATTTCTTTCCCTCGAAAAGTGCCATATTCCAGTATGGTTGGAGCTTAGGCATCACCTAGTTTTTCCATCTTCTGCGCTGCCCCATCTATTAATCTATCTGAAAAAAGATATCCGAACAAGAACCTGAGCGTCAATAATGCTCTTAGCAATGTGATGGGGACCCTGATTAGATTGCAAGTCGTCTTTCAGGGGCAAGATTTTTTTGTATTGGTCACAATTGAAGAACAATTTTATCAATTCAAGCTGAATTTATCTGAAGTCTGACAGATCATTGACAAGGCTTTTTTGGATCGCGAACTCAGAAATTACTGATAAATGGAATCCGTCTGACACCGAAACAGATCTTTCGGATTGATTAAATACTACTAAAACGAATTTTCGAACTCATCTTGGACTCAATGTGCCAATTAGGAGTACTTTGAATCTTGTTTGCTAATTCAAAATTATGAGCTCTCTAGAACCGATTCCAATTCGCAACTCAATTGAATGAGATGCAGGATATAGCAGAAGATTCCGCGTTCTACGGTGTGGGGACTGAACTATACTCAGTCTTTTCTGGATGCGCAGCGTCAGCGTCACAAAAAGATAAAGTATGCAAACAAAAAAAAAAAGAGTTCAAATAGACAGTTCAATGTGTTTTCATACTCCTGTATTCAACACTAGCTCTAGCAATTAATTCATTTGCCCATGACCAAGGATGTTGATTCAACGGAGGATGATGAGGGATCTAAACCCTCATCGGCACTCGGGCGCGAGCTCTTCGTCCTTAACTGTGATTCAAGTACCCCAATTAAACCTATGTTCAGGAACAGAGAGCACGACAATGAAAACGTTTACCTTTCTTTGAATTCTATCTCTGACTCGGGTGACAAGGAAGATGAAGATGCTAGTGAGTCCTACGTGAGCGGCTACTTGCCGGAGTTCGAGGAAGTCCTTGAGTTGGAGCAGAAGCTTGAAGAAATGTCTTTACAGAAACAAAAACAATTCATTTTTTTGCATAGCATCATTAATTCATCGAGCGACGATTCTCAGCTCGATTTTTCCGATGACGAGTCCACAGAGAACTTCTCTACAGGCACAGCTGTAGAGGAGCTGGAGCTATATTACTTTCAACTTTTGGAAACTCCAGTTCCATTACCTGAGCTGCCATACAATGATTTCAGTCAATTTGAAACCCAAATAAGAAGTATGCTAATGGTCCCGCGACCAGTGTCATATGCAATTCCACTAGTGCTCAAACACCTACTGTGTACAGATGATAATCTAATGGGGTTTGAAGACAACATAACCCTTGAAAGGATCGTTAGGAAAAAAATTCTGGCGGACATTATTCCAATGTGCTCGCAGGGCTCGAGGACCTTCTTACCGCTCGAGATCGATTTCTCTCCTACACATATAGGACAGGATAGCATCACCAACGTATCCAACTTCATAAAGAAACTTTCGGATAAGTTTCAGCCTAGAATTAACAGCTTTTTCAACACAAAGTTTCAGCTATCTTACTCTTTTGAGGACGGGAAGTATAAGATAATGTATGGAATATTTGATGACCAAGATTATTTCACGCCAAAAGAATGGAATGCAGGCTACATTGACCTTCATATATTTTCGCGATACTTGTCCAACAATTGTTTTACCGCGCCAGATGTTAATGAAGGCAGCTTTGTTTCAGAGCCTAATCTCGAAGATGGAGAATGGAAGAGTTTTATAACGATGGAAGATGTTTTCAAGCTTGTGGACTATATGTTGAAGGGTAAATATAGCTTCATCCAAAGTAATAGTCATTTGCTCAAACACATCAAAGGAGGTGGCTCTCTTAGGTCCGCCGCTGATAAATACGAGATGTCGGTACAGAAGAACAAACGCAGAATCTTGAGCAATGTTAGAAAATACATCAAAGGTAAAAAAATCGTCCCAAATCGCAATGTCTCAAAACTCGCCGCCGACAACGTCATAGATGAAGACTTCCACTGTGGCCTTTTTGATCAAGTTGTAGGATACTATAGTGATCTCGGCCTACAAGATTTCCAGGAATGCGATGAAATGTATGTTATTGAACTTGAACATTTCGAAGATGTGATCAAAAGTATAGCAGACAAATACGTTTATGAGAAATACGTGCATCCGGCCTCTTTCGAGACGGAATGTTGATTCACTGTATATTGACTTCAATATGCTGTAAGTCGTACCACGACTTTGCCAAAAATAAAGAATTATGCCGATTCTTGACATAACATTGTAACCACCCCACATCTTTCGAAGTTATAAAGTGATCGACTAAATTCTCGTCGAGACCCAAGATTTCTATTGCTAATTTTCTGAACTTTTTCTCTTTGAGTTCAGGGTCGATCAATAGAACACCATTTACATTTGGATGAAGCAGGGCCAAGATATCGGTTTCACTGTCACCAATGTACCAATTTCTAGTCTCTCCTTGCTCAGAGAGGATGTTTCCAATCACAGAGACTTTGTCTGATCCTGTCAGCAGCTGATTCGAAAACTCACCAGTGTATGTGCCATCATCAGAAAGTAGTTGGTTACAGTAGATATTCTGAGAGTCTAAAATACCCTGGCCTATTGTTCCTTGAATGAATTCTGATGACCAGTTCACAGAGACTATGAAAAACTGCTTAGCAGGCACTGAATCCAAGAAATCCTTGAAACCTCTTCGCAATGAGAAGCGGCGCTCTTCTAATTTTTGTTTACCGAATTGAAAGGCCTGAGAGTGTGTGATGCCTCCAAATATTTCAAATCGGGCCATTTCAGATGTACTGCTCAGCTCGACCGTTCTGGCACTGGTTTGGTACGTCAACTCATCCTTGAACAAAGATGGGAAATTATGCAAAGTGATCTCCACTTCGGTTGATGGCAACAGTGGCAGTTTTCTTTGCCTAGAGGCGGGGCCCTCCAGAAAACTCTCGTAGCTACGCATATATGTCTCTGTGAAATGGGACCATTGTGGCTTCAGGCTGGATCTCAACGCATAGGGTAGTTCCCCCAGTATACCAATCGTATCTCTATCAGTAATCGTTTCGTCAAAATCACAAATTATAACATCCCTCATCTGTTTAGCCCCACCTGCCAGTACGAACTTGTTGAGTAGACTCGTCAAGATCTGAAAACACTACAAAAACTTGTAAGAAATGTCCACACGCTTCTATATCAACCCCAAGTAAAGAGAAAGGAACAAAAGTCTAGAATGACTACGAATTAGAATCCGCATCGCCTAGACAAGCTAGTTGATGGACTTTTGTTTCTTATTTAGAGCCGACTCAAACTGGTGTGACGATAAAGTCTATCTATGCTACAATCAAATGGCAGATGCCTCATCCCGGGTAAAACAATCAAACGGCGGTACCCATTAAATGAATTGAGCAAACGAAGTTACTCTTTTGAAGCAGTCAAGAAAGTGTAGTATGAAAGAGATCGACGTTTTTTCACCTGTCAAAGTTTTCCTGACAAGCTATACAAGTTTTAGTCACGTGCCACGAAGATCAGACTCAGTGGATGGCATCTTGAGTATGTAAGGTGTTGATGTTACCTTAATAATGGCAGGATTGAATAAAGACTCAAGTACTTGTCTTTCCATGGCCTGGAGGAGCATTTTAGAACTGTTCTTTAACAATAAGGAACAAAAATATCTTTAGCCAAATGCCGCATTTAACTCCTCTATAGCAAGTGCTCGTTACGGACAAAAAATAGCACAATCAGATGGTAGCTTAGCTGAATAAACAGGAACTATGATTGACCTGGCATTCCTAACACACATGGTATTCTCTGTTTCCAAAACTCCTTATCGTTACCATGGAGGGTTGGCCGAGTGGTCTAAGGCGGCAGACTTAAGATCTGTTGGACGATTGTCCGCGCGAGTTCGAACCTCGCATCCTTCAGTATTTTTTTCTCCTCTTGAAGAAGATTGCAAAAGCGTAACTAGTAGCTATAAGAGGTTTGCTCTACTGTCATACCATACATGATTCAAGATCTGAAGCTCTTGTTATGGAGGCACTTTCCTACAGCCAGCAGTGTTTTGTGGTGTGTGGGTTTTGGCAAATTTTACCCGATGAGCTATAGAGATGAGTTCAGAGTGGACTCTAATTGTCTAAAGCATGGTCAATAATATCTCTTGATAGAGGTCCTTAAACTGGTGCCAAGTCATTCATAGAGGTTTTCACAATCATGTCCAGTCAACATATACCAGCATGGCAAAGGATCAAGATTAAACAGAGCCAACAAGCCGAGAATGGTGATCCAACCGGCTTTGATGAAGAAGATCCTTTGAATATAACAACCCATCTGGCGACTGGTAGTCTCACCAGGAAAGAGAAACAGCGACTGATCAGGGGTGAACAAGACAACGGTAAGGTTACGAAGAAGAAAGCCAAGTCAACTGACAGAAAGAAAGAGAAACTAGCAAAGAAAGTTCGCAATGAAATCTCCAAAAAGACTGTTCTTAAAGATCAACTACGCTATTTGATCGACTTTTACTTGGAAAAATCGTCCGAGGACTTACCAGAAGTTATTAAGAACATGGATAATGTTAAAGCAAACTATTCTGAGGAGAGGCTGAATAGGGACTCGGGAAATGATGATAGTGGTGTAGTGGAAGTCTGGAAGTTTTCGAAACAGAAGCAAAACTGGCTCATCAAGCATTTTTTCGACGTCAATGAACTTCCGATTGCATATGATGAACTTGTTATACTATATTTCAAGGACTTGAGAGGAGAGAGCTTGAAGCAGATTATATCTGAAAAATGTCAAGCTAAGATAAAGGAGTGGAATGAATATGGACAACGTGAACTCGACAAAATCAGGGAAATAGTGGAGGGAGAAGATACCATTGAGGGTGAATCCAAGAAGAATGAGGATGGGGAGGATCAGGATAAAGACAAAAAAAGTGGTGAAAAAGAGAAGGATGAAACTGTTGAAATTCCACCAAATAAAGACGTTGCAGAGAGATGTCTTAAGTTACTAGAGGCGTGGAGTTCGGGAACAGACTTACAATTGATAACGATCTGAGGAATTTGATTCAACCTTTCGAAGTAAATTCGTCACTGGATTCGGCAGGATGCCATCTGAAAAGCCGCTTCAATTGAGCCTTCATGCCTGTCGTTATATTGAGCAATTGGCTCATCCACTACTGGCAACAATGCCCCGGACGAAAAATCGACAGGCTCTTTCAGGGTACCTAGATGTTATAGATAATTCATGACACAGTAGAGTGAATGTAAGATAATATCAGATATTTAGTTACCTGTGTCGTCTATTGTATTGTAAAATCTTGGATTTTTGAATAAAAATTATCCAGTAAATGCTTGTAGGCATCGATCGTATTGAAAGCCCGACCTGGGAGCATGGAATGCAATCATAGCCAGGAAAGCTTAAAGGCCCTTATAGACATTCTCACAGACCTCGAACGCCTCCCACTGGAGTACAATTCATCACTTCAGCTCTTTTACGATGAGATAAAGAAAGATGAAAAGCTATCGTTGGTAGCGTTGGAACGATGCCAGACCGTCTTCAAGAGATGGGATACCCAGGATCATTCGGAAGTGCAAGAAGAGGCTGTGAAGCGCTGCATGAATTTGTGGCTCACACTCAAAGGTGCTGATTATGTTTTGAAGAAACCTCTTTCAGATCCACCAAATCTGCTTGTACAAGAGGTTGAAGTCTGTGATCATGTCGACAAAAATGATCTGGAAAGACTTGAGTTTGACCCTACCACAGGAAATATACTGAAGAATAGGCTCGGGAATCTCATAATCGAAGAAGTAGAGGCAGCTGACTATGTAAATTCAAGTGACGAAGCCAGTTAGTCTGGCTCAGCATTCATTGGGATTTCGAAAATCATCTCATAATATTAGAAAGACATAATCTAATATCAAAACGGCGTACATAACATCCATAGCTTCCTAATCATCGAGAGGATAGTAAAGTGGTTTGTCAAAGACATGGTAATAATGTCCTCTCTCTCCCTCGTCAAAAAATGTGTCAGGAAACTTAAAATCGTCGTTTTCAGGATTTTCGACTTTGTCATAAGAATAAATAGAGTCCCCATATTCCTCAAGCTGTGTATCGTTCAGCACTTGAAACTTACCGACCTGTAGTTCTGTGTCAGTTACAGTTCCTCTTGAGATTCTTGCATAACCGGTCCTCCTTAGGTTCTTGTACAGTATGTATTGACACCATCTGTCATCGTCCTCTGGATCGATATCGTGCATTCCTGATTCCTCGCTTACGTAGGTGTTATAGTTCCCTTCATGAGGATTTGTGACCAAATAGCTTAACAGGATTGAAGGACGGCCAGTGTTGCCCATCAATTTCGAGAG
Organism: Torulaspora maleeae; assembly: GCA_003708055.3. Taxonomy (NCBI): domain Eukaryota; kingdom Fungi; phylum Ascomycota; class Saccharomycetes; order Saccharomycetales; family Saccharomycetaceae; genus Torulaspora; species Torulaspora maleeae. Next base: position 257,950 of record PPNA03000004.1, on the reverse strand, counting down.
AGCTTCGCTTTGTAGCCTTCTGTCTTCAATATCTTCTTCTTGGCCTCCATGGAAAGCAAAGACATCCACTAGTATGTCATCATAAGTTTTTATTGTGGCATGGATGGCAGGTGCCAGCTCTCCATGTGGAGATGGCATCAAATGATGAGTGGAGTTGATGATTGGAAACTTGGAGAGTAGAATACAACCCCAAGTATGCTTGTTTGGTCCAGGTCCAAAGTCCGCATACATATTCAAGTCGTGTCCCATTTTGCTGGTCAAATCTCTATTTCCCATCACGATACGTTGAGTGTCCGTCTCCAACAAAGCCACAACGTCCAGCTCCATTTCTTTAATTAAATACATCATGGACTCCTCTGACGACCACATGTCATTATCGAGTCCGAAATGAATGGTCCATATACCAGCTGTTAAAACCTTGTTATCTGGGTGATATGGCTGAGGAACACCAGTTGGCCTCTGGTTATAAGTGAAAGATGCGATCATACCCAGGGCTACCATCGTTAACAAAGCCATACGCTTTACAAATCTGCCGCTTAGGGAGACATCTTCACATGATGACTTAGCAATCGATGATCTAGCGCACAAGCACCCAATGATAATAAAAGTGGTTGTGGTTGCTAGAACCAATCCTATTCTTTCTCTCAGGATCCATCCAAATGGAACGAAAGCATACGCAACAACCCAAACATGAGCCAGCACCATGATGATATAAACAAGGAATGACACAACAAAACTGAAGATGCTGGCATTAATGGAGAGTGCAGAGAAGTATGTTGGAATAGACCATATCATGGCCGCGACATACAGCAAACCACCGAAAACATACTTGTTCCATCCAACAGCGCGACCGTCGCATAGAACCGCGGTGGAGAAGGCGAGCAAAACGGCTGGAATAAATGGTCTTCCTGAGAAAATCTGAGAAGTTACAACTGCGAACAACATGACTAAACAGGTCAGGCCGCTCCAAGGCCAGGCGAGCGGTCCTTGACTATCTTGATTGTAGCCCTCCCATGACCAGTAGATTACAGTTGATGCATCAGTTAAGAGTTGGTGAACTCCGAAAACCAAGCACCCAAATCCTGCCCCAATCAAAAAATTGGAAATGAAGCCGGCTGATTGATTAGCTGACTTTGCAGCGGTTCGAGCGAAGTGGATCGAATTGGTGTATGGAGATAGCATTCCGAGGACAGTGGCCAAGACTAAACCTGTTAAGTTGTAACCACCATTGTTAGAGTTCATTATAGGCCATAGCGGATTATTGCTGTAACACCCCATCTTAATCACAACGGTCAAGACCAATCCAAAGAGCCACGTAACTGAGAAATAGCCATTGATGTCCTTTGTTGTGATTGACTTCAAATTTAATACAAATGTGGTAGCAGTGATGCCAGTACCAGCACCGACCACGAGCAAGCGAGCTTCAGGAGTTCCAACCAAGTGAGCCCCTACAACGATCAAGCCGCCAAGTAGTACACCGTACTGGTTGAAGATTGTTGGCATTATTGGTATGTATAGAAGCAACGGTGCTAGGAAGTATAACAGGGTTGCTTCGTAGCCAGAGATGCCCATATACCATAGTGGAAAGTACCAAATGCTGCAAGTCAGTGACGTAACGGCGGTCCAAAACATGAAAGAATTGAGCGTATTTGTAAGAATGTAGACATAAGAATCGCATGATGGAGCAGATTCGGCATGTGATATAATTGTAACATCCTCTGTCTTTTCGAAAACAATCTCTATCTCATCGTCAGTGGAACGGATTACCTCAGCATTTGTTCGTGAGTTCTCTTCGACTGAGATGCCAGTTGTATTGTCCTCAACCCTGATGGAAGATTTCTCATCTTCAACCGAGATGTCAAGGTCCTGGATCTGGTTGCATATTTGGAACAGCCATTCACCATCATCGGAGCTCCTCAAACGCAGATCAATACGTAATCTGTGGAACTCCTTGTAGGCAAGTGAATCAAAGAGAATATCAAGGACAATAAGAGACCATTCGAAATAAGCATAGATCGAGTATGCGCCTGGGACGTGCTCCACTTGATGCTTGATGTACCAGTAAATCAGAGGAACTAGTGTGCCGAAGAATACAGCAGCGACGAATCCCTTCAGTTTTTTGCCAGTCGTCGAGAGACGAACAATCATGATGTCCCATGGTAAGGTGAGCACAATGTAACTGATCATAAACACATCATGAATGTCATGATCATCCGTACTGGTTATGTAGACCCAACCACCGCAACTGATGGTCCTCAATACACCAACAATAAGGCAACCAATTGAGCCATTGAGATAGTAATGTCCCAACAGTAGAAGAAATCTTGGGAAAGCCGTTAGAGCGATTAAAATCTGAAAAATAGACCTCTCAGGATACCTGTCACCTATGGTTGCAGAGACACTGGGAAACCACTCATCTGGATATCCATAGTGAGCGTTTTGCACAATCTTATGGAAGTGCAACGAATAGCCAGCGACCAAGGCTGCAAAGAAGGCAGCAAACGCGCAAATTGTATGTGTCAGTGGAATGACCTTACCATTAATTGTCACCATGGTCTGACGGTCCGATTGAACAGCAAAGTGTCGGAAACCTTGGAAGACTAGCTGATGGACAGGTAATGAATCCTACACCTACAGCCAGCAATGAGGTAGCAAATCCACTGGAGCGTCAAGTGAAGACTTAAACAATTGGAGAGCTTCGAGAAGTTGTTATGTTTTTGCTTGGCGTCCAAACGTATGCAACGAAAATTAAAACACGACTTGGTAAAAAGAATAAAATGGCGCCAAAGGCCATAGCCTGGTCTCTAGTAACATCTGGTTACTATATCATTTTGGCTTCTGGACCTCTTGGGTAAAGAAACTCTCAAATTGCAGGGTTCCAGGATACTTCGAGGTCGTTGTCTCATGACTTTAGATAGTTACTATGGTCTGTCGATAGCCTCGGTCTTCCATCAAGTTCAAGAGCCTTGTTGGCGCAATCGGTAGCGCGTGTGACTCTTAATCACAAGGTTAGGGGTTCGAGCCCCCTACAGGGCTTAATTTTTTTTTGAGGGACGAGTATCAACAAAGCTGTAGTATCAGACGTATAGGTATGTCTGCTCTTTAATCTGATGTTCCCAAGTGAAGTAATGATATTTAAATCGTCTAACTTACTCCAAGGCGCAAACCAGTGCGGCTCTCGAAGGTATATAAACTTGAATAAAATTTTTGCGATTATTCCAAGCCATGTCAGTGGTAAAGAATCTTGAGTTCTCGTCCACACGATCGAACCCACCATATTCTTTGCGGTCGGTGTTCAAAACGATTCTATAACTTCCAGGGGCTTCGACACCAATTCTGTAATCTGTAAAACTTTGGGTTGGATGGAAGTTAAAAATGAAAAGTAGACCATTACGCTCAAAGGCTATCACCTTATCAACTTCATGCTTCAACGAGACATAAGCTTGGGGGGTATTCAGCCATTGGTGTAGTCTCTCACAGTTTTGCATCGCAGCATCGAACTCGAATAAATGTTTGTAACGTAGTAGATCGTCGTCAATTAAGTTGAACTGCCTGCGAGCATAGTGGAAACTTTCACCGTTGTTTTTGTTTGGGAAATCCAACCATTCTGGATGGCCAAACTCATTACCTTCGAAGTTCAAATAAGCTTCACCGCCCAAGGAGTGGGTGATGAGTCTTATCAGTTTATGCAGTGCGATACCACGGTCGATCACCGGGGTGTTTGGTTTTAAAACAGTCATATCAGTGTACATGGCGGCATCCATTAACCAAAAGGCCAAAGTCTTATCTCCGACCAGCGCCTGATCGTGAGATTCACAATAAGCAACGACCTTTTCACCGTGACGTCTGTTCGTTAGGGTGTAAACAATCTTTGCCATATCCCAGTCTTCATCCTTTTGTTCTTTGAGAATCTTAATCCACATGTCGGGCAAAGCCATAGCTAATCTGTAGTTAAAACCAGCACCGCCCATGGTACGGCTCAAACACAGTGTTGGGTAGCCTGACACATCTTCTGCGATTGTGATTGCGGCATTCGGCAATAGCTCGTCGACCAAATCATTGGCAACCATCAAATAAGCCAAAGCTTCGTGATCGACATGAGACCTGTCTCTGGATAAATATTCATTATAATCACCGCTGAATCCGCCATTTTCTCCAACACCATGGTGCAAATACAGCATTGAAGTGACACCATCAAATCTGAAGCCATCGAACTGATAAACATCAATATAGAAGGCCAAATTTGCGAGCAGGAATCTCTGCACCTCAAAGCTTCCATAGTTGAACAAACGTGAGTCCCACAGAGGGTGTTCTCCCCTCCCGGAGGAAATAGAGTGGAAATACTGATGATCAGATCCATCGAATCTGTTCAACCCGTCTTCGACGTTTTTGGACGCATGACTATGGACCACATCAAGCAGGACAAGGATGCCCATACCATGAGCAGTATCAATGAGCTCTTTCAAGTCTTCTGGACTCCCAAAACGGGAACTGATGGCAAAGAAATTCGTCACCTGGTAACCAAAGGAGGCATAATACGCATGTTCCATGATGGCCATCAATTGAATGGCATCGTACCCCAAGTGCTTGACACGGGGCAAAACGTTCTGTGTAAACTCTTTGTAGGTGGCTATCTTGGGCTCTGGCGATGATATACCGATGTGTGCTTCATATATCCTCAAAGAATCAGCGTTCTCGTTGAATGAAGGTCTCTTATTCACAAACTGGTATGGGTTGGGAGGATTCCAGAACCTACCCTCATACACGGGTCCAAAAGCCCTGGCGGTCGCCTCGTCTGGCTGAGTGGCTCTCGTGATCCAAGCTGGAATCCTATAAATCTTGGAGTTATCTGGCAAAACAAACATAACCTTGATCTTGCTGTCATGCGGGATGGCAAATTCTCCGTCCGAATTGGCTGGGATGGTGATGCTGAAGTTACCAAATGCGTCCTTATCCTTCAACTCATGGCTCGTCTCGTTCCACTCATTAAACTCACCCACCAGGAAGGCCTGTTTGGCATTAGGTGCCCATTCCTTGTATCTGATCTCCTTGCTCAGAGGGTCTGCATGCAGACCATAGGCAAGGTACGAATCTCTGGCAAACTTGCTCAGCGACTGGTACGATCTGTCGGGGGTCGAATGGGTAATGTCATAAACCCACTTATCTGCCAAGTACCGTCTCTCAGAGAGAACATCTGCAAACGGAGTCAACCACGGGTCAAACTCAACTGCACCTTTGACATTTTCAGGAATCTTTGACATCAGGGACCGGGTCTAAGTTGTCTATAAAACGGGTCTTCTTCCTTGAACAACTAGCAATTGACAGACAGCAACCGTGCCGATCGCTTCGCGATATATATACCTGTGTACACTGTCTTGAGGTAAAGCCTCTCATCTCTTGCGAGGAATCCCCCCCGCTAGATTTGCCCCTTGTCCTGTCAACCGACAAGGCCCCTTACTAGTGCAGGTGCTTACATTCTCGCCTGTGCAGAGATCCATTCCGGCCGCATGGGCAGGGAACACAAGAGGCCAGTCGAGAAATGGCGGGGCTGGTTGGAACCAGCTGCGTCGCCTATCCTTTCTTGGCCGGGTTGGTTGTATGTGGTGCTACTTAGATGCTATTTTTCACTTGTACAGTTATGCTTAGTTGCTCATGTCTATATCGCTGAGCTCGTCGCTGAGAGCTTCGGATTCTTCGAGATCGCCGTCGGAGCCATCTGCAGCGAGGTCGTCGTCGTCGTCTTCGGCATCGTCCTCGTCCTCGTCCTCGTCCAGGTCGCCGAAATCGTCGTCCTCGCCTGTGTCGCCGTCCTCGTTCCCGAAGAGCTGGTCGTACCTCTCGTCAGATGCATATTTGTCGATATATTCTCTGATCTTGCCCTCGTAGAGCTTCTTGTCGCGCAGTTGCAAAGTCGCCGCCTCGTTGTTCAAGGGATCGCTGCCGTTGGGTTCCTTCAGCAGGCCCGGGATCATCCACTCCACGATGTTCTTCAAATCGTAAAGCGGAGACCAGGTCGAGTTGATCACGTCCAGACAGATGGATCCGGACGCAATGTCGATATTCGGGTGGAATATCTTGTTCACAAACCCTATACTGGGCGACTTGTACGGATAGTTATCGGGCAGCTCGACATGCAGCCTCCAAACGCCGCCCTCGTAGGGCGTGTCCTTCGGCCCACGAAACTTCACATGGAACTCCTGCATGTTATCGTTCACCAGCTCCACTTCGTGATCGCTCATCAACAGTTTCATAACGTCTGTCTCAATACGTCTCTTGTTCCCACTGCCACACGCTGTTAGTCATCCCGATCAGCCTCGCCACACAGAAAAAAACCGCCCAAACATACCTCATCGTTTCCACACTTGTTCAGTCTCGGATTCCAAGTCTCTCGACTCCTTTGAGCTTCTTTTCCTGCTGTCTAGTCCCTATCAGAGGTGATGATCAAGCCGTCTTGAACCTCCCCCCGGGTACTACCTGGCACCTCGTCTTGCACGACCGGGCCTGGAAGACGTTCAATCTTGCAATTGCTGAACCTGCTTCTTCATATCCTCCAGCATTTCCCGTTGTCGGTCCACATTAACGATGCTATCGTGTCTCTCGCTGTCGTCGACGAGCTGGAACAGCTCGCACATCTTCTCCCGCTGCGCCATGAGTTGGTGAGCGGTCAGCGTCCTCAAAGTGACGTTGTTGTACCTGCGTTGCAAGACCTTGGCACTGTCGGCGCCCACATTGTCCCTGGCACTTGTCATGGCGACTCTCCAACTGCTTTATGCTCGATCTGTAGCGTGTTTGTGGTTGTAGTTTTTCATGTACTTTTTCACTACACGTTTAGAATTGCACGCCATCAACAACCCACTCATCAACCAGAGAGCGGGCAAAGATGGACAAGCTAGGACTGCCAGACTTCATCGGATCGACTCTTTACGTGTCGCTGGGCGACAAGAGAGTCCTCACGGGGACTTTGGTGGCGATGGATTGCCAACTCAATTTACTGCTGGATCACGTGCAGGAGATCCGTCTAGATGACGGTAACGAGAGACTGCTTGGGCTGGTGAGTGTGCCACGGCCCACGATCAGCTCGATCAAGCTGGCCAGGACTAGCCTGGATCAGCTTTGTCGAGTGAAGCAGGAGCTGCTGAGACAGATCATCTGACCGTCGTTTATTACTTCGGGGTGTTAATATTATGGCGATCACTTTAAAGACATGAAAATTTCAGAGGGAACTGATAGCATCGCTAGGAGACAGTTTAAAAAGAATTACTTGACGGGTCCTTCCCTGGGATGCTGTTGACACTCTGGTCTCGAGAATGGTAGGGGAATTTGCATGATGGTGACAACCACGGAAGCCTTGCTGGCCAAGTATCAGGATACTTTTAAGAAGGCCACTGAACATCAATTGACCAAGGAGTTGTGTCTGGGGACGCTAAAAGATGCTACTTTGTACACGTATCTGGCTCAGGATCTGCAGTTTTTCGAAACTGGGCTGCGTTTGATCTGTAAGGTCACTTCTTTGTCGCCAACCACTGACAGTTTGATCACTTTGGCCAAGAAAGTGGGGTTTTTCGCCAACGATGAGAACAGTTACTTCCACGATGCATTGGAATTGCTGGAACCATCCGTGGACAAGGCCAGACGTGAGTTTTTGCTCAAAGAGCAGATCGGTAGTATCAAGAACTACGTGGGTTTCCTGACAGAGATGACTGATGACACTAGCTACACCTACGCTCAATTGGTCACGTACTTGTGGTGTGCGGAGGAAGTTTACTGGAAATGGGCGCACGATTTGCCAAGAGCAGAGGGTCTACATTGGAAATACCAGACGTGGATCGATCTACACGACGGGGAACATTTCCAAGTTTGGTGCGAGTTCCTCAGAAAGGAAGTTGACAGATACTCCTTGGAAGAAGTCGAGGCTGTTTTCCTCAAGACTTTGCAGTTGGAAGTCGAGTTCTTTAACGAGAGTTACAACGCTTAGAGACTATTTCTCCCACCTGTCCGAGAGTAGTCGGAATATTTCATCCGAATTATGTAGAGTAAGAGAGTTTTTTTTCAAATAGTGATCGAGTCTCTGGTTGAGCGTTAAACCGTTCCATTGTCGAGTGTGGGGGTCGAATTCTGGTACGCCCATCCGTTCTATAACACAACCCGCGGAAATATTGCCGCAGATATTGGCCACTTCTAGGTTGCCAGTCGCGGTGTAACCAACACAGAACCCACCCAGGAACGAGTTCCCGCCACCAGTGGGATCAACGACTTTGGTGGGGTCGTTCGCGTGATACGCTGGGAAATGGCTCAGGCTTCGCTCGCCAGTTGTTTGATCCCTCGAGCTGAGCGTCACGCTCCCCAGTTTCCCGCATCTTAGTACACATACGTGCTTGTCTGAGAGTAATTTGTCAAACTTCCGGATACATTCGCTAATTTCTGGCATAGTAACTGGTTCCTTCTCCCCGAGTAACCTGGCACCTTCTTCCGCATTGGGGGAAAAAACAACTGTATAGTCATCTTTTGATTCGAGAATTCGACTGATCTCTTGGAAATGGGCCTCGTCACATAGATCAGGAATTGGTTCCCAAACAAGCACTTTGGGGTGACAGTTCAAGTCTTTCATTTCCCCAATTAACGAAGTAAACCGTTTTGCCGAGCACACCAAATGCACACACTCGATATGGGTCAAGTTGTCTGAGCCGAATTCTCTCCAATCGGCTGCCGTAATAGATTTTTTCTCATTCAAGTACTTGAATTGTCTCAAATCACCGTCGGTATAGTAATTCCAACCTCTAGTCGTTTCCCTTGTCGTGTCTTCCCTGAACAGAACACCACTCTGCCAGCTTTCGATCCGTTCCCTCAGCGACTCAGGGAAGTCATAGCCACAATCGACAATCCATCTCAGGCTCTGTGCTACTTGAGAGTTCGGAGACGCGATACAGCCGCCTAACATGGCAAACATGCCACCACCTCCAGCGATGTTCTGATGTAGTTGGCCATTTTGATCGATGATATCATCAACGATGAACATGCCATTGGTCGTGATCAGTGGATTGCCATTCATCACCGTCATTGGTTATTTGACACGGAAGCTTAAGGGCAGTCAGTCTTGATCAGGTTCACTACAAGTCATATTGAATAGTCATGATAAACCATTAGTTCTTTAAAAAATAATAGCGCCGCTTGGTTTCGATCCAAGGACATCAGGGTTATGAGCCCTGCGCGCTTCCACTGCGCCACGGCGCTAATAAAATTAGATGTTATATTGAAGCTCACAATAATCTATACTGTAGTGATTAATCATTTACCTGCCAGTATTTCTGTTATATTACTGTAAATGAATCTTATCGTTTAGTCAAGAGAGCTTGGCCAAAGAGCATTGGATTTCGACTGATCTATCCATCCTTTGCAGGCAGATTTGTTTGGTTTTTTTATGATTTGTTGCCAGTAAAGAACATTTGGCACAAGATGGATCTTTAGGCCATTCACACATAGAAATCAATACTAAATAGTCGAAGAACGCCAATTTCCAAGGCCTGTATTACAAGCAATGACGTTGGCTTTTAGCCCTTAAGCTGTACCGTCAAGGCTACTTTTTTCAGACAGTCACATTAGTGGATTGACGCATCACACCTTACACAACGTTATGTTGACGTATTGCTAAAAATTGGGTGAGAACACAGAACCCAGCATATCCCTATACTTCAACTTGATTTTGTCAGAGATCTCTACACCTCTTCACGGCGAAAAGGACGGTGTTTCCAATTTTAGTGAATTCCAGCGAGCCAAGATCAATCATGCAACTTAAATGATACTCAATGAGATGTTCTTTGAGCAAAAGAATATAGATATAAGTTAAAAAAAGCAGGTTTGTTTTACGTTTGTGACTTGGACAGAAAGAGCAAATCATTCAACCAGTTTTCTTGGTTCTATAGTGTAGTGGTTATCACTTTCGGTTTTGATCCGAACAACCCCGGTTCGAATCCGGGTAGGACCTCTTTTTGCATTTTTTCAAGACCATCAGCATTCTCGATGGTCGTCAGGGACTAGAAGACATTAATTCTTAAATTATCGATTCGACATATTAATAACACTTGCTTTTGCTCCTTGAGGCGTAGATATGAGAGATTCATAGGATACATTATGTATACAATATTTCGCCGCAAACTTTTGGCCAGTAGGTGAAACAAATTAATTCAAAAACTGAAGAATTTGTTGGGTGATATTGTACAATTCTACGCTGGCATCTTCAGCCGGTTCGGATGACTTGGAGTTGCTTAAATCGTTTTCGTTGTTCCTCGAATCCGGTGATACTCTTTGCAGACGATTGAATGTAACATCGGCCATTCTCTTGACACCACCGATGATTTCTGAATCATTCTTGACCAACTCAGCCACTTTATCGTTGTGACTTTCCAATAGTTGTAGTATTGTCCAGAGAGCGATGTGCTCAAACGTGGCATAATCACTGTGCAAAAACCTTATCAAAAAGCCACGGATACCGTCCTTTGGGGTTTCCCAAGCGTCTATAATTCTCGAATAGTTGTTGATTCTCGAACAGAGGTTAGCCAAAGCCGCAGCAGCATTTCCTGATACTTCTTGATTGCTTGAAAATGTCATCGGAATCAATGCATCCAAAATGTTTGCATCCAAGAGATCCAGCTTGGAAACATCTGCTAGGGCAAGGATAGCAAAACATGCCGAAATTTCACTTTGTACACTGACCGGTGAATCCAGTGCCAGTTCTTTGCATTTCTCAACAGCTCCACTTTCGAAAAATTCCTTACGGTTTCTCTCCGATGAGGCGGCCAAATTTCTCAAGGTCGATACTGCATGACACTGAATCTCTTCAGATTCTTTGAAATCGAGTAATTTAACCAAAGGCTTCAAGAATCCAGCATCGACTATTAGTCCCTCGTTCAAAGGGTGGATAGATATGTTTCTGATGCAAGCAACACTTGCTAGCACGAGAGGCATTGAGGTACTTTGAATCAGTTTGACCAAATGTGGAAGACCTCCAGCTCTTACTATTTCCAACTGATAACTAGTATCAGAGGCCAAATTTCTTAATGCCAAAGTAGCTTGACATTTGACTCTAGAAGAAGTAGAATCCATTAATGCTACCAGCTTAGAAACCAAGCGAGGTTCTGTTTGAGCCAACTTCTTCCTGTTAGACTCATCTACAGCAATATTGGATAGTGCAGTGGTACAATAGTATTGAACATCAGGGTCTGGAGAAGAAAGTAACGAGACCAAAACTGGTACGGAACCGGCATTGACCAATTCTCTTCTATTGTCCTCCGAGTGAGTCATGTTTAACAAAGCTCCCGTAGCATTTCTTTGCACTCTGATGTGCTTAGACTTAGCTAATCGTGTCAAAGGTACTAGGGCACCTGAGGTTGCAATCTTATGCTTATTGTCATCCTGTGTGGCCAAATTAGTGATACAACCGACAGCATTACACTGAACTTCAACATTATTTCCCATCATTTGGCTTATCAGGGGTTCCAAACCTCCCATCTCTACGATCAACAACTTGTTGTCGTTATTGACCGCCAAGTTACCCAATGCAGCACACGCAGCCACTTGAATTTGAGGATCCTGACTTTGCAAAAGAATCAGAATTGGTTCCAGAACGTCTCTGGATACAGGACGAACATACTTTTCGGTAATCTCTGCAAATGCTAGTGCTGCACTTCTCTGCAAGTTCAAATTATCCGAGTAAACCAATGTAGTCAACGCCTTCAAAGGTTTCCCAGAGTAAAAATCAAACCGATCCTTATCTTCCAAGTATCCCAGAAGCAAAGTCACGGCTTCTCGTTCATTGTCAGCGATAGGTAATACGCTTGCCTCGTCTGAAGAGTCCTTAAGACAGCTGCAACACGCTCCCATTGTCACCAGTCAAGCTGTCAAAAGCCAAAACTACTCAAATAAACTGTTTCAAACAAATAAAAAAGCCCACGCGCTTCTTTCAATGCTTTGGGTTGTTGTTTGTGTTAGCCAACCCTCTTGATTTTTTTCTCTTTTAAATTAAAGTATGCAACTAGAAAAAAAAAAGATGACAGAATAGTATAGTTTAAACCTAAATAAACCATCTACGGATACTAACGATGATTTGAGTGCTTGTAAATCATATTTCCTGAAGATTATAAAACCAAATGTAGTCTTGGAGCCAAAGATTGAGTCAAAAAACCTTGCAAATTGGCCGTCTGACGAGTTTCCTTTGGTAGTTTCTCTGAAAGAGCTAGGAAGCAGTCAGGAAATGGAAAGGAAACAATCGCCTCGAGTTCAAAGAATCGTAATATCAAGATGATTGTGCTGACTCTGAAGGAAACGCCTGCGTTTGCTCATTGCATCGTACATCGTTGTAAGAGTCACAGGGTCCCTGGGGATTAAGACTGATGATGCGTTATAAATACATTACATACTTGTACAAGTAACCTATAATTCCAGATTTACAGAACCTTCCGTCACGAACAAATCACGGGATTGAAATTTACGTAGAGATGTTCTTTGTGAGTAAACGCAGTGTGGTGTCCCCATGTCGATGGCTGCACACTCCTCAAGACGGTACGACCCAGTCTGTTTTACAGTCTTCAAAGCTGCCAATGGCCATCCGGAACTTATTACACCTGTAGCAGACACTGTTGCGCCGAAATTAGCCAGACCTGTTCCGCTATCGAAACCACTTGGGATATCGAGAGACCAGATTTGTACTTGGCCTTGAAGGAGGTTACACCAATTGATCATATCGAGAGTGCGCGCATCCATGGAGGTCGAAGTATCGTAATCCTGTGCGCTGACCGAGCTCTCGGCTAGGTCTGTTAGACTACAGTCAAAACCTTGCATCGCATCGATGATAATTTCCACGGGGCTGTTCAATTTATCCACAGTATTTTTCAAAGCTCCAACGCTGTTGACCACCTTACCACCGCATTTTTTGAATAGTTCGTACTGTTCTTTTACCTGAGAATCTTGCAAATCACTTGTGGAGCAGGTGAACAAAGCTATCACACGAATGTGACCGGACTGGCATAGGTGTCTTCCCAACGCCATACTTCTCGCGCCTGACCTGTTTGAATCCGATGTTAAAATGACAACCAGTGGCTCTGGGTTATGGTTGTCACGGCGCAGTCTTGTACGCCCACCTAGCTTGTGCTTTAGGAAAAATGAAGCATTTGTGGCAAAATTCTCCAACATGATATCTGAGGTCACTCCAAACTGCTCAGAGTTCACCCGCTCGATTTCCATCAGCTGTACCGGGGTAGCCATGGGAACCATCTGTTTTGAATCCTTAACCTTGAGCAAAGCCGTTGAGGCGGGACTCCCCGGGGCGTTCGAAATCGAAGGTGCTCTTGTCTGGCCCTTGATCATTTTCTCCAGCTGGGCAACCACTTGCTCCTGCTGATTATCCTTATCTGTATTTCCCGCAGACGATGCAGAATGCAACAAATGCGTAATATTAATCGATTTGGTCACCGGTAGATACTGCCCGTTCTCGACTTCGAAAAACTCGTCATCGTCGTCGTCATATTCATCCTCCTCATCCGATGAGATAGAGTTCCACGCATCGTTCTTGGCGTTTGGAATAACCAACTCGTCGTTTTGGAAAGTATCTGGAGTATCTCTCGTTTTCTTATTGTGCGAAACCAATCTGTCCTCTGGAGCCACTTCGTCTCTCTGCTTCAATTCCGCAAAAACGTCCTTCTTATTGAACATTCGTAGATTACCCTGGAAATCAAAGTCTTCCTGCTGTTTCAACTTGCTAACATCGTCGTCCTGCCAATCCCCACCCTCCATATTGGGAGCCTGAGCCTGCTTTTGTTCTTTATAGTCCTTTTTCGAGCTCGCCACAGTCAAAACCTTCAAATCCTTCAACCTTGAAGCTCTTACCTTGAACGCCTGGGAAGTTCCACCGTCTCCAAACTTCACGTCATTCAAAGTCAAACCTTTCGAAGTAGCCTTGGCGATCTTTCCCTCAATGAGCTTACCATCCTTCAATTCGACCCGAACGCCGAAACCAAAGAACTGAGACATCTTCAAGCCCTGGAAACCACCACTAACGCAGTCAACGAACCGTTCTAACCTCTTAAGACTTGACCAACTGTGCAGTGTGATAAAAAATGTTCCAAGTTCACATGTTTTTACCCGTAGAAGCAGAGGAAAAAAAGCGACCGAGACCTAGTTGGAACTTATCAGGTCAGACAGTTCAAACCTATGGTCTGTTAGCTGGCTTCGGTATCTCAGTGACGGGGCAATGGAGTTTAAAGGAACCAATTCGACCACGGCACCTGCGAGTTCCTTCCAGAGGAAGATAGCGGTCTTGGGGGCCAGAAACGTTGGGAAGACGACGCTAACGGTACGATTTGTGGAGTCCCACTTTGTGGAATCGTACTATCCGACCATCGAAAACGAGTTCACCAAGATAATACAGTTCAAGAACCACAACTACACGCTCGAAATTCTGGACACTGCAGGCCAGGACGAATTCTCGCTCTTAAACATGCAATCGTTGATAGGAGTGAAGGGAATAGTGCTGTGCTACAGTGTCACGAACCGCAGCAGTTTCGAGATGATACCCATCATCTGGGACAAGCTGGTGGACCAGCTCGGCCGGGACAACCTGCCCGTGGTCGTGGTCGCGAACAAAATCGACATGAGAGACGAAGACCGCTCGAGCAGCAAGTTCACGCGGTATGTGACCAAGGCCGAGGGCATGCAGATGGCCAGCGGCATCGCGAGCGCGGACAAGAAGCTGCAAGCCGGCTTCATAGAGAGCAGCGCTAAGGAGGACATCAACGTGAACGCCGCCATCATGCTGCTGTTGAAAAAGATGGAGATCGTCGAGTCTGGCGGGTCGTTCGACGGTAACAGCGACGGCAAAGGTTGTACAATAGTGTGAACACAATGGGATTTATAATTATCGAATATAAAGACGCTTACGAAGTAGAGGTAAACTAAAAAAAAATGACCACTGTAGCGAGGACAATCACCAGTTGGTGTAACCACCATCCACCACGAGGTTCTCACCCGTGGTGTAGCTCGAAGCGTGGCCACTTAGCAGATACAGCATGGAGCCGACAAACTCCTTGGGCTCTGCCATCCTGCCCATGGGCACTCTCGAAGTCCACTCCTGCTGCAGAGCTGCACCCTCGGGCGAGGCGCCGATGACCTGCTTGGTCAGCGGCGTAGCGATGTACCCGGGAGAGATCGCGTTGACACGGATCCCGTAGCGGGCCCACTCGCAGGCCAGCGACTTGACCAGATGCAGCACGCCCGCCTTGGACATGTTGTATGCTACCTGTGGCTGCGGAGTGTTGACGATCATGCCCGACATCGACGCAATGAGCACGTAGGAAGCGTTGGGAAACCGGGGCAACGCCTCGGCGGCCGAGTTGGCCATTGCAGAGATCGACTTGCGTCTCTTGGTCCTCTCCAGCAGCTGTCTGGTCATCGCCTGGCAGATGTACAGCGAGCCCATCAGGTTCACCTTGACCAGGTGCTCGGCGCGGCTGGCCGGATACTCTGTGGCCGGGATGTTCTGGCAATACCCGGCGGTGTGGACCAGCTTGTCCGGCAGCAAGCCCTGGTGCTCGTGCGGGATGGCCCGGATGAGCTCTTCCACCTGCGTGGAATCGCTCACGTCGCAAGCCCACGTCGAGATCGTCACGGGAGGCAGCTTGTTCACCCGGATGAACTCCCTCAGCTCGGTCTCCACAAAGGTCAGCTTCTCAACCGCCAGGTCCACCAGCGCTACCTCGGAGCCCTGCGCCACCAGCGCCTGCGACAGCGTGTGGGCCAGCCCGCCAGATCCACCCGTCACGATCGTAACGTGGCCATCGAGCCTGTAGTTGGGCACTATGTCCGAGACCAGCGGGATACTGGGCGTGTCCGGCGTGGCACCGCGCACCATCCCGTCAGACAGCCGTTCTGCAGTGTTGGCAGCCACGGCCTCTGCCCTAGCACTCTCCCTAGCGGCGCTGTCGACCGCGCCGACGGCCGTAGGGCCCTCTATGATATGGTTTTGTGTTTCCTTGGTCATTATAATGGTTCTTCCTGTCGATATCTGAATGTAAATACGCTGCACTACTCCAGCACTAGATCCCAGAGCCTGCTACACCTGCTCCTTCTCTATGTCTAAATATATATACGTATCTTTGTATCCATGTACATCGTCTTTGCAAAAATCTGTATTGTAGAACTGTTGCAAAAGCTTATTCCACAGGGTGAAAAGAAACAAACCGGGCAGACCGTTTCTTTCTGGCAGAAGAACCCGTTGAGTTCTCAGTTTGCCCTGGCCGCTGACGCTGCTGGTGCTGCGGCTCGAGACGGTCTGGCGACCCAGCGCTGGGCCTTGAGTCCTATGGGAGGTGGCCTAATCGATGGGTGTTGGGCGACTTGTTTCTTTTACGAGGCCGGGATAGTGGGGCAAAAGAGGGGGGGTTGCGACGGATCATCGTTGTTCCGCAGTTTATCCGACGCGTGCGACGTGTTTTTCCGCATGGCCCTCGAGAGTCCCTCGTGGGCCTCCCCTAAATCTGGCTTCTGTCGGTCGGACTTTTGCGGCGCGCACGCTCTTTAATTGCTTGTTGTAGTTTGTTTTTCGCGCGAGACGGCGCGAGGCGTGTGACGTAGGAGGTGATATTCAGTAGTATGGACGATAAGAGTGGGACCGTGGTTTGTTCTCGGAGACAACTGGGACGGATGGTGTCGGTGCAGGGCGTGGATGAGCGATATAGATTCTCTTGATGGCAGTGGCGACGGTGCTGAGGTGCTGCGGGACGACTACTTGGGAGGCGAGCGGGGTGTGACGATCGGCCGGTGGGGCAGGGTGAAGTACTGGGTGGCGAGGAATCTACTCGCAAGGAAAAGCGGTGGTAGCGGGTGGCAGGGCCACGGTATACCGCTGTACGAGCTGAACAGCGAGGGCCGCGAGGTGGGCGCCGGCGTGGAGACCGGCGCCAAGTTTGTTTATCGTCACGGGAACAGGATACCCTGGCGGCTAATTGTGAAGTTTGGTGGGTTGGGTGTTTTCTTTGTAGTGACGGCGCTGCTGATCGCTGGGGTGGTGAAATCGAGTGCTGGGATCGGTTCGTTGTCGGGCAAGGGTTTTTTCGATCCGTACGTGAAGTACTCGAACGGCACGATGGATTTCTACCCGCTGACGATCATGGTGTCTCTGGACGGATTTCATCCGTCGTTGATCTCGAAGGCGTTTACGCCTTTTCTCTACGAGCTGTATACGCTGGCGTACGACGCGAACATCACGAGCACCCCGTTCATGATACCCAGTTTCCCCTCGCAGACGTTCCCGAACCACTGGACGCTGGTCACGGGGGAGTACCCCAGGGACCATTCGATTGTGTCGAACGTGTTTTGGGACGCGGAATTGAAGGAAGAGTTCCACCCTGGGCTGATGGACCCGCGTGTTTGGGCAAACACGAGCGAACCCATCTGGCAAGTGTTGCAGTCTGCGTTCAATCATCACTCAGAGAGGGATTTCCCCTTTAAGGTGGCGACTCACATGTGGCCCGGGAGCGACGTGAACTTTACCGGGTTGCCGCAGATTCCGGCAGAGAGGATGCCTTACTACATCGACCAGTTTGATGGGGATGAGAAGTTGGAGACGAAACTGGAGAAAGTCCTGCGATACGTGGATATTGCTTCCATTCGAGAACGGCCACAGTTGATCCTCAGCTACGTTCCACAGGTGGATGCGTTTGGACACAGGCACGGGTACCCGATCGACGATCCCGGGAGCAAGAAACACGACGAGTTCACTCAGGTTCTTGGTGGTGTGGACACGTTTTTGCAGGGACTCGTAGAGGGCTTGCAAGAGAGAAACGTGATGAACTTCACAAACGTGGTCATCGTGAGTGATCACGGTATGAGCAACATCAAGAACCCGGAACACGTCTTGATTTGGGAAGAGTTGCTGGAAAAGGATCTGGTCAAGAACCATGTGGAACATGTGTACGGTGAGGGCCCAATGATGGCCGTCACGACCAGGGACTCCAGTGACATCAACGAAGTGTACCGGGAGCTAAAGGATAGCTTGGACAAGCTGGGGGAATTGGGATCGAAATTCAAAGTGTACCTGAACGGTAACTTTCCCGAGCATTTCAACTTCAACAAGCCTGGAAATCGCAGAATCGCGCCCATCTGGATTGTCCCAGAGACGGGCTACGCGGTGATGACCAAGAAGTTTGCCAAGAAGCAGAAATCTAGCGTTATTGGGAACCACGGCTACGACAACCATGCGACAGACATGCGCTCGCTGTTTATTGGGATGGGGCCGTTTTTCGACCGCGGGTACGTGGAGCCTTTTGAGAACGTGGAGGTGTTTGACATGTTGTGCGACATCTTTGGCGTGGCGATGGCCGACAGACTGGGCGACGTGGAGGATAGGTATTTTTACCGGAACCGGCTGCAGGAGCCGTTTGTGGACGATTTTGAAGCGCTGCGGTTGAAATACGGCAACGGAACTGCGTACAACGTAATATGGGGCGGTGAGGAGAGCATGCCGAGCACGCCGAGCGCCCCGAGTGCCCCGAGCGCCCCGAGCGAGGTGATGACCGAAAGCGAGAGTGCATCGACTATTGAAAGCGAGGGTACGACTCGTTCGTCGACGAGCGAGTCACCTAGCGCCTCGCCCGCGAGCGCCGCCGGGTGGCTCGAAGAACTCGTCCAAGACACCAAGGAACTGCTCGACGACATCGTGCAAGAGATTGAAGAGATCGCAGACATCCAGCATTAGACAATTATAATAATACATACCGATCAAAAGATATAGACCGTCAACAGCGCGCCGACCAGCGCAAAGACCAAAGGCAGCTGACCAAGATACTGTCTCCAGGAGGCAAGACCCAGCTGCGCAAACACGAGCCACCCGTTGCCAGCCGAGCTCAATTGCACGTTGAGCGCCGCCAGACTGAGTAGGAACTTGGTCACGTGGAACACCATGGGATCGACCTGCACAGGAGGCAAGTCGTAGCGGATAAAATTGATATAGTAGGCCACCAGGGCGGGAACCGCCATGGTGCCCGCGAGCCACGTGACCAGCGTGGCCGCGGACAGCGTACCGTCCTGGCGCGCGACGAGCGGGCGCATCAGGTAGTAGAACTCGATCAGCGCAAAGATAGCGTCAACGGACTGGATCCTCGAGAGCGAGTCCTGCACGCACTCGTTGAAGCGCTGTACGCGGTCGACCACGTCCGCAAGATACTCGTCGAACGCAAATTTGAAGCCCGCGTCCACGTGATCGGCGGAGAAATCAAGTTTACTGAACCCGTCTGGTTCTGAGTCCTCGGTGACGGTCTCGTCGGCCGGGGTCTCGTCGGCCGGGGTCTGAGCGACAGGCTGCTCGACTGTTTCTGCGACCGCGTCGTAGAAAGACTTGAGTTCCGGGTAATCGACCTCGACGTCGAGCGGCTCGGCGAGCACACCAAGGTGGTCCTCGATCATGGCCACCAGGTCGCTCTTGCGCACGCTGTTGGCAACGCGGTCGAGCCGCAATTTTTCTGCGAGATCCAGCAGTTCAACTTTCTTCCAGCGGCTCAGCGGAGACATCTTGGGCTGTTGTGAGTGTGCGCTGGTGGGCGCGGTGGAGAGGTTATATATGCTCCGTGCGCGCAAAGGGAAAGGTAAACAATCCCTCTTACCCGGACGCCCTTTCTCGTTACCCGGCGCAGCCGGGTAACACACACTCATCACCCGGGTAACCCGCCTATCCGGGTAAGGCTCGCATCCGGCTCGTAAAAACCCGCAAACGATAATCGCCGGTTGCGGAAAGAGCGCAAATCCGTGGTATTTGCAAATTACCGCATTCGCCGCCGCCGCCGCCGCCGCGCGTGCCGCGGCCCCTATATAAGGCGCGCGTATCTCGCTCGCCCTCCAACACTCCCTTCCAGCAGCTCGGGTCGCTTTCAACACAGGTTTCACAGTCCACACATCCAGAAGTTTCAATGTTGCCAGGTGGTGTTATTCTAGTTTTTGTCTTGGTCGGGTTGGCCTGTATCGCCATCATCTCCACTATCATCTACAGAAAGTGGCAGGCCAGACAGCGCGGTTTGCAGAGATTCTGAGCCGCGCCGCTGTGTCGCGGGTGTGTGCAAGCGCCCTTTTATGTTGTTCTTTGCCAGTGATGGCTGTGTGCGTGGACTTTTCTTCTCTCTAAGTGGTTGTGTGGTGGGTAGTCGAGGCTTGGGCTGTGTGTGTGCTTGAGTTTTGTCGTCTGTTTGCTGCCGTTGCTCTGTGGCTGCGTGCCCGGCGGCCGGGTGGAACCGTTTGTGTGTTTATGTGTGTGTGTACTTTGAACTTCCCCCTCCCGGCCGGCTGGCGCCTGTTCCAGTTGGACGTTTTATCTATACATATGTAATCAATCACTAGACTACTGTGTTACTCGAGCGCGCGGCGCATGAACTGGACGGTGTCGTCGAGGTCCAGCTGCAGCTGGCGCCCCGCGGCGCAGGCCTGTGAGCCCGAGGCACAGCTCATCAGCGCATCGCAGATGCTGCGCTGCAGCACCAGTTGCAGTTCGTGGACGCTGCTGGGCGTGTCTGTCGAGAGCCGGTCGACCGCGACCACCTGGCGCACGCAGCGCGCCAGGTCGCCGCTGCCCGCCAGCGCCCCGTACAGCGCCGGCAGGTCCGTGCCGCCGCTGCTCTTGGCCCGTAGCTTGTTCAGCACTGTGTCGCGGTACAGTTGCAGTAGCTTCTCGCGCTTCGGGTCGACGTGCGGGCCCTGGGCAGCGGCGCCCGGGGGGCGCCGCTGCGGGTTCACGATCTCGTCCTCCAGTCGCGACACTGCTGCCTGCTGTGTCTGCGAGAACCGGCGCAGCCGGTCCTCGATGCCCTGTTGCAGCTCAGAGAGCTGCACGCTCTGGAAACTCAGCTGCCCGTCCACCAGCGAGATGCGCTGGTTGGGGAACACCCGCTTCACGATCGCCAGAATGTCGTTGATGTCGAGCTTGTCCTCGCCGCGGTCCACCATCTGGTTCACCAGCACGTTGTTCTGTATCTCGTTGGTCAGACGTACCAGCGACACCTTGCCCGTCGTCACGCCTGCGGCGGTCGCAGGCTGGTGCTGCAGCACTAGCAGCGTGTAGATGATCTGTAGCACGATCAGCTCACTGATCTCCGGCTGCATCTTGTCCTGCGGTGTGGTGTTCAAGTCGAGGCGATCCCAGCGAGCTCTCTTTAACAACGCACCGGGTGGGCAGCGATGGACAACAGAGACAGTGGGACCCGCAGGGCGTTGCCCGTGCATCCGGCTGCCAGAGGCAGCTTCCACGGACTCAACGCCGGCGACGTGTCGGGCTGCTGCCGGGCGGTGTCGCAGCAGCTGTGGCAGACGCTGCAACACGCACTAGAGGACCCGGGCGACGACGTAGACGGGTTGGTCGAAGAGCTGATGGTCGCTCATGGGGAACTGGTCGCGCTAGAGGCCGGGTCCCGGTCGCTGGAAGCCCGGTTGGCCAGCGCAAAGCAGAAACACCGCGAGGCGGCGCAGAGTGAGCCCATCGAGGTCGCCGCTTGGACCCGGTACGCTCGAGATGACCGGGATGCGGTGCTGTCACTGTCGGAGACGCTGAAATGCGAGAAGGAAGAGCCGGGCAGTGGGCCCAGACCTTCGAGAGAGGAATGGCTGCTCGCGGCGCTCGTGTATCTGTGGCGCGACCCAACGGCGATGATGCCCGATGAGCAGTCCAACGACGAGGACTTGCACATCGAGGGGGGCAAGATCGAGCTGCGGTGCCCAATCACCTGCCAGGGCTTCCGGCGGCCGATGATCTCAAAGCGGTGCAGACACGTATTCGACCGCGAGGGCCTCGAGAACTACTTCCAGGGCCACGACTCGCGGGACTGCCCGCAGGGCGGGTGCTCTCAGAAGCTGTCGATGGGCGATTTCGAGGTCGACGAGCTGATGAAACTCAGATGTCAGATCGATAAGGTCAAGAAGAAGGCGCCCGAGGCAGAGGCTGCCGTGGATGTCATATGAGCAGGGACCGTAGCCAACGGAACTGGTAGCGCCGCACGCGTATTTAACTATGTATAAACGAAGCGATAATCACTGTTTAAAGGCGGTCGGTGTATTGGACAGAGAGTCTGGCAATGCTCAGATCCATCGTTCGTAGCTACGCTACGGGACAGCGGTCCTGGCTGCCGGTTACGATCAGAGACCTGCACAGACGAATTGGCAGTCCGCCATCTGCAGTGGAAAATGTCAACGGTTGGATCAGGTCTGTCAGACTAATGAAAAAGATGGCGTTCCTCGACATACAGGATGGAACCTGCCTGGAGACCTTGAAAGCTGTGGTATCGATCAGCGGGCCGGATGAAACCGGCTTTCTCAAGCAGTTGAAGACGGGCCAGAGCATATCGATTGCCAGAGCGCAATGGCAGAGCACGCCGCAGAGGGAACAACCGTTTGAGCTAAAGATCGATGACCCATTGGAGACGATTACGATCCTGGGCAATGTGTCGGGCTCGTATCCATTGCAAAAGAAAAACCATTCAATATCGTTTCTGCGGTCTTTGCCCACTTTGAAGCACAGAACCACCTACTTGGGATCGCTACTGAGGTTCAGATCGTTTGTCGAGCAGCAGCTGTCGGAGGTTCTGCAATCGGACGATTTCACCAAGGTGGCTCCACCGCTACTCACTTCTAGCGATTGCGAAGGAGCAGGTGAAATGTTCGAGGTCAAGACCAAGACTGTGGATGAGTATTTTGGAAAGCCGGCTTATTTGACGGTTTCAACACAGCTGCATTTGGAGATCCTCGCAATGGCATTATCTCGCTGCTACACGTTGACTCCCTGTTTCAGAGCAGAGAGAAGTGACACTAACCGTCATCTGAGCGAGTTTTGGATGTTGGAGCTCGAAATGTGCTTCATCGATGACGTCCATTCACTAACAGCAGTCGCTGAATCAATGCTAAGACGTCTGGTCATATCATGCTACGAGAATAAAGACACAATCATCCCGCAAGTGACACTACAGGAGTCTCTCTCAAGGGAAGAAGTGCTTAACCGCTGGAACGTACTGCTAAACCCTAAACCTTGGAAGTCAATAACCTATACCGAAGCCATCGATATACTAAGTGAGAAGCACAAGAACGATCCTTTCCCAAAATATGAGCCCAAGTGGGGTGAGCCATTGCAGACAGAGCACGAGAAGTGGTTGGCAGGTGTACATTTCAAGTCCGCCGTCTTTGTCACTGATTATCCTCGAGACTCCAAGGCCTTCTACATGAAGACCAACCGGTCCTCAGTACCAGGCAAGGAGACAGTCGCTTGTTTCGACCTTTTGGTCCCAGAGATGGGTGAGATTGTCGGAGGCAGTGTTAGAGAGGATGATTTCGAAGCGTTGTCACAGGAAGTGCAGAGAAGAAACATGAACGCATCCGGTGAATTGGACTGGTATCTGTCACTGAGAAGCGAGGGAAGTGCGCCTCATGGAGGATTCGGTCTTGGGATGGAACGACTCATCTCATACCTTTTCGGTAACCATAATATTAGAGACGCCATTGCATTCCATAGGAGCGCAACTGGGACGATAGAACTTTGATACTATTCATGTATATATTCGTTTCAAAACAAGAGGACCTTCTGGTCTGCTTATTCTACCTCACCAACCCAGATCTCATAGCGACGTTCGCTTACAAGCGATCGTCGCTCAAGTAATTGTATCCCACTTTCAGGGAACATGAAATTGAGCCATAAAGATCAGAGCTAGAATGCAGGTCCGAATCACTGATCATTTCACTGAACTTCTAAAGGGATATGGGGTTGACACTGTTTTTGGGATTGTGGGAATCCCAATCGTCGAATTGGCGAATACTATGATCTCCAAGGGTATTCGGTTTGTCGCATGCAGAAATGAGCAGGCAGCATCTTATGCAGCATCTGCCTATGGCTACTTAACGGGCAAACCTGGAGTTTTGCTGGTGGTTGGTGGGCCGGGAATCATCCATGCCCTGGCAGGTATCTACAATTCGATGAGCAATAAATGGCCACTGTTGGTCATTGCAGGAAGCACAGAAGACCCCCTCAAAGGCGGATTCCAAGAACTAGATCAGATAAGTTTACTCAAGAACCAGTTGAAATTCACTGGCAGATTGAGCAGAGACCAGGAAAGCATTCAATTGATTACTTACGACGCCATAAGGCTGGCAGTAAACGGAACACCGGGTGCCACATATATCGACTTCCCAGGTGGTCTTATCGAGGAATCAATAACCGTATCTGGAGCAGGAGCTGTTGAACCTATAAAGAGAACCAGATATGCCCCTGATCCGGAAATGGTAGAGAAGGTCACCAGCTTTCTATCTGATAATCAGGACAAGAGAGTTTTGGTGGTGATGGGAAAAGGTGCTGTTGATTATCCCGATCAATTACGCAAGTTTATTGATCGGTTCAATGTACCATTTTTGCCAACCCCAATGGCGAAAGGTGTCGTACCCGATTCTCACCCTTTGAACGTCTCTTCTGCAAGATCAAAAGCACTGAAAGAAGCGGAGATAGTTTTGGTTTTATGCGCAAGACTGAATTGGATATTGCACTATGGACAGGCTCCCAAGTGGAATTCGAATGCCGTTTTCATCCAGATCGATAGTGATCCTGAAGCTTTGGGTCAAAACAACTCCAAAAACCGCTCGCATGCATTGTGTGGAGATCTTGAATTGACTCTCAGCTCACTAACATCTTCTTTGAGTCGCGCCCGCTGGTGTCAAAACGGATTATCAAAAAATCTACAGGAGGCTATCGCGGCAAACCAAAAGAAGCTGTTGTTGAAAGAAATGTCAACTCCAAAGAACAAATTGAACTACCATCAGGTATACCACACAATTAGACCATTGATCGATGATTCCCAGACGATCCTGGTCTCGGAGGGTGCAAATACGATGGACATCGCCAGAGTTTCGTTTCCGACAGATTATCCTAAACATAGACTAGATGCAGGGACTAATGCCACTATGGGAATTGGGTTGGGCTATGCCATCGCCGCAAAAATCTCAAACCCTGAGAAGAGCGTAGTTCTTATTCAAGGGGACTCCGCTTTCGGATTTTCAGCTATGGAACTAGAGACTGCTGTCAGAAATCAACTGGCGTTGATTGTCATTGTGATGAACAACAGTGGAATTTACCATGGCACGGAGCATGCCACAAACAGCACGCTTCCAGCAACAGCTTTGACTGAAGAGTGCCGATACGACTTAGTGGGCAAAGGTCTCGGAACAAACAGCTACATCGTTCGCACCTTACCACAGCTGGCAGAGGCGTTCCAAGATGCTGTTGGCGCGTCCAAAAATGCCAAGAGATCGACCGTTATCAACGTCATTATCGAGCCTGGAAAAGCGAAGAAAATAGCATTCGGTTGGCAAACAGCTAAGAAGCAACCTCTATAATCGAGCAGAGTGCTAAGTGAAGAATCTTTATGATCACTTTACAGGTCTAGTCCCGGAAAACTCGACTTCTGTCAAGCCCAGCGCTCTAGGTGTTATCTGGCCAGTCTCAAGATACTTTTATATCTATATGAACCTGCTTTCTATACCGTACCTAGAAGCATGTCAGCTCTGTGTACTCTGTCACTTGCTTCAGCTCACTCAGTAGGGTTAAAAAATCAAACCAACCTTCGATTTGGATTCCGGGCCCAGCTAGATTGGCGGCGCAACATCTGCTAACCGGCTGGTGTTCGAAACCCACTGTCGTCGTGTTTAAAGACAGCGCTTGTTTCTGCGATTGAGAGACCTGCTTACACACGGAGCCATGTTGCTCAAACAGCAGGTGGGAAATTCGGTGAAACGCAACAGAACCCAGGAGAGCCCTCATGGCTTTCTTGCACCATTCGCTCCGGCGAAATCTCCTTGAGGAGGGTCTGGGGAACCAGGCTCACTGGTCGCTGTCATAAGAAATCAACTCACGGTCCCTCGGGATCTCGAGGATGGGAAGGCAGCGGAAGTTCTGTTTAACTTGGCTCTGCACGAGTTTAAGGTTTGTTGAGTGCAATCGTAGAACATTTCAGCTTGCTGATCTGAACCCGATACCGATTACTGGTGCTGTCTTCACACGACACACGTATTTTTTTAATCTTTTAACCTTATGCGGCGCTATCATCCGCTGATAGTAACCCACTAAACCTCCGACAGTTCGTCCTGGAGTCCATTGATACAGATGATTTTGGGTTATACGTCCTATATATGTACATGAGTTCTTATTGCGCTGTTCCTAGCGACCTAGACCTTGACCGAGAGCGGCGTTCTGCTCCTGGAAACGTTGCCCCACACGCTCGCTGTGTTTTAGGAATTTCTCGGAACATTTCATGATACAGCTTTGTTCTTTACTGGTCAACTTGGATGAAGTGAAGTCGTTTACACAGTCTGAGAAACATCTCTCGACCAAGTTGGAGTACAAACGCATGAAATCCTTCATTTGCTTCTGCTCCACAACTTTTTGGAACTCTTGTTGCTCTCTACTGTTTAGTGCGTCCATTTTGACTCTATGCTATGTGAAGAACTGTTCTAGCGACTTTTGTCTTGGGCAATTCTTGCAGATAATGCGATAACTTGCAACTTTTAAGCTTGTTATAAGAGATGTCGAAATTTTTCAACTGCCAATAGAGTTCCCGCACAGGGTAACGGCTAGTAATTTCTACAATAATGAAGAATTATCTATTAAAGTGGGATCTCTACGAGCTTAATGGTGGCATCTTTGTTCGTATGCCTTCCATCCGGCTTCACGGTAACGTTGACCTTCCACCTTTGGGTCTCTTCCTTTGCCGAAAAGACCTCTGCCAACGATAATGATGTCTGAACCGGTGGAGACGACTTCGTCGACGGTTCTGTATTGCTGGCCCAGGGCATCGCCTTTGTCGTCAAGACCGACACCCGGGGTCATGATCAACCAGTCAAAGCCTTCTTCTCTCCCGCCCATGTCTCTCTGTGCGATGAAACCGATGACAAAATCCTTGTCAGTCTTTGCGATCTCCACAGTTCCTTGAGTGTACTCACCGTGTGCTAGAGAGCCCTTGGATGAGAGCTCGGCGAGCATCAGTAGACCTCTTGGCTCCTTAGTGGTCTCTTCAGCAGCCTGCTTAAGACCAGTGACAATTCCAGCACCAGTAACACCGTGAGCGTTAGTTATGTCAGCCCATTCGGCAATCCTGTAGACACCAGAAGAGTATTGCAACTTGACAGTGTTACCAATGTCGGCGAATTTCCTGTCTTCAAATATCAAGAAGCTGTGCTTCTTGGCCAGCTCTTTCAAAGGCTTGACCGTACCTTCCATACTGAAATCTGAGATAATATCAATGTGGGTCTTCAACAGACAAATGTAGGGACCCAGAGTGTCCACCAGTTTCAACAATTCCTCCGTAGTGTTGACGTCTAGCGAGGCACATAGATTGGTCTTCTTCTGGTGCATCAAGTTCAGAAGCTTCGAGGCAACAGGACTAGGGTGACAAGCAGCCCTTTCTTGGTAGGTAGCACTTGACATTGCTTATGATCCTGGAGTTCTCTGCCGATTTCTGTGGGTTAATCTGTGGTGGAAAAGCTTTTATTCAAGCGATGCCTCGGCTGAAGCTTGCTAGATTACATCGAAACCGAGATTAAGATACAACGAGTTTACAGATATACAGTCAATCGAGGTTCAATTGATGACATTGCGGGTTTACAATCAATGTTGATGAAAGTAATATGAAACCAGAGGAAGAGACCAGCAAAGCAGAGCTTGCGATTCAATTGCAGTATGATAACCGAAGTTCTTCCATGATAGGAGCATTGACTGCAGGTGGACGATCAATAGTGTATCAAATGACTTCGTTCTACCTTCGGACTCCTTTAAAACTATTTAGGCCTGCTAGATTCGATTATTTGCACTATGTGAGGATAGTTCTCACCGGGGAAGAGATTGAGAGAGGGCGCATCAACGATAACACATCTCACAAGAAGCTCAACTTTATGAGATCAAGATATTTCAATTACTTGGAAAACTCTTCCCTGGGGATATTGACTAAAGCGTTGAACAATTATGGTTGGAAAGTAATCCCAGACAGAATCCTCCCGCCCTTGATAGTCAATTCTGCGACGGGAGTTGTTCTTTACACAAGTTATCTAACCACTTTAAATCACCTGTCTGCTAAGTCGATGGCCAATTCTTCCTTACACAATCCTTCTGATGTTTGGAGATCGGGTTTTGTTGCTGGCGCAATGCAAGCACTGGTCTCCACTCCGATCGATGCCGTCTACGCCAGATCATCCACTAGTGAGTTTCTATCGGTCGCCAAAAAGTATGATAACCTGTGGCTGTATGGGCTTGATAAATTAAAAGAGATCGGAATGATCGGTTGTTTCGGTGGCTTTGGACTAGCATTGGTCAAAGAGTCCCTGGGCTTTGCGGTTTATTTCACCACCTTCGAGCTAGTAAAGGGACAGGTGTGCACTTGGTTCAAAAACATGGTTAGACATTACGCAGAGGTCAAGTATGTCATCAACAACACTAAACTTACAGATTTCATACCATCTAAGACTATGCCCCCGGAAACACCCAAGTCGAAAATTGAATTCCTGTCTCAAAAGGAGGAAAAGTGGCTCAATAGAGCATTCATTTTCATTGGCGGTGTCACTGCAGCGTTTTTGCTACAAGTTGTTCAGTACCCTTTCAAAAAGATTCAAAAGATACATCAGTCGAGACTCGAGGCGTTCGACATAGTCAGCAGGACATTACACCATCAAGTTGCGGCTGCACCGACCCTCACAAAAGCTACCAAAATTTGGGTTTCGGAACCTGCAAGTAGGAGGTTGCACATCTACTACAACTCTTATCTAGATACATTTGAGCACATTCATTTCATCCATAAGAGCACAAATTCTTTGGTGCGATGGCTATACAAGGGCTTCACGAGAAATACATTAGCAATCATCCCAGGAACGACAGCTGGTCTCCTTATGTTGGATTACATGAGAAATTCGTTCGAACAGTCGTTGCCCCAAGTAAATGAATGAAACGATGCACTTGTATTTGGTCAGGCTTTGAAAGACTGAGCGATGATATATATGTTGTCTAAAGCTGCAATTAATTTCATATTCCATTCCACTCTCGAGTTTCGCCGAATGACTTCGTGACGATATTAGAACAAACAAATTATGCATTAAAAATTAGTTCTCAGTTGGTGAAGTTGCACTGCTCTCACCCGAAGATTCCTTTTCAATCTCTTTTTTTTTGGTAATTAATTCCTGTAACTGTTTCTCTACCGCCGGTAGTTCAACGTACTTGTTGTAAATGTTCAACACCTTCAAAAATGTTTGGTTTGTCGCTATTCTATTCCTCAAACAGTGCAAGTAAAACTTCGAGATAACTTCGAGAATTTCCGGTATGGGTACAGTGCCCTCTTGTTTCGAAGCATTAGATTCCAACAGAGGCAACAAACCACCTTCTATAACTTCCTCAGCTGTTGTAATCTCCCTTGATGGGAAACGGATCTTTTCAGTTATCGCCACACCTAGGGTTTCCAGTGAGTAGGAGCGAACCTGCTGGCAAGGATTCAAACACTGATGAGCAAGAGCCTGAACAAGTGCAATTGTCTCACTTTTGGAAAGCTCGAGAGTAGTAACCTCGTCGTCAAGCAGAAGACTAGTTAGATTGATAGACTTCAGAGAAATTTCAACGACATCTTGGTAGGGATTCTCTTTATCTACTTTTTGTCCATTGCGCACAAGATGATCGTATTCATGCTCCCATCGACTGCCTATAGCTCCTGTAGAGGAAATTTCATCCAAAAGACCCAAAACCCACATGAAGTTCGTTTCAGTAAGAACGTTGTGCGACTTCAGGAGACAACGCTCTAGAAACTGGTAGATCCCTGCGGTGTGTCCTCTCATCACGGCCAGAGACCTTAGCAGCTTCCAAAAGCCTGCGTCCTCTACGATGGAGGCCTTACTCTGCTCATTCTCACTCAAGGTCAAAATTTCATGTACAACTTGGCTTCCTGCACCACCTGCAAAGTACTTTTGTGTAAAGACTTCATTCTTTCCCAAAAGATCTTTGTTGATCAGATCTGAGAGTGCCGAGTGATGCTCCTCCAGGGCAGACAGGAGAAGCAGTCTGTACGAGGTCAATCTCACTATCGCCATCTTGGAAACAAGTGTTGACTGTGATAACTCAGACAATCTTTCAAGCAAGAACGAGGCTGTTTCCTTGCCGAGGCGGTGAACGTGATACATGGCAACGGACAGCTCAACAAGGAACAACATCTCATTCTCGAAGAAACGACTGTTTTCGGCAGATTTCTCCCGGTTGACAGACCCTAGAAGGACTTTCACCAAATTTATCGAAACATTCGCTTCATTGCGGAAAACGGAGGGCATCACTTCGCTAGATGTGATGCACTGGATTGCCTTCACAGAGGCATCTACCTCTTCTTCAGTGGGTTCTTCATCTCCCTTCAAATAGGAAGCAAAAGCTGACAGCAGACCCTTGTTTTCTTTGGCCTTCTTGATGGAAATTTCAGGTTCTGGTTTCTTCAAGTTTCCAAGCTTCAATCTTTGCTGCAATTCTGGGAAAACATCAGGGCTAATTAACAAGTTCTCATAAAGCACTAAAATAACCTTTAGGATCTTCGACCAAAGTTCATCAATGATAATACCAGGACATTTGTTTCTGCGAAGTATGCGGAATAAGACAACCAGACAAAGTTGACCCTTGAAAGATCTCCCCAACCTTACCGATTCGGTGCTTACCACAATGCTAGAATTGGTATCTTCCATTGCTATCTCGACCAGCGGGATTTCATCAGCATCTGATGATGGTCTCTTGGCTGAAGAAGGTGCAGGGACTAAGGTCGTCAAGTCCGATATTCTGCCAAGTATCTCGTTATACAAACCCTTGACGTTGAAAAATGAAGCAATGTAAGAGCATTTATCAATGCTTGTCAGCATTCGAGTGGAAATGTGATCGTCTGATGCAACCTGGAATATTTTGAATAGCGTTTTGACGATTGGATTACCAACGTGCTTGAACATAGCTTTATCGAAATGAGCCATCTCTTCAGGACTTAGACCATCGATTGCGCTTGTAGAATCCTTAGCAATTTCCGTTAGCACAGTTGCTGACGAGATTAAATTGTTCCATGCGTCTTCAAACCACCTGTCGTTTCCATGATGCTCTTCTGGCATAACAATCTCTTTGTCACGGATGGAGGAATATATTCTTTCCAAATACCAAGCTGGGAAGTCTTTCTGGTTGTAGCAGCCTTTCAAGTTGCCCGAGTAGTCTTCATAAGACATGTGGTCTTTAACTTGAGGATTATGCAAGTCTGTATTAAGCATGATGATGGAATAACTTAAAATGAAAACAGAATCGGCATCTGGTTGAACTGTGCTTATATCGTCGGCAATTTCTTTCTCTGCTTCATGAGAATCATAATTCTGACATTCAGCATATCTAGAAGAGAACGCCTCGATGATTCTTTCGATCTGTTGCGACTCACCTGGCAGGCGGAACTTTGTCAATAAGATTCTAATGGCCTCATCCACTCTAAGGCCTTTGAAATCGAATAACTCGATGAATTTCCGTAGTAAGCTCGTTTTCTTTGGATCACAGAGCAAGAGACCAATCATTTTTTTATTCATGCGGCTATTATTTTCGAATAGGAAGTTTGAGATGTCTTCTTCTGAATCAGATTTGATAAAGCCCCTCTCGATTAAAAGAGGAATACCGTGTTTGGGTTTCTCATTGAAAGCAGTAGCGCATTTGATAAATTCTGTCTTACGTTCTCGTTGCTTGAGCAGATAAATGGTGGAATCTTCGCTCAAGAACTTCTCTCTATCAACACCTTGCAAATGATCGTACATCTCGTCGATGAAATACACAAGGCCTTCCAAACATATAGGCGGAACGCTGTCGGTGGTTGTGAGCGCAGCTTCTGGCAATGCTAGTTTGGTTAAAGAAGTCAGAAATTGAATCGACAAGTCCGCTCTATCTAAGTTGCAATCAAAGTTGATGAAGGTTGCCGTAAAGAAAGCAGGGAAACGAGTCCAAAGAATTGAGATTTGTTCGATCAGTATTTCCTTGACAGCAGCGGGCCGCTCCTTAACATCTCCACTCCCTTTGTTAGAGGGTTGGTGCAGGATTGAAAAGATTCTGGTTAAAGTTAGCTCGACTTGCATTTGTAGATGGTCTCCCAAAATAATCACAAGCGTGGTGAATAGTTGCAAGGCCGCCTGAAGAAGAGACAGCTTATTGCTGTTCTGTATGATGAAGAGGACGTATTTGAAAATAGGGTCAGATACAAGGCTGAAGAGACGTGGGTGTAGTGGGAATACATCACCAGCAAGTTCCACCGCAGTGTTTATCAGGTTCAGACCAAATATTCTCGCAGAGTTTGTATGCTTTGTCTGGTTTTCTGGAACAATCAGCGACAGTAACAAATTCAGATACTGCTTCATTACCGGTAGGCCGTAAGTGGGATCCGTGATTTGCGTCCTTTTGACGTCAGTTGTGTTAGGTTTGGCATTATCGGTGGTTGGCACGCTTTGATCTGTCTCAATAACGGGTTCTTCAGATTCACCATCCTTCTCCACGCCTGTACCAATCACATCATCCTTGAGTTCGTTGTTTGTGTAGCTCTCATCATTGATATACTTCTGAGTCGTGTTGGTAGGTTCTATATGTTTCAGTTTACTGAAAATCTGAACCGTTATAGCGATCATCGTGAACTCAGCGGCCCGTCTTAACACTTCGCTCCTTCTCTTGTTGCATGCCAATGACAATATTGTCTGTAGAACATCGTACATGATCGGATCTGACAGCAGATCACCACAAGGAGACTGTATAATAGTTTGCAAAAGTATGACCACCTTTAAAAGAACCGAGTCGTCGGACAACTGTTCAGAACCCTCGAATCTACAATGAGTGAGTGAATTGACAGTCTCATGGTATGCAGCTCTATGATTTAGCGACGACTCGTTAACAACATTCAATGTCAGAAACTTCTGTAGTGAGTCCAACGCCAGCGACGTTATATACCCCGAAACAGAACTTGTACTAATAACGAGCAGAAAAGGCTGCAGCAAGGTCAAAGAATCAATATCATCAAGTCTCTTGACCTTGTTCAGCATGAGTCTCAGTTGAATAAACCCTGATAACAATGGATCATTGTGCCTGTTGGCCGAAAGGTTGTTGAATGTGCTGACCAGTGAATCATCCTGGTTACTGAAAATATCACTGCCACCGCCCAGCAGCGCTGCGACACCAGATTGAGACGTATATTTCGAGTATTTCCGCATCGCAGTCGACAGATTTATGCATTCTTTGATGACAATGGTCACCGGGTCAACGGCCGCCGTGTCTCCCGGCCCCCCCATATTCATCAGATCGACCAATTCGTGTCAATAAGCTCACTTCCGGGTGAAACTGGACCTCTAACCTCTCGCGAGTGTGCGATCGACTGCTTCATCAACCATGACGTTTTGTATCTTATAAGGTGTCCCGTTCATTCACTTCTATGTACCAGGCCGGGTAATTTGAAAAATTATTAGAGCTCATCGAGGCCATCGCTTCGATAAAGAAGAGCCAGGCGATCACATAGGCTACCTACGCTAGATCTAGCCGTGGCAGAGCCGAGAATGGTGGGTGAGGTGAGTGTATACCTGGATATCGCGATCCATGACGAAAAAGTGGGTCGAATTGTGTGCCAATTGCTCGAAGATAAGGCTCCAAAGGCTGCCAAGAATTTCCGTAAGCTATGTGTTGGAAAATCGGTTGGCGAGGGTGGAAAATGTCTGTCATTCAAGGGTAATTACTTCCACCGCGTGATAAAGAACTTTATGATCCAATGCGGGGATATAGTGCATTGTTCGGGAGACTTTGGCAAGACTGACAACACAGGCAAAGGTGGTTGCTCTATTTATGCTACGGAGGAGGAGCTAGAACAACTTGCAGATGTTAAATCCGAGGGGACTTCCGTCTTTGGCAATTTCGAGGACGAAAATCTTGGTGATTTTCCGGGACCGTTCTACCTGGCAATGGCCAACGCAGGTTCGCCAAACACTAATAGCTCCCAGTTTTTTATTACTACGTATCCTAGTCCTCATTTGAACGGGAAGCACACGATTTTTGGAAAAGTTACCCAGGGTAAGTCGGTAGTACGTACCGTTGAGCGTTGCAAGATCGATTCGGATGGATTTCCGGAGTCCTGTATCCGGATTGAAGACTGTGGGGAATGGGACGAATCTATGGGGGTTCCGCTTTACAATGCCTGTAATGAATCTATCGGTGGAGACGTTTTTGAAGAGTATCCTGAAGACAACGAAGGGATGGATTCGGAAGATTTCAGTGCAGCCTTCAAGGCTGCAAGTATAATTAAAGAGTCAGGCACACTGCTTTACAAGACAAAGAAGTTCCAAAGTGCATATTTCAAGTATATCAAATCTCTAAGATATGTCAACGAGTATATCCCAGATTTGGATGTGGACAAGGAGAACAATTTCAATTTCAATGCATTGAAAAGGAAATTATATCTCAACATATCTCTTGTCCTCTACAATTTGCAAAAATATGACGACGCCATTACTTACGCCACTTATTTGCTTGATTTGGAAGATGTTCCAGAGTTGGAGCAAGCTAAAGCCTTCTATAGAAGAGGCAACTCGTACCTTGCCAAAAATGACTTGGATGCCGCTCGAACAAATTTCCAAATGTGCAAGGAAAGGAACAAGAATGACGGCGGTATAGTACAGAAGATTGAATATGTAGATGAGTTATTGGAGAGAAAGAAGGAAAAGACGAGAAAAAATTTAGGTAAATTTTTCTCTCCAGCTTCCTGAGTCTTGTCAGCTAGGCCACTACATGAAATCATCGAGTAAGTTCCTTGGAGCTTTCCTGGCTACCGGTTCAGTCTGTATTACCGGAGTTTCTTTCTGAAATTTCTTGAGACCGTCTATTGACGATGCTGCGTCGCTAGAACTGGAACTGTACTCATTCAAAATGCTACGAGGTCCGGAGGATGCAGAGTTTGAGTTGGAAGAAAAGTCGTCCAACAGGTTTCTCTGACCACCCACTTTGCTGGGTGCTGGCATAAAATCGTCAAGGAGGTTTCGAGTACCTCTTCCGGATGAAATGTCCTCCGAGTATGGCCGCGACTCCTTTGAAGAAGTGTCTTTGTCCAAAAACTTATCGAATAAACTGGGTCTGACCAGTTCTGTCTTAATCGGTTCTTTTGTTATGGAATTAATGCTCAAACCTGCGTCATCTGCACTTCTTGCTTGTGAAACGTTATCAAATGACTTATTACTTTTAATGAATTCCCAGTTCTTAGTCAAGGACAGAGCCAAATAGTCGCATCCCATTCTTTTCAGGATACCGGTTACTCTGAGAACAGAGTTATATTCAAGTTCATTTTCGATTCTCAACGAACCCATGAAATAGTTGATGTTCCTTTTCCGCAGATGGCTGTACAGAATTAGCAACGCTGGATCTTCAACTAGGAACGACATCTTTACACAACTTTCTTTGTCCACGAGTCCAGCGTTCTCTTCCAGATCAATCGGCTGGGTCACCAATGCCTTAATTGCGACATGCTGCTTTCGCAGCTTCCAATAAATGAAACTTGTCATCCATCTGTCGTTTTGAGTAATTGCCTGGGGCAGAACTTGTCTGGATAGCAGGCCTCCTAAAGCAGGTCCATTATCTCCCTCATAGACTCTGCATACAGCAATCGCTAAGTCCATGTCTTTCACTTGCTTGTACAGCACATTAGCCGCATCCTGCAATGATCGTGCAAGTAGAAAGAAGCAAGCAGCATCCATGAAACGATGTTTGCTCAGCAAAACAAATGCGTTTTTCAGAGCTGCACTTCTCCACCTCGGTTGACTAAAGTCGTTGCTTAAAAACTTCAGCATCTTCTGCTGCTCAGGATGGCCGAAAGACATCTTCCATAAACTTATCAATATTTGCTTTTTCTTCAGAGCCAGGTAAAATACAGCGCACCTGCTGGGATCCCTGGTTTCATTCTTGGAAAATTCATGCTTGGCAATCTGTTCGAATAAATTGAGCAGATCGCTCTCTCTTGACCAGTATGCTACTTTAAATTCTCTGGCCTTTTCCCAAGATACCAGATTGTTTGCGCACATTGATAGTAAAAGTTCTTTATTATCCGAGTGAAGAGCCCAGGCCACATCCCTCATGAGTAACTCTTTCTGAGTGTTCTTATGGGATAAGAATAACTTCACTCCGAGCAAAAACCTTATCCCATTATAGTCTACCACCGACTCATTTGCCATAATGTCGTTTAGAGCTCCAATCACGGTTATAATTGTGACCTGCTGGTGCCGAGTCAAATAGGGTAAAGTGACTTTTGTTAGTTGCTCAGTCAAAGCAGAGGCTACCTTAGAATTATACTCAGGAAAGGGATCTGGGAAAATAGTTTTGGGGTATTCCCGGTCAGAATGAATGAAGAACTTCTCGCTCTCTATGTTTAGGTTGGAGCTCAAACTTGCTAGATCTCCTGAACCAAAGTTGAGCTTTCTCAGCTCCAGGAAAAGTCGAAGCAAAATCTCCTTTGTAAGCTGAAGCTTGCTGGCAAATAAGGCTTGAATGAGAAACTGTGGATGGTAAACTGGCAGTGGACCATTCAAGACACTACTCAAGTGCAGAACATCGTTCGATAAAATTCTCCTTGAACCTATCGAGTGGTGGGTGAAAGGATCGTTTTGATCGAAGTATTTGTCTTTGATATAGAATTGATTGCCGGAGGCGACAACAAACATTCCGTCTTTCAACCAAATGGAATCGCCTATGTCATGGTCCGTGTGGGATGTTATATCAATCTTTTCAATTGGAAGATAACTTGGATTGTGATTAGTGTAATCGTACCTCAATTGTGTGTACAATAGGGCATGAGATTTAAACCCCACGGAGACGATACTTTGTCCAAAGGCGGTGCTTGTCCAGTCAATGTCTTCAATAACATCCTTGAACGACTCCTCATATTCCAAGACACCTCTTCTAATATCCCAAAATGTCACCTTAGTGCCGGTAGAGTCCACAATACAAAGCTTGTTGGTAGATGAGCCTCTTATCAGACTTATTTTCTCAATGCCGGTGTTCAGTTCAGAGTCCTTCATCCATTTCACTTGCCGAGCGTCATTGTCCACCAAGGCTTTGTAAATTGTTGTGAGACCTTTATCCGTTGTGATACTGAGTAAGGGCCTATTACCATAAAAGTTTCGGTGGACCGGATCAATGGTGGAAATGCGATAGATAGATTCGTCAAGTATTTTTAGTTTGTCTGACCGGATGGGTTCGATACCGTCAGTAAATGACACCTTAAAGGCTTTCACTGTTCCATCGCGGTAAATGAGGGCAATGAAGTGCCTTTCGTGACAATGGCGAGTTTCTGGTGTGTTCAGCATCAGAATTGGACAACCGAGTTCTGTTGAAGTCGGCACCTCATACTCTGCTTTCAAAATCGACCTCTTCTTCTCATCTCGTTCGTGAGGGCAATGCCATGCTTGTAATTTGGAATTCTCCAGTAGACAGATGACTAACTTTCCCTTCTCGTGTATCACAGCGAGTTTGATTGGCTGCTCTGTAATGATGATATTCTTCAGCTGAAGTGCTGCTTTGTCTCTTTCGTTAGGACACCAAACACAGTTCTCGGAAAATCTAGAAATCGTCAGCATGGCTTCGCCATCGCTGCTCCTTACGAGATGTTGAACAGATTTATTGTGACCCGTTAATTTATTCTGGAGCTCACCGATTTCATGAATCTTGTCACTTAGCAAATTTTTAACATTGAATAATGACTGCCGAATCACGCCTCGTAGGTCATGGACCACTACGGACATCATATCGCTGGTACCATCATTAGGCTGTGTTTCAGCAAAATAAAGAAAATCGGGGTCATCAACGAATGAAGCGTATCGAATATTTTTGGATGTGAGCTGAATTCTTCCCATCGGCTTTGGTGGACATACAGATAATCCTGTCAGCATGAAAATATCAAAGTGACCTTGAGGCGATCCGAGGAGAGCTAACTCACAATCTTCATCAAAATTCGAGGATTTTGAAATATCATTGCCCAAACATTTTCTCAGAATCCAGTTATCGATCACCAGACAATACTTTTGCTCTTCATTGAGTTGTAGAGATCCCCACTGCTGAACTGTCCGAACATTTTCATTTTTATAGCAAGACCACACTCGTAATCTTTTGTCGGAACATAGCGTGTATATAATTTGCAGAGCATCAGAATCTTTCTTATCAAACTTGGGTCCTGATTTCTTCCATCTGATCGTTGTGACAGGAGCCGCGTGTGGTAATAGGGTGAGGCTAAATATATCCTGTTCTCCACTTATCGATATACGCTTCCATAATTTTACCGTAGAGTCGTATTTCCCAAAACTTGCAATCAATTGAGATTTCTCTGAGACTTTGCACTGATAGACGGGCTTCGATTGTCTCTTATTCCATAGTAGGACTGGTTTGAATTCCCCAAATTCATCTTTCACCTTCCAAAATGAAAGATAGTTTGAACCTATGACAATCTCATTAGAATCACCCCAGCACAGCGAGTTTACCCGAGTGTCATCGTGGAATATTTTGCAACAGAACTCCCACTTTGGAGTCTTCATAACTTGGTGAATAGGCTTGTAAACATACACGCACTCGCTAACAGCAACTGCAATAAACCCATTTTCACCATTGATATCGACCGCAACCCCATCAGCCTCCAAGTATATCGTTTGTGATCTGGTATATCCATTGGAGAACAGAATCACGTTATTACCAGAGCAGTAGGCGAAAATGATCTGCTCTTGCCATCGAACTTGGCATGTGGATTGTTGCGTATCATTAGGACGACCAGGAAGAAATCTAAGCGACATCTACAGGTTTCTGTAGATCCTTGCAGATGCTGCACCTGTAAATATGCAGTGTTGTGCGATGGGAACGAGGATCCTACTTGGAAAGATGCTCAAACTTCTACCAAGTTATTCGCTAACCTAGAATGCCGCACACATAAAGTGCAGTTTGTCGTCAAGTAACCAGACTTGGCAACTACTAGTTTACTTGTTAATTAGCAGTTGGCTTGGCAAGTGGTAACTGCACCGTACAAAAGCACACCCTTATTAGTATCAATGAGTCTTCAAGTTATTTCAGTTGAACCACCAGTCCAATTATTGTAGATCAAAAGACTGCTCGAGCCCTTTGTAAGCAGTTGTTCGTTGAAATATGGGTGCCAGTTGCAAAGATCAGAAAAAGGCCGTGGCAGTTTGCTTACAGAGGTCGCCATGTGTGATGATTGAGAGAAACACACCTCAGAAATGCATAGATGATCCTAATCTCAACAAGGATCTTCCAGAACTCTGTATTGCTCAAATGAAGGCATTCTTGGATTGTAAGAGAGGAATGGTCGATATGACCAAGAGATTTACCGGCAATGCTCCGCTATCGACTGGACGATACGACCAGCAGTATGCGAATCTATGCTCTGGCGATTTTGATCCAAGAGAAGAGATGCAGAAATTGAACCTTTTGAACAGCAATCGGAGGGAGTAGCGTCTCCTGCTGGGATTTAGGACTTTCTGAGACCTGAGGGTGCCCGAGATTGGCTCTCGATAATTTTAAATGACTAACGTGCTTCGGCAAGGCCGAAGTCGCGGCTCTGCCGTAACCGCTTGTATATATCTGATCTTTTAAACTAATATTTATTCTTCTCAGTATGACGTGAAGCTGTGAGAATAACCTCTAGGAAGCTTCATCGCCATCTTTTGTTCGCACCTATACCAGTTTAGCTTTATAGTTTCCAACAAAATACGAGGGCGTGTGGTCTAGTGGTATGATTCTCGCTTTGGGCGAATCTTCGGAACACCGAGGATGAACAACATACAAGCATGCGAGAGGCCCTGGGTTCAATTCCCAGCTCGCCCCAATTTTATTTTTTTCGCATTTCTTAGAGATGATGAACATTGACATAGTCATCGCAGATCATCGTAGCTGGAGTGGGTTCATAGCGATTGCTCTGGGCAGCTTCATTAATTTCAAGGAGCCCACTTTCTAGGGCACTGCGGCCTACCGATTTTTTAGAGGTTGGCGACACATTCTGGCAATGGATGACAAAGAGGTCAATCTACAAGATTTGGGCGTTGATGTCCAGGATCAAAGCTCTTTAGAAAAAAGGATAGAGAAGAATGCCGAGTCTCTGATCAACCAGCAGCTGCTTGACCAGGAAGAGAAGAGACTTGAAAGAGCAAGGAGCGCTTTGGAGAAATGCAAACTCAAGAGAGACCTGCTGCGGAGAAAGCTTAATAATGCTACGCGGATCTCAGCAAAAGCTAAGCTACGGACAGACATTGAAGAAATTGAGAATGGAGAATTACCTCCCCTCCTGGATGATATCAAAGATATACAAAATCGAATTGAAGATTTGAAGGCGCCTAGTAGATTTACCAATGCCAGCAAAGATAGAAATGAAAGGAAGCCAGATGAGACGGAAAAGGACTTCCTTATCAGAACTGGTCAAATTACAGCATTTGGGTCGAAGGCGGGTTTTACGCTGGAAAGATCACCAAAAGAGGACGATAAATCATGGTTCACATCTAAAGAGGAGGAAACAAACGGTTATGAAATGGCCAACGAACAGATGGTGGAAAATCTAGCCGGGGAATCTTCAGAAGATGATGAAAAGGATGGAGATGAGTACGTAGGTGATGAGCTAGATGATCCAGAGTCTGATGATTTTGAGAATTCGAATGTCACGCACAGGCCAGGACAGGCGAAAGATGATGGTGACGAGTATTTTTATCAGCGTAGACTGAAACAATGGACTAAACAACGCTCTAGCGCTCGTACTTTTGACCCTCAACCGCATCTTCCTGAATGGCGAAAACCTCATCCTGGCATTGCTGATGCCAAATTGAATGACGAGTTCAAAATTCCTGGTGACATCTTTCCACTTCTCTTCAACTATCAAAAAACCTGTGTACAGTGGCTCTACGAATTATATCAGCAAAAATGTGGAGGAATTATCGGTGATGAAATGGGCCTGGGTAAGACAATACAGGTCATAGCTTTTCTAGCCGGCTTACACCATTCGAATTTACTTGAAGGACCAGTAATTGTGGTGTGCCCTGCTACTGTAATGAAGCAATGGTGTAATGAACTTCACCATTGGTGGCCACCATTTAGGACTGTTATTTTGCACTCAATCGGATCCGGAATGGGTAATAAGAAAAAGATAGACGAAAAGGATCTCGAAGACCTGATTATGTCTTCAGAACCGACGCAGTTTTCTTACGATGATTTTCAAAACTCTACCAAGGTAAAGAGTCAATTGGAATCCACCAATAATTTGCAGTCATTACTCAATAAAGTTGTCAATGATGGTCACGTCGTAATAACCACCTACGTCGGCCTGAGAGTTCATAGAGATATTCTTCTCAATGTAAATTGGGGTTACGCAATCCTGGATGAGGGTCATAAGATTAGAAATCCGGATTCTGATAT
Organism: Torulaspora maleeae; assembly: GCA_003708055.3. Taxonomy (NCBI): domain Eukaryota; kingdom Fungi; phylum Ascomycota; class Saccharomycetes; order Saccharomycetales; family Saccharomycetaceae; genus Torulaspora; species Torulaspora maleeae. Next base: position 216,465 of record PPNA03000004.1, on the reverse strand, counting down.
TTCCTTGACATGTAAGAAACTCAAAACTCATAACCGAATCATCTTGTCAGGAACTCCTATCCAGAATAATCTGAATGAATTGTGGTCATTGTTTGATTTCATATTTCCTGGTAAGCTAGGTACGCTGCCAGTGTTTCAGCAGCAATTTGTCCAGCCTATCAGTATGGGTGGTTACGCGAATGCCACGAACGTTCAGGTACAAACCGGTTATAAATGCGCAATGGCGCTAAGAGATCTCATTTCACCATATTTGCTGCGACGTGTGAAGGCGGATGTGGCAAAGGACTTACCAGAGAAGAAGGAGATGGTACTGTTTTGCAAACTGACCCAATTTCAAAGGAGAAAATACCTGGAGTTTCTACATTCTAAAGAGCTGGATCAAATTAGAACAGGTAAGAGACAAGTTTTGTTTGGAATCGATATTTTGAGGAAGATATGCAATCATCCTGATCTGCTGGACAGGGATGAGAAGAAACATCAGACATCTTATGGGGATCCCAAGAGGTCTGGTAAGATGCAGGTTGTGAAACAGTTGCTACTCCTTTGGAAGAAGCAACACCACAAAACTCTACTTTTTACGCAGTCGAGACAGATGTTGGATATTTTAGAAGAGTTCATTTCGTTCAAGGATGAATCTCTTTCTAATTTCAAGTTTCTTAGAATGGACGGAACTACCAATATTTCTGTCAGACAATCGCTGGTAGACGAATTCAACAATGGAGACTATGATGTTTTCTTATTAACAACAAGGGTTGGAGGCTTGGGGATTAATCTTACTGGCGCTAATAGAATAATTATTTTTGATCCAGATTGGAATCCGTCTACTGACATGCAGGCTCGTGAGAGAGCTTGGAGGATAGGGCAAAAGCGTGAAGTCTCAATATATCGACTAATGGTAACAGGTTCGATAGAGGAGAAAATCTACCATCGGCAGATTTTTAAGCAGTTTTTAACAAATAAAATCCTGAGTGACCCCAAACAGAAACGCTTTTTCAAAGTGAATGAACTGCATGATTTGTTTTCCTTAGGAGGTGAAGATGGACATTCAATTGAAGAATTGGATGAGGAAGTGCAGAAACATACCACGCAGTTGAAAAACTCAAAAACCCAGGAGAGTGATGATTTTGAGGAAGTGGTGGGTATGGCAGGTGTTTCAAAACTGGAAAGCTTTTACAGTGGGAAAGAGAATAAAGAGAAGAAACAGACAGAAGATGACAGATTGATAGAAGGTTTACTCGGTGAGAATAATTTGGAAAGTGCAATCACTCACGAAGCGTTAGTAGATTCTCACTCAAAGGCATCGAAGGACATTGTTGAAAAAGAGGCGGCAAAGATTGCCGAAGCAGCTCTCAATGCAATTAGGAAATCAAGAAGGGCTACCAAGAAATATTCCATAGGCACTCCAACGTGGACCGGTAAGTTTGGACAAGCTGGTAAAGTTAGAAAGAAAGTAGGCAATGGCAAATCGCAACCATTGACAGGTTCTTCCGCAATTTTAGCCAATATGCGTTCTGCTCAACAGCAAGCAAAACAACTACCATCAACTGGTGGTGAAGTGATAGCTAGCGGTTTGGACGAGAGCGAACAAACGCTGCGCAAGATGGAAATTTATCTCAATAATTGCCCTGACTATTTCGCTCCGTCTTTCGAGATCATAGATCATATTAAGGCACGACTGAAGGATAAGGACGAAATTATCAGAGTTCGTGCACTGCTCAAAACTATTGCTACCTTTGATAAAATAAAGAAGGGATGGATATTGAACGAAGAGTTTAGAGGCGATTAATGGATCTCTCAAGATGTCTGGGTGCATTTGACACTTCTTTACCTTTGTGACACAAAACAATTACACCATAATAATAAAAATAATGGAATAAAAGAGATAACATAGCCTTGAGTTCTAAGAGATGCAGATAAGCTGCTAATATCAATTTTTACAGGTGCTCGTATTGCCGTTCAAATGTCTGTCAACGAAGGAACGAAGAAAAACAAAAATCTTATTCTGTGTTTTGATGGAACTCGAGAAAATTTTGGACCTCAGCCCATTACAAATGTTCTCAAGCTATATCAAATATTGAAAAATGATGATGATCAAACTCAAATGTGTTATTATCAGCCAGGTGTTGGTACAGAAGCAGATTTTGACCCTGTTGTTGATGTCAGGAGAAAATTCACTTCTTCACATCTGAGAAACATTACTGACGCGATGTTTGCCTCTAGCGTTGAACATCACATTGTAACAGGTTATATATTTCTGATGAATAATTACGAAGCCGGTGACCAAATATTTATGTTTGGCTTTTCCCGTGGGGCTTTCATTGCCAGAGCACTAGCGGGTATGTTGGAACGAGTTGGGCTTCTTAATCGAGGACTTACTGAAATGGTGAGCATGGCTTGGAGAATTTATGAAAAATGGGAATTTGCAGAACAGCCCGGTCAACCCAACTACAGCAGTACTTTAGCCGATGAATTTAAGAGAACCTTTTCTCGCAGCTATGAAGTCCGCATACACTTCCAGGGATTGTGGGATTCCGTCAACTCTGTTGGTATTTTGCGGGATAAGTTATTCCCTTGTACACAAAGGAGTGGTATTGTTGATCATGTCAGACATGCCGTTTCTTTGGATGAGAGAAAAGGCAAGTTCAAGCAACAATCTTTTGCACCCAATCCTAACATTCATAGACGACCCTCGGAGTTATATGGCAGTCAATCCCATTCTAATTCACCTTGCTCGTTAACGAGTTCCTCAGTACCTCGAATGGGCCACCCATGCTCTACTACTAGTTTACTTAGACCTACCGGTGACAGCGGTGATACCAAAAATTCGAAGAATGGCAAGTCGCAGATCAATGGCACGATGCTGCCCTTGCGTATGCCACATAAGAAATTCACAAGGAGTTCATGTGCTTCCAGTGAAGCATCCAAGTTTAACAGTGACAACAATGCCTATCAAAGAGCCAATCGCTCAGCCGATAGCTGGACAACGGTCACACCAGACTTAACTGAGAAATGGTTTCCTGGTGATCATTCCGATGTTGGAGGCGGATGGGGCACTGATTGCTCCACAAGAGAGGACCTGTCTAATCTGCCGATGCGCTGGATGATTGCAGAAGCAGTTAAACATGGTGTGAGATTTAAGCCAGGCTCAGTCAGTTCTTTCGCTTCAAAGCACACGAATGTTGGATCTTTGTTTTCAACAATGCATGACAAGCTCAGCTTTAATCGAGGGATTAAGCTGACCTCTCTCGATGAAGAGGAGATTGAAAAGCCTTGCAATCCCGCTCCCACTAACACTCTACTGGGTTCCGCAGCTATTACTTGGTTTGGTAAGCTTTTGAGAGATTTACGTGAGAGCAGGAGAAGAGAGCCTTTAACAGATGAAGAAGTTGTTAGGGAATCTTACAACGCAAGATGCAAGGGAATAAGCAAGTTTGAAACGTTTCTCTGGTGGATTCTAGAGTTCATTCCCATAGGCCTGAGGGTAGAAACAGAAGCTGGAATCTGGAAAAACGTTTACATTCCAAACTTAGGTAGACCTCGATATATCCCGCTCAATGGTGATTTGCATTGGTCAATATTTTGGCGCATTAAGTATGACGAACGGTATCGACCGGCAAATCTACCACACTATGCTAGAAAGCTACTCAAAGAATTCGAAAGTATTGATTTAGACCCAATAACCATCGCAAATATGAACACCATAGCTTCCCCGTTTAAATCATACCCAACAGGATCCACCGGTTTCAATGATCAAATGGATGGGTCAGATGAACGAAATGATGATGCAGTCACATTAATGCAATCACTGCTACCTAAAGAGGATCTAGCAAATATTTTAATGAAGCATAGTGCCAACAACCATTATTTGACGATGAAGAAGCAGTTTGCTCACTGGGCCGCAACTTGTTGGCAGGAATTTCCAGATGATCTAAGTGAACTGCTGGAGAAAAATCCTGGCTTATAGATTGCATTTCATTTTTGAATATATATGTTTATGAATCAGACAGTGAAAGTTTGGTCAGGGAGGAATGTAATAAATAGATATATATATAGGCTGATGGATAACATGCTCACGTTTCTCGTTCATTCAAAATTTGGCATTTTCAACTGAGTGCTTTGTTTTTTGTTTAACCGACAATTAGTTTGGATTCACCCTCTTCGAATTCATATTGTGGGATTTCCAAATTCAATGGAGCTGGACCTTTTCTGATTCTACCAGAGATATCATAATGGGAACCGTGACAAGGACAGAACCAACCACCAAAGTCACCGGCTTCACCAATAGGCACACAACCCAAATGGGTACAGATACCCAACATAATTAGCCATTGTGGGTCTTTAACTCTGTCGGAGTCAGCTTGGGGATCTTTTAGAGCTGACATGTCAACGGCGTTAGCCTCTTGAATTTCATGTGCCGTTCTGTGTCTGATAAACACTGGTTTACCTTGCCATTTGACAACAACGTTCTTACCTTCTGGAATAGCTGCCAAGTTGACCTCAACCTTAGCCATAGCCAAGACATCGGCGGAAGCAGACATGGAGGAGACGAAAGTTTCAACGGTCGACTTGGCACCAGCGGATGACAGAAGACCTAGAGAACCAACCATAAAGTAGGCAAAAGAACGGCTTTTGTCAGCATTAACATCTTCCTGAACAGCATCTCCGAAGTTTGGAGTTCTGTAAGTGGACTTTGCAGCAATACTCGACGATGAAATCAATCGTGTTTGAGTTCTGCACATAGACTTCAAAGAAGTTCTCATGGAGTTTCTTAGAGAAAACATGGCAAGCTCTGAATTATCTTAGGAGTTGGTTAAAGATGATATTCTTGGAACAGAGGTCTGGAAAACTTGGAAGGTGTTTTAAATCTCTTGCCAAAAATTGTATCCTGATAGAAGAACTAGTTCGAACTTACCCTTACCCAACTAAGTGCTCTCTTCGATCCGTTAAACCTCTTCGAAGCTTATGTTAACCAGAGTTAACTATAGGGAACTTGCCAGTAAGAAGCGGCCGATAAATTTTCACAGGGTCTTCTCCGAGTGTTTCTAAGCGAGCACTGCTTTCAGTTCAAATACAAAAAGCTGATTGGCTGGAGAGCACAGATAGTCACGTGATAAAAAGCTCTTCACACGTGTATCTCACGTGACATAAAACTCTTGAACCTTGCCTCCCCATGCTTGATACCTCTGTTGTCTCATTCCTGGCTTGTTTGCTGCTCGGCAGCCCATTTGCTCAGAAGTGTGGTGAAAGGTGACAGCAGTTCAGCGGCTAGTCTTGACGTAGTCTCAGCAGGATAACAGTACCTACGAAGGCCCCTGGCAGGACATGATATGTGTCGAAAGATCTTCCTGTCCTTTGCTATCCGTTTCTACTCCATTTCTCTTCCCTAAAGTGTTGTTGAGATGGAGGAGGCTAACCGCCAAGCTCATTGAAGAAGACCTGATCACGTGACAACCATGCAAATTATATTATATATTGAAGACTACTTACTACTTGAAACCAAACCCTTCAGATTGAGTAACGGCCCACCATATTTTTTTCTCCAGCTTTTCTTTAGTGGAATACTCCCATAAACATATCTCATTGAAACAGGTGTGCGCGACAGGCAGGTTCTCGCTGTCGTTTGGTCCGAGCCTGCAAATCTTGAACGTAAGATTGCATATTCCTGTGGGTGGGACACGATCCGAACCTGTTATGAAGGAAAGAAGTTTCCTCTTAAGCGGCATATCCCACTGCTGTAGGACATCCCAGAACCATTCAATGGTTCGAGACGTGTTTGTGAATCCTCCTGCGTACTTGGTGACGGATCGCAGTGTCCTGAAATCATAGCAATCGTCTTCTCTATTCCCACAGAGGAGTAGTTCTAGTTCTACAGAGTTGAAAAGTTGCATTGACTGGCATTGTGAGAAGACTTGACGAAACCCTAGCGAAAATTGTTCGAAAGCGGTATCAACAGATTTGTTGAGATGGAAGTTTGTCCATAATTGAACGAACTCCTTTCTGTTATGACTGGTGACCCTTCTGTGTCTGCCATTCGGAGACAGTTCAATATCAGCATTCTCCGATGAAGTTGTCTCAAAAGTGAGCCCGAACACTTCAGTGAAGTCAGGCTTGTCATATGCGAGCATTTTCTTCAGATTAGTGGCCGTTTCAGGATGAAGCTCTTCGTAGTCGCTGAATGTTAACGATTCCTTACAGAGCTTCCGATAAAGACAGGTCGGAAAGCTAAGATCCAAGATTATTCCGTTGAAAATGGCCAACCCTATGACTATTCCTGAGAGAAAATACAGCTTATCAAATTTGATCCTTTCTGTCTTGGAGGCCAAGTGAGGAGAGAACCATGAAAACCCGCTCTCTTCGATGGAATGAAACAATCCTTCCTCCGGTCTTAGCAAAGCCTTAATTAAAAGCAAGAACCACTCCTTCCTCAAACCACCCGCATCTACTCCGGGCTCGTCCACAAATTGAACCTTGAGCGGTTTCATCAGATCACCTGTATGTTCCCTTATGCACTTTAAAGAGTCCTCGACTATGTTCGACCTGCGAATTCGAATTCTCAAGGCGACTTGGAACGTTTGACGAGTCTCGATTGAGCTCAAGAAAGCCTGCTCCGCTTCTGTATTCATGATTCGTTTTGTTTCGAAATCCATGACCATCTTCTTCACTCCGACAGATAATAAAAATGGGTAATTACAGAGGGAGAACCTTGATTCTACCGATTCGAACCCAGTTGTGTTTTCAAGCGAGCTCAACAAATGCTCATCCTGTCGGCGCCAACTCAGATAGTCTTGCTTGAAGTCTATAAAATCGAACATCGTGTTGTAGAACTCATTAGAGCTCAATTTAGAAAACTCATCCGTTTCTCCACGTTTGTTGTTAGCAATGTGAAGTATGGCCATTAGATTGACCGCACACTTCAGCCGCCAATTACTAGCGTACGCATAAACTTTGAACTGGCAATTTCCTGGTATCATATTAAGGTTCTGACCACGAGGAAAATCTCTATCACTGAAAAATTCACAATCATTGACGAAATTCCCCGCCCTTGATGAGCTCGATCGGCTATGGGAGCCGCCTCTCTGGGATAAACGGAGCATTTGAAAGTTAATATACAAGTTAACAATCTCCACTTGGTTTCTAAATTCTTCAACCGGCATGTATTTGAGATAATGCAGAAGCATGTTCATGGCACGCCCCGCAGGCACATTTGAAAGGTAACCGATGCATCTTTTCGCTATCTCATATGAAACTGAGTTCATTTGCGGTGAAGTGCCCGTCATACTTCCTCTCTGTATGAGACTCTTCCGTATAATCGGATTGAACCATATGATAAAGAGCCACCTCAACTCCTCCACCGACTTATGTGATCTTTTCAACAACTCGTTGCACGCACGCAGCATCTTGTACAAGGGCTTTTTCGTGGGCAATTTCGAAATGAGCTGGTAGAACTCAAACAGTTGCCTCATATCAAGTAGCTCATGTTCTTTGCGAGGTGGAAAGGAGTTACGCAAAACATTAATACTTTGAAATCCACTTGTCAAGTACGTAGAGACAGGTTCAAAAACCTCACGGCATTCCTGTACTCCATGGGTTCTCAGCATAGGTAGCGCCGAATAACAGCTATCAACGATTCTCCGCAAATCTACCAGACATAATGGCCTGACGTTTTCATGGGATACATCCACCGAATCCTCTGTACTTGTCGTTACAGAGCAAACGGTGCATTTGATCAGTGCCTCATCGTTAGCAAGAGACAAAGCTGTACCACAACAGCGGCATTTCGCAGTTGAGACCTTCGATGACTTGGGATGAGACCCTGCCTTACCGGATGGCAAACATTTCGCCTTGATCCGACCACCTAGGTGAGCAGCATCGGCTTCTGACCTAGACCGCCCTTTCTTGAAGAAAATCGGCATCCTCTGTCTGATGCTGTTTACTCAAGTCCCAAGCGGTAAGTTGCTCCAGCACCTACTCAAACATGAAGCAACCTAAACCAAGCTTAAAGACCTTAGTCCTCCGTAGGACAACTTAGGATCAACTAGCAGTGGTCTTGGCAGAAACCTTAAAGACCATTGATCGCTATGCAATGTCGATCCCAACACCCCTATTCTGTCTCGTGACAATCGTTTAGGAGGGCTTGGCTTCGCCATGAGAGAAGAACCAATTTAGGAAGGTCTGAGCCTATTGTCCAGTATTACACTTTTGGGCTGACTTGTATAACACACCGAAATAGACTAGCGAGCATTTCTGTTAGGATGCCTGGGGCGAGACGACCTGGAACGGCAGACATAGCCTTCTTTCACATCGATCGAAGACGACGACGCTGCGATACTTTTCGTCAATTAAGTAGTTATAGTCCCATTGCGGTTAACTCTCACCGTTTGGCTGTACTTGATTGCAGGCTTATCTGAGAGCTACGAGTCTGGACAGGAGTGGGCTAGCAGAAAGGTCTCGATGTACAGCTTGCGCCTGCACTCATCGACGTACCATTTTAATCGCTCAGAGGGCTTGCATGTGTCCTGTAGGCTTATGCAAGCCCAATGTTGCCATGTCAGAGAGCTCAAAGGGAGACTTCGAGGCCTTTTTTTGAGCACTTAACTTCCAGATGCTTTGCATTACCTTATTATTCAAAGCGGTAGTTGAAGCATCTAGATCATTCCCACTGGCCTTGGTCCAGTCTTGGACTATTTTTGTTAAGCTAGCAGGGTTCGTAGATGTCTAACCTGCCATCAGCCAATTGCAAAGATGGGAAACACCTGAAACAAATGACAGCCGTACGCAGATATTGCGGTATTGCAGGAAATCTGGTATTGTACTAAACTGTAGACTACTCTCCTGCATTTAGACTCTTTAGCTTCATTTGATTGTCCGTATAGATTGTCCGTATGATCTTATAATGATTTGCTTCTACAAGTGCGAAACCATCGGCAGCGAAGGTTTCTTGATCAGGACATACAGCTTTTAGCTATGATTGATGAAGCTCATTGACATTGATACTGCTCATAATCATCGAGAACGTACGCGCGCTTCAAATCTACTGAATAGCTTGCTTGAGGTGGGTTCACTGCATGTCGAAAGGCCAAAGAATTTTACGTGAATGCTGGAGACAATCAATGAGACTCACTGGATAGTTGATGTACTTCTCCTTGGTCGAAAAGAACTGCTGATCGTGGAACCGAGACTTTTCCGTCGAGGAATCTACTCCAATGACTTGAAATTGGACGACATGGAGTTGATTAAGGTCAAAGATGATCCCAACAGGCCTCAAAGCAACGTTGTTGCAGTGTCACATTATTGGGACACACTCCTGGACAAGGATTTTATCTTTATACTAAAGGATTCGGGTGTTCTTGAGATACTAGATGGAGATTTGAGGACTATAGATCAGCTTAACACGGGAATCGAAATACACAGTGGATTCAGGCTTCTTGTCACAGATGAGGCTAGTGGTCATGTTACCATGAAGTTGACCAGTAATGCCATTCATTTCGTCGCCATCCGTAGAAGTGGGGAAACTATTAGATTCATCAAAAGTGGCGGGTATCCGAAGTGCATCTATCAGGCACCAGGCGAAATACTCTCGTTTGAAGTAGCGTGGCATTTTGACCCGGAGTCGAATGGAGACTTTGTGACAATAGCGACACTTATACAGACAGACGTTCGATCTGGGGTATCTTTCGAAGTGATTCGGCAGACACAGAAAGGATTAAGAAGTAAGAAGAATGAGTGGGATTCTCTTATCGAACTTACTCAATTGGATATCTTGGGACCAACATCTTTAACCTCACGGGGCTACCTGGGGCGAGCGGCTCTAAAGACAGTGCCGAACGTTGGATTTTTCATTTTTGCATTCAACAGCAGCATCTTTTTTCAATTGACCTGTGGTTCACGACATAGTATTAGAGGTTCAGTAGTGACTGATGTTTTTACATGCAATGGACTTGATTCAGGTGTGGTTAATAAACACGAGCAGGCCTTACTCAGTCTTCAATCCACAGTTCTCCTAAAACAGGATGGTAGAGGTCTAGAGTTCACAATTTTCACTAATAGTCTAAGGGTTTTCGGCTTTAAACTAGGACTACTTTTTGAGCATCCAGACGAGTACGTGTATGAGTGGAGTGAACCATTGATAGAGAGTTCGAGTATTCTGATGAATTCGGTCGAAACAGGGTCGAGGGAGCAGTTTATGTCAAACTTATTTGTCATTAATGCCTCAACGATACTAATGTGGGCTCGTAAGACAGGTGCTGCTTTCATTGATGTGACAACAATGTCCCAAAGTCATTCACTGAGTTTTTCACAGCCTTCAACATTATATTCACGAACAGTGGGTTACGACTTCCCCAAATTAGTTTCATGCTGCGGGTTTGATGGGAGCGAAGGCACTATTCAAACTCTGTCCTATGGATTTGAAGATTTTCTGGTTCACAGAACTGATATTGGCACTTCAGAGGAGAAAGTTGTGGGAGCATGGCTCACAAAGGATGGCCTATGGTGGAAAACTGAAGATGGTGCACTCAGAAATAGCAGCATGAAAATAGAACTTGGACTCAACGTGATGTATGTCACTGAGGCTGGTGAGAAAATTACAAAACCTGTCTTGGCAGCAACTGCCATTTGGAATGATAAGGAGGGAAATTTTGCGTCCTTGGATAGCGAATGTGTTGTAAGATGGAGCATGAATCATCGACTAGCAAAGATTATGTTAGGTAGAATACCCTTAGATGCTCAGTTAAATTTAGCCTGCCTTAAAAAGCATGATGGATCGGTTCTCACACTCGTCAATATTGGAGACAAACTGATTCTTCTAACTGATGAAAAATTGACACTCGCAAAAGATATCCAACTTACCGGGAAAAACCTATCAATATGCAGCATCTTCATCATTCCCTGTCAAGATGATCACCATGCGCTAATCGGGACCAATGGTGGTAAAGTACATCTTTTCAATCTGCATACATTTGAAATCGAGGAGACACTTAGATTAGGTTTTAAAAAGATTCGCTTCTGCGGTGTGCCTGGAAGCGATTATGTCTTCGCTTACTCAGATGATGATCTCTTGCTGATACAATTAAGTCAAGGGAAATGCACGTTCACTAAGGTTCACGTAACCGCAAGAAATGACCTGATAGTTGCCAGAAGCATCAGTGAGATATATCTTTTCGAAAAAGGCGGCCCAGTCTCACAATATCAAATGCCACTAGAGCTTAAGAGGCCTATCAAAATAAGTAAAAGTCTGGCTGTACCTTTGCATTGCCCGACAAAGTTTATCTCATTCGCAGGTTCGAATAGACTAATCGTCGCTAGTTCGATGCGTACTGCCTATAATCCAGAGCAGTCCCACTATGGCCACTCAGGTTGTCTACTGCTCTTTGACGTCGAATCGCATGAACAATTATATTCCTATGATCTTTCAGAGAAATTTCCGCAAGCAATAGTTTCAGACATACTAGCAATACCTTATGAAGTGCCCCAGGCGAATGGAACACCTCTACGGAAGGAGCTTCCTTATGCCAAGCGCCTAACACTAAGCAGATGCTTCCTCGTTTCACTGAGTTATGAAAGTGCAGAGGATGACAACTTGGACAACTTACTGCTTTTCTCCATCGACGAGAATAAATGTGCTTTGGACTTGCATTGCGGCTTGAAAACAGGATCAACAATCACAGCATTGGGCAATTACCATGCTAATATGTTCATTGTGACCGGAGAAACCTTGCAGATTTTCGAGATTGATTACCTCCTCCAAGAGAACGCATTTAAAATATCACAAGCTTCGAATCCAATATTAATCAGCGGCTACTCTACGAAGGTTGTCGGAGAGTTGCCCCATATTACATGGCCCAGCTTAGAGGGAGAGCCACAGCCGATCGAGAAAACTGAGAGGATATGGGTGGTAGACGTGCTCGAAGGGCTACAAGAATACAGCCTGTCATCCAAAAAAGTCAGCATTTTAAAGTCATCAGAAATATCCAGTCGTTATCAGCTAGACCCCGTACCGAGCCAAAGCAAATTTCTTTCCCTTATAGTTTCATCTACAAAAAGCGGACGTGTGATTGTTGATTGTGCTTGGGTCTTGTTTGAGAGAGTCTTTTGGATTGTAGTAGCTTTCACAGATTGCTGTCTGGAGATATATTGCATCGAAGAGACTGACGAGAAGTCTGATATGCAACACAAAATGGTGGGCATTGACTTAGACAGCGAAATAACAGGTGTCACCACCATCCTGTGGAATGGTCAGCAAAGAGTTGTCAGAAAAGGCGATGATGTCCCTAAATTTATTCTATCGAATGCCAGGGGGAATCGATTGTTTTGCATCTCGACAGTCAGAGGCGGTGTGTATGCATTGGAAGACACTCATCTTCGACATTGGATTGACTCGTAGAAGGATTTCATCGGCATATCAGCAAAACGACAGAAGAACTAGTCTGGTGGCTCTTCTATGGTGTCAAGACTCGGGTTTTGTAGATATTTATTCGATAAGTGGGTTTTGGAAGCAACTACTTAATGGCTCGAAGGCGAGCAGTATACACATTTTATATAGATGATTGCTGGCTTCATAAGTACCATAACGTGGCACTACAGAGCTGGCCTGCATTAGATAGAGCTGGAAGCCTAGACACGATTGCCCATACTAGTCTTCAGCGCGCTTTACGGAAGCACTCGAAAGATGTACTTCTTGAACTCTAGCCAACCGACAAGACAATGAGTTCAGCACCCTCAAGCCCATGGAATCGATCAATAGTCAGCAGCGCATTGTCACTTTTCGTTCCGGCCATGTTGTGCTTTGAAAGTCAGATCATCGCACTACAACTTCAACAACATTTCAATTGATAACTACCGATGGAGGAGCTGAAGGGGCTCAAGACACTTGATCAAGCATTAAAAGTTGAGAAATGTCCAAGATTCCAACCAAGACCTCACATTGAACCTTTTCTCTACAGAAATACGCTGAAAGATTCACTCAAGGTTCTCGGATGTCAAGCACTACCTGATGAGGATCACTACGTTGTCTGTACAAGTGAAGGCCTTTACTTATTCAATCAGAGCGTTCGAAAGGATGCCTATTTATTCGATGGCTGTTGTTATTCGTATCTGTACGCTGAATTGACGACATTCGCTGGCACTTATACTCCCCTCCACGTTACGTTCATGGACGATGGATCAATCACGTTATTTGGAATTGAAGACGAGGTATTCAGGGAGTATAAATCTTACGACATCCCGTCTGTTCTTTGGGATGACCGCACAGGGTTTACGTCTGCGGCCAGCAGGCGTGCTGTCTACATCTCTCTGGACTGCCAGAGTATTCTGGATGTGGAAAAACTAAGCAAAATATTCAAGGTTGACATGGGAGAGCTCCTGTCCTTCTTTTTTATTGATGGCGACGCCTTTCTGTTCTATTTGTATCGGCACAGAGTGATGGGTGACCTGTGGGTTGGAATCGCTGGCCGCGAGACCATACAGCGTCCTAAGATTTCAGTGACCTATGAGTCGACTTGCCATTCACCTGAAAGGGGTTGGAATCGAAACGAGGAATTCGTATTTATTAGCAAGTTTCAGTTACGGACTTCTGACCAGGTTGACTGCTACATCGAAAAGTTAGATGACCTGTATGCCGTTGCGGTAACTTCGCGCTTCACATACATATTCAAGACCATAGATCCGCCGATTATTGTGAAAAACCGCGGTGGTCTTAATCTGAGCGGTTCGGTCAACGTCAGTGGGTCAATTTCTTGCGATAACGCTGGAATTCGAGATAAAATCTGGTTGAATGTTTTCAATAGCTCTGGAATCATGAGCGCAGCATCTATCGAGCTTACACCTAAACCGCCTCGGGCCGTCAGATGGGTGCAAGTGCCTTTGCTTGCTGGTCAAGCTTTCGAGCCAGGTGAGCTGAATTTGGTTACCAGAATGTCTACCGGCATATCAACGGGAAGGTCTGAATCGTATTTGGCGGTGTCAGACTTGACGGGTCTTAGCCTTGTGGATAAAAAGAGGGGCACAGTATCAGTCATACTCCCAGGGAGCTCGAAGAAGGTTTTTGACGGTAACTGTATTCCTACAGTTGGTTCAGATCTCAACTCTTACCTATTTTGCGGGTCTTTTACAGAAACACATGGCTTTATAGAAAAGCAGACGTTATCTTATCAAAGTGACTGTTTCAAAATCATCTCGGAGCAGCAGCTCTTGCACAGGCCTGTTGTTGATTTATGGCATACTGATAGAGGATTGCTGTATGAGTCGGCTGGTGTACTCTACAGTGCAGACACAAATGAGAAGGTTTGTAATTTTGAAAAGAGTATCTGGTATACTAGCCACAATGTGCCCGTTAATAAATTCGATGAGAAAATTCTATCAATCTCTGAGGTAGCGACTGCTGCTAAGGGAACGGTGTGTTGTCTTTCGGTCATTACAGCACACGGTGTTCTCAAAGTGTTGGATGTCCGAAGTAGTGAGCAGTCAGAATTAATTCTCTCCATAAACTTAAGTTCAAACATCATTCGAAATGCCAAACCAGCTGTTTTCTACTGCGCTTCCGATGGGCATTATTACACAGTCTGCTATCATAAACATGGCTGTTTAAGTCTATTCCGTGACTCCTTTGCACTTGGCCAAATAAATATCGAACTGGACTGGTTCGTATTTGATATTCTTCTCAAGAGTGTCAGCAACGTGATTTATGTGATCATAACAAGCATGGATGGACGCGTCAGAGTCTTCCACATGTTTAGTGGTAAATGTCTACTTGAAATATCGAGTACCTCGGAATCCAAATTTCAACTTCTCAATTTAGGTGTGAAATCACAGTTCGTTCTATTCTACAATGAACATGAATGCATTCTAACTCATCTGGAGACAATGGTTTCTGGGAAGCTAGAACTTGGTTTTTGTCCTTTGAAGATCTTACCGAGCAGTGCAAACATGATCGACCCGGTGTTTTATGCCTTGGACAACCAGTGGTCACTTAAGCTCGTGAAATTCCCATTATCTCAGGAGTCTCATTCCGGCGTTTCATCGGTAGTTCAAACCGGTGATGTCTTTGATCTACCTGGATGTATTCCACTTCGTCTTCTACCGTTTTCTAAACCAGCACTAGCGACCATAGCTATAAAGGACAAGAAGGGGGTGCTAAACATAACACTGTTTGATTACAATAGCATGTGCATTGTTGATAAGCTCGATTTTGGTGCCAAATTTTCCGACTTTTCCAACGTTCTGCTACACAATTTTGACAATGAAATCATTCCCTCAGAGCCGCTGAGATTATTCATGGGACGGTTTTTCCTTGTATGTTGCACGACACAGAATGAATCCTTTGTTCACGTTTTCCGCATAAATGGCTGTAAGCTTGAGCTTCTGCAGACTGAACCACTGCCTTCCTTAATACTTTCGATTTCCTTGATTCAGGCTGGGACGAGAATTTTGTTTGGTGGGACTCAAACTATAGTCTATGAACTGAAGCCAGACTTCAAACATCGCTCCGTGGTGATCTGCCATGAGAATCATATTGAGGGGCCAATTTTGAAGCATCTGAGAGCACCATTATTTTACTCATGTAAAGATACTTGGGGCACCATCGTTTCCCTGGTTGGAGATGTATGTCAAATTCAATTCCCTGTTGGAAATCATAAACAGTGTCTGATAGCTTCGCATAACAAACTGGATAGATTAGGACGCGACCCTTTGGTGAAGGTAGCCACAAAGAGACTTTCGATACATCAGCAATTTGGCTCTTGTCCAATGAATAGCGGAGAAGCAGTACCCTACATGAGCAGTGAGTCGATAATTCAGAGCCTTTCAGGCCCAGATAGGGCCTATATTGATGATTACTACTGGGTCACTGTCGATTGTGGTGACCATGTGAACCTTTATAAGGGATCAACGAACAAGCCTGAAGGACAATTTCATCTGAAAAGCCGCATACTTAACGTGTCTCCCATCCTTTCGCAGTACACAGTTTCACACCTGGATGACTTCAAAAGCACAATACACAATGCGTGGCCGCTCTTCGTGATAACCTGCGAAGATGGTCACATTTACACTCTGAGTGCTCTCGACAAGTCCGAGATGGGCCTAAACTCACCCACACCGCCAGATAGCTTCACAGATAACCGTACGATTACTAGTTAAAAATTATACCTATAGAATACACAAAACAGATTAATCTATCCAAGGCCTAGATCAACAAGGTCTCAATCTTGTCCTTAACGGCGTAGATTTGGTTCTTGATGGAAGAGGCATCGTTGGTGGTAATAGAAGCTGCGATGACAGGTCTGGAGACACCACAAGCTCTACCCAAAGCCACTCTAGAAGGAACAAAAACGTATGGAACGTTCTTATCCTCACATAGCAATGGCAAATGCAATAAAATTTCAATTGGCTCACAGTCAGCAGCCATGATAATGAACTCAGAAATACCACGGTTCAGAGTCTTGGTAGCTTCGTTGGCACCCTTCTTCAACTGTCTCAAGTTGGAAGCCTGTTGGACAACGTCCAAGATCTGTTGGGTCAAAGCCTCGTCGGCCAATGGGAAAGCTTTTGGGTTTGGTGCTGACATCTTCAAGTTCCTTGCAGTATAAGTGACAGTAGCTCGCTTGAATGACGACTTTAAAAGCTCGAGAGAAGATATTCAACGCAAGATTGAGAACCATTAAATCGTCCGTAAAGTCGATGAGATGCGATGAGTTTGGCAAACTTTGTCAAATTTTTCACCAGGTCGCTATATACGAAAAGATTTGAAGGTTGAGTTTAGGTCACGTGACAGGTTTGGAATCTTGAACATTTGATAGATAGATGATTCTTAAGAAATCTGATTGATGAGTAGCGAGCGACAAATGTAGGACACCTATCGCTTCTGGAGGCTCTCGACCTTTGGGTTACGATCTTTGTCATTGGTTTAGGCATTGCATTTTTTCAGGCTGTTTTTGGGATGTCTGGCAAGTACAGTCGACTGAGTAAGGGCACCAATGTGGAGGAAAGGTTCAAGAGCATACCGGAGACGCAGAATTTTGAGAATTTCGTCACCATTGATTTGATGTCTGAGAAAAATACTCCCATCAATGGTGGATATGACGAGAGACGTGCTCTGGATTCAAGGTTTCGCAAATTCAAGGAACTGATATGGGATCGATGTAGTACTGTGATTACACTGACACTAATAGCCATTACCATTGGTTGTATCGCCGGCTTTCTACAGATTTTCACTGAGACTCTGGTCAATTGGAAAACGGGTCATTGTGCCAGGAATTGGATGCTGAACAAATCCTTCTGTTGTACAGAGACGCAGATTGCGGCTAGCCGACCCAGCCCTCTATTGACTAAACGCGAGGAGTTAGAATGCATTAATAATGGGCTGTGGGTCAAGTGGTCGTTCGAGCCCTTCCCATTTGTGATATTTTTCACATTGTCTGTTCTGTTTGCATTATTGAGCACCCTACTGATCAAATACGTCGCCCCAATGGCTACTGGCTCGGGGATATCTGAGATCAAAGTATGGGTGTCAGGTTTTAAGTACAAGGATGAATTTTTGAATCTTTCCACGCTTTTAGTGAAGAGTATTGCTCTTCCGTTGGCCATCTCGTCAGGTTTAAGTGTCGGTAAAGAAGGTCCCTCAGTTCATTACGCCGCTGGTTGTGGTTATGTTATTTCGAACTGGCTTCTGCGAGACTCTTTGACATTTCATAAGCAAGCAGACTATTTGACTGCCGCCAGCGGCGCTGGGGTGGCGGTAGCGTTTGGTTCACCAATCGGTGGAGTGCTGTTTGGTCTTGAAGAGATTGCTTCGGCGAGAGAATTCAGTGCAGCAGCCCTTTGGAAGTCATTCTACGTGGCCCTCGGGGCTGTTGCTACTTTAGAATACATCAATCCGTTCAGGAGTGGAAATATTGTTCTTTTCAATGTGACTTACGATAAAGATTGGACTGTGCAGGAACTACCAGTATTCATTATATTAGGAATTTTTGGTGGTTTATATGGAAGATTCGTCAGCAAATGGAATATAAACTACGTTTACTTCCGTAAGACCTATCTTTCTAAATGGCCCGTACAGGAAGTCATCGTCTTAGCCATTATAACCAGCGCAATCTCATACTTTAATGAATTCTTGAAGTTGGATATGACTGAAAGTATGGGAATTTTGTTTCATGAATGCCAGAGTAACGACAACTCATCAGCCTTTACGCACAGATTATGTCAGTTGGACGAAAATACACATGTCGTGAGCTTTCTAAGAGTTTTCTCATCGTTGGTCATAGCAACTTTGGTCAGGACCGTTCTTATCATTGTCTCATATGGTGCTAGAGTTCCTGCCGGTATTTTTGTTCCTTCGATGGCGGTCGGTGCAACATTCGGCAGAGCATTAAGTTTATTGGTTGAAAGATTCGTGAGTGGAGCAGGAGTCATCACACCGGGGGCTTATGCCTTCCTCGGAGCAGCTGCAACCTTATGTGGGATCACAAACTTGACTTTAACCGTCGTAGTGATCATGTTTGAGCTGACTGGTGCATTCATATACATTCTGCCAACAATGGTCGTGGTTGCCGTGACGCGAATGGTTTCATCATCTTCAGGATCTGCTGCAGGCATCGCAGATCAAATGATTCTGGTCAATGGCTTCCCAATAATTGAGGAGGATGACCTCGGAGATTTCATGGATGAACATACTGCGAGAGAGATCATGGCGGAGGATATTATAACCATTAATGAGAATATCTACCTGTCAGAGTTGGAGTCACTGGTTTACGATTCAGCCCAAAAATCCGTCAACGGCTATCCTATTGTGAAAGATAAACCTGATGGGGCCACGGGAAGTACTTGTGTTGGTTACGTACTTAGAAGACACTTGATCACAAAACTGAGAGTCTCAGAAACCAGTTCTCTGGATTCGAATCTGACGTTGGTAAGCTTCACTCAAAAACTACCTCCACCAGCCTCAAATTTTCTTGGGCAAAGTTTCCTGAGTTTTAACGATATTGCCAATCCGTATCCCATCTCGGTTAAACCTGAGGTGTTAACTTCATCATTGTTCCGCATGTTCAGAAAGTTGGGTTGTAAAGCCATCGTGGTGGAAGAGGGCGATGTTCTGAAGGGATTGATTACCAGAAAAGATATTCTAAGGTTTGAGAGAGTCAAGCGTGATGAGATTTTTGGTCCACGGTACAACCCTGACGACTCTTTTGATCAAAAATTGTGGTCAATCGTCGATCGAATTATCAAGAAAGTTACTTCTGTATTATGAACTCTATAGATATTGATTATTGAACATATCGATTTGTCCAAATGTAACGTTACTTCGAAACCTACACTAATCGGCGTGCCATTTTCCGAACTTCTTGTAGTCAATGTAAAGTCCCTTCAAATACTGTCTACCGGCGTGATCGAGAGCGGCGTTCACAAGGCTCAGCCCATCTTGTGATAATAGGTTGAACATGGAGTAGACAGCGGTCGCTAGTTCGGCTTTGATTCGAAGATCAAATGGTGAATTGATTGACAAATGGATGTATCTCACAAGCAGCACCGGAACGTGTTTACGTAGAGAGCTTTTCAACTCGCTTGTTTTGGAGCTGAGCGTATTCTTACCATTTGCATGCTTCGATATAGAGCCATTTGGCTCACAGAAATTCGTGATCAGCCTAGCTAGCGCTTTGGCGGACTCGAATGTCAGCCTAGTGTCCTTATGGGCAGAGAGCAACTCAAGGCTGTCGCATACAAAAGTAATAACGATGTGATGGCGATTCGATAGTTTGACGCGGTGGGTAAAGAGTACATTCGATATGACCTTAGTGGCGGCAAGGAAGACCCGATCACTTTCGTCATCAGACCCCATAGAAAGCAAGGTCAACTTTAAACACATAGGAAAGAGTGTCTCGATACAATACTGTGAGAACAGCCATGCCTTTGATATCAGTAATTCTCCAATGCAATTTAGTGTCTTCAAAACCGAGTCCGTAGATCCAGTAAGGTTACCACAGTGTGTGTAGAAGCTTGATGCAGACACTGTGAAAAGGTGACCTGAGGCAGAATTGTCCTTTTCCAGCAAGTCCAACTGTATGCAGTATAGCCCTAGCAGCCCATCGACCAGCTCAGGTGGACAACTTTCAAAGGCTTCAAAAGTGTTGACAAATGCACTATTAAACCTTTTGAAGTTTCGTTTCAGTGAAGACTTGACTGCAGTCTTGACACCAGCACACAAAAGAGTGTCCTTCACGCCAGCGCCTCGCAGAGCCATAAATTGGGCATACAAATATTCGAGCTCCTCCGAGTAAAGCTTTGAGTAAAGTAAAAACATGCTGACGAGAAGATCGCTATTTGTCTCTTTGATTCCAGTGAAAGAACCTTCTATCACACTAGGCAGGATCTGTTTGGACGATACATCTAGAGACGAGTCGTCTGCGTCACAAATGTAGTAAAGAGAGCGTAACAACCATGATGCAACGTTCGGATCTTGACACTTATTACTTTCCGACAGAACCTTCACAACAGTTTTAACGTAGTGGTCCCGCAACTTTAGTTCCCCTCTTCTTGCAGAAGTTTTGAGAACCAAGAACGTTATTTGGAAAGATGCGGGTTCGAATTCTTTCGTAAGCCCGTCGCTCAGAGATTTGATGCTTTTCTCAATAAACTCCACGCTGACACTCTCTCTCTCCTGCGAAATATGATTGACCCATATAGTCTCGAAAACTGAATCCTCGAATGTAAGATGCTCCATCTTCTTGATCATGAAGGTCTGTAAGCACCCCCAATCTTTCTCGATTTGAGATCTGAAGGTGGGGTTCTCCAGCAAGTGAACCAAAACTTGAGTGTCCACAGCAGTCAAATGTGACTTTTCGCTGATTTTGTCGATGAGATCAATTCTGATTGACTTGTTTATGCACTGAATTGGGATTTTGAGTAGTAAATCTACTGTCTTTTGGTCTTCATACGACTGAGATATGAAGGAGACAATAGTATGCATTATTTCTCGTTCTTCGAAGATATCGTCATTGTTCAAGATATCTTTCATAATGAAGATACTGTCGTCGGTGAAAATCATCTGTACAAGATGTTTTATTTCGTCCTGTGGGAATAGTGAATTAACCATTGTGCTCCAGTTAATTAACGTATAGCGTATGATGCTTGCTTGCTCTTCAGCAGGTAGAAGAGAAATTTTTTTCATGAACGCATGTATAATTGAAAGCACGTCGAATACTCTATACTCTCTGACTTTGAAGAAATAGTAAAACAACTCAATCGGACTTTCACAACTGAACTCAGATTCTTCGAGTTGTTTTTCCGGTGAGTTGAGGATCTCTTCCGGTATTATATCGTCGAAGATATCCATGATCAGATACTTTGCGTTCCACGATACCCGCTGATCATCGATCTTGAGATCAAAGACCCGCCTTAGAATTGTTCGGAAATCGGCTAAAATTGTGTAAGATAGTCTTGGTAAACCTTTCAGCATGACCATGAGTAAATGGCAAACAACATCGTCTGCGGAATTTCTCTCAAGGGCATCTAGTAATTCAGATAATTTATCCTTTAGCTGCGTTGTAGGAAACGAAGTCGCATAGTCAGATAGTGTTGCAGTAAATTGATTGCCTGTTATTAAAACACTCGCAGCGGTATTGTCACGGCAGTAAGATTCCAATCCCTTGAAGAACTGAGGTAACTCTCTCGCGTTTGTATGACACTTGATTAGTTCTGACCATAACTTCGTTGACCACTCAGCATGCTCATCTCTTCCGTTAGTTATGAGAGTAAGAATCTGGTTGTTATTTTTGATACCAATCTCGACATCAAGTGTAAGAATATAGTATATCAATTGCCACAGTTCAAGGTCGACAGGTCTCTTTTGGATGGTATCCATAGTGTTATTGAACAAACTCTGCAAAAAGTCCTGAGACATAGTTTTCTTTGAGAGAGAAAGTTCTTTGAGTAATTCAGAAGAGAGCTCGGGGTGAATACGGACCACTACGGAAAATATCTTCTCCAATTCCTTGAAGTGCTCCTTCGAGAGGAATGAAATACACTTGTTGAATAACAAGGAGCAATTCTGGGGGCTCAATTGTTGACGTCTACCTTGAACAAACTTCTCCGCCAATTTAACAGTGTCGATCGACTTGCCGAACATAAATGAGCCTAGAAGTTCGTTTAAGATCTCAGATGTGGCATCATGAACTTGACCAGCAAATTTCGCAAAATATTCAAGCGAAGGTAGCAATAAGTGGTTACAATAAGTCGCAGAAGATTTGGCATATACTTCAGTAATATTTCGCACGTCTACCAAAGTTTCAATCTCACTTAGGAACGTCACTCGGAGCTCTTTTTGCTGCTCAAATTCGGGTATTTTCAACACTAGATCAATTGCCCTACCGATTATTGTGATTGCGTTTTCCAGAGATACTTCAACCGTGGTTAAGGAGTTGATTAGTCCGCAAGTTTGCCCCAACGTCTCTACGAAAGCAGCATATTCCAAATCAACTATTTGTAGCGATTGTAGCAAATGGGGAACAAACCTAAGTTTTTTCAACAATCTCTTCAATACAACCTCATCATCCAATGCTACCCACATTCGATTAAACAGCTTCCAAATCTTGTAGTTTTTCTTAAAGTCTTCCATTCTCTGATCATTCCAGCGATCAATTATAAGCTCCAGAACGAAGTTCTCCTTGTTTGGAAAGTATAGATCGGCCTGGTCCAACAGCGATACTATCTCACAGATCTCTGCCGTTGAAGCGTCTTTCGAACGCAAAAGTTTTGTCAATGCCTCTGTCGACTTCGGAAGTTCCATTATTGATCGAATTGACCGATTCGAAGCTGCTGAATTACCCAATCACAGCCAGAAAGGCGTTTGCTTTAATTTGAATGGTCATCTCATCGCTTCTCTTGATGAGATGAGCTTGACAAATTTTCCAGATTCACGTGACTTTTTACCAAATAACAAAAAGCTTTATACTCGTTAGAGAAACTAAGATCCTAGCACTTTAGAAAGAGCCATTGTACAATAACGAGGCCTTGATAGAGTGCTGCTTTTGCTCAGTGACTGTTTTCGCAATCAGGCTGTTGTTTGGAGCCGTTTTTTCCCTGGTTGGAATTGATTTGATCTGCAATGACAGGAGATGTGCCAGCCGGCGCCCAAAATTTACTCATTGATGTCGATACGATGGATTTCTTGGATGATGGGAGCTCTATGACAGATGAAAATATGGGTTTTAGTGTAATGGGTGACGATGTGGGGAGAGACCCTGTGACTGGGGCCGTTATGTTCTCCGTGAGCAAAGGCAGTGAGCCACTATCATACAAGGAGAACGGGAAGGTAAAGTTCAAGCTAAGCCCATTATCGAGTGAAAATATCTGTTTTGTCACGGAGCCAGAAAAGTATACACTTTATCCTGTGAAATTGCCTCGAGTGGACACCACTGAAGAGTTTATCAGTTTCGTGTCGAAAGTCTTCGAAATATACCGTGATCTTGGTGACGATAGGCGTTTTTCTGTTCCTACAATTGGTGTTATAAATTTGGCAGAGAATAAGGAGCATGTAGCGGCCGTTAATATAGCCATGGAGGCGTTGAGTGTGGAGCTTGAGCTGTACATCGAATCGATCAAAGATAAACCTGATCTTTTTGCAAGATTCTATGAACTGGAAGAAAGTTTGACAATAATAAACTGCCTCAAGACATTTCACTTTACCGCCGATACTCCAGGACAAGACTACAGGGGGCAGTTCATCAAAAATATGCTGGCCTGGATCAATCGTTCGGACGGTGAGCCAAACGAAGAAGCAACTCATCAAGTTCTCTCAAATAGCTCAGGTGACAAGAAATGTTTCCAGAATCCGCCCTTTTGGAAACTTATCAACCAGCTTCTTCTTCGAGGATTGTTCGACCAGGCAATTGCATGTATCGAGAGTTCAGAACTTTTGGCCTACCTTGAGAGTCAATGTAAAGTGTCCTCGAACGCTATCCATGATCTTATATCTTTGATAAAAAGGTACCCTGTAGAAGCAGCCGACGAGTTCAGGGAATGGAAGAACCTGGCACTTGAACTGGCCCAGACCTTCAGCGAGTCAGATACACAAATATCGGGTGACATGCGCGACCATCTTGAGGACACTCTTTTCCTAATAGGAGGTCATCAAAACAAAATTCTAAATTACTCCAAGACCTGGTATGAATCACTCAATGGTCTCCTGCTGTATTATATCCCATCTCTAGAGCTTTGCGAAGAATACTTGCAAGTTTCCCTGATGCAAAACGCACTAGATGTCACAAACACTTGGGAGCAGGCATGTGTTGATATAATCCGAGGTAAAGTGTACTCCATCTTGCCGCTTTTGGAAGCTTTGGACTCCTGTACAGCTGCCTTCTCGGCGGCTATCTGTCAGGCAAAGGGCCTGATCGAGAATTATTATGACGACGGTGAAGATGAAGGTGAAGGGACTGAAGACATTCTTTCTCAAAGGAATGGCATGGCCTCGTACATGCTGAACAATTTTGCATTAGAATTATGTTCCTATGATGATAGGAAACTGTGGTCAATAGCAATTGGGTTGATCACTCTATCGCCCACAGAGAATACAACTGCGAAGAAGCTGGCTATTGCGGAACTCCTACCGCATTATCCATTCCAGACCAACGATGACATAGAATGGATGCTCAGCGTTTCTGCTAAGTGGCGTTTACCACAGGTAACGAAGTCTATATACGTCATGCTTGGAAACAAGCTGCTCTATGAAAGTAACACCATAGAAGCAATGGCGAACTTCAGTAAAGCAGGCAAATTTGAATGGGTGAAACGATATTCATGGATGATGTTCGAAGCGTCAGTATTACAAGGTGGTCCACTGGACGACGTTATACTGAATGCCATAGTTAGTGAGGATAGTGAGCAGATTATTCCAAAAGAACTACTAGGCTCGCTGATGACTAATGCTATGAAGCAGACTCTCTCGCCATATGCTGTGTTATATCAATTTTACGAAGCGCAGTCGCGTGAGAGCTGGTCAGATGCCTTACAACTTCTGCTGGCGCTAATAAACTTCCCCTACCTGCCCAAATGCTACTTGGTTCTACTAATAGCCAAATTTTTGTACCCAATATTCCTAAAGGATCCATTGAAAGTGATCAAAGAAGAGTCGGTCTTGAGTATCATGGAAGCGATGGAAAGCAAGTGGGACGACCAAGACGTCAAATCTCAAAACATCTTTCAGTGTGTTCAAGAGGCCACTATGGGGGCCCTTCCTGAGACGTTGGAGAGCCTGCACAAGTCAGTAAGAAGGGAACTGAACCTGAAATTGTGTCAAGAGTATATGTAAATGCTTCTTGTGTCTATATCATGTAACTAAATAGCATACATGAAGATATGAAACTAAGTGCAACCAAGATAAGTGGTTACTTTCTTTTATGATGGTTTATATATGAGCCTCCACAATCTAGGGTAGAATAAGTAGTTTGTATCTCTAGTATTGGCAAACAACATCCTGAGTAGCTCTAGAGTTCAGCAATAGAGCGACAATCAGACCGTATAGACCCAACACTTCAGCAAAAATCAAGATCAAAATCATACCAACGAAAAGTCTTGGTTGTTGAGAGTTACCTCTGACACCAGCATCACCAACGATACCGATGGCAAAACCAGCAGCCAACCCACTTAGACCAACGGACAAACCTGCACCCAACTGGATGAAACCAGTGTACAAAGCTTGTTGTTGTTGCAAAGAATAACAAACAAGAACAGAAACAACCAAACCGTAAATGGCAATGATACCAGCCATAATCACTGGAACAATGTTCTTGAACAGCAAGTCTGGTCTCAAAACACAGGTGGCACAAATACCAACACCAGACTTAGCTGTACCATAAGCAGCACCGAAAGAGGTGAAAATGATGGCTGAAGCACAACCGATGGCACCAAAGAATGGAGCATAGACAGGACACAATTCACTCATTTTATATTACAACAAAGTCAGGAGCTTCAAAGACAGACGATTGACACTGGTTAGAGCCTATGGATGATTCTAATCTATTCCTTGCGACGTGCTGCTTAAGATCAAGTGCTAGTAGTAAATTATACAAGTTGATTATCCCTTGAGGAGGCCTTGCAGCCAAGATTGAAAAAAATGTCCTTCGGTAGGGTAAATGTTAGTCACGTGGCGCACACCGATTCTATACAAATCGAACCTATTTCTTCTTGAAGAAACTCTCGAGGGTTCCCTGGGTTCTCTTGGGCTTGGGTGCCCTCTTCTTGACTGGGATGTCTGGTTTTGCAGCGGGTCCTGGCGCGGGTCTCTTTGACGGAGGCGTCGAGGTCGCGGCTCGATTCGTCACCGTGACCGTGTAGCCGTCCTCGTCGACGTAGGACGATTCAGCGTCTGCTTTATCAGCCGATGAGTCTCGTGCAGGTTCTTTAGTTCTGTTCTGCATTAGTGAGTCCTCCGCGGTGGTCTCTAGGAGCTCTTCTAGCTCTTGCTTGTCGATAGGCTCGGACTCTTCCTTGACAGGGGTCTCGTCTCGCGACTCAGTCGGGCTGCTGAACGGCGGTTCGTCGCCCGTCATACTCTCTTCTTCATCAAATAGGTTGTTCAGCTCTTCCATCTGCGCAGATCTCTTTTTATCGTTCTTTGTGTCTCGCTCCAACTGTTCCTGCCTCCTTCTCATCAATCCTTCACGTCTTTCCCGTTCTTTCTTTTCTCTCTCGCCTCTCATCTTGGCTAGGATGGCCGTTGATCTGAGCCCTGTGTCCTTGCTCCTTGCAGGTTGCTTCTTGACAGTTTCTCTACTCTCGGGTACAGTCCTCGACCTCACAGCGGGCGCTGCCTTTGGTTCAGCTGTCGGCTGTACCTCCAAGGTCTTTGCCCGCTTAGCTGTAACTTTCAATTCATATGGGTTTCGTACCGGCAGGATTTCCTGTAGTTCCCTAGCGGTACTTACCGGTGTGAAGGCATCCATTGGATTGAACGCATAGATAAAACAATCTACCAGCGTCTCTGCACCATCCACGTTGTTCAAATCGTATACGACTTTGACATTTCCATCTCCTCCGACGCAAATTATGATACAGTTGAACTTGGTACTCGTATTTTGTTTGTAGTAGCTATACATCAATGACTTGGCCTTTGATGGGCCAACCTTGAAGCGAAAAATCAGATCTGTGAACAGTACCGGTCTCTCTTCGATAAATAGTTTCTCATTGATGTATTCAAACACCTTTTCAGACATCCTGTATGGCTCACTGTATCATTTCAGATGTGCGATGTGCTTTCTACAAGATTGTATTTCAAGTCGCGTCACAATTCGAAGACTTGAGCGACAGTAAAGATTTGAAATGACACAACAATAATAAGAGGATATTCTGACTAGATTGCGCTTTAAAAGGACATCAAAGCTTGTTCTGAATATTTAGTATATATTCAGAAGCTTGATCGAGCTTTGCGGCTGCCTTAGCGGTTGTATTTTCATCCACTACAAAAGGATGCTTGTGTGTCGAAGCTCCTTTTATCTGATTCTGCTGACTTCGTTGGCCATTGGACACGTAAACGAGAATGACTGGGGAGAAGAGCTACAAGGTGACGTTCAAGATGGCGACTGTGACGCTCAGTCTGCAGCCGCGAGTTATCGCGATTCTTTGATAGAGAGGCACGGTGCCAGGTTGCAAAAAGAGACTCAGGATTTCAATCACAACTTTGACAGTGTAAGAATGCAAGGGGCAGACGGGGCGGCTGGCGATTTGAAGGAGGAATGGCATGTCGGAGACATTTCTTTGACGGTCCTGGATAGGGACTCATTTTCTACCATGTTGGATAAAGTTGAAAAAAGATGGAGACTGCCGTTGAAGTTACTAGATCGTCTTCATTTTCTAGATCTTGGGCTTTATTTTTTATCTATTGGTGACACTGATATTTTCGAACAGCTATAAACCAGCAAAACGTAAAAATTGTACTGCAAATCCAAACAAAGAAGTCACAGATACACGGTGAGGAACAAAACAATCAAGCAATGGAGATTAAACCAAATTAGACAGCTAGTCGTTATATATAGAATTTAAAAATCAAGACACATCTTGCTGGGATAAAAATAAAAATAATAGCGCCGCTTGGTTTCGATCCAAGGACATCAGGGTTATGAGCCCTGCGCGCTTCCACTGCGCCACGGCGCTAATAAAATTAGATGTTAATAAATAATTCTGTTCCGAACATACCCTGATAGAATAGAAGGTAATTTTCTGTCATTTAGAGCAATACAGCAAGCTTACAGATACAATGATTTGTCATGATATAGTTCTGGGCTGATGTTGTCTGGCGACACTACGCGGATTCAAGAACAACGGGCACAGGCGCAACAAAGGTCGTAAAAGTGAGCTGGAGGACGCTGGGAATAGTATAACCAAAAGACTTGGAGACGATCGAGTGAGGGAGGGCTAGCACTGTCGAAAAGGTGCTTATGGAGCCGTTCCAGTTGGCTCAAGCAACTCTTCGAGATTACCGTGAGCAGTGACTGTAATTTTTCACCAAGTCATCGCATTAATTACACCTCGAAGAGCTAGATTCATTGGCTTATCAGGGTCTGGCTCGCCAGTTATTATTCATTTCGCCATCGGACTGTATGCTTACAAGACGACTATTTGGTAATATGTCGTCTTTGTCCTTTGAAACTAAAATTCTGAAGGTTAATCCATCATCAATTCACTTTACGCCGACAGCTCATCTTGATGGGTCTTTACCAACCATTACCGATCCAGAAAGTGAGAAAGCTCTCTTGGAGGCTGCAAGGATTATACGGGACACCGACGATACAGTGGCATTCCCAACTGAGACGGTTTACGGGCTCGGAGGCTCATCATTGAACGACAAGTCAGTCCTCAGCATCTATAGAGCCAAAAATAGGCCTAGCGATAATCCATTGATTACCCACGTCTCTTCCATTGATCAGTTGAACAGAAAAATATACGGGACCAAACCGAACTCCTTACTTGACAACATCCCGGAGATCTACCACTCGCTTCTATCGAGGCTGTGGCCTGGGCCTCTAACCATATTATTGCCTGTTCCGCCTATTGATACACTTTCGAAATTGACCACTGGAGACCAGCCAACTTTTGCCGTTAGAATACCTTCTGATAGAATCGCTAGAGCTCTAATAGCCCTGAGCGACACGCCGATTGCCGCTCCTTCAGCAAATGCTTCTACAAAACCTTCACCAACTCTGGCGTCTCATGTTCTCCACGACCTGAAGGGAAGGATTCCGTTGATCCTCGACGGGGGTGCGTGCAAGATTGGTGTAGAGAGTACTGTGGTGGACGGTTTATCCCAGCCTCCATCTTTACTACGACCTGGTGGTTTCACATATGAACAGATCGTGGAATTGGGTGGCCAGCTGTGGGCTAATTGCAAAGTCGAAAGAAGGCAGGCAGTTGGAGAGACAGAAAAGGTTAGGACGCCTGGTATGAAGTACAAGCACTATTCACCATCAGCCAAAGTTATCCTTCTAGTGCCGAGCCCAAGCGATAGCACCATCGATAGAATTGGAAAGCTGAGAAGTATACTTGATGGTGAAAGCAGTTCTCGATCCGAAATTCTTCAGAGCGTTGCGATTCTCACTGCCACTCAGCTGAATAACGCTTCAATAAGCAATCTATTGCCACAGGAATCGAACACTAGATTAATCGTCGAAAGTCTAGGGTCGACGGGTCAAGAGATTCAAGCTAATCTATTTGCGGCCCTGAGAAAAGTTGATGAAGTTGAAAAGGTGCAATTGATCATCGTAGAGGGCTTACCAGAGAAAGATGAGGGTCTAGCCATCATGAATAGACTAAGAAAAGCTGCTGCTGGTAATTTTGTTTCGTTTTAATTATATGTAGCAATTAGTTACAAATCTGTCATCACCCGAAGTGATTTAGAGGATTAATTGAGGACGTATATATTTGATATCATATACAGGAACGCATCTATCACTTTTTACCGAGGTCATCAAACATTAGAATAACGTAGAGTATCCAACGACGAAAATCTCCTTGCCCACAGCTTGCGGACCTCATCTGCAATGAAGACTGTACTGCTAATCGCGAGCAGGTAAAGCAAATCGCCAAGACTCAAGCTTTCTGTCTTGAAAACCTTCTGGAAAAATGGAACGTAAATGGCACACATTTGACCCATCAAAGATAAACCGACTGCATAATTGAACATTTTGTTTGCAAAGAAGCCCACTTCGAAAATGGATTTTGTAGCGTGTCTGCACGCCAATGCGTTAAACATATCGAAGAACACAAAACAAGTGAAAGTCATGGTAGTGTCTCTGGCGGTAACTTGATTGTCTTCTGCCATTTCTGCAACAAAAACGTAAACAGTTCCTACAATGATAAACGCAGCGGTCATCAATAAACGTCTCAACACAAATTGTGTCAAAATTCTATCAGTGCGCTTTCTTGGTGGCTTTTTCATAACTTCATGATCAACTGGCTCAACACCTAGGGATTGAGCTGGAGGCCCATCCATCAAAATGTTAATCCACAAAATTTGCATCGCATTTAATGGATTGGGCAACTTGAAAGCAGTTGACAGGGCTACTAGCGATAAAGCTGCCACCGAGGTTGATAACTGGAATGTCAAAAAGTTTTGAATGTTGTTGAAGATGCCTTTTCCTTCTTCAATTGCAGTCAAAATGGTACTAAAGTCGTCATCTGTCAAAACCATATCGGATGCCTCTTTTGCAACGTCAGTGCCCATTTTACCCATTGAAACACCAATATCTGCCAATTTCAAAGCCGGTGCATCGTTGACACCATCACCGGTCATGGCAACAATATCACCTCTCTTTCTCAAGGCACGAACAATGTTAAGTTTATGCTCGGGGGTCGCACGAGCGAAAATGTTGACATGGTCTATCACATTTGCTAATTCATCATCAGTCATATCATCTAATTTATCTCCAGTCAGCACGGAGAAATCTGGGTTCATGACAGGAATACCAATCTGCCTGGCGATGCTTACTGCAGTGTTTTCTGAATCACCGGTAATCATTATAACATGAACACCACCTTGCAACAATTGTTCGACAGCGGGTTTCACAGTGGGTCTTGGTGGATCGCTCATACCAATTAATCCAGCGAAGGTTAATCCATTAACGGATCCCTCATCCAATTTGACTGAGGAATCACGCATTTCCAAACTAGCAAAAGCAAGGGTCCGCAAACCATCTGAAGCGAGAGCATCGGCGGTTTCAATAATCGTTTCCTTTTGGGCATCAGTCAACAGTTCCGACTTACCCTTTTGGTTTACAAAGTGGGTAGAGAGTGAAAGAACCTTCTCGTACGCTCCTTTGACAAAAACAACACACTTGCCCTCCGGCTCTACCACTTTAGTAGCCATCAGCTTCCTTTTAGAATTGAATGGGAGCTCCTGGAGTTTCTTATATTGATCTCTCATGTCCGTGATATCGAATTTAGATAGCTGTTCCAGCAGAGCAATGTCAGTGGGGTTCCCCATGTACTTACCGTGCTCCTGGGAGAAAGATGCATTATTGCAGACATTACTGATAGTCAAGATCTCTCTCACATCGTCTGTCAAATAGTTTCTGAAACTGCCATTTTTGTTTCTGTCCAGGACTAACATGTTAGACTTGGTTTCCATACTAGCTAGACACCAAATCCTCGATACCGTCATATGATTAGACGTCAAAGTTCCTGTTTTATCTGAGCAGATAACGTTCACAGATCCAAGAGTCTCAACACTTGGCAATCTTCTGACGATGGCCTTCCGTTTAGCCATTCTCAAGACACCAAGAGCGAGCGTCACAGTCACAATGATAGGTAAACCTTCAGGAATGGCAGCTACCGCTAGAGAGACCGAGATCTGGAACATGTCCAACCATGATCTTCCTTGAATGACACCAATCAAGCAGATAATCCCAATCAAAACAAAACTCATCAAAGAAAGATCCTTACCCAATTTGTCCATTGCCACTTGTAAGGGAGTTTTAGGTTTCTCGATAGAGCTCATCATCTCGAAGACAGATCCAAAAGAAGTGTTTTTCCCTGTACCTACAACAATACCTTTTCCATGACCTTCACGAACCAACGTACCCATATACGCGATACATGTTCTGTCAGATATAGGAACAATGGAATATGGCTGGTCGTTAAAACTCTCTTTGCTGACATGATGTGATGTCTTCTGCACAGGTTCATTTTCACCAGTCAAATTACTTTCATCGATCGACAAGTCAACACATTCGATAATCCTCAAATCTGCAGGAATTCTATCGCCAATTCCAAAACTGACTAGATCACCAGGGACTAAATTGACAGCTAAGACGTGCGACTCTTGACCAGACCTAATCAGGTGGCACTCTGCTGGCACCAATCTGCTTAATGCCTCCAACGATTTCTCTGACCTGTACTCCTGCACAAACCCCACAGTAACGACAATCACTATGGCAAGTGTAATACTAACTGCGTCATCCACATTACCCATCAAGAAAGAAACCACTGCCGATCCAATCAACAGAAGAATCAATGGATCCTCTATGAAGTTCGACAGAAATTTCTTCCACAGAGGTTCATCCTCTTCACCAACCACTTCGTTGAGTCCATAGGCCAATTTCCTCCTGTTGGCTTCCTCAATAGAGCTCAAACCACTTTTCCCATCAGTTTCCAGCCTCTCCAACGTTTGATCCACGGTCAAAGTACAAAAGTCAAGCGAAGGATTTGGCTTCGATAGTGCTGCGGCAGTCGCGCTTAGTTGAATACGGGCCTCCTCATTCTCGACATCATCATTTATCAAACTATTAAATGGGTTATCACCCATTATTGTTTATGATACGACGTGGATTTGCCTCGCTTGGCACTAAAATTAAATGAAACCCACAATAATCAGTTTTCAACCCAACAAAATTTCACAAAATTTTCTTGAGCACCCTAGCAAGCAGTTCACCTCACGAGTCAATTCTAAAGAGCAGTAGAATCCTATCTATGGCCGCTGTAGACCTTCTCAGTTCATGTTTACTGCTCTAGATCCATCCAATTTCTTCAAGCCTTCATGGTTGAAAAAAACCTTGGCACATCACGTGATGTACAGAGATCTTGAGAGTAATACCGATTATACTGAATAATCAATACAAAATGAATTAAACTATGCTACAAGGTCGTGTAATTGTGAGTTTGACCATCTTTTCCTGCCTGGCTTTTACACTGAATTTTTGACGTTTTTTTCCCGGTTCAATCAGCGTGGTTCGACGTTATAGCGCAGTCTTATACCCATAGCTGCCAACTCCGAGTCCAGATATTTGAGAACAAAAGGAATAGCCACAGTGGTAGTGTCACCACCTCCGACAAACTTGTTGCCCTGGCCATCCTCCCATATGTGAGAGTCATCGATGAAGATGCTGTCAGAACCCTGGTATTTGTTGAGCATTTTCTTGGCGTCTTCGAACTTGATTGCACAACGACGACAGCGGACGGATGACATAGAGCCGATTCTTGGCACACTCTGTTGAGTCGTTAGGATGGCACCACATTCACGACAGATGGCAGTTTGTGTGTAATCGGAACAGTTCAGTAGACGATCCTGTAGTAGGAAGGCCGTACCATGACCGATCAAAGCGTCTCTTTCCATTTCACCGACACGGATACCACCGTGTCTCTTTCTACCCTTGACTGGTTGCATGGTCAAACTGTTGACTGGACCTGTGGAACGGACTTGGAATTTATCGTTCACCATGTGACGCAGTCTTTGATAGTAGACAACACCAATGTATATATCTGCTCTCAATTCTTCACCGGTGGCACCTGAGTACATGGGCTCGTTACCATGGTAGTTATAGCCGGCCTGGCGAAGTTGCTCACCAAAATAGTCTGCTGGAGTATCATCTTCACTAAATTTCCATGGAGTTGCATCCTGTGCGATACCGTGCAGAGCACCGGATTTACCAGCGAGGGACTCGACAAACATACCAATAGTCATACGAGATGGGAAAGCGTGAGGATTGATAATGATATCTGGTTGAATACCTGTCTCACTGAAAGGCATGTCGATGGTAGGCCATTTACGAGAACAAACACCCTTTTGACCGTGTCTTGAAGAGAATTTGTCACCAATCTGTGGAACTCTTCTGATACGATATTTGATAGAGACAGTTTGCAGCTCTTGTAGCTTGTTGGACTCGTCACCGATCAAATTCACCTCCTCGATGTAAGCAGGCTCTGATGAGTGATAAGTTTTGATTTTGGTCTTGTTCAAAGTGTCATCGAAGTATGCGCAAATTGGATCACCTTCTTCCACGTAGGTGCCAATGTATGGCAATCCATCTTCATCCAATTTATCTAGCCATTCCTTAGGCCACTCGTCGGATCCGAAACCAAAATGCTGGGAAATTGGATCACCACGACTTCTGTTCATCGACAGATCAATCTTTTCCGTCTTATACATTGTACCATAACCGAAACCTCTTTCATCGGCTGATTTGTTGATAATCATCGCATCATCCATATCGTAACCAGTGTAAGAAATGACAGCAACAACAGCGTTCATACCGTTGGGGAAATTATCCATACCGTAGTCATCGTACAAATTGGCCTTCACGATTGGTGTTTGACCAGTTTGCAATCTATAAAGCTTGTTGTCAGAACGATGACATAAAGCAACACCGGGCGTACCCATTGTTTGCTTACCCATTTGACATTGGTACATGTTTCTTGGAGATTGGTTGAAATCAGAGAAAGGTGTCAAGTTAGCCAGGATGGACAGTATGTTTGTTGGCGTAAACTCAACATGTGTATGCACATTGTTTTGCAATTCCTCGGGAGTCACAGCGATATTCATGTAGACCTGCTCAAATGGACCCACAATGTCTTCTTTATCCAAGGGCAAGTAACGAACAGGACGCATCATTCTGGAATGACCACCAAAGATATACAAACCGGGGTACTGACCACGGGCTGAGGGTGGAACGTAACCAATTTCCAGATCTAAAGGTAGACCTTCTGTCTTACCCTCCACTTTCCAAAATCTCAAAGTGTCTGCAATAATCTTACCTTGAGCATGGGAGGCCCAACCAATGATTTTCCCATCTAACTGAACACAACACAAGGATGGACCAGCAGCGAATGTTTGAGACACTGGAGATACACCTAGAGAGTACAGTATTGATGGAATCTTAGAGACATCAGATTGCTCCGTCGATATACGACATTTGTGGGCAAAATGGTTCAACAGACCACATGGAGAACCATCTGGAGTGTGAACGGGACATAAGAAACCCCATGACTCTGGAAGTAGCTTTCTAACGGTAGTAGTCTTTAATTGGGCAAAGAAAGAACCTCTGTGGACCATCCTGAAATGCGAAATGAAACGATAGAAGTTAATCTTTTCAGCAACAACGGTATAACCCGAAACTTGTTGCAGGTCCAGCCCAGATTGAGAAACCAAGTTACCTGTCGACAGAAAGTATTGCAATTTAGAACCAATGTTTTCATTCACTCTCATTAACACTCTAGTGACATATTTGCGATCTTTGAAGTTGATTGGAGATCCACGGTTGATGTCGGTTCTGATTTGTGCGACAATGTTTTGTAGGTATTCTTCGATCTTTTCCTTGATAATCATTCCGTACAGGAAACCACCCAGTAGCACTTCTTGATGCTGAGTGGCATCTGGATTGTCCGGACAACATTCACCAGCAACCAGAGAGTATAACTTTCTGATCATAAAGAGCAACATGGAAAATTTATCCTTGTTAGAATCGTTGTTCAAGTGCACTAGAACAATACGGTCAAGTACCTCTTGGCCCACTTGATAATCTGATTTGTCTGGAGATGCTTGGAAAACGACCCTGAATTTGTCACCGAGATACTGTAGAATCTGTTTGCGGTTCTTCAATTGTGGGTATCTTTTCTTGTAACTTGTGAGTAACAATTCCAGACGATCAGTCAAAAAGGAATTCGTCACATCAGAACCGATGATACCATCAAAAATCTCTCTATCACTGGTATCGCAAAGCGCCTTTAAGATCATGATGACAGGGACCAAATACTCATTCTTTCTCCAGGAGAATCTGAATGTAACTTGACCATCATTCAAATAATGCAGCACGTTAGTTTGAGAGGTTTGATCAGGTCTAACACATCTGATCTGGACACCGTACTGGGAGTAAGCCGCACCTCTGTTAGCGAATGACGGTCTCACAATAGCCATGGGATGGTTTCTTCTTTGTACGATCAACATTCTGATCAATTTCTCAATACCGTTGATAATGAAATAACCACCAGCCTCATCAGATTCTTCCTTGTTTTTGACCAGGTCAGCTGGCGACAGTTTGTTCAAATGACATCTATTACTCTGCAACATAATTGGCAAACCACCACAGTCTCTTACTTCCGTGAAGACTTCGTCGTTTCCATCATTAACGGACCACTTCAACTTCAACATAAGTTTACCTCTGTAAGACGACAGTCTTTGTCTTGACTCTGCAGGAAAGATCTTTCTCTCGACAGCGGACGAGACACCATCATTGGACATTGGCTTCGTGATCGACACCTGTTCCACACTTAGCGATAGCTTATTGCCCAGATAGTCACTTTGGTTGGTCTTACCATCAAACACAACCTTCTCGCCGATATCTCTGACAGCCTGGTTCAACAACCCACCATCGGGACCCTCGGTAAGTGCATTGAAAGATCCAATATGAGGCTGAACAGCTTCTTCTAGCAGTGGAAACGCTGATTTATCCTTTGGTGGATTTATGA
The DNA here is from genome assembly GCA_003708055.3 of Torulaspora maleeae. Taxonomy (NCBI): domain Eukaryota; kingdom Fungi; phylum Ascomycota; class Saccharomycetes; order Saccharomycetales; family Saccharomycetaceae; genus Torulaspora; species Torulaspora maleeae. The sequence goes on along the minus strand of PPNA03000004.1, from coordinate 179,751 downwards.
ACCGAGATTCTCTCTCCAAGGTATGAAATTCCGCAGTTCTCGTCTTTGGAGGTTTTATTACTTTGCTCATCTTCGACCCTCAAACAGCCATACAAGGAATTGTTGTTTACTGATATTTTGACAAGGTCTCGCAATCGAATAACCAGGTCTTCAGAGCACAATTACCTATTTATCGATGAGATGAGATGAGATGAGTTGACTTGATTCTAAAAATTTTTCAATAAATCTTGGTTGCGAGACTCCAGTCATTTTGAACGTAACTCGATGAATGTCAAAGGCCGCAATTGAAGCAACTCTGGAGCATCAAGAAAGCTGATAGATAGCTATATTACGACAATATTTCTGTTAATTTGGTACAAGAAGACTCATGGCATTTTTCTCGATGAAGGCATGAATAAAACAAGCACGTAGTACTCACTCTAAAGCCCAAAAGGACATCAAGTTCAAGAGCCTTGTTGGCGCAATCGGTAGCGCGTGTGACTCTTAATCACAAGGTTAGGGGTTCGAGCCCCCTACAGGGCTTACTTTTTTAAGCTTACCGGGAGGTCGGGAGCACATGTGGGCCACTGCTATTGTTTACAGTACAGTCTGAGTCTGATCGCAAAACATCTTATCGTTAACAGTCTATACATTCTATGGACTTCCCCGTAAATGTGGGATTCTTTTAATTAGCCTTTAGACTCACCCCTTGCACCAAATTCTCAAACAAAGTTGGCTTTGGTTTCAAGCCTTCACGTATGTCAGTGCCTTTAATGACCTTGAACGCACCCGTACCGATCGACATGGTTTGTCCCAAGATGATACATTCTGAAACACCTTCCACAGCGTCCTTTTTCATGTAGAAAGCTGCGTCGAACAGATGGTCGGTGGTCTTTTCGAAAGATGCAAGCTGCAAGACAGAGTCTCTCATCTTACTTAAACCAAATCTGGTGATACCCAACACTTCACCCTTGTAAGTCATCACGTCACCCAAAAGTTGAATATGACGAGGATCGACACTCATACCGTGATTACTCATGGTATAGTTAATCTCTCCGATGATACTTGCTCTGGCGGCTTCGATGCCTAGTACGTTCATCACTTCCAGAACATGGTTTGTAACTGTCTTATTACCTATGACACCATCAGTGGCCATGACGTCTCTTAAACCGTAACCTTCTACCAACAGTTCACGCTTAGAGTCATCACGCACATTGATAACGGCTCTGGCAATATCTGGCAAACCCTTGACAACAATATCTGGCAGAGAACGACGTAGATGCTGCATCCTGAAAAAGACGTCATTTTCACTTGGTTCCTTTGCAGAAGTGGAGACTGACTTTGCTTTGTATCCTTCAGGAAACACGTTGATTGCAATCTTGTCTTTACCCAAAATACTCACATCTGAAGCCTGAATTTTCAGCTTTGGAGCTCGTGTTATTGCCACAGCAATATCTTCGATTGTCAACTCTAGTTGAAGCTTATCGATTGTGCTCAAATCAATTCTGACCTGTATGAAAGAAAGGTTATCATGATAGACATCCTGAATGTAAAATGCAACGTCAGATAGAAGAGTTTTCTCAATTCTACCCTTGACAACTCTAGCAGCTCTCTCATCATTGTCATTGACAAGGACAGCATTGATGATAGGGGTAGAAATGACCTTGGATGCATTGATGATTTCTTTAATACGAGGAACACCCAGTGTGACGTTCATAGAAGCAACACCAGCAAAGTGAAAAGTCTTCAATGTCATTTGAGTACCAGGCTCACCAATAGATTGGGCACCAATAGCACCAACAGCTGTACCAGGTTCCACTTTAGCTCTCCTGTATTTTAGAAGGGCAATCCTCAAGAATTCTCTAACCGCTCTGCCAGTGATACGGCATAATTGGTCTACAGAGCGCCTAGTGGCCTCTGAGATTTGCTCATCTAGATCCATATTTTCGAACTCGTCACCAGGTGCACTTAGTAGCTCCTTCATACCTCTCTGCTTTCTTACTGACGCCAACAACTCTGCTTTGCTGTTCATAAATTTCCTTAAGGAATCGTAAAAGTTTCTCTCGGCGTCATTTTGGTCAATGTATTCTATCAAAGAATCATCCTCCTTTGAAACAAGTTTTCCGACGTTATCATATCTGATAAGTCTGTCTGCTAGTGGGTCCAATATCTTTTTAGTTTCAACCTTGATCTGATAAGGTAGTAAACCTTTATCAGTGTTGTTGAAGGTAACATTGAAGGCATGATTCCATGATCTAATGAAATTGACAGGCTGTGCATTTCCTTCCATTTCCATAGGGTCAAGACCGTCACCACCATATGTGAATTGCACAATACCATTAGAAGATGTTCTCACAGTATTATCATATTGACATGACAAATCCTCCAGAGATTTCATTAATCTACGAGACATGTAACCGGTCTCAGCTGTCTTGACGGCTGTGTCGACTAGACCTTCACGACCAGAAATAGCATGGAAAAGAAATTCTGGAGGTGTCAATCCTGAAAAGAATGAATTTCTGACGAAACCTTTAGATTGAGGTGTCTTTGAATTCTTTGGAAAATGAGGCAACGAACGATCCTGGAAACCGTCCGGAACACGATTACCCGAGATAATTTGCTGACCGACGACAGCCACCATTTGAGAGACATTTAATGTGGAACCTTTAGAACCACACGTTGCCATAATCAGTGGTGCGTTCAAATTGTCAAGCTCTCTGATACACACGTCACCAACCTCTTCTCTAACCTTGGATAGAAGACCACCAATCTTTGCTTCTAATGTCTGTTCTTCGTTACAACCCGGTTGTGTTTCTAGCTTGCCTTTATTGTAAGAGTCAATCAATTCATCACACTTGGCATACGCGTACTCGACCATATCTTCCTTCTTCTTTTTCAAATCATCTGCGGGCGTCACATCACTAATACCGATTGAAAATCCTCTGTTTCCCAGATATCTGGCACATAGTTTAGCCATTCTATTCATTGCGTAAGCGGCTTCTTGAGGACCATAGTCTCTCAAAATTGTGTAAAAAACCGAATGCTTCTTACCATCACCAAGAACAGATTTGTCCATAACACCGCTGAGTATTTCCGAACCTCTAATGATGACATAACCATCGTTTTGAGACATTTCATTAGGATATGCTTTATTTTTTGGGGGAATAAAGACCTTATTCTTGGCATCCAAATTGATGACGACTGGCGAAGCCTTATTCGGCCTTATTAACAAAGAGAAAACCTGTTTACCAGTCCAGAGGTAGTATGGTTTCATGATAGCGGGGGGTGGGATATCGAACTGAGTGTTAGCATCGGACATCATCGAAAGCAATTGTGTCAAAGTCGCCCTATCAAAGAATGAATCTTTATGCGAAATTAAATATGAACCTGTTATGAAATCTTGTGTGGCAGCAATAATAGGTTCACCGGATTTTGGTGTCAATAAGTTGTTTTTGACACCCATCAGGTTGATTGCCTCAGCTCTAGCTTCTTCAGTTTGGGGAACATGTAAATTCATTTCATCACCATCAAAATCGGCGTTATATGGTGTACACACACACTCATTCAACCTGAAAGTTCTCCAAGGACGGATTTTGGCATAATGTGATAGAATAGATAGTCTGTGTAAAGACGGTTGACGGTTGAATAGAACAACGTCACCATCTTCCAAATGTCTCTCGACCACGTCCCCTACTCTCAAATTCTTTGCCAACTTGACACGATCACCATAACGAAGATTCCTTCTTGCGTCTTCATCATTTTTTAAAAGGTAATTAGCACCTGGATGTACATTAGGTCCATTGATAACCAACTGTCGTAGCTTTTGTCTGTTATAACGGGTGACCTTTTCAGGGTACGTCAAAACTTTAGCCACACGATCTGGGACGGCGACTTCATCAATTGACAAATTAGGGTCTGGGGAAATAACCGTTCTACCTGAAAAATCCACACGCTTACCGGATAGATTTCCTCTAAATCTACCTTGTTTACCCTTTAAACGTTGACAGAAACCTCTAATGGGTTTGACCTTACCACCTCCACTCGAAGCTCCCGGCATCATAGCTGGATTGACAGAATCCGAATTGATATACATGGCGACTGAAAGTTGAAGATAATCCCAATGTTCCATCATATTATTGATTGAAATACCTTTCTCGAGACCACTCTTGATCAAGGAAGAAGTCCAAACGATCTCCGTAAGCTTAACAGTTAAATCGTCTTCATTAGATGCGGGAGAATCTTGCATCATAACCGATGGTCTGATACACACGGGTGGAGCCGGTAAATATCTCCAAATATACGTCTCTGGCCTACCAGATCTGACAGATGAATCTATACCCAATAGTTCACAATCCTCTGGTCTCAATTGCTTGAAAAGATTCAAGGTTTTTAAAGGATTTAAATCATCCATACAACGTTTCACATAACGCTCGAGCTCAGGGTTGTGCGAAAGAACTTCATCCCAGTCACCAACCCATTTATCCTTCTCTGGCGCAGATTTTTTACCAGCCCAACGGAATGTATCATGAATAATCTTGAGCGATGCTGAACCAGAACCCGCTGCCGCTTTCTTAACGACACCGTTCAATGCACCACAACTCAAACATCTTCTTTGCTTCTTACATTGATCCAGGACTTTCTTTAGAATACCCATACGTCTCAAATTATCGACACCAGGACGACGTAGCTCGGACAGGAAATGTCTTCTATCAGTATCGTTCAATAGGATTGCCGAACAGTTCTTACAAATCCCTTGCAGAATTTGAATTGTAGCCTTGAAATAACCGACGTGGAAGACGGGCAATGCGAGCTTGATGTGGCCAAAATGACCGTGGCAAGAGGCCAAGTTACCATGACAGGTGGTACACTCCAAACTGGAAGACGACACACCCATCTTAGGATCCAATGCACCACCAGCCTTTGGAGCACGGCCATTCTCGAGGTCAAACAGATCACGAGTGGATATCTCCACCTCCGATTGAGCCACTATATCAGCAGCGCTGAGAGCGCTGAACTCCAGCCCACTGATCTTCTTAGGAGTTGTACCGACTACAACTTCCTTCATCCTATCAAGTCTCTCACACTCACAGTAAACTCCCCACCACCAGGACACTCACCGAATCGTTCAATGACTAGCCTAGCTTCCCAATACAGGGCCATTCATTCAATCTTCTTGATCCGCGATGACCTTGCTTAATTAAAATTTGAGACACGTCGTCTCCAATGACATCCACTGATCACTTATAACGTGCGGTGGCGAAAAATGACAAAGGGATTTAGCGCCAGCTTACCAGGATCAGATGGACCACGACCAGTGAGACCATTAATTGGCAGTTACCAGGCAGCTAGAAGATGAGCAATAGTGCTAAACCGGTCCAGGAGACCAATGGAACGGACGCTGCGGCCGTGGAGAGCCTTAAGAAGGTGCACAAACAGAGTCTCGAAGAGGACGACGAGTTTGAAGACTTCCCCGCAGACACATGGCCGATCGACGAAAGTCTGAGAAACGCCACGAGCAGCCAAACAAACCTGTGGGAGGAAGACTGGGATGACGTCGAGGTGGACGACGATTTCACAAAGGAGCTCAAAGCTGAGCTGGAAGGAAACAGAGAGCAGCAGCCGTAGCCCGCACAACAACCGCAACAGGAGTAAGAGTCATGACCCACAGCAGATAGTCTATATAGCCCATTTAGCTTCCATAAACAACGACGATTAGTGGTGAATAAAACAAACGGAACCGCCGAGGTCCGTTTTTTGTCTATACCCCTGCAGTCGTTACCCGGCGCTGGAGGGCCATAACGAGTACTGAACCTACTAAGTGGGTGGCGAACAGTACAAGTAATCACCACTAGCACGGACAGTAATCGCTGGATTAGAGTGGTTGTGGCGATTTCCGAGATTTAGGATGGCCACTTTGGAGGAATTGGATGCGCAACAGTTGCCAGGCGACGACGAGGTCGACCAGGAGATCCTGAATTTGCCCACACACGAGTTGCAGACGAGAACCAAATTGCTGGACAATGAGATACGTATCTTTAGATCGGAGTTGCAGAGGCTCTCACACGAGAACAATGTGATGTTGGAGAAGATTAAGGACAATAAGGAGAAGATCAAGAACAACAGACAGTTGCCCTATCTCGTGGCCAACATCGTGGAGATCATGGACATGGATGCCCTGGAGGATAAGGAAAACAGTGAAGCGGTTACTCAGAGTGGAAATTTGAACTTGGACAACGCTGCCGAAGGAAAAGCGGCTGTGGTGAAGACTTCTTCGCGGCAGACAGTTTTCTTGCCAATGGTAGGGCTTGTGGATCCCGATAGTTTGAAGCCTAACGATCTGGTTGGTGTTAATAAGGACTCCTACTTGATCTTGGAGACTCTGCCATCCGAGTTTGACTCCCGTGTGAAAGCTATGGAGGTCGATGAAAAGCCTACAGAGACCTATTCCGATGTGGGTGGCCTGGACAAACAAATAGAAGAACTAGTAGAGGCCATTGTGCTACCCATGAAGCGTGCCGACAAGTTCAAAGACATGGGGATCAAAGCACCTAAGGGAGCTTTGATGTACGGCCCCCCTGGTACCGGTAAGACGCTGCTAGCTCGTGCGTGTGCGGCTCAGACAAATGCTACTTTCTTGAAATTAGCGGCACCACAACTGGTTCAAATGTTCATCGGTGAAGGTGCTAAACTGGTGAGAGACGCGTTCGCTTTGGCTAAGGAAAAAGCTCCAACGATCATCTTCATCGATGAGCTGGATGCTATTGGTACAAAGAGATTCGATTCTGAGAAATCAGGAGATAGAGAAGTGCAAAGAACTATGTTGGAGCTTCTGAATCAGCTTGATGGGTTTGGGTCCGATGACCGTGTCAAAGTGCTAGCGGCCACTAACAGAGTCGACGTGCTGGACCCAGCTCTATTGAGATCCGGTAGATTAGATAGAAAAATCGAGTTTCCGCTCCCTACCGAGGACGCTAGAGCCCAAATCTTGCAGATTCACTCGAGAAAGATGACGACAGATGACGATATAAATTGGCAAGAACTGGCTAGATCAACTGATGAGTTCAACGGGGCTCAGTTGAAAGCGGTATCAGTAGAGGCAGGTATGATCGCGTTGAGAAATGGTCAATCCTCTGTTAAGCATGAAGATTTTGTGGACGCCATAGGTGAAGTGCAGGCAAGAAAGTCAAAATCTGTATCATTCTATGCATAAGAGAATATTTATGTACACTATAAATTTCAAACTTCAGTCTAATAAGTATATCTTCCCTGCCCCTCCAGAGCAAATCAGTTTACTTGTTTCCTGAGGGTTCCAAGAAACCTGCGTGACAGGTTTATCACCCTTTATATCTATGGTCTTCAGCAATCTTGTTGTTGTCCAGTCCCATATTAGCACTTTGCTTTTAGAGTCGCCGGAACAAATGTAGTGTCCATCTGGAGAAAAAGTGAGTCCAACAGCGTAGCCAGCCGAATGATGACCTTTGAAAGCTTTTTTGGGATGTCTTTTATACTTAGGTTGCATGCCAAAGGTGTAGATCGTATTATCCATACTTTGTGTGCAGAAATACTTGTGCTGCGGATGAATACTGATGAAAGGCATCGAGTGCTGTGCCGTATCGCTTATTTGCTTCACAGGTATATTGATCTGATTCTCCCATATCCTCACGGTCTTATCTTCAGATGATGATATAAACTTGGATCCATCAGGGAAGTAGCGTAACTTCAGAATGCTGCTGAGATGATGATCGTAAACTTGGACCAGACCCTGTTTTGCTGAAAGACGCAGATCATACTGGTGAATCTTAGAGTTTGATAATCCAACGATGAAAACTTCGGGTTGCGACGGATGAAATTGAAGATCATTGGGAGTGCTCTTGGGTTGTATTCGGGAGGTTATCTTACCAGTCTCAGTATCCCAAACCTTGACGTTTTGATCGAAAGAAGCACTTAAAAACACACTACCATCATGAGCAAAATCAATTGCTTTGATTGGCTTGGTATGTCCTTGGTAGTCTCGAAGACATCGACGGTCGTGGTAGAAGTCCCAAATTCTGAGCATGTTGTCATTCCCACCAGACAAAAAGAGATGGCCAGTCTTCGGTAGAAAGTTGAGAGCTCCTGTCCCGTTGACGTGTCCTTCATAGACATGGATGGTCCTCTTCGGAAGATAGCATTTGAAAGACAGTGGATTTTTCTTCAGGTCTACCTCAACTTCTGCTGGTGGATGAAGAAACCCACGATTTTGATAGTCTTTCTCAGATTCACCATAAAAGGTAGATGATTCAATGGAAGTAGGCTGGTAGTCATCGTCCCCGGTCGTTTCATTGAACGCTTCTAGATGCTCCGTTCCTTCCGAGGGTTCTTGATCAGAGGTTTCAGTATCGCTATCAGACCACCTTCCCCAAGGCCCTTTACCTTTACGTTGCAATCTTCTCCTCTTGACGTCTGATTCACTCAACCTAGAGTTCCTCTTATGGTCTGTCTGTACATTCAAAGAAGAAGCGGGATTGGCAACACCTCCATAGTTGGTCTCTTCCACCCCATTAGCTTCCGAATCTGAGCCCGAACTATAGCCTGAGACTAAAGCCATGATGAGATTCAGTTCTTCTTGACTACTTCATGTCTGTCTTGGGCACCGTCGTCGCGCATTAAAAGATGTGAAGAGATGCGATGACCTACAGACCTTATGAGAATTGATTCCCAAGAAATCCAAAATCATGCAAATCCCATTAGAATAGTATGAAAATATTGAAGTCTATTTACTCTTTATCTTCTTCTTACCCTTTGTCTTTCTCAGTTTGGCAACGATGCCAGCAATGTCAGTTTCTTCATTTTCCTGACCCTCTTGCACCGATACACTTCTCTTCTTCGACTTCATCTTGCGTGATCTCTTGCTACGTTCAGCCAGGATCTGCTTCATGGCCCCTGTATCTCTGAACTCTGGCTGAGTAGGATCAATTGCAAAATCGTGCTCTTCAAACATTTCTTTGAATCTGTCGTCTTGTAGATCAGGCTTGAAATCGTCCTCAACAATCTTCTCCTTCTTCTGGTACTTGCCCTTCTTCTTCTTTTCCTTTTCACTCTTAAGAATCTCATTCATGTTGAAATGTGCCTTTTTATTCAGAGAGCCCTCGTTATCGCTTTCATCCTCCATCATCAATAGCTCAAGCTCAGCCTTTGATTTCGCATTCTGATCATCTGTCGAGTTCTTTCTTGATTTTAACGCCTTCACTTTAGACTTCTTCTCAGTCTCAGCCTGTTGTTTTAGTTCTTTAACCTTTGCCTTTCTTGCTTTACGACGTTCTTTCTCCTTTCTTCTGATCTTTTCGATGGTTGTCTCTTCTTGACCTTCTTTCGCCGTAGTATCGCTCTTCTCATCTAGGCCGGGAGTGAAAGTTATCTCCATATCCACCTCACTGTCGCCATCCGCCTCGTTGGCATCGGGCTTCGAGATATTTAGAGCAGCAGACCCATTGACCAATGACTTCAGCTTGTTTCTAGACTCTGCACCAAGATCGTCCTCCGAACCGTCCGAATCTGACGCCAAATATGCTTTAAAGTCCATATCTTCGATTTCCTTTTGAGTGAAAGCACGCTTGGCAACATCCAGCCTGTCAGCAGGTGTCTCATCCCAAGTAAGTTTAACGTTGGAATGCTGCAAAGCATCGGTACTAAATTGCAATGGCTTGTATTTTTTGGGGAGCTCGGAGCAAGTATCCTTGGGCTTGTCGTCAAATTCCATACCATCTGGAACGTACCGCAAGTCGAAAATATTGGCTGTCGATTCATACTCAGTACCGTCACAGTTCTTGTATATGCTTTCTGCAGCCTTGACACTGTTACAGCTTACTATCGCATAGTAATATCTCAATCTATCAAGCTGGTATTGACGTAAAGCTTTGTTATCAACATTTTTGTCAGCGTCACCCTCTTCGTATAGGTCCTTGATATCCACGTCAGAGTCGCTGTCGTCATCATGCTTCTTCTTGGATTTCTTCTTGCTTTTCTTGAACAGTTCCTTTGGTGGACCCTCCACTTCCTCTCTTTGCATTCTTTCCTTACCAAATTCACTTGGATATATGGCAATCTGAGTAATTTTACCGTCAGGAGGTAAGAAACTCGAGAAAGTAATCATCAAATCAGAAGATCTGACATTGTCCCAGTCCAGATTGACCACCGCCAAGGTCTTAGATGATTCTCCAGATGAAGGCACTGCCTTTTCTAACTCCACTTCAGATTCTTCTTCGCTTTCCACCCCGGAATCACTGGAATCCTCAGAATCCGAGGAAGTAAATTCATCAGAAGAGCTCACATAATCGCTTGGAACCTCTCCACGAGCACGGTCCACACTAATGCTCTTTTCTTTTACCTCTTCCGTTACCTCGTCATCGCTTTTCTCGAAATATTTATCAAAATCTTTCAACTCCTTATCATCCTCGATATCTCTCATTTTTCTACCATACTTGTCGACTTTGGCCTTCCGTTTGACCTCCAAATCCTTCTTACTGAAACGATCATCAAGCTTCACTTTGAAACCTTTCCTCTTGACATTGTTGAACTTTGGATCATTGTAGATCTTTGCAAACCTGGGATCCGTACTCTCCTTTCCCGACATGATGAAATTGATGTTCAGTTCAAGTCTGTAGATAGGTACCTACCACTTCCAGGTGCTTCATTACACTGCAACTTATGAGATGAGCTGAGATGAGATGAGCTGAAAAAATTTGTATCACTTCCAACGTGTAATTTTTCACTTCTTGAAGGTCACGTGAAAATGTGTCAAACTAGTTGACTAAGATGTAAATCCATCCATGCACGACACACCCAGGTCAATTGAGTCACCACTCACTGTTCTCCAAGGTAGCTCCAGTCGATTCCAAGTATCACTCTAACCGTGACCCATTTCAAATTCTGTAGGCATTTTCGTGAGAATGTGCTTCCGATGCTCTTGAACTGTTACCGAAGCCAGCTCTCGGAAACTGAGGCTCTGAGTCTCCCTTACGCACTGTACGTGCGTTCAAGCACTGAGAACTTCGACTTGCTCATTTTGTAGCTGTTTGGTGGTGGACGTGCGGCAGAAGGAAGCGCATGCTGGAGGGGACCGTAGGGTCGGGCTGTCGTTTGAGAAAGAGTCGAAGTCATCAGAAAAGGCCTGGGCTCCAAAGGTGTCAAGAGTAGATTAATTCATTGCCGTTGAATTGTAGACACGAGCTAGGCCCTTGTTTTCGACATCAAGATGGGACAGCATACCTCTTCGCAACAGAATCACACAGGCGAGACAGAACATGAGGGGCAACGCTTTACCTCCAATGCAGAACTCCTGCAGTATTTCAACAAGAGGGCAGTAGGTATGTTCAGCGTCACAGAGATAGCAGCCTTCAAGCCACGGTTCGGTGGTAAAAACCTGGGCTCTGTCATCAACTCTGCAGATCTGACTAGTTGGCTGCATATTCCCAGCGACAATGTGTTGCTTTGCCAGATAGTTTACGATTTCATTCGAGTTTTGAGCAATTTCCCACTAATGAAGGATGGGTATCAAGATGTCACTGGAATCGGTCTTTTGAAGGCCATTCTTTTGACCAACTCTGTGAAATGTCACAAATATGTGGGTCTCAAGAACTATGATCATTTGAAGCTACTGTTTATTGCATTTAGCACAAGGAAATCTGTTAAGGAAGATATATCGTCCGAGTCGTCGACGTCGTTGGAGGATGGTGATGACTTTAGAAAGATGATCCATAACTACAACAGTATAGCTATTGATGAGCTGAGCATGCAGGCCAAACCACTCTTACAGATTCTGACATGGATGCTGCTTTTATCTTCATATTGTCCCACTGGCAATTGTGAGTTCCCAGGTGAGAAGGCATACAGCCAGTGGAGTTCGTATAAACAATCGGCTACGAATCTATTGAGAGCCATGAATCCAGAGATTGCTACAGTCACGGATGCCCATTATGTGACCTTTGATCAATTTTCCAACGCTATCAAGCCCCTCATGCCCAGTATATTTAAACCTCTACAAAAACTAATGGAACATCTACTGTATCGAGATGCTGATTTATGTGCTTGCGCGCCAGACAACGGAAATTTAATGACCGGTTCGAAATTGATGACACATGCTTCTTTGGCACAACTCTCAGTTTCTCTTCCGAACAAACTATCAGACTCTCAACTACAGAAGCTTTACGTGGGCGGCGAAAGCGGATTTTCCATGAGGTCGCTTCAAGCCAAGGTATTCAAATGGATGGCTCCTACCGTCTTACTTGTGAGCGGTAAAGCTGTTCTTGATGATGATGAGTTTTGCAGGAACAACCCCAGATACAAAAAGTTCCTGTCAGAGTTCCCTAAGCTAAAAGATGGTGAAACAAATCCATTCAATTTGCATACAAACAAGACCAAAGTTACCTTTGCTATCTATATACCAGAACCATGGAAAGTTACGAACAAAGAATTCTTTGGTGGTCTCGGAACTACCATAGTACAACTCACACCCATTCAAGATGTGTTTAAAGCCACCAGAGACGGCACAATGTACTTCAACACAATGGGAGGCGGAATCGGAATTGGTGATAACCAGCCACATATCAAAGGTGGTTTCAAGTCTTATTCAGTGGGGAACGTATCATTAACACTCGACAACACACTAGAGTTTGCAGTGTTTCGACATGCTGGTTATGGAGGGTCATTTCATCCTAGTTCAAGATTGACGCAGATTCAAAGAGAGAACAGATCGTTTGAGGTCAGATTCCTTATTCAACATGTGGAAGTATGGGGCTGTGGTGGAGAAAAAGAGCTAGAAGAGCAGTATAAAAAATGGCAATGGGAAGAAGCAGAGGCCAAGAGGCGCCAGCAGATCAATTTGCGAAGCATAGGCGAAGACAGAGCTCTACTCGAAATGGCTGGATTAGTTGGGCAGGCACAAAGTGGCGGCTCTATGTAATGCTTGATGACTATAATACAATATCACGTAAAGATATACTCGAAGAATTATTTCTTTGATTTACTCTTCTTAATTAACTTTTTCTTGATGTGCTTTTTGACTTTAGTCTGTCTTTTTTCCTTCTTAGTGTCCTTAGCCTCTTGTTTCCGTTTCCTCTTTTCCTCTTTGTCTTCAAACTTCTTACCTTTTGGTTTCTTGTTACTGTATTTATCCTCGTCTTCGCTGTCATTTGACTCGTCGTCAGTAGAGGTATCTTCACCTTCAATCTCAGAACCATCCTCATCCAAATCACTATCACTTCCCGAGGCATCGCTAGATTCAGCGGCTTCTGATACATCCTTTACAGCGCTGAAATTCCTTTCATTGTCATGGGAAATCAGACTTTTCAGCAAGTCAAACTTACCGTCAGTAAACCTATCGAAATCACGCTCCTCGAGACCTTCCAGACTTCTGACCAGATGGAGGCTTCGGAATATTTCATCCTCATCAGCATCCTTTGACGACGATTTGATTGGCAAGTTCTTGGACACATAATCACTCAGGTCAGCAGAGCTGCGGTAATCACCGTTGAAGTTATCCAGCTTTTCAGAGATCACAAACTGGAAAATGAGTCTCTCTGGGAAAACGTCTATACCCATCTTCTCGAAATACAAATTAATGTTTTTAACATCCATTCTCAGAAAGTCCAGACTCATTGGGTGCTCAGGTTCAACACTCTGAGAGACATCGATGATGTAAAGCTTCCCGTCGTGAACAATGGAGTTGTACTCTGACAGATCCGCATGTACCAAACGACAAACTTGGTACAGAAGCCTAATATAGGCCAGCATGACATGATAGTAGTGGTATATTTCGGCTCTGTCAGCGTACGGATAATCTTTCAAACGAGGTGAGGCAAATCCGTCACCTCGACTCAAAAAATCCATCACGAGAACATTATTCTTCACTTCGACCGGTTTAGGAGCCGGTATAACACCGCTTTGATAGATTCTTCTGAGATTACGAAATTCCTTCTCTGCCCAAATCTTGATCATCTTTCTTGGGTTGTGCTGCGACCTCGAGTTTCTGAAACGAAACTCTCCATCAACGTATCTTTCACGATCCTTGAAGACAAGAATCGAGGTCTTATAAATCTTGATGGCCAGTTCCCTCTTCTCCTGCGTCTCATCACCAGCTTCGTCGTTACCAGCAAACGCGTGATAGACGTTTGCTTCTTTACCAGTGCTTAAACAGCCGTTGAAATCCGAGATCACACCTCTGTTCATCAGTGATTTCAAAAACCTCATCGTTCTGGGATCTAGCACGTTCTCGACCGTTGCTCTGTTCGCCTTATCCTTGCTAGTCTTCCCTCTGGTGAACGACAACTCATCGGTAGTGATGTTGTGACTATGTCTGTCTAAAAGTTGGATGTCGGCGTGTTGGTCACTTCTCTGAGAGATGTGCAGTCTATCAAAGTCATCATCAAGCGACATCTTGATCTCTTTTGCGACCTTTCACTTGTCAGAGTCGTTAGCTCATCGCTAACCAAAACTTTTCATCACTCGATCTAAACAGCACAGGAACTACAAAACAAGAGTCATACAAACAACAAAAGCCCTTCTCAAGCGCTTCGCGATGAATCTCAAATCTTTCAGCCTCCCCAAAGTACGTTCCTGAATTTTTCCCAGCCCTTTACCACTTTTACAGCTTACTGACCTGGCCATAAAGTCCTTTTTTGGTTTTCTACCCCTGTACCTAGGTGTCGAGATAGCCCTGGGTATCTCGATCTTAAACAAGTGCAGTGGTGCTTACGGTATTCTAGCGCTGTTCACGGGCCATCCGCTGCATTTCTCCCAGTGGCTGCTCTACATATGGTCCATCATCACGCTGGTCATATGCGCACAGGGCCTGTACCAGATCCACAAGCCCACTGTGCTGACGTTCTCCCACATCTTCGTCACGTTCCTTGTCGACACGGTCGTCACCTGCCTGTTCACCGTGTGGTTCACCGCCGAGTGGTACAGCCACGAGGGCAACAACCCCAGCGCAGAAGACACCAAGAGCTCCTACAGCGACGTCCCAGTCGATCCCTCGACCACGATCGTAAACCAGGGCGCCAGCGAGGGTTTCGAGTACGGCGTCACCATTTTCATCACCGTCGTCTCCCTCGCCGCAAAACTATACTTTGCCTTCCTGCTAGCCTCCTTCGTGCAGGAGCTGCTGCTACATCCCAGGTACATGCTAGATCAAGATGACGTCGAGCAGGACCTCAAGCACCAGCCTCTGTGGAAGAGGTGGTGGATCAAGTCCCAAAAGACGTGCTACAACATCTCCAAGAGTCTGCTGCTGTGAGCATCCCGCTGGCATCCCGCTCGCAGCAGCAGCCCCAGGCATTCGTGGACTCAGGCTTGCCATGGATCTTCGAGGTCCAAATACATAGTCTTTGTCTACAGAAGCCTCGAGCTTAACTCCGCGAGGATTGCTTATCTCCTGAAAAATTTCTGGGCTTCCAGTGTGCTCGACGAGCAAAGAACAGAGATGCGATCTCTCAATGGGAGTGGATGGATTGCTTCCGCTGCCAGAACGGTCCTGCTGGTGACCGCAAACGCTATTGTGTAAAGACACGTCTGTGGTTGGGAGACGGGGGACTGCCACAGTGACACTGTGCGTTGCTGAGCGATGGACGTCCTTGCCCCTTGCAGGGACACATTCCTATGGTTTGCCGACGGTTGTGCTTAACGAGACCAGGTGCCGTGACGTACGTTTGAATTGGTCGAAGTTTAAAGGTATAAAAGGCACGGACAGCTTTCCAGTCTAGGCAGATGGTGGCCGGAACTAGAGGAGCAGCAAATCTAGCAAGAGCAAATGTCAACTACTTTGAGCAACAACAAGACAACTTTGGAACTTAACACCGGCTACAGCATCCCACAGGTCGGTTTGGGGACCTGGAGATCGAAGGAGAACGAGGGCTACGACGCAGTGGTCACTGCGCTGAAGGCTGGTTACAGACACCTGGACGATGCCGCAATCTACGGCAACGAGGAAGAAGTCGGCAGGGCCATCAGGGATTCTGGCGTTCCTCGTGGAGAGATCTTCCTCACCACCAAGTTATGGAACACTCAGCAGCGCAACCCTGAAGAGGCTCTGGACCAATCTCTGAAAAGACTAGGTGTGGACTATGTGGATCTCTACTTGATACACTGGCCAGTTCCTTTGAAGACTGATAGAATCAAGGACGGTAACTACTTGACTTCTCCAAAAAAGGAAGATGGAAAAATGGATGTTGATTTGGACTGGGACTTCGTCAAGACTTGGGAACTTATGCAAGAGCTCCCCAAGACCGGTAAAGTGAAAAGCGTCGGTGTCTCCAACTTTTCTGTCAACAACTTGAAGAGGCTCTTGGCGTCTCCAGGTAACAAGTTGGTTCCCGCCGTCAACCAGGTCGAGCTGCACCCATTGCTGCCACAGTTTGCTCTGTTTGATTTCTGCAAGGAGCACAACATCATCATTGAAGCTTACTCGCCTCTGGGCGGTCAGGATGCACCAGTGCTGAACGACGACATCGTGAACCAAATCGCCAAGAACCATGGTGCCGATGCCGGTCAGGTGGTTGTGAGCTGGGGCGTTCAAAGAGGTATTGTCACTCTTCCTAAATCTGTCACTCGTGAGAGAGTCGTTTCCAATCTGAAGACTTTCATACTCTCTAACGAGGAATTTAGAGCTATCAACGAGTTAACCTTGACCAAGGATCCAAAGAGAACCAATGATCCAGATATGTCACCTTTCCCCCTATGGGAGTAGGCTCACGCTATTTCATGAATTATGCAACACAATATATATATATATATATATATATATATATAATATACATCAGATACAGTCAAAGAATGACCTGAAACTTATCTCATCCGCCTTCTAAACTTGAATTTGGGTTCATCATCATCATCATCGTCATCGTCGTTACCTTCATCATCACCGTCATCCTTCATGTATAAATGACTTCGGCCACGACTGGCGTTTCGCTTCCCTAGAACTGCGGATTCCCGGGTATCCTTATGCGACGACACCACATCGGCTGTCTCGGAGTCCAGATGTGCCGCATTATGCCCTTCAGGCTCCATTGGTGGTGCTGCAGTCTGGGAATCGTCTTCATCGATCACAAAGAGTTCTTGGGCTGGACTGGGACCGCTGGAGTGACGTGAGAAAGTAAACTGCTCTTCCGGGCGAACCTCCTCGCGGTGATCGATTGGAGCTGGAGAGGCAGGCATTTCTCTAGCGACCTGTGGGAATTCTTCAGTCTTGCCGTGCGAATGTCCAGAATAGGGCTTCATAGGCACATACTCTCTTGTCAGAAGGAACGCACTGTTACGAATGAAATCTGATGATCCCTCTCGATATTTGTCCCCCAATTGTTGTGATTTATATTTGGGCTGGATTTTCATGAAGGTTTTGAAATTTTTCCTACCATACCAAGGTTGATGACTGTTAGCATCTTGCTCGGCTTCTCTGTCCTGGCGGCCCCTAAGCAAAGACTCATTAGATTGAACAATGGCCAAATCCCCCAATTGGTGAATGGCGTCTTCAGTCAACTCATTGGAGTCGATCTGAATCAGCGTAGAGTTGAGTCGTCTGACCTCGCGATTTTTGACCTCTTTGATGACTTCCACCAGGTCCTCTTTTGGACTATACTCTTTAGACAAATCGCCCCGATTCGAATCTCGGAGTGTTCTCTGGCGCACAGCTTCCCTGGTGTTAATCATAGAACCTACGTCAGGGGCTGGGATGTTGTGGTATGACTCCTCTGGCAAAATGCTGTCCTTGTTAATTTCTTTGTGATCATCGTTCCTGGTATTCTCATCCTTCGACACTGTATTAAATACATTGGGAGCTACGGATTCTTGCCCGCCTTGTGCAGGAGTTTCATTGTTGGATTGCTCCTGGGCTGATGCGGCATCTGTTTCCACAATATCTGGAATACGCTGCTGAAGAATAGTCCCTGTTTCCAAGTTCCTGGCATCTAATTCATCTGCAGTTGGGAGCGGTGTCTTTTCCTCTAACGATTCGACAGGTAAAATAGGCCTATCGGGCTCAGACTCACGTTTGAAGGAATCACCTCCAGCGAAGAACATCAGGCTGTCAAGAGGTTTAACCGTCCGTCTATTGAGTCGCCTTCTCTTCGCTGGAGGTTTTTCTGATTTTTGATCTGTTTGATCAACTGTTAGACGAACCGTCTTTCTTTCTTCCTTGGTGCCAAGGATTCCTAAAGATAGATTAGGCGCTTGAGGTCCTGAAGGAGTGTGTGTGATCTGCGGTACGCCACGCAATAGCTTCTCTATATTATCATTTTGAACACTTTTAACAATGTCATCGAGTGTGAAGGACGTGATTCCCGCCTTGAATAGATCAACTTTGGCATCTGCCGCCCGTATGACTACAATATTATCAACTGAACCTTCCGATTTTAGGAGATTCAATAGCTCCCGTGAGTTCTCGACAACCACAAACTGGCCACCAGCTTTTTCAACTGCCTTCTTGACATAACAGAGCACTGAACCTTTCACTTCAATCGAATAAAATCTCAAACCATCAAAAGTTCGTTCTTGCACACCTTTTCCCAGAATCACCATTGATGGCTGACTGGTTTCCAATTTGTTCCACGATTCATCAAACACAGCTTCTGAGCTTGATAGAACCCTTATTGAATCATGCAGAAACTGAGGTGTTCTAAGTGGGATGTTGTGAACAAGACCAAAGAGAGATCGATGTGCCTCACTCTGATCGACAATCATGAGTGTTGATCGCTCATCAGCGGTTTCAACTTGAACATCGATTCCAAACGGACTGAGCTCCTTCTTGAGATTTGTAAACTTGTTTGGAACTTCCCAAATTACATCTTTCCATGACAATTCCACCTTTATAGGCTTGGTACCAAGCTCAACTAGGATACTTTTGACTCTGTGGATGGATTCCTCAAAGATCATGTCTTCGCCGATCTTGAGATACTTACCACCCGCTGCTGTCAGCTTTCCCTGGTTGTTAAGAACAATTTGCTGCCTTTTCCTTTGCCAGGTTAAGTTGATGTGATTCCTCGATATACTTTTATCATTCTTTATATTGAGCAGGTTCTTACTTGAACGACCAATACTGTAAGTTTGACCTTCCTGGAGACAGCATGATACGTTACGGGAAGTACCATCTTCTAAATCATACTTGTACCTCAGTATCCACATGCACCGGCTCAGGTTCTCGGTCTGTCACTAACCATTTGTATTTCCTTTGTCTCATAAATGCTGTCTTGTAATTGCCCATCTCAAGTACATGCGAAGAAAAGGTAAAGAAGCTGTAAAATGAAAACTGAGACGAGATGGGCCTTAGAAGCACTATGAAGCCTTGGCTTGCTTATGATGAAGAATATTTAGTAACTAGAAGTATGAAAAAGTGACACCAAATGAGATCCCAGGCTTCGTGACATCTTGCAATCTAGAGCTTAGTGGGAGAGCGTACGTTAAGTCCACGTTTGCCTGAGGAGTCTTGTACGCCAGAGAAACACCAGTTGCCGCTGCGCATGAGGTTTTGAGCGACTTTAGCTCGTTGAAAGTATCACCAAGGGTGATGAACAGCTGGCATCTCAATGGGGAATCCAACGGTGTCTTGATTAACTTTTGAGACGACGTCAAACCCAACTTATAGTAGAAATTGCTGCCCCTCAAGCCCACACTGTTGGTCTGGAAACCTTTAAGGGACTCTAGACCTCCCAGGTACCATTTATCCAAGGGATGTATGCTGTCTTTGTCTTCACCAAATGGTATAAGAGCGCCAAATTGCAAGTCCAGGGAATTTGTGAGTCTATTGTTAAAATGAGAGGAGTGATGCTCCAAGCTAAAGTTGAACTTGCTGAAGTTTCTTTCAGGTGAAAGCGTCTGGTGTGAGGCATTGGATTGAGAGATGACATAGTCATTTTGGATCAGTAGTTCGTATCCCGATATTGGGAACGAACCAAAGTACTTTCTGGTATCGTTATGGAATCTCATCTCCAATGCGGTCTTGTTAAACTTTCCAGAGTACGTGGTAAAAGCTTCAGAAGCTTTAGGACCCAAACCACTTACACATCTATTGGAAGAAGAGATACCGGCGTATAGTTTGGGTACGGCGGACGCTTGCTCCACTATCCAACGTTTTTGAAGACCAGCACTCAGAGAATATTGGTAGAGATCATGACCGTCGTCATAGTTCACATATGGCCTGGCCCGCATGTCCATCTTAACAGCATCCACGTTAATACTGGCCCTAACAGAAGGGTTCTTGGTGAGCGGTAGGGAGAGTGAACCTTTCAATGATTTACCTTCCCACTTTGAAGTCTTTGGATCATACTTCAAACCCAAATGGATGAATTCGGAATCAGCGCGACCTAGGAGATTCATGCAAGAGCGGCTAATAGCCACTGATGCCGCATCATCAAATAGAGATGTTGTTGCTGCGGTGCTATTGTAAACCGCGGAAGGCTTCAGCATGATCTTAGCATGAGTAGCAAGAGGCAACTCGATGCCTAGCTCACGAGAGACCCTTTTGCGTAGATAATCCTGTGAACTGACATCCACGTCATTTTCCAGGGTTATCTTAACGTCCTGGTACAATCCGGTGCACAGCAATTTTCGCCTAATATCTCCAAAAGTATAAAGACTTGAACCAACATTCTGTAACGGCTGGGATAAGACCTGGTCTAGGATTGCCTTGTAAGAGGAGCTTGACAAGGGGCTGTTGATATTGTCACCATCGATGGATATCTTTGAGATGTATAGTGGCTTCGTCTCAGTACCCTTGAGATTACTCTCCTCTATCTTCTTGTTCAACTTACGGTCTAGCATCCGATTCAAGCTTGACAAATAAGACTGAAACGGCCTTCCTTGAACAATGGAAACTTGTTGAAGATCAAAGTGTCACTGTATTTTTTCAAGTACCCTTGATGTTCGGCCCAAGGCAAAAAAACATGGTGATTGGCTGATTACAGGCATTGGCTCCTAAAACCACTTCAAGATGCGTCTGATTAGCCAAATGTACCAGCAGCCTATGCTATTCCAGTCTTGTTGGTACCCAAACCTTTCTAGCTATCAGTGAGCCATGTTCTCCGCCTGGGTCCCGAAACGCAGTGAGCAAGTACCCAAACAACGCGGAAACGGTAGCTTGACGGTCAGTATCATCAGAATCGTGTAGTTTTTCCTGTTAGGTTGGCATTTCATCTTATTTCAACTCATCTCATCGCCGCCGACCGATACCATCCACCCCCTTCGGCCCGCACGAGCATCAGCAAAATTTTCCATCATACAATACAAAGGTGCAACTTCAAAAGATTCTGTTTAAATCAAAAGGCTTCTCTTGACTGCTCATTCGCGAGGTTATTAACATCAGGAGGTCTCAAGACGCCGCTCAGCAGGAAGCTGCTACCCATCAGCTTACAATTCTTGTACTTATTTGTTCCGCACATAGCGACACAAACATCCCGTGGTTAAACGCTCCAAATCTTCTATTGACAGCATGCAGATCAGTTCACTGTCAAAATACATCCCTAGGGGCTCTGTATGGCTTTGTCCGTTTATCTTGATAGGTTCAGATCTGTTCACAAACTCCAACCATGGGAGCCGAAAGGGACTCACCGACAAACTAGTTGCTTCCAAACGCCGTATCAACAAACAATAGGCGCAGATAGCAAACGTTACCGATGCTTAATCGGTTTAACCTTAACCCAATAACCATTTTAACGACTTTCATGAATTAATTACCATAATCCATACCAAGGATCCATCTGAGGATTGAGTCTCAGCAACACCACTCGCATTCACTGTATCATATTTGGCGCCTGTCGCCACCAACCGCTCCTTTCAACGTATCAGCTACATAACTGTAATGGAACCCCTTTATCAATCACCTACAGCCGCCTCCCAAGGCCACCTACCGCCAGCACTACACCATATACACATGAAATCCTGCCCTGGCACTCCTGAGAAGTGGTCAGGAAACCTTCAAAGGTTGCAAATCGAAAAGTTTAGCCGCCCAACTTTCCATTACCCGGCCTGACTTTGGACAGCGTAAATCCTTTACCTAAAAGGGCAAAATGACGATCTGCATTTGTTGACATAAAAAAGACAATAGATGAATGTCAAGAGAATGTGAGATGAATAGACATTAAAAGAATGTAACTGGGTTTGTGTTTTCATGTAGAGCTGAGTAGAAAGCTGTCGAGAGTTCCAAAACGGCCAGGCAATTCCTTGAAGTAGCCTATATTTACCGATTTGCGATCTGTTCGGTAAGCGCTGCGGGGACATGTCAGGTTCCGAAGCTGATAACACGTCTGGGACGGTTCCCTCGTCGCTTGGAGAAGATGAGGTGCGTGGTAGGACACGGTCGTATTTCTTGGAGACTTTTGGTGGAGATGAAGCACTGATACCAGCGGGTGGTTCAGATGACGAAGATCGACGAGAGGATAGCGAGTCGCTGGGGACTATTTCGACGTCAATGCTGCTACAGAGCAGTAGTTCAGGGAACGAATACACTACGGCCAACGAACGAGAACCGATGATTGAAGAAGCGGTACGCATGCTTAAGAGAGAAGCTGCCGCTACGAGCCCGCGAGTAGGCTACGTACGAACGTCAATGGAGAGCGGATTCCAAGCCTACGAGTACAGGATACCGAGGAAGGTTTCGCAGGCATCGATGGAGCGCGAGAGCGCCGGACGCAGCAGAGCTCCACATAGTCCATCGCTGTTGAACAATATTCTGGTACCGTCGCCCGTACAGTCTTCCGCGAAGGCGATCCCAGTTCTGAGAGCTGTCTCTGGCAGCCATCACCAGTCGTGGGAAGCCAAAAGAGAGTCAGTAGCTTCGGTGGTGAAGCTACAGCACACGATCTTGCAACCGCCAGAGCGGGCAAGGATAGCCAAGATGACTGATTCCCAGATGGATCTGACGCTCAACACTCTACTGGAATACCAGAGAGACCTAGAAGCCACGGCAGGCCGTGGCACCGATACACAGAGCACCGGCATGCCCGTGCAACACATCGATTCCGCGTCGATCCAATCGTTCGATTCGCAGGACCACAAATTTTCCGACATATACAGCATTACAAGAATCGCTGCGCTCATTGCATGTTGTCTGCTACTACCGCCGCTGTTCTTCATGGTGGCTTCTGGTGAGAGAGGTGGCGGGGTCTCGAACTACCGGCTCATGCGCATGGTGATGAACTCCAAGCACCGTGCGGGCCTGATGAAGGGATTCGTATGGGACGTGGACGTTGGCTGGCTCCGATACCTCTGCCTATCACTCGGTATCGTCGAAACTCTGGGCATAATGGCCTGTATCGGTTGTGGTATTGGCATCGGTAGACGCCGCGAAATGTAGATAGTTATATAACCTACAGTCAACAACTAGCAGAACCACTGGAGAACCACACCCCGGGATGCAGGCCCTGGAGTTTGCATGCCAGTACTCGGACCAGGTACGCAAGAAGCACAAGGCATGGCATGACGGGAAGTTGAAGGTTGTGCGGTCCAGCAAGCGACTGCAGTTGTACTGTCTGGAAGAGAAAAAACTGCTCAGCAGCACCATTGTAACCAGCGACAAGGAACTGGAGAGGCTACTGAACGCTGATGAATTTGGTACAACTGAGCATCAAGTCTTTGGGAAGTATGTGGTTATAATAGAGGCCGATGAAAGTAAGGCAGAAAGACCGCCGGCACGACCAGCGCCGAGAATAACCGTTAAGCGTCCTAGAAGCAGCGGAGATCCACTTGCTCTGAAGATGAACAGGCCTTTCAAAGCACCCAGAGTAACCACTCCGGCCAACAGGCCGTCTGTGCGACGGAAAGTTGTCAGAGAGGCCAAGCCGACCAGGGCCAGGATACGACGTGTTACGCCAAGACCCATTATGCTATAGTATCATCGTTGGCTTATACACAGATTACACAAAGTTTTCATACGTATAGGAGAAGCTTAAGCTAGGACCTTCTTTTCGATCAAGTCGAACAAAGTGACGATGTCGGCTGAAAACTTTCTGATACCGTCGGCCAACTTTTCAGTGGCCATTTCGTCTTCGTTCAACTCGAATCTGAAAGCAGACTCGTCGCTGATGAAGGAGACCTTGTCTTCACCCTCTTCCTTGGCAGACTTGGGGTTCAAGACCTTTGGAACAGCTTCGTTGCTGTTGTACAACTCGTCCAACAAGTTTGGAGAGATGGTCAAGTAGTCGACACCAGCCAAAGCTCTGATCTCGCCGGTGTTTCTGAAGGAGGCACCCATGACGATGGTCTTGTAACCGTGCTTCTTGTAGTAGTTGTAGATTCTTCTCACGGACAAGACACCTGGATCCTCTTCGCCGGAGTAAGTCTTGCCGGTCTTGGCCTTGAAGAAGTCCATGATTCTACCGACAAAAGGCGAGATCAAAGTGACGTTGGCCTCGGCGGCGGCAACGGCCTGTGGGAAGGAGAACAACAGCGTCAAGTTGACGTGCACACCGTGCTCCTTCTCCAATTCCTTGGCGGCCTGGATACCTTCCCAGGTGGAGGCGATCTTGATCAGGACTCTCTCCTTGTCGATACCGACAGACTTGTACAGATCGATGATGTGCAAGGCCTTCTTGACGGTGGCATCCTTGTCGAAGGACAATCTGGCGTCGACCTCGGTGGAAACTCTGCCTGGGACGATCTTCAAGATCTCCTTACCGAACTCGACCAACAATCTGTCGACGGCGTTTTCGACCTTTTCCTCGGTGGTCTCACCGTGCTCTTTACCGTAGGCGACGGCCACGTCGATCAACTTGGCGTAGCCCTCCTTCTTAGCAGCAGCCAGGATCAAAGAAGGGTTCGTAGTAGAGTCCTGAGGAGTGAACTTGGCGATCGACTCGAAATCACCGGTGTCGGCGACCACGACGGTGCCGCTGGCTTTCAATTGATCCAAGGAGGACAGCTTCTGTTTCTTCTGAGCAGGTTGGGCCATTTCGTGTTAGCTGGTGGTCTGACTAAGAACTTCAACGTCAAACTCCACAGCAACCTCGCCTGCTCAACGACACCCCGTGGTTTATATACCTCGCGGCAAGACGGTGAGCGTCTGGGCCTGGCATCCCTGGAGCGCCAAAGACGCGCGTCACGACGCACGGCGCAGAAAACGCCCAGCTCTTCCAGGACGTTCCATCGCCATGCACGGCCGCGGCCGGGTAGCACTGGCACACAGGCCGTGTGACTTCGTATGGTATGACGCATTTAAAGTTCCCGTATATGGGTATCTAGGTTCTAACTAGGTTTCTGCGCTGGATAGCAATTGAAAGTGTATAAGCGACTGCACGGATCGGCGGTTTACCGATGGTGCATAGGGTTCTCAATAGCAATGACAGTGTCTTTTCATTATCGCGTTTTCTTAGTATTACAATGTGTCTTTCGCGACCGCATGCGGCTGCGCACAAACGTTTGCCTCTCGCTCTCCTTGTCGTAGGGACACTCGGCGAGTATCTGGAACAGCCGCTTGTTGAAGCGCGATCCGAGCTTCTCGTGTACGATCGACACGTGCCGGTTGTACGCGTCGCGGCGATGGAACACCTTGTCGCAGTACTGGTGAGGACACTTAAGCGCCGGGTACGTCTCATCGCTAAGATTCAGAAACTCCTTGAGCTCTTCGGGCAACTCGTGCTTGTGCTGGATCGCGCAGTGGCGGCGCAGGTCCGGCCTGCGGGGCAGCCCGAGGATCTTCCAGGGGCACAGCGCGAAGGGGCACTTGAACTCGCGTTTGATGTCGAACTCGTCCATGTGCGCGGCGTACTCGAAGATGTTCGAGAACGTCTGCGGACAGTGCGTGCAGCGGTAGTAGCCGCGCTTGTGTTTGTTGGCGATCACGCGCATCAGCGGCTCGTCCATGTGCAGTTGCTCGACGAGCGACAGCCCCGGCGTGGGGAGCATCGCTGGAGCGTCGTCGCTGTGGTGCGTGGGCGGCGACCACGCGGCGGCGCCGCCGAAATGTGCTTCGAGCAGATCCAGCTGCGCGTCATCGGACGCGTCGCAGCGCGTGCCAAACGTGTAGTCCGCGCACGCAGCGAAGCTGCCGGCACCGCTTAGCAGCTCCGGCAGCTGTCTCAGCGCAGCGGGCGACTCGGCAAACGGCCACGCCTCCGGCAGCGCCGGAGGCGTTGCACCGAGCGCGTACAGGTGATCTAGACAGTCTTCCGCGAGAGACAGAGGCATCCTGCTACGGTGCCATCGCTCTCCGCCCGGACTCAACGAGATCTACCGGAGATCTTTTTTATATGCACTCCCGAAACAAGGGACCCACTCGAGCTTCGGGCGCCGCTGGCGAAAATCACCCGAACGGGGAATCTGCCCAGATAGCAACTGCGCATGCTCTGCATGCCGTCTTTTGTGCAGCGTGCATGAATCGGAAGATCGGTGCGGCCATTGTGCTGCGGGGCCGGCGTTAGGGCGAGTCTGGATCGAGCGGAGTGAGCCGCAGGTAGTTGCGCACGGTGCGGTGGCGTGGGAAGAGCCGCTGCGCGGCGGTCGCGGGCAGCTCGGGTGACACCACGGCGTCGTCGCCGGGGACCCAGTTGACGGGAGTCATGACGGCGCGCGCGTGGCGGTCGACGGTCTGGAGCGCGTCCAGACAGCGCAGAATCTCTGCGGTGTTTCTGCCCGCGCAGAGCGGGTAGGCGTGGAGCAGACGGACTTCGCGGCGGCGGTCGATGAGCAGCACAGAGCGTATCGGCACGGGCAGGCCGTGGTCATCGAAATTGCGCATGTCGATCATGCCGTAGAGCGAGGCGATGCGGCGATCGAGGTCGCAGAGCAGCGGAAACGTGACGCGGAAGCCGGTGATCTGCTCGACGTCGGCGAGCCAGCGCGCGTGCGTTTCGCGCGAGTTGGTCGAGAGCGCTAGCAGCTTGCAGTCGCGGCGTGCAAACTCGTCGTGCAGCGCGGCGAAAGCGCCCAGCTCGGTGGTGCAGATGGGCGTGAAGTCGCCCGGGTGCGAGAAGAAGAGGCACCAGGAGTCGCCGACGTAGTCGTAGAAGTCGAGCGGGCCGTGCGAGGAGGCGGCGGTGAAGTTGGGCGCTGTCGAGCCCAGGTACACCTGCGGTCTGATCGGCGTCGTCATGGCGTGGTAGTGGGCTTCTGAGGGGGCGGCGGCAAACGAGTGGCTTGGGTGCGCGGTTTATATCGACCAATGGTCGCGGAGGCGGCGCGCAGCGACGCCACAGCTGTGGTGCTCAGCGCGCCGTGGCGCGCGACAGGCCAAAAAGGGCATCGGTATATTCATTAGAAACACATGATGGCGGGTTACGTAAACTATTTCGTGATGCATGGGCGGTGGGTAATGTACAGTAGGGTCAATTCAATGACTATGGCGGAGCGGCGCTAGACCGATTAGTTGTTCTCTGGTCTTAGCTTTCTGACCTCCTTACCGACTCTCCAGATCTCCATGTTTCTGATGGTCTCTAGCTCGCTCTCCAACTTGACTCTGTAGTCTGGTTGGGAGTTGAACTCTAGAGATCTCTTAGTCTCGGAGCCGTTCTTGGTAGACTCGTATAGGTCCTGGAACACTGGCTTCAAGGCGTTCTTGAAGATTGGGTACCAGTCCAAAGCACCTCTTCTGGCAGTGGTGGAGCAGGCATCGTACATGTAGTCCATACCGTACTTACCGATCAATGGGTATAGGGACTGAGTGGCCTCTTCGACGGTCTCGTTGAACGACTCGGATGGGGAGTGGCCGTTTTCTCTCAAGACTTCGTATTGAGCGAGGAACATACCGTGGATACCACCCATTAGACAACCTCTTTCACCGTACAAGTCGGAGTTGACTTCCTTCTCGAAAGTGGTTTGGTAAACGTAACCGGAACCGATGGCGACAGCAAGAGCTTGGGCCTTCTCGTGGGCACTGCCGGTGACGTCGTTCCAGACGGCGTAGGAAGAGTTGATACCACGACCTTCTTTGAACAAGGATCTCACGGTTCTACCGGAACCCTTTGGAGCAACCAAGATGACATCGACGTTGGTTGGTGGCTCGACGTGGGTCAAGTCCTTGAACACTGGGGAGAAACCGTGGGAAAAGTACAAGGTCTTACCCTCGGTGATCAAAGGCTTCAAAGAGGACCAGGTCTCAGATTGGGCAGCGTCGGAAAGCAAGTTCATGACAAAAGTACCCTTCTTGACGGCTTCTTCAACTTCGAACAAGTTCTCGCCTGGGACCCAGCCGTCTTCGACAGCGGCCTTCCAGGAAGCACCGTTCTTACGCACACCGATGATCACGTTCAAACCGTTGTCTCTCAAGTTCAAACCTTGGCCGTAACCTTGGGAACCGTAACCGATCAAAGCAAAGGTGTCGTTCTTGAAGTAGTTCAACAACTTCTCCTTTGGCCAGTCGGCTCTCTCGTAGACGGTCTCGGTGGTACCACCAAAGTTGATTTGCTTCAAACCACGGGTGGCGACCAATGGCTTGACAAACTGTCTAGCGGCTGGTCTGCAGGCAGCAGCACGGGTGGCCAAGGCAAAGGTTCTCTTGGCGGTGACAACACGGGAGTTACAGATCAATCTGGCAGCTTGGGCTCTCAACATCTTTGTTTAAAGTACGGGAATCGCTGGAATGGAACCAAGAATGAAACCTAAACGAACACAAGTGACAACCACGACCACTCGTCCTCCCACCACGCACAAGTCTTTATATACTGCGGCTGCGCTGCGCTGATGGCCTCTGCGTTACTTTTTAAAGTGAAAAATTTTTCACTTTTCCACCTAGCGAGCTGCCACTCGTCCACGACCAGGGCACCGCTGCACCGCCCGTGGCGTCCCATCAAACGACCGCCCGCGACCCACCACCGCCATTGACTCACCACCGCTGCCGACCACCTCGGGCTATATATTTGCCAAGGCGACAGCGCGCCTGAACGAGCTTTTTATCGGCAGATCGCAGGCCACTTGCCTCTTTTTTTCTCACTGGAAAAACTCATTTATAAACGCCTGGCGCTCGCTCTGCTGCGCACCGCACACCACACATAACCACGTATCCGCAAGCTGCCATGTCCGTGTGTTTGTCCGTCACCAAGAGCATCGCCATCTCCTCGCTCGGCCTCTACGCCGGCATGTTGACCACCACCACGCTGGTCTCCTACATCACGCCCCTCGAAGTAATCTCGCAGCACCTCAGTCACGTTATCTGCAAGCTAGGTGAGCTCGCTTCCGTGCTCGGCACGCTCTCGACGGGTTTCTTTGCCGCCAGCTACTTCGGCGCGCCCGCACACCTCAGACACCCCTATCTGCTGTACGGCGCCCTGGTGGCGCCCGTCTCTGCGCTCTACCTGTGGGCCATATCGCGCTGCAATCACAAGTACTACAGCAAGAGATCCGCCGGTGCGCGCCCAGACGATAACGCGGGCGCCGCGCTAAACGACTCCGTCGTCGACCTGGGCGCCCCCGCGGGCCACCCACCGCTCGGCGCCGACCCGGCCGCCAAGTGCCCCTTCGGCAGCGCCGCCGCCACCAACGCGCCCGCCGCCAAGGACTGCCGCAGACCGCCTCGCTGCCAAGCCAAGATCGTCGCCCACCTCACGGTTATCTCCGTGGCAACTGTCGCCGGCCTGGTCGCCGCTATTGTCGGCGTTTCGGGCGAAAGCCTGCGCGTCTGAGCGCCGGCCGCCGATCCCGCGGCCCGCCCGCCTCGTATAGCCTTCACGTACCGCCTATTTATCCGCCTATTTATCTCTACATGGTTCCATTGCCTGGATTCGACGCGCCCGCTCGCGAACGGGTCCGCTGCCACTTGCCTCTTCGGGAAGCCCGCGCGCTCGGCGTGCTGCCGCGAACGATGACATGGAGGTTGCA
Source organism: Torulaspora maleeae (assembly GCA_003708055.3). Lineage (NCBI taxonomy): Eukaryota > Fungi > Ascomycota > Saccharomycetes > Saccharomycetales > Saccharomycetaceae > Torulaspora > Torulaspora maleeae. The sequence continues at coordinate 150,006 of PPNA03000004.1, read as the reverse complement.
TCACATGCACGAAGCACCGCGACAATAGGCCATTGTGGCAGGCGCGCCGGCGGTAGCTGTGCGATGCAGCCATTATTTCGTCACGGTTACGGGCTGCGAGTCATCTTGATGTGGATTTACGATCGGCACGCCTGCGATGATCTAACGGTTAGTGTGGGCGGCGCGGCGGGGTTGTTCCAGGCATATATACTTATATAGGGGCTCCAGGCAAGTTGTAGGAACGCTGGGCCGTTTGCAGACCAGCACGACAGCGCGCCTCGAGATGTACGTGGTAATCGAACCAATCCGGTCGGGCACGTCCAGCACGGTGTACCGGGCGTGGGACCGCCGCGGCCAGCGGTACGTGGCGATGAAGGTGATGGCGGGGCGCCGGTACAGGGACGAGATCGACACGATGCGGCTGCTGGGTGCGGGGCACCCGAACGTGTGCTCGATGCTGGACTTTTACGGCGACGAGCAACAGTGCATCCTGGTGCTCGAGTACTGCCAGCTGGGCGACTTGTGCGACTTCCTGGAGATGTGCAAGCGGCGCGGGCGACAGAACTGGTCGTTCAACGTGTGCCAGCTGACCCGGCAGGTGTCCGCGGCGGTACGATACGCGCACTCGCTCGGGATCGCACACCGGGACATCAAGCCGGAGAACATTCTGATCACTGCGGAGGGCAACGTCAAGCTTGCCGACTGGGGGCATGCCGTGCGCAGCCGGTGGTCCAGCGAGACGAACGTTGGGACTGACGCCTATAGAGGCCCCGAAACGTTCACGGGCGAGCGCTACGACACGTTCAAGGCAGACTACTGGTCGTTCGGGCTGACTCTGCTGTACGCGGCGTTCGGCGAGACGCCTTTCAAGTGTTCCAAGGACGCCCGAGGCAAGACGACTTCTTACGTGTGGGGTTGCGAAAATTTCGCTGCCTTTGTTCAGGACCCGTGTCGATTATTGTATCAGTTCTATATCAAACCGCTGTCGCAGAAGGACTCGACCGTGTTCAAGCTCGCGCCGCAGGAAGCGGGCAAAGATCTGCCCATCTCCGAGGTCATCTTCCATTGCAAAGCGATCGCAGACCACCTATTGAACGTCGACGCGAGCCACCGCGACATTGATGAGTACATTCGTAGAGAGCGCCAGTGCCGTCGGGACTCCTTTCGTCAGGTGAGTCGCGACCCGACTCTTAATCTTATGCCCTCGCTTAGGATAAGAGGATAACCACCTCTCAGCATGCCAGTGCGCCACTCTCTATCTTCTTGTTAAAATCGATCATCTCAATGTCTTCGAAAGTATGTACAGATATCTTAGAATTATCTTCGTTAAACTCAAATACAAATATTCCCTTCACCACACGGTTCACCTCGTCGCTCTGTGCCACCAGGGGTTCCTGGCTGTTGATCATCTCCTGCGGTGGCGCCTTTCCTGTTGGGTGGAGAATATAGTTCACTATGGGTGGTGCTGTATCTGTGAGTAGATTCTGTGGTATCGAACTAACTTTGCCCTGGGCACTGAGGTGCTGGATGGTCTCCTGCGGTGTGCAGCTTTGCCATTTGACGACTAGCTTGTCGTTGCCGGTCAGACAGTTGTAGCGGTGGTTGGTCTCTTCCCTTAGCAACGTCGTCGCTGAGTTTATGTGCAATTGGCAGTTTTTCTTCAGTATGAGTTTGTTGCTGATGAGCCTGATGGCGTTCAGAGATGCCTTGTACTTGGTCTTCCCCTGTAGGACTGGAAAATACGGGTGTGTCGTGGGTAAAAACCTAAGCTTGATCTGCTCATCTAGATACGAGTCCCGAAACGACGTCTGGAGTAGGTTCGGCACACCTTCTTCCAGGAGGTACTCCGATATTTGACCGAGATTGGTGCGTCTTGCTGAGTAACATCGCACACTTATCTGCAGCAGACCAACCGAGGATCTCAGATGACCAACTGAGGACACATTCAATACCATGGTTTAACAGTCCTTGGAAACCGTCACCAGACGATCCCCTTCAGAACAGTCCACTCTCCCTGCTAAATAGTTTTTCGTTTACCAAGAATGCGAACAAGTTCCATCAAACAGCATACTGACAGCAGTTGAAACTCACAACGCAGCCACTCGGGATCGTACCCACCAAAGCAAGAAGTGACATGTCCAGCGTGATTCGGCCTCGGCAAGTTGAGTTTGCTCAGACCCAGGTCTGACAACACCCCGTCTGCTGGCCTGGTACAAGTAAAAAACACGGGTATACAACCTGTCAAGAACAACTAAGCGAGCTGCGGTGATGGGACAAGACTCCCGAGCCATCAATGGGTCTACCAGGTCTCTACAGTTGCTAGCCAAGCTTTAGTAAAATGGGTTAATCTAACAACGTTTAATGTGATCCTAGCATGACTGTTACCCTGTCGACTTTTTCATCGAGATGAAAAATTGTGCTATCGGCCACTAGCTCTACCGGATCAAGAGCATTTAAGAGAGTGGTACTAAAGCCAATTGACCGTCCATACCCTGTTCTATTGCAGCCCAGTTGTATCTGTGTGTGGCGAACTCGTTTCTGAAGTCAAACTCGAGAGAATCCCCCGTTTTCTTTTGAAAAAGGCATATAAACGTTGCATTTGCCCAGTGATATAGCGCATATTGCTTTCCCTTCATTAATTGTCCAACTCGCTCAAGTGATCACTTTCTCGTCATGGCGTCTCAATTTTTCCTGAAAACGTCGCAGGATATCGAACTGTTCCAAGGATACCCAGATTTTTCGCAGACCGTCACCAATCCCGATGGTGGTAGTGTGACTTCGTCGCTGCTGTCGCCCTGTGGCAGGTTTATGGCTCTGGCGACCACGGAGTCGGTCAAGATTTTCTCAGGTGAGTTGTTTGACAACCTCCTGGTCTCGCTGTCAATTTTCAACGTTTACAACTTGCATTTCTCCCCATCAGGCAATTACTTGAGCTCCTGGGAAAGACCCTCTGCTCAGGACGATACGCATCAGAACGTTAAAGTGTGGTACCTAAATCAGGACTTTACCAACCAAAGTGAAGAGCATAAACCAGTGTTTGAGTATCAGGCCAGGACCCAGAACGGATGGTCTTTGCAATTCTCCAAGCTGGACAACTTTGCATTTAAACAATTTTCCAAGACAATCAAGATTGTTAAGCTGGATCAAACTGCAGAGGAAGAGAAACTTTTTGATTTTGATCATCCTTACGCCACCTTGTCTCAATCTCAGGAGTCAGAATCTCAGATGTTTTCAACTTTCCTTGTCTCTCCTGCAGAGCATTCAACAATCTGTACTTTCACACCTGAAAAGTCAGGCAAGCCAGCCCATCTAACTATTTGGCCACTAGTGGAAGGTCAAATCAGTAAGAAAATCGTCACTAAATCGTTTTTCAAAGCTGATTCCTGTCAACTGCAATGGAACGCCTTAGGGAATGCAGTATTGTGTGTGGCAACGACAGATTTCGATTCCTCAAACAAGTCATACTACGGTGAAAACACTCTGTATTTACTATCCTTCCAAGGTGTAAACGGTGCTCTCGGTGGTAATTCTGTCCGTGTCCCACTTTCGAAGGAGGGCCCTATTCATGATTTCACATGGTCTCCAACCTCCAGACAGTTCGGTGTCATATATGGTTACATGCCAGCTACCATAACTTTCTTTGATCTAAGAGGTAACGTCGTTCATTCCTTAGCCGAACAGGCAAAAAACACGATGCTATTTTCGCCAAGTGGTAGATACATTCTAATTGCAGGCTTTGGTAATTTGCAAGGTGCTGTTCAGATCCTAGATCGCCATGATAAGTTCCGTTGTGTGTCTAACTTCGACGCCGCGAATACATCTGTTTGCAAATGGTCGCCTGGTGGAGAGTTCATCATGACTGCAACTACTTCTCCACGTTTGAGAGTCGACAATGGTGTCAAGATATGGCATGTCACAGGTAAGTTGGTTTTTGTTAAGGAGTTCAAAGAGCTTCTAAAGATTGACTGGAGATCGCCACTCAAATATAAGACTTTCGGTAATACCCATATCATCAAGAACTGGCAGGAAGTGTCAGAATCAGCTACTGCCTCTGATCCAAAGATACAAACGGTGTCTCAATTGCAGCTTCATCCAACCGTGGCAGAGTACGAGCTAAAACATCCAAGGAGAAATGGGGGCAACAGTGGAGCTCAAAGCAAACCTGTGGGTGCCTACAGACCTCCTCATGCTAGAAGAGCCGGTGGTTCAAGCGTCCCAGGTATGACTATTGTGAATGCAAAGCCCACCCAGAGAATTGTCCCAGGCATGGTGCCCGGGATGTCTCCACCAAAGGCTTCGAAAACCGCAGCCAAGAACAAGAAGAGAGCCAGTAAGAAGAAAGCCGATGGTGAAAAGGGTGATGATCAAGATTCGAGATCCAGTACCCCAGCACCTTCTGCTTCGCCTGCCGGAGATGCATCTACCGTTGTAAAAGAGGTTGCTTCGCCTGAGGAGAAGAAAATAAGGTCATTGTTGAAGAAATTGAGAGCCATCGAATCTCTGAAGCAAAGACAAGCAAACGGTGACAAATTGGAAGATACTCAAGTTCTCAAGATACAAACTGAAGAAAAGGTTTTGAATGAGTTGAAGTTCATGGGCTGGAGGGAAGATAGTACCGAAAACTAGTTTTAGATTGTTTCAAGCTCTTTCTTAACCACTTGTTTATAATACTACATCATACTAGAATCTAAATCAAATCATGCAATGATTTAATGATCAAGAGAACCGTTGAAGAGCAAAGTTAAAAGGCCATGACTCAGAAATACCCTTTGAGATAGCGCAATACATCTAATATACAGATAGAATAATAGCATGAAAAATGATCATTAAGTGCGAGATTCTGAATGTGTTAAGGCAACATTTTCTGATCTTCTTGACTGCTTGTCGAATTTCCCGATATAACTTTGGAAGTCTCTTCGTAAACAGGTTGTTCATTACTGTAAACACTCTCCTCCGTGAGTGTGCCATCAGCGTAAACTTTGGTGATTTCCTTTCTCCAGAATCCATCGTCACCAAGAATTTCTTTGCTTGCAAGTTGATAACCACCAAGTCTGGGCAGTATCTGTGCAGTGACCAAGTAATAACAACCACCGAATCCAAAGATACCCCAGGAGACAACACAGTGGATCCAATAAGGCAGATGCTCGTAGACAGATTGGTCTCCAACGGGTGGAACATATGGAGCAACGATTAAATATAAATTTGCCAATGAGAAGAAAATCGTGACAAAGTAACCAGCCTTGATAGGAGGGTTCCATTCCAGTTCACCACGACTGCGTCTCCAGTAAATGTATAGCAGCCCTGTACTCACACAGAAATTGATGATATTCATCGGATAAGAGATCAAATTCAAAATGAAATTATAAGCATCTGAAGATGGTGGAGCAATGATTGTCACCACACAGACGATGAAATGCTGCAGCAGACCAACAAATGGGGAGTTGAACGGTTTGGATGAGGCGAAAAACTTTGGGAATGGCAAGATGCCTTCACGACCCAACTGCTGGATAATTCTACCCTGGGAGAAAATGACTGATAGAACGTTACCCAATGCACTCAAACCAACAAAAACAGCTGCCGCTCTCTTGGCCTGACCGCCAAACACGATGTCGAAGAAATCAGCAGCCAAGATTAACTTGGATGAGATCAGTTTTTCCTTTGGGACCACTGCGTAGTAAGCCATGTTGACAAAGATGTAAATGATGGCGATGGAAATCAGAGCGGTTGGACCTGCCACCCTCAAGGTTCTGACTGGATTCTTAACTTCGCCAAGCGCATAGTTGACATTAGAGTAGCCGACAAAAGACCAAATGACATTGTACAAAGCGTTGACCACACCGTAAGCAGTGGCCTGGTCAGCACCTTCGAAGGCATTATTCAGATTGTAATCCTTCTTCAACCCACCGCCCAATGCGACCCAACCGGTCACTGAGATGAATAACACAATACCGATCTTGAACACCCCAAGAGCGTTTTGTAGGTAGATACCGGCCTTCACGTTCACCGCGTTGATCAAGAACGCAAAACCAACCACGGCAACGGCAATACCACGCTGGTTCCACTTGGTGATCTCCACGTCCGCGGCGGTCAAGAACATCACCGCAGTGTTGACGGAATTACCAGCTGCCCAGCCCAGAAAGAAAACGTAGGCAGCATACATGGAAGTGATCAGAAACTTTGGCTTCTTGTAAATAAACTCCAAATAGTTCTTTTCACCACCGTTCTTTGGAATGGCCGTACCAAACTCCATATAAACGAACAGACCTGCCAGCGAGATGATGGCTCCGATTGCCCACATGACTAGCGCCAGCCCAACCGAGTTACACAGCGTGTAAATCGACGAGGACGTCGCAAACACACCCGTACCAAGCATTCTATTGCTGATCAGACAGATGCACGAGAACAGACCCAGCTCTTTCTTACCGCGGTCCAGCTCCGTCACAAAATTATCCTGCAACTCTTCAGAAGACGCATCCTTGTCACTCGCGGTCTCTGTGCTCACCACATACTCGTTTCTCTTGAAAACATTCAGGCGAGATGCAAACGATCGGCTCTTCAATGTCATGGTTCCGGCACAATCGATATTCCTCAACCCGCTTCACGCCTGCCAGTCCTCCTCACCACTTCAAAGCATCCATGCTTTATACCTGGCAAAACCTGCAGAGAGTACAGAAAAAAGTGGCTTTTGCTGGACTTTCACAAGCTCCATGCAACGTTACAGTTCTTGGCATTGACTTAGCTCGACTGTGGTGGCTTCTCGACGACTTCAGACCGTACGGCATCTGTCAACCTCAGGCATCGCCTCGATCGGCGACTGCCTAATTTTTCATCGCGCGGCGCTAGCACGGCTGCTCTTCTTTTTCCCCATGTTGATGCCGCATGAGATCGCCGTGCCAGCCATCAGGCTTCGAGGCCGGGGCATCGCGAGCCTGTGCTGATAAGAGCCACGCTACTGGCGAGTGGCAGGCCATCTAGCGTCTTGCAGGCCCGTAGTTCTTGCCTATGACAGGTTCCAGGGCGCGCGGCAGCCAGTAGGCGGCCTCGCCCTGGAAGGCCCACGTAGTTCTGTCGCGCCGGACCAGGTCGCGGTCCTCGATCTTGGTGTTGAAGATGGCGATGCGGCCGCCGTTCTGCTTGCACCGCTCGACGTAGCCCATGGCGGGCCAGACCTTGCCGCTAGTGCCGATCACGAGGACCAGGTCGATCTGGCTGCCGGTGTCGGCGTGGTCCTGGACGAAGAAGGCGTCCACCTTGTCCATCTGCTGCAGGGGCAGCGGCTCGCCGAACCACACGACGCCCGGCCGCAGGAGACCGCTGTGGCACTTGGGACAGTGCGGCAGCGCATCGCTGTCGAGGTGGGGCAGTGGATCGAAGTCGGACGAGCTGGCGGTTTCTTCCGCGTCGTGAGTCTCGCCGATGATGGCGCCGCTGGGGCCCGTCTTGGCACGTTTCGCAGCGCGGGCGAGTTCTGCGGCGCATTTCCGCTTGACCCCCACGTCCCTGGGCGTGTGCTCTCGCAGCTTCGGCGTCAGAAACAGGTCCCTGGTGTTGCAACCCTTGTAAGTGCAGAAGAACGACGTGCATCGCAGGTCAAACAAGCTGCCGTGTAGTTCGCACAGATCCTGCTCTGCCTGGCCCGCCCGTCGCTGTAGGCCATCGACGTTCTGCGTCACCACAAGTGCGCACCGGCGCTGCTCGCGCATTCTCCTGGCCAGCTCGGCCAGGGCGTAGTGGCCTCTGTTGGGCTTCGCTCTCATGGCGATGTACCGCCTATTCGAGTAGAACAACCACACCAGACCTGGGTTCGCTTCGAACGCTTCCGGCGTCGCCAGATCCAGCGACGTGTAGCCCTTCCACGACCCTCGCTGCAGCTGATACGTTGGGATCCCAGAGCTCTGCGACAGCCCAGCTCCCACAACACACAGCACCTTGCGTGCCTGCTTCAAGTAACGGTGGAAGGATCGCAACTGTTGCTCGTCGGTGTTGCTGGCGCTCTGAGAACCGCTTCCACCCGCGGGTTCCTCCTCATCAGACATCCGTGAGCAGCTTCACAACACGCAACCAGGCTCAATGGTACTACCCAGCTCACCAGCTGCTCCAGTGCTTCTGTTAGTCAACCTTGTCAGATTATAGGCCTTGGCAACGGGGTTACCCTGTTGAGACCTACAAGACGATATTGGGCTCTAGGCGAAAAATTGGCCATATGATACCAGGTTCAAGAGGTGTCGAACGGTAAGAGTCCAACGGTAACGAGCCTTGAGAGCCTTTAAAATCCATGCCCATGTCAGAAGAGGCTAGCTTGCTACAGACGCGGCTTCGGGCGGAGTACGATGCGCTTTTCACGTTGAAGGAGGAGAACGGACTGGAGATATATCCGATCTTTAATGTGCTGCCAGTGAAAAAGGAGTATCCGGATTACTATGCCCTGATCAAGAATCCCGTGTCTTTGAACACGCTGAAGAAGCGTGTGCCACACTATACCGATCCGCAGAGTTTTGTGAACGACGTTGTGCAGATACCCTGGAATGCCAAGACTTATAACACGAAGGAATCTGCGATCTACAGATACGCTGGGATCCTGGAGAAGTATGTGAAGGAGAACCTGGTTCCTCATTTGCAGAAGTTCTACCCGCAGGTGGAGTATCCTTACTTAGGTCCTTTGCCCGACGAGATCGAGGCACACAGGAAGATGAACCCTGGCGGAACGTTGCCTGGTCCAAGAAACACAGTGACAATAAAGACGAGGAGGACCCGTGACAGAGACGCGAGCGTGGGTCCCGGAGAGGGTGACGACGACGACGACGAGGAAGAGTACAATGTAGAGGAGGACGACGACGAAGAGTACACGGAGGGGAGACGGTTGCCTCACTTGAAACTCACGCTACACAGAGGTATGCACCAGGCCCACACACCGCCATCGCAGCAGCGGTCGCACTCTTCTACGCCTAAACCGTACGGTAGACATCAACAACAGAGAACCCATATGAGACGTGGTAGACCTCCGGTGATCGACTTGCCGTACGTACAGAGGATCAAGAATATCTTGAAGATGTTGAAGAAGGAGATTGACGATGAGAACGAACCTTTGACGGCGACTTTTGAAAAATTGCCCGACGAGGTGCGCGAATCCAAGTACTACACGATGGTCGCTAACCCTGTGTGCTTGGAGGAAATCAGGAAAAAGGTCAAGACCCGTAAATACAAGGATTTCCAGGCTTTCCAGAACGATTTTACTCTGATGTTGACGAACTACAGACTGTACCATCGCGCTGAACCGCAGTATATGAAGCGAGCAGCAGTCTTGGAGAAGAAATACAACGTCTTGGCTCGCCATGAGCTTTCGAAACCTGATAGAGATTACATGCCAGAGGGTGAACTACGTTATCCGATGGATGAATTGAACCTCAACGGTAAGAACTATAAAATTGGTGACTGGGTCCTTTTGGAGAATCCGAACGATGCGACCAAGCCAACGGTGGCCCAGATCTTTAGGCTTTGGAGTACTTCAGACGGTAGGAGATGGTTGAACGCGTGTTGGTATCTAAGACCGGAACAGACCGTGCACAGAGTGGACAGATTGTTTTACAAGAACGAGGTTGTCAAATCAGGCCAATATAGAGATCATTTGGTTGAGGAAATCGTGGGGAAATGTTATGTTATCCACTTCACCAGGTTTCAGCGTGGGGATCCCGACATCAAATTGGAAGGTCCATTGTTCGTGTGTGAATTTCGTTACAACGAGAATGAAAAGATCTTCAACAAGATCAGAACATGGAAGGCATGTCTACCGGAAGAGATTCGTGACCAAGAAGAATTGACCATTCCTGTGAACGGTAGAAAATTCTTGAAATACGCATCTCCGCTAAAACATCTACTGCCACCTAACGCGTCTTATAATGATACCATTCCACAGCCTACAGAGGGCGCAGTCAATGCTCCACCTTTAATTGGTGCAGTTTACATGAGGCCTAAGCTTGAAAGAGATGATTTGGGTGAGTATTCGACATCTGATGATTGTCCACGTTATATCATCAGACCAGGAGATCCGCCAGAAGAAGGTAAAATCGACTTTGAGACAAGCACCATTCTGACAAACACAACGACGGCCACTGCGTTGCCTAAGACGAGTCAATCGAACTCAAGACTGGGGTCGCTAAGGCACAACAGATCGAACACCGGTTTGAACGGGATGAGGAACGGATTGTATTCACAACCTCTCGGATCTGCGGCAGCATTAGCAAATGCTGGCTTTGGACAGGGAAGTCGACCAGGAACGCCTAACGGCTTGCTGCCTGGTCAACAACTGACAGTTCAAGGTCTGAAACAGCATCAACTGAACAAACAACAGCTGCATCTGCAACAGCAACAACAGCACAAGAGATCACAGGCGTCCGGTTATAACCTCACCACTATAGTCAACAACCTTGCTGCCCAGGCGTCAAAGACCTCCCTAGGACACATCTCCATCGACTCCCCTAGCTCATTTGTGCTGCCAATCTCCATCACCAAAAGTGTAGACGTGCTACAACGTGAGGACTACGACAGCCAAGTGAGAAGACTGGGTAAGGATCAGGTACCCAGAAGAAAACGTCACAAGGGTGAAGTACTATGGTTCAGAGGCCCCAGCGTGGCCATAGAAGAGAGACTCCTCAACTCCGGCGACAAGCGTCTACAGCCACCACTCAACAGATGGTTCTCTAAGAACGTTGATAAAAAGCCAAAACCCAAGCTTGACTACGAAGAAACCGAAGAAGTCATCGAGGTGACTCAGCCGGACCTGGACTACGACGACGAATCTGAGGACTCCGAGTACGACATAAACCTCGACCAGGAGGACGAAGCCCTGCCAGATACCTTCCCACTGGGCTTGAGGCCGTCTGCTCGCTATATGGCGTTTAGACTAGCGGCACGTGACGCGTCTGCCGAAACAGAGTCAATTTAGGTCGTAATATTAATCATGAAAAATTACAACTGCAGGTGTATCCATATATAAAGTTAGAGATGAGATGAGCAAAGCGATTGAATTCCATAGAATCTGTTCCTCGTGAGCGACACAAGAATTACCATATTGAAGCCTACAATGTCTGAGTTCGACAAGTACACTACACCACTTTCCTCTCGTTATGCATCCAAAGAGATGTCCGAGGTTTTCTCTTTGAGAAACAGATTCTCCACCTGGAGAAAGCTCTGGTTAAATTTGGCCATTGCTGAGCAGGAATTGGGTCTAAATGTTATCACCGACAAAGCCATTGAAGAGATGCGTGAGCATTTGAAGATCACAGATGAGGAGATTGCTCAAGCATCTGCTCAGGAGGCTATTGTCAGACACGATGTGATGGCACACGTTCACACTTTTGGTCAAACATGCCCAGATGCTGCTGGTATTATCCATTTGGGTGCCACCTCTTGTTTCGTCACTGACAATGCTGATTTGATCTTCTTGAGAGATGCTTACGATTTGATCATTCCAAAGTTGGTCAACGTTATCAACAGATTGTCTGACTTTGCTCTTAAACACAAGGATTTGCCAGTTTTGGGTTGGACTCATTTCCAACCAGCTCAATTGACCACTTTGGGTAAGAGAGTCACCCTATGGATCCAAGAATTGCTATGGGATTTGAGAAACTTCGTGAGAGCTAGAAACGATATCGGTCTACGTGGTGTCAAGGGTACCACTGGTACTCAGGCATCATTCTTGGCTCTTTTCCACGGTGACCACGACAAAGTGGAGGCCTTGGACAAGAGAGTTACCGAATTGCTAGGTTTCGACATTGTCTACCCAGTCACCGGTCAAACATACTCTAGAAAGATCGACATTGACGTTCTTTCTCCACTGTCTTCTTTTGCAGCTACCGCTCACAAGATGGCTACCGATATCAGATTGCTAGCTAACTTGAAGGAGATGGAAGAGCCATTCGAGAAGTCTCAAATTGGTTCCTCCGCTATGGCATACAAAAGAAACCCAATGCGTTGTGAACGTGTTTGTTCTTTGGCTAGACATTTGGGTTCCTTGTTCAACGATGCCGTGCAAACCGCATCTGTTCAATGGTTCGAGAGAACTTTGGATGACTCTGCTATCAGAAGAATCTCCTTACCAAGTGCCTTCCTAACTGCAGACATTCTTTTGTCCACTTTGTTGAACATTTCTTCAGGGCTAGTTGTCTATCCAAAGGTCATTGAGAGGCGAATCAAGAGTGAGTTGCCTTTCATGGCCACCGAAAACATCATCATGGCCATGGTGGAGAAGGGTGCTTCCAGACAAGAAGTTCACGAAAGCATCAGAGTTCTATCTCACCAAGCTGCCGCAGTGGTCAAAGAGCAGGGTGGCGACAACGATTTGATTGAGCGTATCAAGAAGGACGAATTTTTCGCTCCAATTCACGCCCAATTGGATTCTCTATTGGAACCTTCTACATTTGTGGGTAGAGCTCCTCAACAAACAGAGAAATTTGTCAAGAACGATGTCAAGAAAGCTCTAGAGCCATTCGAGAAATACATCAACGATGCTGATGTTAAATTGAATGTGTAGATTATTTATTATGCATGACATTGTCCAGGGAAAGTCCTAAGAGTCGCTGAGACATGAATTGAGCAGGAAGGAGTTCCAACGATGCAATCTGACAAACAAAAGTTTGTCATCTGTCAAATCTGACAGCCTCCGGGGTATCTTAACCTTGTTTCCCCGCAGGTATGACCCACCTAGCAACGGGAAAGAACAGTTCTCATTCCTCAAGGTGTCCTGCCTCCTAATCTCCTTTGCATGAGCTTCTCGTATATACGATATCATCCTGGTGAAACCATTGATTATAAAGTTCCAATTCTCAGAGAGTCGTCGCATAGATAATTCATGATTTTTGGAGTCAATGGTAAAGATCATACAATATCTTCTCTCATTCCCGCGAGCGTTCTCATCGTTCAGCTTGAACCCAATCATCAGGTTGAGCCCACGTAAGTCATCGTAGAACACCACGGGAGTCCCATCATATATCATTGTCTCTTCAGAGAAGCATCTGCGAATGATCAAAGTCAGAAGCTGATACCGTACCGACGAATACTGCGTGGAGACAAAGCATCTGTTGGCGATATTACTCTTCATAGACCTAACTCCATTCCTTCGATCGCTTGGGAAATAGAACGAACAAGATTCGCAGTAGGTGTCTGTCGGATACGATGGAACCAACAATTCGTCGCCAGTAGATCCAGGTGAACCTGCTTGAGTAACCATCAGGATTCTTGGCCCATGTTTATCACAGAAATGGGCCAACGATATCAGCATAGAGGCCATCGAATACTATACCAAAGCTAATGATCAAATCTACGGAATTCTCAGCTTCATCGCATGTATTTTCGTTATATAACATGCTCCCATCACTTAAGAAATATAGGCATATTAACGAAGACGTGGTTAAGGATTTGAAGAAACACAAAGTACAGCCTAGCCGCTCGATCACACCACTGTAGTGGTTCAATGGTCATCATATGCGTTCGTATTTGCTAAAACGAAGACTTCGACATGTTCGCTCGATAGGAATCAGTAACATATCTGCTGCAATCAGAAAGAAGTCGGAGAAGATAGTGGTGCCATTTTCAGCATGTTTCCTGGCTTTGGAAAGTGCGAAAGGTGAATCTCTCTACGTTAGCGAGGTGCAGTACGATTTTATCAATAACGTTCAGTTTAACGAGTTGCCGGCTCTCGATTACTCGATATCTCACATAGTGTTGAAGATTATGGTGAAAGTGCCCGAAGAATGTGGGCTCGCTTGTACTATGAAGCCGGATGAGTGGTTGGTATTACGTGCGTTGGAAATTGATTTTAACAGACTGCAGAATCTGGACCCAGAGGATCAGCCAGAGGGTCACAATGTACCTCTGTTTGAAATGGCCGATGGGTTCTATACTTTGCCGGATCAGCCTGTGTTGAGAACAACCAGTGACAGTGATTTATACTTGCGACACAGGCGCAATGCCTCGCGAAACGTACTCAACCAATCTTTCTCGTTCAATTCGGCGCTGAAGCTGAACATCATGATAGATTACAAGGCTCAGGTCCTGCGAGAGATTGAGGACACATCTATAAGGCTCGAAAAGGCTATCGATTCGAGTGGCAAGAGCGGTACTTGGCTGTCGGAGATATTAAAGAGGTATGCGAGGGATCTCGAGACTTCGATTACGAGAAAGAAAGCCTATACACGAGAAGTGCGAGATAAATATGAGAGGCAGGTCAGCAGCCATGACAACAATCAACCACAGAGTCCCGATGGTCAATCCCTGCACGAATACTACGGAAGCAACTATCCAAACTTGATCAAGACGAAAGACCGTGCTGATTCCATGAAATTGAAAAAGCTTAACCGACTCATCACCATTTTCCAAAACACCTGCTTGTTTGAGAAAGGTGTTGGTTTTATAGATTATGACAGCGACACATGCAGGGAATCAGCTCCATACGAAAGGATGAGACTCAGACTGGTAGACAAGGAGAGAGTTTTGGCAATGGCTTCTAAGACAGACCTCGATAGAGAGATTGTAAACTCCTGTCTCGGTTACTATCTGCTCTTCGTCCAGCTTGTGGCCACTAAGTTGTTCAAGGTCCCGCTTCCGTACGATATGAAATATTATGGAAGCACATCTATGATCGGTAATGACTGTTGTCTTTATCTGGGTGATAATTCAACAGTAAAACATCCTGAAGCGCTGTTCCATGCAATTGATTGTTTTAATAGAAACCTGGTACAGCTTATCCAGCGTTGGGAACACCATCTTTCACCACCAGCTGATAGTCAAATGTCTCGGTTGGAGAGCCATTGAGTCTCTTCCAGGTATAGATGTTACGTTTTTCCGTATCAAACTCAAATGTTCTAATTCGACGTTCAGTACCACCGTATCCGGCGTAGCCACCTTCGCCTGCACCTCCTCCAAAGCATAGCCATATTTTTCGAGACGTGGAATCATCTAAGAGACAGTAATCATTGCAATGATCATGCCCACAGGTCGTGAGATCCACACCTAGATAGTCAAGAGTACTGATACCACCGGAGTTGTACTTTGGTGCAGTTACGCCTTCTTTGAAACTTCCAACGAAAGGATTTTTAGTACCTGGCACTTTTTGAGAATCAAGGTTCAAATACTCTGGTAGTGGGATGTGGAAAAATGCCATGGATAGTCGGTTTTCGATATTTTTTGGGCTTGAACCCGCTACATTCTGGTCATAGACTCGACGTAGATACTCCCATTGGGCTTCTTTAATCCAGTCATAACCGGGATATACCTTACCCGTTGTTGAATACTTGTGGGAGTCCAGAAAGTATAACGTGATCAACGCATCATTTTTGTCAGGATCGAAGACCTGATGAATATAGTTGCCAACTCCAAAAGAGTTATCTTTGGTATCCTCGGGACCAATGACAAACATTGAATACGGTAGAGTACTGGCAATCTCTGAAAGCTCCCATCTGTCGAGGCTTCCTTCGTCGTCGTGATTACCCCATATCAGTGCCCAGGGGATCTTCCGCGCTATGACTGGAGCTAACGCTTTCAAAAGACTAGTTTCAGAGTCTTGTACCGATTGATCCCCCATGATCTGATCTCCCGTGTAAACTACCAGGTCCGGAGACTCTATATCGAGCACTTTTTCAATGAATTTCACTGTTTTCGAGTCAGCATCACAGTCATCATGCTTCGGATACTCATCTCTGCATTTATTCTTCCCTGTGGCAAAGTGTAAATCTGCCAATTGTACAATTTTAAATTTTCCATCTTCTTGGACAGTCAACTCTTGCTTATTTTCTTTCGACTCTTCCATATCAAGATACTTATACGTGAGATAACTTGGATATCTTGCACCACTCAGCTTCCAAGTCTTGTCTAGATGCCAGTCGGCTCTGGGTTCGGCACAATCCTCGCCAAATAACACATTGATCTCACTCAAGACTGATTCTTCCTGAGTTAAACTGGAGATGTTCAATGGTTTCAACGATACGTGCAGGTCATCGAACACTTTGGTACCGCCAAAGCCCTTGACAGAAGTGACGATAATAACACTTTTGACCTCCTCTTCTTTCAGAAGGGAAGCAGATATCAGGTCCAATTTATCGTAAAAGAAAAATTCGCAAGTGCCAAACCACCTGTACCCAATAGACCCCTTCAAGTCTTTTTTAACTATCCTTCTCTCAACATATGGAATACGCACTGTAACTGCCTCTGTAGCGTCGTAGCAGTATGCGAATTGTGTCCCGACGTGCCAACACGAGAGCTTGCCTAAATTCACCACGAGCTGCCTTTTCTCATCACTAAAATCACCAGCATTGGCCAGCAGCTGGCTAGAGTCCTCCTGTTTCCGCCTATAATCAGCGAGAGAGTGAAGACTCGACGGAAATACATCAACCAAAACGAATCTGAGCACCACAATCAGTATGAGATAGCCCAGAACACGCCAATGCTTCTTAGACAGGATGCTCATCGCTCGCCGTCCAGTATCTGGGTTCCTCTTGCAGTGCGGACTACTCGAAAGCGTCGCTATAAGGTTCGATGTCTGATGGTCTACGGGATGCTACTTCATAAAACATCAAAACCTGGCTTCCTTAACCTACATGCCCTAGATACTCGTTACACATTCACACAACTATCCATCTCTCGGCTTTTGGCCCTCTCCTGGCTGCGGTCTGTGGTCGTTCCTGATCAAACCACCAGCGTTTCCCGTTGGCTGGTCTCCCAGAACAGTTCTATCGAGAAGACCGCCATGGACTACGGTGTGAGGTCTTCTCAGCTTCTGCGGGTCAAGAGCCTTCGTCTTACCGCCTCCTTCGAGCAGGATCTTGGGTGTCTCCTCTGTGTCGTTCCTATCTTGCGCTTCAGTACCACTCATCTTGCAGATGCAGTGGCTCAGTGACGATTCTTAGGAGCAAGTGGTCCAGCAAGCTTAGATGGATTCCAACTCGGGCTGCTGCTCTTATATGAATTCCTTTAAGCACGAGCAGGGCTGAAGCTGTCCCTTCTTACGTGGTGCTGGGACCACTAAGACCTGGAGACCTTATAAGAAGGTCACTTACATAGTACGAGTAGTCAGGGCTGTTGTTGGTGGCTGTAGCTGGTTGTGTAGCCATGGGAGATGTCGGTTTGGATACTCGGTTTGTTAGAGACTTCTTGGAGGGCCTACATTGCGAACAGTACCTGGATAGGTTCGTGGAATGCAGGTTGCTGACGGCAAGGGAGTTACGATACTTGGATCGAGAGGTGCTGACTGCACTGGGTGTGACGAAGCTGGGTGACAGGCTTCGGATTCTGCACAAGGCTAAGCAATTGACCACTGGGAGACCGCAGGGAGACTGCGCTGAGCAGTTGAACGAGGTTATACGCAAGTTGGGCTCGTTGTCTGCCACTGGAGTTACGATCAGCGAGGAATTGGTCACGGAGAAGCACTCTGTGATATTTATTCTCAACGATGGATCTGCTAAGATGGTCAACGTAAATGGGTGTTTCAACGCAGACTCCATCAAGAAGAGACTTATCAAGAAATTACCGTCGAGAAGCGAAGACGACGAGTCCAGTGCGGTGCAAAACTACGATGTATTTGTGGTTGACTATGTGAAGAACGTGCTGCATCTTCTTTACGACGTTGAGCTGGTGACAATCTGTCACTCTGCGGATCGTTTGGAGAAGAATCGGTTGATATTTGTCTCCAAGGACCAGACTCCGAGTGATAAGGCAATTCTCACCTCGAAAAAGCTCTATTTGAAGACTTTGAGCGCTTTGCATGTCGCATCGGCTCAGGCAGGTGGTAACGGGTCCGTCACCGCTGTGGGATCAAGTGCCATGGCCAGTTCGACAACTCATTTGAGGGTGGAGAACAGCAAAGAGAGGATTCGCAAGATTTTCAATCAAAGACCTCCCAGTGAACTCATATCGACCAACTTGGCGGGGTATTTCCCTCATGCAGATATGAAGAGATTGGAAAAGACCCTCAGAGACTCATTTCGTCAATCTGCTAGATTATCAAGGATCCACGGACGGGTACCCAGTAAAGACACCAATAAAGTGGCGGACATATTGTTAAATCACTCCAACGCAGTGGATTCTGCCTTAATGCAGTCCCTAGAGACGGATGTGCCCAAGGGACAGGAGAGTTTGCACTTGAGCAAGTCGTCATCGTCGAAAACAACCCAAAGGAATCGAGCAGCGTCGCAAAGTGATGACCGCATTGAGCTTTGGAACTCTGGCTCCGATGAGAGGGCAGACGAAGATCCAGATAGTGAGATTGTGTCATTGCCAACCAAAATGGCCACGCCCAAAACTTGGCTGAAAGGTGCTCGTATCGGCTCAGGTAGTTTCGGTACAGTCTACTTGGGGATGAACGCTCGTACCGGTGAGCTGATGGCTGTCAAGCAGGTCGAGTTACAATCCAGTGCATTCGCAGCAGGCCTGGGGGCAGGTCCGGATGACAAGAACGACTTACAACAAGAACAGAGACTGAAGAATGCATCTCGTATCCACAGAAAGATGATTGACGCCCTGCAGCACGAGATGAACCTACTGAAGGACCTCCACCACGACAATATCGTGAAGTATTTCGGGTCATCACAGGAAGGTGGAAATTTGAATATTTTCCTAGAGTATGTTCCCGGTGGGTCTGTCTCCTCAATGCTTAACAGTTATGGTCCATTCGAAGAGTCACTGATCATTAATTTCACAAGGCAGATTCTAATTGGTGTTGTTTATCTGCACAGGAAAAATATCATTCACAGAGACATCAAGGGTGCCAATATCCTTATTGATATCAAAGGTTGCGTGAAGATCACAGATTTCGGTATCTCCAAGAGGTTGTCACCTCTGAACAAGCAACAGGATAAAAGAGCTTCGTTGCAAGGTTCAGTTTACTGGATGGCCCCAGAAGTCGTCAAGCAAGCGGCAACCACAGAGAAGGCAGACATCTGGTCTACTGGCTGCGTGGTCATTGAAATGTTCACTGGTAGACATCCGTTCCCAGACTTTTCTCAGATGCAGGCCATTTTCAAGATCGGGACCAGCACTACGCCAGAAGTACCTTCGTGGGCGACCGAAGAGAGTAAAGACTTCTTGCGAAAGACGTTCCAACTAGACTACAAGAAGAGGCCAAGTGCAGCAGAACTACTACAGCATCACTGGCTAGATACTAAGATCTTTCAAACTTGAAGCTTACAAAAAACCAGTGACACGTGACTTTCTTGCAAGTCTCATTCGGATAGATAGTATAAGATATTCAAACCCTACAACCAAAGAAAGAAGCTTAACTAGCCGATTTTATAGGCGACCTGATGTTAGTTCTTTAGTTTTACGATAGAATCCAATGTGCCCGAAGAAACTGAACTATGCTGCTGGTGACGACTTGATGGTATGTTTTATTCTCGACACTATCACGGTGCCTAAGGAAGAGTACTAACAGACAGAAACTCAGCTATATGCAACTCCAAAGGAGGCAATGAGGGAGAGCAAACGAAGAAGTGAGGAGGAGAAACTGAGAAGACAACAGAAATACGAGATGAAAGGTGTTCGAGCAAGAGTGGATCCGAACGTGCATACTCCGCCGGTAGGGCCACCTCTTATGTCTTACAATAATGGTGGAAACATCATGCCGAATAATCCAGGCGTCTACCATGACCCTAGGTATGAGGTAAGGCGGTCAGCTCCCTCACAGACAAGCGTTTATTCGAGCACGAGACCTAGTCCCACCGGAAGCAGCGGAAGTAGGGCTCGGCCTCCACCAATCACGTCACAACCACCGGCAAGAATAACTCCACCACCTCAACGTATTGTCAGCTCACCGCCAGTTATGGGGAGTCCCGGAACTGCGTCTTCGAGGAATTCCGTGGACGCGATGGAAGATTCAAAGGATGTGCGAATTGCTGTCCAGCTGTTTGCAAACCATGATGTCAAGAACAAGGGTAGATTGACTGCTGAAGAACTGCAAAATCTGCTGCAAAATGATGACAATACTCATTTTTGTATATCAGCCGTGGATGCTCTGATAAACCTGTTTGGTGCATCACGGTTTGGAACCATCAACCAGGCTGAGTTTGTTTCACTGTACAAAAGAGTCAAGAATTGGAGGAAAGTATATGTCGACAACGACATAAACGGTTCATTTACTATCTCAGTGAGTGAGTTTCATAACTCGTTGCAGGAGCTTGGATACTTGGTACCGTTTGAAATTAGTGAAAGACTCTTCGATCAATACGCAGAGTTTATCAATCAAAGCGTGAACGGCAAAGAGCTGAAATTTGACAAGTTTGTGGAAGCATTGGTGTGGTTGATGAGGCTGACCAAGGTTTTCAGGAAATACGACCTGAATCAAGAAGGTATAGCGACAATTCATTACAAAGATTTCATTGATCAAACGCTATATCTAGGACGCTTCCTACCGCACTAGAGTATCCAATATCTCTCATCACCGACTAGAAGAACGCTCAACGCGAGACCAGAGGCAATTTACAATCTCGATCCATGCACTAGACACATTAGCATCGTTTCAATGAGCCGCGAGCATCAATTTCAGTCTCAGCTACACATACCTTATATATTTAATGAATCAGTAGTAGTCGTGCTTTATGATTGACATAAAATTTTGTATTGACGATTTTTCAATAGATCATCGCGATGAGCTCTTGAACCCACCAGGTATAACAGAAAATCTATAAGAATCTTGTTTGATAGAAGGTTTCTGATCTGCATTGGGTCTCCATCATCATGTCTGGTGAGGATTTGTTCGATGTCTTTGATGAACGGCCTTCAGTGATTCCTGAAATTGGTGCTGAGGAAGCTGAGCAAGTGGAAAACTCATCTACAGCTGGGCAAAATGATAGAAAGCATCCATTGGATCATGAGGACACGGAAGCTGGTGAGGAAGAAGAAGAAGACAGCAAGAGAAAGAAGCAAGAAAGCAAATTAATTGATGAGAAGAAGAAATCTACTGTAGTACCAGTCGTCACCGATGCCTTCGAGCAAGAAGCTTCAAGAGAGGTTGAGGCCTCTTCTGGGCTTTTAAATGCAGCTACTACTCAAGTGGATAAAGATGGTAAAGTGAAACTTTCGCATCAAGTTCGTCATCAGGTCGCTCTGCCGCCTAATTTCGATTACAAGCCCATTGGCGAGCACAGAAGACAAAATGAAGCTCGTACGTATCCTTTCACGCTTGATCCCTTCCAGGACACCGCTATCTCCTGTATAGACAGGGGTGAATCGGTTCTGGTATCTGCTCATACGTCAGCTGGTAAAACAGTTGTCGCTGAATATGCCATCGCCCAATCATTAAGAGACAAGCAAAGAGTCATATACACATCGCCCATTAAAGCGTTATCCAACCAAAAATACAGAGAGTTACTCGCAGAATTTGGAGATGTTGGGCTTATGACTGGTGATATCACGATCAATCCGGACGCCGGATGTTTGGTCATGACGACAGAAATTCTTAGAAGTATGCTGTACAGAGGTAGTGAAGTGATGAGAGAAGTGGCCTGGGTGGTTTTCGATGAAGTGCATTATATGAGAGATAAAGAGCGTGGTGTCGTTTGGGAAGAGACCATTATATTGTTACCAGACAAGGTTCACTACGTTTTCTTGTCGGCCACTATACCCAATGCTATGGAGTTTGCTGAATGGATCTGTAAAATCCACGTTCAACCTTGCCACATTGTCTACACAGATTTCCGTCCAACGCCGTTGCAACACTATCTGTTCCCAGCTCATGGTGAAGGTATATATCTGGTTGTCGATGAAAAGAGCACATTCAGGGAAGAGAACTTCCAGAAAGCCATGACATCTATCAGCAATCAATCTGGGGATGACCCAAACTCAGTTGACTCCAAAGGTAAAAGAGGTCAATCCTACAAGGGAGGAGCGGCAAAGGGAGATGCTAAGGGAGATATCTACAAGATTGTTAAGATGATCTGGAAGAGAAAGTATAACCCTGTTATTGTGTTTTCTTTCAGCAAGCGTGATTGTGAGGAACTTGCGTTGAAGATGTCGAAGCTGGATTTCAATTCAGATGACGAGAAAGATGCATTGACCAAAATTTTCAACAATGCCATTGCTTTATTGCCCGAAGTCGATCGAGAACTACCTCAAATTAAGCATATCTTGCCGCTGTTGAGAAGAGGTATTGGTATTCATCATTCAGGTTTGCTGCCTATCCTGAAGGAGGTTATTGAAATTCTGTTCCAGGAGGGATTTTTGAAGGTTCTGTTCGCCACTGAAACTTTTTCCATTGGTCTTAATATGCCGGCAAAGACTGTCGTGTTTACTTCGGTTAGAAAGTGGGATGGTCAGCAGTTCCGTTGGGTCTCAGGTGGTGAATATATTCAAATGTCCGGTCGTGCTGGTCGTCGTGGTCTTGATGATCGTGGTATTGTCATTATGATGATTGATGAGAAAATGGAACCACAAGTAGCCAAGGGGATGGTGAAAGGGCAAGCAGACAGACTAGATTCAGCATTCCATTTGGGGTATAATATGATCTTGAATTTGATGCGGGTTGAAGGTATCTCTCCAGAGTTTATGCTTGAGAATTCCTTCTATCAATTTCAAAATGTGATCTCAGTGCCTAGGATGGAAAAGAAGCTTCTAGAGCTGCAGAAAGAAGCAGACGCTATTGAGGTTGAGGATGAGGAAAATGTCAGAAACTACTATGAAGTCAGACGTACTCTGGAGAGTTATAATGAGGATGTTCGTCATGTTATCACACATCCTGCTAACATCTTAAGTTTCCTTCAGCCTGGAAGAATGGTTGAAATCACGGTCGACAACAAGGACAACTATGGTTGGGCTGTGGTGGTAGATTTTGCAAAGAGGATGAACAAACGTAACCCCGCTGCTGAGTACACCGACCACGAATCGTACATTGCAAACGTTGTTGTAAACACAATGTACGTTGATTCACCTATCAATCTAATAAAGCCATTCAATCCTAAATTTCCTGAGGGTATACGTCCAGCTCAAGAAGGAGAAAAGAACATGTGTGCTATCATCCCAGTTACACTAGACTCCATTCGCCGGATTGGTAATCTAAGACTCTTCATGCCTAAAGATATCAAGGCAAGTGGACAAAAGGAAGTCGTAGGTAAATCTCTCCAGGAGGTCGCTCGGAGGTTTCCGGATGGTATACCTCTAATAGATCCTGTCAAGAATATGAAAATTGAGGATGAGGATTTCACAAAGCTCTTAAGAAAGATTGAAGTACTGGAAACAAAACTGTACGAAAACCCTCTGGCACAGTCGGTTAGATTAAAGGAATTGTACGAAAACTTTAGGAGGAAACGTGCCCTCGAAGATGAATCAAAACAACTGAAGCATAAAATCAGTGAGTCACAAGCGGTTATTCAACTTGATGATTTGCGTCGTCGCAAGAGAGTGCTTCGTCGTCTTGGCTTTTGTACTCAAAGCGATATTATTGAACTGAAAGGAAGGGTGGCATGCGAAATATCGTCTGGTGACGAATTGCTGCTTACGGAGCTAATATTCAATGGTAACTTCAATGAGTTGACACCCCAGCAGGCAGCTGCCCTACTGTCATGTTTTGCATTCCAAGAGCGTTGTAAAGAAGCGCCAAGGCTCAAACCAGAATTGGCAGAACCTCTTAAGGCGATGAGAGAGGCTGCTGCTAAGATCGCCAAAATCATGAAGGACTCCAAGATAGAAGTGGTTGAAAAGGACTATGTCGAGAGCTTTAGACATGAATTGATGGAAGTGGTTTTCGAATGGTGCAAAGGCGCCAGCTTTACTCAAATTTGTAAGATGACCGACGTCTATGAAGGGTCCTTAATCAGAATGTTCAAGAGGCTGGAAGAACTGGTAAAAGAACTGGTTGATGTAGCAAATACCATTGGGAATACGGCTTTGAAAGAGAAAATGGAGACGGTTTTGAATTTGATACATAGAGATATCGTCTCTGCAGGATCCTTGTACTTGTAAGATGGTCGAGTAGTAATTACTGTTATGTGTACATTATGTATACTTTGAACAAGTAGGGCGCTTATAGATATCGTCCAAAATTTAAAATTATGCAAAGATCATATGTAAGATGAAGCTATGTCAGTATGCAGCTCGTTTCTTGGTCTTCCACCTTGAATTTTGATCAGTTCGTTTTTCAGAGAGGAATTCCATACAGATCCTTCATACTTCAAGAGGTTCTCGATCGTCTCGCGACGTAAAGCAACTGTCTCGGGTTCTCTTATGTCTCCATATTCATGAGATATGAGATTCGACATTACTTTAGGTAATTCATTGAGTAGGTATTCAGAACAATGGGAATATTGGGATAAACGCTGAAGCAGAACCATCTGTTCCATATACGGCATTGCCAAAATCGACTCGGCGGTGAGATGATCCTTGAGCATCACAAAGCATCCAGGATCAGCAACCAGATTTCTTACTATCCCGAGTTTCGATGGCGTGAGGTTTGCAGATCTGGCTATCAATGACGGATGGTATTGGAATAGGTACGCTGGGTTGATAAATGACAGGAATTCGGTCAGATGGGTTGAAGTAGTCGCGAGATGGATATAAGATTCATCTAGTTCTCTGGATAATGAGTTGTCTTCCAAATATGAGAGGCAGCGAAAGAATTTGAAGAGATATGTTAGACCAAAATATTTCACATCAGGATACTTCTCAAGTTGGGAGTATATTTGACCAAAAGTTGGAACCACGGTTGCAATATATTTAAGAAGCCACTTTTGTGAAGGTCCTCCGATCTTAATGACATCTACATCTCTCAAAAGTTTAGTATAGTATACCACGATATGGATGAAGGTCACGACATCTATTTCGATCGATTGCAAGATCTCATTCGGCTTTATCACAAATAGTTTTTCGCTAAATTCAGTATGATCCATGTGAGCACCTAAAATGCCTAGTATTTCCAACAGTCTTGCCATAGAAGTTGGCTCAAATTTTCTTCTAACGGCCATCAGTTTGGGAAAGTTATTTATCATGATTCTTCTTCTTATCAGCTCATCAGAGCCCAAACTGGCAATTGACTTCTCTATGCTATTGATAACAGATATCTCTTGAGTGGGATCGAAGTATAGATCCAGTAGTATGTCGAATATTTTGGAATTGGCAAAAAGGCCCTTGGGATAAGACCTGGAGATGACCTGATTAGCTGCCTGTATCAGAGCAGGAATTCCACTCTCCAACGATTTTGCAAGATCCTCAACGGAAAACACTGTCAGTACATCTTCAAAAGAACTGATCTCGACCAACTTACTCAGCAATTCCAAGAGTGAATCGTAGTTCAAGTTTGAGTTACTGCTGGAAGCAATTAACAAACGTTTGATATTAGCTAGCAACCTTTTAGGATCCACTTTTAAAGATCTGACAGAACTGACACTCAGCAAACACCTTTCCAACTTTGCATTCACAGATGAGTCAAGATCATCAGCTTCCAACACTTCATTCAGCTCCTCTAAGATCTGCTTGATAGCTGATGGATCTTCAGAGTTCACAGTCGACATTATGAAGGTTATAAGGCCACTTCGAGCAGTCTTAATAGGAAACACTAAGCATATTGATCTGGCCTAGTTAAAGTGCTGATGAACAGCCTTTAACCGTTACAAGCGATTTTGGAAGGGCAGTGGCTAAAGGCTGGCAATTCCTTAGTGTACTTAATTCAGGTCCGTTCACATGCGCTCTTTCATCCTTCGAGTCGGAAGGGAATTTTGACCTCTTCTTTAGCTTTAACCTACCAGCTTCTATTCAACTATTCCACCTTCTGATTGAAATTGATCTTGCGCGACCTAAACATTAAAAAAAATGCTACAGTGCTATAAACATGCTTATTCGATCCCAGAGTCTTCCCTGGGCTTGTTGTAGACTCTTATGTATTCAACAACTCTAGGATCATCCTTGAGTTCTCTTGTCCATTCACTCTTCCTCTTCTCACCCTCTTTAACCCAACTCTTCGGCCAATCATCCTCCTCTTCCTCGCCAAGCGTCAGATCCTGTGGATGCTCGAACGGCCTGATGCTCTTCTGTTCGACCAAATCTGCAACGGCCGAACATACTGACTCGGCATAGTACCTCTTTTGGTAGAATCTGTATATTCTTTCAGGAATAGCCAAGAAACCGATCAAATTTGGGATAGGAATCATGAGAACTGCTTGGTGGAATAGAACGGGAGCATTTGTAGCCGGATCTCTGATGAACAGATCGCCATTTTTCGGGCTCAACTCTGCAGGAATCTCGACATTAGAGTAATCGCCCGGGTGGATGAAAGGCTTCAAAACACTTTTATCATCGGCCTTCTTGTCTTCCGACTCGTTTTCGGCAGTATCAGCTATCTCTGGCTTCCCTTCTAATTTTGAATTCGAGTTAATATTGACTCCGTCTTCCTTGGGCTCCTTTACCTCTTCTACTTTGGCTTGATCGTCTGGGATTTCAGGTGGGTCTAGAGGTCCCAGTATACCTTCATGCAATCCAGCTATATATTCCTTGTAAGCCCCCCTACCCAGACAGATGACACCACCGGCCAATGAAGGTTCCGGGTTCAATGCGTCTTCGTAAACCACGGTAGGTTTTGGAGTCTGGTAGAAAATGCCCATGACGTCTCTGTAATCATAATCGCTCTTGAACTTTCTGGCAAGTTCTGCATCAAACTCATCATCGTCCTGAGCAACTTTTAGCTCTTTTTTCTTGTCAGTGGCGCCTGCACTATCTGCTTGCTTCAGTTGTCTTCTCAACTCTCTTATCCTGTTGGCCACCTCAGTCCTTATGACACCCTGTTTCTCTTCCTCAATAACTTCGTAATCTAATCCAGCGTAATACAGTATAGGTTTCACGTATCTTCTCCACACTTTCAATGATGTGTCCAGATAATCGCTTGGTGGTGGTGCAATGAACACGGTAACTTTCCTTGGTTTCCGGTTGACATCCAGATTACCAGAAGACAAATGCTGAACTACATCCTTATAATGACTTCTAATCTGCTTCTGCTTCTGCTTATCGTACACTATACCAGAGACAGACACTGTTAATACAGACCAGAAGATCATCCAATTTCTCGAGGGAAACTTCAGAGGAGGTATCCCCATCATCCTAAACGCTGGGTTGGTATACCCAGGCTTAGAATTCTTGACATTGGACCCCATCGCAATGAATCAGACGGCCTTAATCCACCAGCAACTGTTCTCAAAGCTCGACGTCGCAATTGACCGATGCCTTCAATTTTTCACTACTCGCCCACAATGAAAAACTACAAGATCAAAGTGTTGCCAAGATGATTGAATATATTAACTATAGAGATTAGCGAGTAGTATACACCATAGTCGGGGCAGCCCGGCTTCAGTTCAATCAGCCCAGCCGGGAAACTCTCTATTTGTGATTGCAGCCTTCGTCGTTCCAAGCCAGGTTGAATCTCCCGTCCGGAACAGTGTAGTGCGCAATCTTGCTGATGACTTCCTCCGGAGTGGTAGCAACTTCGATGATGAGACCGTTCTTTTTACTGATGAACCCTTCCTTGATCGAATGAGCGATGAATTCCAACAGAGAATCGTAAAAGCCATCGATATTGAACAACACTATAGGTTTACTGTGGATCCCCAATTGAGACCAAGTAATACACTCCATGATCTCCTCCAGGGTACCGTATCCACCTGGCATTGCCACAAATGCATCGCTCTCGTCAGCCATCTTCCTCTTTCTTGTATGCATGTCTGGCACCACATAGGTCTCACCGTACTTACTCGAGATCGGAGTAGAGCCCTTGTGGTTGTCGACAGACTCCTTCAGCTTAGCATTGACTTCGTCATCTTCGCCAGAGTCTCTCTCCTTCTCCACTAACGCATTGGGGATGATACCCAGCACTTTCCCGTCACAAGCGGTCCCCATGGCAGAGCTGGCAATGGTACCCATCAACCCAGTGCTCCCGCCGCCGTACACCAATCTCCACTTCAACTTATGCAAGAGTTCCCCTAGCGCCTTGGCCTGGTCCGCGTACTTCGCATCATTGCCGAAGCTCGAACCGCAGTAAACACAAACACTACTAATACCAGAAGTCATC
The DNA here is from genome assembly GCA_003708055.3 of Torulaspora maleeae. NCBI lineage: Eukaryota > Fungi > Ascomycota > Saccharomycetes > Saccharomycetales > Saccharomycetaceae > Torulaspora > Torulaspora maleeae. The sequence continues at coordinate 122,003 of PPNA03000004.1, read as the reverse complement.
CTCTAACACGCGTTGACGCTCTGAATGATCCAATTTGTCTACCAGAAGGGGAAGAACCTGCCATTTTATATGGAATTGGAATGGTAGCTTTCCACTACTGTTGCTTATCTGTACGGGAGCCAAGCGTTTAGGCCCCGAGTTAGGGCTTGCGCTTTAGGGCGCGCTTGTTTCATAAAGAAAACAGCCACGATCGATCAAATACACCACTTTTAAGCACCATTACTGGGCTTCAAGAGGTAGAGATATCGCGGCTAATGGTAGCAGAGGATGCTAAGACTGAATACGGAGCAGTTTCCGTGGTTTGGCGCGCTTTTGACGGTTCTGGGCCGAGATTTTGAGCTGGGCGGCTAACGCGACCGAGCGCAGAACGGGCAAGAATGGACCTCGGCCCATGGTAGAGAGACTCCTGGGAAGATTGCAAGCTGACAACAGGCCAAATTTGAAGTTTCGTCTGTTAATGATTGGGGTTAGTCACGTGATTTTTGATCCACTGGGGAATGCTTGGAAGGTCTACGCATTTTCCTAGGGCACTCCAGGAACATTAGATTAGGCGGCATTATCTCGAGCGGCTTGCGTGGTGTCGTATTGTCGTGTGACGTTAATTTGGTGATAACCCTCAAGGTGCATTTGCCGAGAGCTGAAAAATAAAAAAGCTGATGAAATTACAGTTGATATTGAACCGCCTAGCTGAGACGAGGATGCCCGTGCTGAAGGCTTGGAGTTGAGTTCGAGTCCAAGAGCTACAGATTCTTTTTCTCGTTTGCTTCTAGTTGAGAAGTAGCAAGGTTGAAGGCGGTCCACTCGACAAGATGCCTCCAAGTTGTGTTACAGAGGCGGGGATGGGCGATGGCCATGGGTGTGGCGACGAAGGTAGAGTCCATGGTCACATTCACAATTATGATAACATGACATTGCTCCACGGGCATGTCCACCGAACCATTTCTGGTGCCGGCGATGCGTCCGTAGATAGAATCATTTTGTCCAAGAGTGGCTTGGGATCAGACGTGGTCCAGCCAAGCGCAAGTTTAGCTATCAACGAAAAGTGTTTTGGCGAGAGTAACGATGTAGATTGTCAATTTTTCCAATTTGTCAATTACCATCAAGGCGGAAAAACAGCGAACGGCTCGGGCGGCGGGACAACCAAGTCCGAAATAGGTGGTGAGACAGGGTCTTTGCTGGGCAAGAGATCGTCTATCACTCACCGGTATAACGATGGAGCCCTCGTACTGCCGAACAACAAGCGGAAACTGTCTAATGGTGCTTCAGACGAAAACTGTTTTTGCCCGCCAAAGATCCTGGAGATTTGTTGCGACATAGAACACAATTCAACGTCAAAGAATGATACTGAGGCTACTGATATCATACCGAGAGCTATCAATAGCGAAGAGTTGAGACGATATAAGAAGAACAGGAAGCAGGTTCCCAAGAGTGGCATCGAGTCTTTTGCAAACCTCAATCTCAACCATTTGCCAGCTGATAATTGTGAAGTGTCTTGCGGTCAAGATGTGGAATCTGACGAAATCGAGTATGACGATGAAGATGACGAGAACATTTTTGAAAAGTTTTGCGAAGAGTGTTTGAACTTGGGACATGTGCAGAAGCGAGAAGGAACTTCCCCGCCTGATAATCTAGAAGGGGGTTTGAAAAATCAGCACTTTCATTATCAGCACCACAATCACTCACTTTCGCTTCTGCCTAGGGAGAATTCCTCAACCACGCTTTCTTCAACACAGTCGGCAAATAGTGAGTTGAAGCCATCGGATGACAAAAAAAAGCATCCGCCCGCTCAGGTAACGAATCCCGTGTCCAACGTTCCATCATTGGCGAGCAAAAAGTATCCAAACCACGTCATGAACTCTCATATCGATTTACAAATCCTAGATGATCTGTGCAACATATCGTCTCTATATGAAGTCCCTTTTGCCAACCACATGAATCATCACAACCATGTACACGAGAACGAGAGAAATCAAGGTATCAACCTCTTAGAATCTTCGATAAAGGGTGATCCCCCCTATACCTCCGGCAATAACAATGACGGCAAACATAATCACCATCATCACAGGGTTCAACTACAAAGTTGTACCATGGCAAATTGCCAACCTACGACTTTCAATAATGACAATGCCTTCACACCATATCCGAACCCTACGTGGAGCGATAAGAATTATAGCTTGGAAAGATCAACAGTTCTCAAAACCGAAAGCCCAATGGCTACAGATTTGCCTTTACACAATCCTGTGCAGACGAGCGAGGAGTTCCCAGACCTTCCTCAAGAATCCAATATGATAGAGTTCAATTGGTCATTCAAGAAAGATGAAAACGCTATCCAATGTAAATGGGACCAATGTCCTGAATCATTCTCAAACTTGATCGATCTCCAGAAGCATATGCTTAGGGACCATGTAGCAGATAAAGATGCGTCCTGTTATTGGATTCCATGTTCCTTCAAAGGTGAAGATACCTGTTCTTTGATTAATCATATCAACTCGGATCACGGAATCAACTTTGGGTTGAACATTGTTCCAGGAGACACTTGTGCGAAACAAAAGCAGACACTGACGCGCCAAGATTGCTTGCTTCCAGTAATACCGCCACTACAAGATCAGAATACAAAGACACCTCAAGCCGCAGAATTTAAATGTAGATGGGGTGAGTGTACACAGCTATTCGATTCCGCTGCTTCTTTGACCAAACACTTGGAAGAGCACTTGGATCGAGGAAAATCTGAATATCAATGTCTATGGCGTGATTGCAATCGTAAATTTACCCAGAGACAAAAGCTGGTACGACATCTGAAAGTTCACTCCGGTTACAAACCTCACAAATGTCAGGTCTGTGCTAAATGTTTCTCGAACGAGGATACGCTGACACAACACATGAGAATCCATTCCGGAGAAAAGCCTTTCGAATGTCACATCTGTGGCAAGAGATTTGCTGTTTCTAGCTCATTGAAGATACACATAAGAACTCATACTGGCGAAAAACCGCTGCAATGTAAGATTTGTGGTAAGAGGTTCAGCGAGTCCTCTAACTTGAGCAAGCATATGAAATGCCACAAGAAAAAATACAGTTGCGAGAACTGCAAACGTGGTTTTGACACAATTGAAAAGTTTCAGGCGCACGAAGCACGTTGCTTCAAGCCTACGTAAAATCTATACATAATTCACTGCATTTAAACATCTAACTTTTATTTATGCTCAATTTCCAAGTACAGATAATCAACCATGCCCCAATCTTCTAGCCCCTGGTCCATCTCTTCGTTCACTATACAGAATCCGTTATCTGTCAATAGCTGTCGTAATCGTTTCCTCTCATTGGAATATTTCGGTCTTACAGGTATCTCTAGGAAACAGATTCCTTGATCAGATATGAATCTTTCGATCATACTAACCACCAACTCTGGGTGATTGGGTGAGTAAATTGGATCAGAAACTATCAAGATGTTGAACCTTTCATCAGTATGCAAGGCAATAAAATCTGAAGGATCTGTCCAGTCTAGCGCTGCCACTTTAGCAACATTGCTGAGTCCGTTGATATCAATATTCTTGCGTAAGTTTGGAACGATAATCGGCAGATCCGTTAGAAACATTTCAGTCCCGTTGTCTCCATAAAGCTCAATCCATTTGGAAATCCATGATATGCCTGCCAACCCAGTTCCAGAACCTAGTTCGAGCACTCTCAAATTGGAGTTATATTGTGTTTTCTGCAATCTTTTGATCAGCTTTTGAGACAGGATGAAAGAAGAGCCCCATGTTTTCCAGCCTAGATTATCAGCAGTCAAAGATGGTTCGTGGATCTCAATGCAACCCTCCAGGAAGTCGAAGGTGAATTTTCGAGACATCGAGGGCTGGGCGGTACGCCCACAACTCTCAGCGATTCTCAGGCTCACTTGTCTGATGATTTCGTCCCGCAATGGCACATATTTTTTCTCATAATGCTTCAGCACCGAAGTGTAGTACTGGAGCATCGAAGCTCCATGTGCAGCAGCCATTGGTGGGACCCCGCTGCATATCTTGGCGGCGCTATCCAGATTGGAGTTAGGCCACCGCTCTGTATAATATTTAGCAGTTTCTTCTAGATACTCCATCGGTACATGCTTCTCCTTGCAAACGCTGGACACTGTAACGTCTTGCTCACTGTCCACTTCACTGAAGTTGACCTGGTTGGCCGGCTGCAAGAGATACAACACACACAGTACCGCCTGCGGAGGAGCGAAATGAACCAAAGGTAAGTCCGTGACGTCTAGAAGTCCAGAGTTCCCCACATTTTCGTCGTAACTGTCAATTTCAGACTCTCTGTCGATGCCGTCAGCGGGACAATCGTCCTGGAGAGAAGTTGCAGGTTTACTCTCTACTTTGACTTCATCAGCGGTATAAAGATCAAGTGGATCAAACATTCCAGAAGCAGCAGGAACCTCTTCAGTCTTCAGTCATCTTTTCAGACTCATGAGCTATCGAATAGTTCATCTCATCGCGTCTCAAAGTGAAAAATTTCAGTTTACGATGACTCGCTAGAGACTCAATGGTCGAAGAACCACCGCAAACGTCCATTCCAAGCCTCTAAATGCGCATGAGTGACTAGCCAGCCGGATTGGTCGCCTAGTAAAGGTCACTTTCGCTAAATCGCAGTACTGAATGCTTTTCAAGCCGGACTAACGCAACAGGACACAGTCCAGGTCGAACGAGTCGCTAAAAGACACTGGGTAGAGCAGAATAGAGACTTCAGTTGGGCTCAATTGAGCGAGAGACTACTCGAAGATACGATTGGCAGCTTCTAGCAGCTAATGCTCTAGATTAGGCACGTGATAACCCTATAACAGGTTAATGGTGAAGGGATCTGATCAAGACCTGTATCAAGTTCAGTTGCCAGCACAGACATAAGGGCAGTGGAGCCTTCACAAAACTTCTGGATGAATTATGAGTCTCGTTCCGTACAAGGAGGGTTCAGTTATATTGGATGATCCCAGTTCGAGATCACTGGTGATCGTGTATCCGTCAAACGGATCACTGGAATTCTTTGAGAAGGTGTTCGACACAGAGACTGGCGAGGTTGATCCTTCCTGGAAACCTGCTACAAGGGCTTCGATTGCTTCATTTGTATGTCCCCAATGCGGCACTGAGGTTACTGCAGACTCTACGACTGACCGAAATGACACCCTGGATATGGTGAAGGAGAGCTTTGCCAGCAGGCAGCTCAGATCGAGAAGCGGTCTCTCTCGTAAGTATTTCAAGCTACTGGAGAGCAGTCATATACACTACTCTCTTGGACAAGAGGAACGACCGGCTTTGGCGCCACAGCATCAGTTCTTCCTTCCTGATAATCTTTTCATTCCTGGTTACTTCCATAAGTTCTTCAAGGCATTATGTCTGTTGGGTAACGGTGCTCGTGGATCAGTGTACAAGGTTGTGCACATGATTGGAGACATCGAGCTAGGTGTGTTCGCTTTGAAGAAGATTCCCATCGGCAATGACATGAAGTGGTTTCAAAAATGCATTCGAGAAGTGAAAGCTTTGAGCTCTTTGACCAACCGCAGTGCTAATCTCATCACATATAACCATGTTTGGTTGGAGATGAACACTGCTTGCGGCTTGGTGAGAACTGTGGATGGGAGACAATCGGACACGGTTGAGGATATTCCCTGTATATTTATTCTACAGCAATATTGCAGTGGTGGCAACCTTGAAGATTTCATATCAAGGGTCATTTTCCAAAGGTTCCAGGACCTTGAGTCTCGGGAAGAGCGAAAGAAGAAGTTTCTGTACCGGAGAAGCCACCCTAATGAGGAATTGGGCCTAACAACACAGCAGATCACATTTATGATCAAGGATTTAGCTACTGGTCTGCAGGAACTACACGAGATTGGGCTTATACATCGGGACTTAAAGCCTTCTAACTGCCTACTACTGGAGAAAAATGTTGAAAACCAACCTGTTGCAGAGTATATCCCAACTGTCATAATTGGGGATTTGGGAGAATGCCAAATGGATGGTGAGTCAAGGACTGCGACGGGGGCTACAGGAACGCTAGAGTTCACTGCTCCGGAAGTCATAATACCAGGAACCAGTCAACATAAACCAACAAATTATAACGAATATACTTTTGCATCGGATCTATATTCCTTGGGAATGATATGCTACTTCATTGTCTTCGGAGAATTGCCCTTTGAATCTCAGCTTGAAATTGGTCAGTTGAAGCACAACATTTTGGGATTGAAATTAGATAAAGCGCTGTTGGTCAAGAAGCACGAGCAGATGCATTTGAAGCCCATAGATGGCCGAATATTCGATTTGATGGAATTGCTGCTATCAAGAAACGTCGCGGAGAGACCAACAGCAGCTGAGGTCGTTCTTTTTCTGGAAGACCTGATCGGAAACAAAGATCAAGTGACACCGATGGCCCGTCGTTCCAGTAATGAACTAGAACTACTTCAAGATGAGCTACCTCAGTCTCCGGAGGCAGATGACCGGTCCGAAGAACATGTGGATCAGGTTATCGAAAACTCGGAGGCAACTTTTGAAGAGAAGCGACAGCAGCCATGGAAGTCATACCATAAAATCTTCTGTATTACGATGAATCTGGTCTTCACAATGATCACTTTGTCATCGTCCAAAGACTCCATTCTATCACAACTGTCACTGATACTGTTGGGCGCCTCGCTAAAAAGTAGCTTGAAAGCTCAGAAATGGATTCTTGTAAGCTTAGGACTCATACTGATCATGGCGAGACACAGCAGTGGCTTTCAATTGATCCCTTTCACTTAAACATTCTAGCATAGCACTTATACATACATCCATGATTTACCAAAAAATCCAAGTCAGTAAGGGTCGACAGGTGTGAAAAAAGGCAGGGAGGGAAGGCCAGCCAGTGGTCAATGGAGCTATGAGTCAGTCTCTGAACCGTAAGAGAAGTGCTACGACAGTTATAAATACTGGGAAGCCAGCTAGGGATCAGAACACGACCAATAGAACAAGAGCGAGATTTTATAGCATATCTTCAGATATCATCCCACAAACCTTGACCCATCCTGACGATGATGAGACGCTTAAATCATCTAAATCAACCGCAGTTTTCCCACCCAGCTGGTCTCACGTCGGATTTCAATCTATCTTCCAAGGCGGTGGTCAAAGACGATCCAAGCATAGTCTCAAATCGAACGGTTCACCAGAGGATCATTCACTGGCTACCGAGAAGAGCTCAGATTCACTTGCAAGTTCTATCCATAAGAGAGATCATCAAAGATCCGAGGATGATCTATCCAATGAGAGTATAAATACGAGCAGTTCAAGCACGAAGGGCAAGATACGTTCTTCAATTCTGGGATTAGGCAAGGACAATCAATCTCTTGGCGAGAGAAGCTCGAGGATATTTCGAACCAATACCAACAGAAGCAGCTCCAGCCTATCAGGACCTCTCCTTAGCACAAAAATTCCAAGCAAGACAAGTTCCTTCTCTAACGTGGCAAGAAAACTATTCAGGCATCGACAACGGAGAATCCCCCACGATGAAGAGTTGGATTCATCTACTCCGAATTCTTTGAGTAAAATTCTTCACGCCAGGCATAAGGCCCCCTCACAATTCATCCATAACAGCTCAAGTGATTCAAAATCCGCACATCAACATCATTCGCTGCATCAAGGTGGCCTTAACGATAGACCATTCTCACCAACGCAGGCCGAAAATTCCTTTACTGCCAATTTGATCTTTCTGCACCATTTCCTGAAGAATCTATCAACACTTCAAGCTAACTATAAGAATTTTTCTACTGAAGAGTTGCATGTCCTTGAAGAGAACGTATGGTCGGCCTATTGTACAATCATTTCCGAATTGTTCAAATTCAAAAGGATATGGCAACTTCCAGCCAAAGTTGAAGATCTAAACAGGCTACTTAGTTTTTTCATTACGTTGAAGACCGACAGTAAGGCCTCATCACCAAATGGGAAATTCCTCAGTGAAGTTGAAGAGTTTTTGACCTCCTCTTTGTATAGTTTGGAGAATCAAATCGTCTTCAATCATGCTAACGAGGATATTATGAATACATCTCTGAAAAGACTGGGCGTGATATGGCACATTTTCTATCAGCAAGTGTATTACGACGTTATGGCTGTGTTCTTACCGTTGGAAAAGAGTTTTCGAACAAGCTCAAAATACTGGCAGGATAGGACCTTTTCCGAAAGCACAACGCAGGATGTTTTGTCCGTGGACTCGTTGCTGTTGCGATGCTTTCGAGATTCCATAGTGTTACCATATTATCAGAATTTCATCAATAGTAATGAAGGAGCCAGCAAAAGCTTTCAAATGTACATATTCAACGAGGAGGAGGAAAATGGAGTCACACAGCAGGATAAGCTTACCTTACTACAGTGCTTTGGGGTTCTCAGCTCGATACAAAGTAATGATCGACATCAAAAGGTAATTGAAGAGCTACTAGATGGAACACGAAAAAGCATATAGGAAACTTTTAGAAGGTGTTTATGGGCTTCGACTATTCTAAAGTACACCACGGTCTACCATCAGCGACCTGATGGTCACATAAGAATGGCTCCAACTTTATGCCAAGAAGTGCAGCCAAAAGCACGCCAAAAGAGTCTGCAATCGAAACTGAACCCAGTGCAAATTCCCTCTTTGGGCCTTCGACTTCCTCCAAGATGTTCAAAAATGTGTTGACATATGCAGCTCCTCCGAGGAAACCTTCGTAAAACACCAACAGCATTATTGGCCAAGGTGATGGAACAACATAATACCATGACTGTATGACTACCAGACAAAAGTTAACACATTGCAGTGACGATAGCAGATATAGCCTCTTCATTCTCACCAGATGGGCTGTAGAACGGGAGATAAAAACACCTAGTTGATATAATGTACCATACGTCACATATATGTCCCTGTACTTCTGGAAGAAAAAAGGCATACCTTTCTGCCCCAATGGAAAGAGAAGAGTCGGAGCTACTGCTTGATTGATCATGTATTCGAAGAGATAAACCGTTGTAAGCGGCAGCATGAACGGTATGACCAACTCTTTCAATTTTTGGCAGGTACCGAACAGATTTGCCCTCATGTCGAGCAGTACATCTTCCTTAACCACTGCGGATATACTTGTAGGTGGCGCCAGCGTAAGAGTGTCTAACTCTTCCTGTATTTCATCATTAGCTAAGAACGGTGTAGTTGCGCTGCTCTCCAGGTCCTCTTGGTCGGTTCCCAGTTTATAGTATAATAGAAACCCAAAAGGCAGCACGCTGAAAGATAGCAAGGATGTAGTCACTGGGATCTTGAGTATCGACGTAAATAACATGTAGATACCACTGCCGAACAAACCGGCACCGCCAGTTCCCGATGACCATCCATTTAAAGCCACTTCCTGATAATAGTGGGTCAATTGCAGAAAGGTTACCTCTCCAAACCCTGAAGATAAGGACGCCAATGCTATGCCAGCTAGACATACGGACAATGTGCCATAGGAAACTAGTAGCATCCCTACGCAGCTGCATACAATTAAAGAGAGGATCCTATGGGAGTATCGTAGCTTGTGGATGAAGAAGGGTGCCACCAGTTTGATCCAAAATGCTGGCAAGATGTCAACCAGCAAGACCAGCGATTTGGGCATGCTTGGCCCGACTATGTCTGCCGCAGCAGATAAGATAACCACGTAAAGCACATTATTGACTAGACCGAATATCCAAAAACAAATGTATATCAGGCGGTTAGAAGGTGCCATATATTGATGATTGAACCAGTCAGTCACTTTCCTCAACTTGTAGCCTCTTTAGTGCAAGTTATCAAGAAGCTCCAACACCGTGAACCTCCCTCCAACCAAGAGACCGTTAAACGGCACGTGCAGACTCAGAGAGATATCATTACGACCTGTATAGCTATAGAAACGAATCACAAATAGTTCTCGAGTAGTCTCAGTCTGTCAACAGCCTTCTCCAGGTACTCGTCGTCCTTACAAACCGCGAATCTCAAAAGGTTCTCGGCAGCCTTCTCATGCTCTTTGATGTAGAATTCCGTAGGTGGGATGGCCACAACACCCAACTCATTGATCAGCCAGTGCGAAATGTGGAAGTCCTTTGCCTTGTCTGCGAGTTCCTCTGGGTATGGGTAGTCTTCAGGAATTTTGACCTTGGAGAAATCGACCAGGATAAAATAAGTGCCCTCCGGTGCAGTGTATGGAAGTCCCAACTCGTCGAACACCTTGGTGAAGATTTCATACTTGCGAATGTATTCCTGTCTCATTTTCTCGAAATAGTTGACCTCCAAGGCATCGTTGATCGAGTTGGCAACAGCCTCTTGCAAAGGCGACGGCGAAGCAAAGCAAATTCTAGTGTGAGCCTTGGAAACGTAGCTTAGCAATTCGGAGTTCAATGACACCACCCAGCCGATTCTCCACCCGGTTGCAGCGAATGACTTACCAGCAGACCCGACCGATAAAGTCAGTTGACCAATTTCCGGACTCAGAGTTGCCACTCTGGTAAAAGAATCGGTGAAGTATAGATGTTCATAGACCTCATCAGAGATAATGACCACATTCTTCTTAACACAGATGTTTCCGATCTCGGTCAGCTCTTCACGGGTGAAAACCTTACCTATTGGGTTATGAGGAGTATTGATAATGACAGCTTTGGTCTTGTCTGTTATAGCATTGGCAAATTGTTCGTAGTCGATGGTCCATTCGGTGCCCTTCACAACACGCTTGTCCATACCGTCCGGAGGGTTGATCGGCACGTAAACCACCTTACCGCCTAGAAGCTCGATATTGGGGATGTATTGATCAAAAAATGGTTCAAAAACAATCACTTCGTCACCAGGGTTCAGGATCCCCATCAGACAGGCCAAGATACCCTCATTGGCACCCGTAGTCACCGTAACATTCTCAGATTTCAACTCAGTCTTGTACAAAGGAGAGTACAGTTTGATCAAAGACTGGATCAAAGTGGGACGACCCCTGGTAGGGGAATACTGGTTCACCAACGGGATATCCACGGCCTTCTGAGCCTCTGTAATGGCAAATTTCGGTGGTGAGTACGAAAAGAAGCCCTGGCCTAGGTTAATCAATTCACGACCCTTGTTGTTGGCATTGTTGGCAGCAGCTGCGGCAGCTTCGTTGGTCAAGGACCAAACGTCCTTGGCAACATTGGCTGTAAAGTACTTGTTGGGCACAATCTGCGGTCTGTTCACAGTCATCTTGCTCACTTTCCGGATCACTTGCTTCAACATGCAAAGCTAGTTCGATCGATCCAATTGACTAAGATGCATTCCTTAATACCTCTAGCAGTCATTAACAGCTCCGACAGATAGCGACTTGTCTGCTGACCAGCAGCTATCTGACTCGATGAGAGGTGAAGCCACACTATTCGTGAGCACGTGAAGTCGCAGACCAAAGGCTCTATAACGAACCATCAACTGGTGAAGCTACTATTCAATCATTAGAAAGCCCTCAAAGATGCTTGCAAGTGCTAGACGGGTCGGTGCTGCGTGCTTTGGTCGTAGACTGGTGGTTGCCAGTCGTTGTGTGCGGGGCTTCAAGTCAGAGAACACTCCAAGCCCACCAAAGCTGCCCAAGGAAGATCAGGAAGAATTTGAAAGGTTGCAGAGGATTGCACAGTCGCAGGAGGCCATTGATGCTTACAACCGGGAGGCAGCGGGGGATTCCACAAAGGAGAGTTTGAATTCGCCCTTGTTGACGAAGAACGACATTGGATCGTTCTCACCAGAGTTTTCGAAGACGTTGCCAGAGTTTGAGGGTGACAAGAACCCGAAGACTGGCGAGATCGGTGGTCCCAAGCAGGATCCCTTGCGGCATGGGGATTACTCCTTCAATGGGAGGGTCACTGATTTTTGAGGTGAGTTTGTTAGTAATGGCTTTATTGATAGGTAGGTAAATAGGTACATTCGAAGTGCCAATACGGTTCAGGGATTGGCTGGCACTTGGCGAGAGGCCAGATTCAATTGATGGCTGCACTCTTGGAGAATCTTGGTATCTTCCTCTAGCATGCAGCGTAGCTCCTGCCATTCTTCACGCGACTTGGAGTCGTTGTCGATACCGAGGGTGCGGATGCGAGTTAGCTCTTTCCTCAAGAATGCTAATTGTTCCTGCAGTTTCTGTTGGTTGCGGACGTTTTTGTTGAACATGAGGACTTGGTTTTTGATTTCTCTGAACCATGCGAGTTCTTGCTTATTGATGCCCAGCTCTTTAAATTTCTTGGACTCACTAATCTTGCCCAAATTGTCCTTTAGCTTGCTGAAACGTGAGTTGAGTTCTGTACCGCGGGTTTCAAGATCGCTGAATTTGGTGGTTTGGGACTCAAGAATTTCCTGCATGTCATTCTGTTTCTGTATCAGCTCCCCGCCAGTCTTCAATTGACCGGTCAGGTCGGATACTTGCTCGGCTAGTCTGTTGTGCAATGAGGCACCGAGACTCTGACCGATGGCGACTTTCTGGAAAAGCTCCTTAGAGTATTCTGTCAGCAGATCAAGTTGAACTTCGTTTGAATCATTCTTGAGAGGGACCTGCCTATCTTGTGGCTTGATGATCTTGCTTGGCGGTCTAGCCAGCTCTGTTTGGAATCTTTGGGTCAAGTGCGTTATTTCGTCAATAGGTTGGGAGTATGGTGCGCTGTAGTGATTCTCATTAGCTCTTTTCGATAGAGCTTTACTGAATTCCTCTGATTTTTTAGAACGGGAAGGCAATGGGCTGGCCTGTACTTCAGTGGCCGTAATCGAAACTACACAACCCTCCGTGTCTGTCCTCCACAGAGCCAGAGAGTTTGGGATACCATTGGACTGCCTAAAGGTTACCTTGCTCTTGAACTTTAGCTCACCAAGGGGCCTCAGATCCGATTCTTCGAGAGATTTCGCGAGAATACTTGACCATTGAGTAGTGTCAATAGAAAAGACACCTTGTGCAGTTATAACAGAAAAGTGACCGTGCAAACTCTTTTCTACCACTATTTCTTTCACATCGTCAGTTTCCAGCTTCACTTGTTCGATTAATACCAAAGATGTGTTCAAGTTGTAACCTACAGAACTCCAATTCATCGTAAGCTCAAGATCTTGCAGCATAATTGCAACACTACCGTCATCCAGACCCATGAGAAGCAGCTCGCTATTATCATCAATTGGCATAACACCAACAGAGCGACCGTTACAACTGTACATCTGTTCTGGGAACGGCGCTACAGTGAAAGGACCCTGACCACGCACTTGCCGCAGGTCTGAGGGTATGTTGAGTTTTTCCTTGCGAATCTGAGCCTCACGTAGTTTTGAGACAAACTGCAGTTGTTTTATTGTATTCTTTTTCACTTCAGAGTCGCTTCCTGTATTAAGCTCCTCATATTGAATCAAGCACTTGTACATGATTTCATCGAGCAAGCTCTGGGAGCAATTAAGTGAAGCGGGTAGACATGGGTAAAATGCATAAATGTCTGAGCCCTCACTCACACTCAGTGCATATAGAGTGATGCCATTCGAACTGAACGCGATACCATCGATGTCAGCGATATAGGAATCCAGACTATAAGTACCATTAGAGAGATTCAAGACAACACGCTCTGCTTCTGCAAAATCTTTCCAATTTACAATAGTCACGGAGTCATCATCTTTTAGAATAACCAATGTTTCTTGCTGGTGTCCCAACGGGTGGAAAAGGATCTGTTTGATCTTTGCCTCTCTATCACTAGCTTTGTAGCAGCATCTTTGGAAAGCCCTGGCCATTCTAGAAGTATCTTTGTAGCCCCAAGGAATCTCAATGACTCTAAACTCGGCATCATTGTACAAGCACACATATTCTCCGCCTTTCGAGACCTCGACATGCTTGACCCCGTCAAAGGCAGGTGTCAATGGCATGAAATTATAATCCTGATCACTAGTATTGCACCATCTGACTGTGGAACTTCCAATCAGTACAGCTCGAGAGCCATTATTCGCTGTGACCAAAAACCTCTCTGAGCCTCCTAAATCCGCTGGCTTTCCGCCGAAAATGGGGTGTGAGTAAGACTTCATACCTGGATCAAACAGCAGCTCCGAATAGCCCTCTCAGACAACAGCTAGATCTACGGTTTCCTGATTTACTCAAGCTCATCAATACTTGATCAAGGGCCTAAGTTTATTCGAGAAATCGACGTCTTCGTGAATGGCGATACTCTATATATGAAGTGCTAGTAATGAAGTGATTAACGGTATTTACAGGTCAAATGGGTCGCCATGTGCGCTCACAGCTGTTGCAAGAAATTGTTCTGCTTGATTTTGGATCTATTGGCCTTGCGAATCTGCGATTTCCTCAATTTCAAGGGATCTTGAGCCAGTTTTCTGGCCTGTGCTTCTGGATCCAAAACTTCCCACAGCCATGCCGGATACTCGCTATCCTCTAGAGCAACAGGATCCTTTCCTGACTTTTTGACGTTAACATTGAGTACGGTTCCTGCCGGACACGATGATTTGACCACTTTTGAAGACCCCTCTTGCAGACAAGCCCCTGCGTTGGAGAAGAACCGTCTGGGAATGAAACGAAACATAGCTGGTGCTAGAATCAAAGGACGAGGTGCTTAGAAACCAGTCGATCTTCAATGAATTTGACGATTGGAATGGCCTTCTAGTGATGGAACTGGAGTGAAAAATAGGCTCCGTGAAGTCATCACTACAGACGTTGTGGAAATTGATGAGGAAGCATCTGAACAGGAGTCCTTTCGACCCATGAAGCCCAGCATCGGACTAATTGACTAATACTAATGGTACTTCTAGTATCCATCCAATTATGAGATTCATAAAAATGTTCCAAGTAGCATAGTAGCACAGCTTTGGGCTGAAAACACTCCAAATGAAGAGGTGGAACCTTAGTGTCACACATGCTAGTAACAGACAGCATCCTGAGATGCAGTTAAAGACCAGGAAAGTCAATTTGTGGTGAGCAAAGGTTTCCCAATTTTGCTTCTTGTTGTAGAGGATTCTCCAAGTGAAGATGGACCAATATATCGATGGAACGAAATTTGAGAAGCACATCATAAATCCGACGGCGTAGATGTTGTAGTCCTCTGACACACCATGGTATGCATTCGATAAGTCCACGGTGGCTATTGAGTTTGTGCCACCAAATTGGAAAAAGGTAAAATATTGCAGGATGAGCGACGTTATCGATGTAACGAAAGAATTGGCATTGTAGCTTTCAGTGATAAGTCTCACCAACAACTTTTTTAGAGTGTCAAAAATCAGGAATAGAGGGATATTAGGAGATGGTGATTGGAATATCAACAAAACTGTGAGGGGCGCACAGATCGATTCCAAGATGTCCTTCTTTTTAGAGATCAATTTGGTCGTGACCAGGCTTCCCGCGATGCATCCCATAAGGCACTGGAAGAACAGCTGGGCCAAAGGAACCAGTGACTCCTCAATAACCTCACCGCTTACGTCGTTTTTGATTATCGCACAACTTTTGAAAGCGATCTGATACATCCAATGAGGAACTGTTTCTCGGTTTACTATCGCCCAGCTAACCTTGTAAACGAAACAAAGCATCGTGATCAAAAATGTCGATAGAAAGGACACAGCGTCGGTTTGTTGAACGCCAAGGGTGAAAATGGTGAACAAATTCAAGTACCACTGGTACATAGGGTGGCGCTTCAAGATCTCGAACACCGTGTTCTCGTAGAAGTGCTTTTGACCACTATTATTCCATGCGCGTATTATTCTCAAACAGATCATGATCAATATATGAGTGTAACTTTCATGTGGTTTGTACAAGGCTGAGATGATCACTGAACCGGTGGCAATCCACCACCATATTTGATGCTCTTCTTCGACAAAACTGCTTCCAAAACTTGCAAACCCTACAATTAGTGAAATCGTCAAAAGGACAAAGAACGGCTTGCCAACCTTCATTTGCCCAAAACTTGCGACCATTGTAGCCACCGTGGAAACCAGAAGAATAATTAGTCCCATCGTCAAGAAATTATAGTTATAGTCTGTTGCCGATCTTGCGAGCTCGCTTTGAACATCCTTCATCAGTTCAAAAGACACTTCAAGATCATCAAAGATATCCTTTGTCTCCTTGTGACCCTTTCTCACAGATTGAAGCTGATGAAAGTTTTCTTGTACCTTCACTGCAGCCAATTTCGGATCCAGCAGCTGTAGTGTTTCGCGGATCACTATACCAACACTGTTTTTAGGAATTGGGAAATTAAAAAGAGCCGCCAAAGTTGGGACCAGATCGACCTGCTGTATTGGAGTCAGATATTGATAGTCAGGAACAGCAGATGTGTCATCCACCGGCAGGTGCACAGATGACTGTTGTGCAGGGACATCGTATTCTTGTAATCTCTTGGAAGTTAAAATCAAGGCTGCGGAAGTCTCACCTGACGATGAACCACCGTGGTTACCGTTATCATTCATTCCATGATCACCCATGACGCAGATCAAGGTGTCTTCATCAGAATTCTCGTAAAGCTGCTTGATAATAGCATCCATTTCCTCATGTTTGGCCGGCATGAACTGTGAGCTGGATCCGCCTTTATGACCGATATGATCCAAACCCAAGTAATGCAATATAAGGACATCCCAGTTGTCTTGATTGTTCAACTGTTCAGGTATATGTCTGGTGACGTTGTGGTCGACCTGCTCGAAATCGCTGACAAAGAAGGAATTAGTACCATCGAAATCGTCAAAGAAGTCCAATGGGAACAGCTTTAACCAGGTGTCATCTCCAAAGAACCTTATTTTCTTGTTTTGATTGACGAATTGTTTGACCCAAGAGTCTTGCTCGTTCAGATTGGACGACGAATCATCTTCTGCGACATTTAAAATGGCATCCAGAAAGTTAGGAGTAGATCCAGTGGTAATACCCTTCAGCCTCGGTAGTGTGACAGTAGGTGGATTGGCGAATGCCGTGAATCCCCACGCATTGCCCTCTTCGAGCAAGGTATGGACGTAGGAAAAATGGGACTTGGACTTTTCAAAAACGAAATCACTTCTAAGTGCATCAATTACGACCAGAATGAACTTGTTAAACACCGGTTTGGCCTCTTTCTGCAGATCTGGTTCAATCAAGAACTCTGCGTCGCCTTGCAGAACCTTCTTCTGAGGGAAAAATCCAGCACAGAACAATAAAACAGCAACTAATTGGCAGGCCAACAGTACGAATAGCCGCTTCGCCATTGAAGATCCAAACTGCTTCTGAGCTCTCTTCTCAGGATTCAAGTGCCTTGAGTCTTTGGTGGTATTTACCTTTGAAGTCTTGACGCGAAAATGTTAATCATACGACGAAAGTATCTAATATACAAAATAGCCATTAAAGATTCACTATTGTAGCAATTGGTCTCTATAATGAGGTTGGTTGTTGATGAATTTGGCAGCTCTCTTGTCATGCCTCTTCTTGTCCTTGACCTCCGTTTGCCAGGTACGTTGTTGAACTTGAACTTTCTTTCTGTCGAATGGTGTGAGGAATGATCTGGTCTCTGCTGCCACTAGAGTACCTTGTCCCTCTGTCAGTTCGATTTCGGGCCTTAGGTTTTGTCTGTAATAACGCTGTAGAGATCTGTGACCCACTTTGATACCTGTAGGCAGATGAAGCTCTACACCGTCGTGGTAGATGTTATCCACCGGCACGTCTTCGTCGCCACTAGCATCTTCGTCGCCGCTTTCAACATCTTCCCAATCTTCCTCGTTAGTCTCATGATTCACTGTTTGTTGCACGTATGTGCTAGTGAAGTCGTAAAACTGTGACACCTCGAGCTTCTCATCTTCTTCTTCGTAAGGAATCTTACAATGTCTTTTTGCAAGCATGTGTGCCCTAACGGCTTCCAACGATCTACCTTGAAAGTTGCAGACAATACAGACGTTTCCCAAGCCGATCTTTTCGGTCATGTATTCCAGTAGGCCGTCTCTATCAACCAAATATTTCTGCTCGGGTATATAGAATCCATGATTCTTGAACATATGTTCCAGATTTAGCTCAACGGTCTTGAAATTTTTACCATTGCTGCAAAAGAAGCACTGTGTTAGAGGTATTTCAACTCTGCTATCAATCTTCTGCTGCATCAATTTCTCAGCCAGTTGTTCTTCGGTCAACTCTTCCTCAACGAGAGGTTCCTCCGCGACAGGCTCCTCAAACGCTTGCTCCTCAGCTTCAGGTGCTTGCTCTGCAATTTCTGACTTTTGTTCTTGCATCTTCTTTAACATATTCTGCTCAGCAATTTTCAGTAGCTGTCTCTTCTTCTCCAGCAGAGCCTCCTTCTCTCTTCTTCTGAGCTCTTTCTTGGTCAATTGTTTCTTGCAATCTAAACCCTGTGTCTCGGCCTTTTGGTTAGACACTGCTTGGACTTTAGAGTCGAACAACTCTTGACTGATCGGAGACAGATGCGCCACACGTCTCTTCAGATTATAACGATGCCAGTCCGACTTCATATGCTCTCTCTGAGCCTCACTAACCTTAAACTGTAATTCACATGTATTACAAGTATATGCTGACATGTTGAAAGACCACTATGCAGCTGCTATGAAGCTTAAAGTATCATCTTTCTGAGTAGTTAATCAAATTTTCAATCTCATTACCCATCTCATCGCCATATTTAAAAAAAAAAAAACTGTCACCATCGCACGATAAAGGCTGAAGAATCAAATATTCGACTTAGAGCTACTCATGACACTCTTTGTATCTTCCTGTGATACGGATTTCTTGAGCAACCTTTTGTCCTGTTTTTTGTGCCATTTCTTGATGTCATTGCAGCAGATTATCATGTAAATTGGGACAATTATCAAATTTGCTAAAGTACCGAATATTAGTTGCAGAAACCACAGAAAAGAGCGGTTATGGTGCTTGTTCAAACCCATATCAGTACTCATGAGAATCCATCCAATGAAATCGACAGTAATGTCATCATATCCTCTGCGCAACCAGCGAACAATTCGATTGCAACATTCTTCGCACGTAATCACGTCGGAAGCACCGTCTATCTCCTTGGTAATAGAGGGTTTCGTAGTCTCTTCAAGCGCGTATCCCTCACTATCAAAGTTGCCGGGGTAAACGCAGGTGATCCTCATTTCTGGCAATTCCTGTCTCAGGATTGACGCCAGAGATTTGATAGAACCTTTCAAAGGAGCGTACTGGGCGTAACCAATGAATGGGAAGAAAGCTGTTTCACTCGAAAATAGGACTAAATGACAACGAGGGAACAACTGGGCCACTTTGTGACTCAGATACAGACTCGTCAAGTAGTTCATCTTCACACCCGCCTCTAGCTCCTCGCCAGTCAGGTCCTTGAACAACTTGGGAGTAGAACCACCTGCACACGCCAAGGCCTGGGTCAGCTTGAGGCCGTTGACCGCCAGGACGTCGAAGAGCTGGGCGACAGACACACGATCGGAAAGATCGCACGGAACGTAGGCAATTCTATCCTCATTCTTCCAAGATCTCGTCATCTTCAACTGTTTGGGTTCCTCCTTACCACCAGTAATCTCTCTGATCGCTGACGCCAGCCTTTCACCATTTCTGCTGACTATAATAATCTTCGAGTTGATGGTCTCCCGATAGTATTTCAACGCAAACTGCTTTCCAAGTCCCTGCGACCCACCACTGATCAACACCACCTGGTCTTCCAACGTATACTTGATGCCATTCATCTTGGTCCGTCTACTTGTCACCTGAATCTCTGAATCTTTGATGTTCACGCCAACTTGACGTGTCTTAAGAACAACACTACAACGAAAAAAGGTCCCAGACCTACAAGTCAGCACCTCTGCATTCCTATATTATTTACATGGCGGTGATACGCTAACAGCTACATAAGATCATTGATTGTCCCGGTTGGCCTTGAGCACCTCGTACTCCTTCTTCAGTTGGGCCAGCTCCTTCTCGTCGATCGGTGGGATGGGCACGTCTGCAAAATCGTTGTCCTTGTGCAAGAAGTTATACGTATAGTAGTAAACACCACCGGTAACGGCCACCAGTAGACCCAATCCAAGCATGTTACCTCTGAAAAAAGGCTGCCTGGCCCTTATCATCGCAGGGGTCATTTTCCATGTTCTTCTATCCTGATATCTCGAGGGATCCAACACCATTAGTACTCCTATAAACCTGCCAACGGCTCGCTAATTGATCTGTCTCTGATCTGATGCCTGTTCTCAGTGAAAAGGTACTTTTTTAAAGGCCTGTCTACCCAGTCAATTTACAGAGAATAATGTCAAAAGGACAGAACAAGACTGCAAGGGCCCAAACAGTGCACATATCGCATCAATTGGTCGCCAGGAGTTTGACATAGTCGACTTTAGGAGGCTGGCAGGACTTTTTGAACACTCTTGAAGCTTGAATATCGATAAACTAGCTGTTTCGTACAAAAAGACGCTGTTTTTTCAATCGGATTGAAATTTCAGCTGCATTACAGACCAGCAGATAGACAGGACATTGCAGGGTCAATAGTGTCGCTTCTCGCTCGAATTGGCTGTGTTTTGGGATGACTGTTGGATTGGCTCGTAAGCTTTCACGTACCAAGCCGCACAGGGATGCGCTGCTGAAGAATATGGTTACGCAGTTGCTGCAGCACGGCAGCATTGTGTCGACCCATGAAAAGTGCAAGGAGGCCTCCAGAGTCGCAGAGAGGGTTATTACATGGGCTAAGAAGGTGAATGAGAATCCTGCGTCTCCGCTGTTGTCGGAGATCCAGTCAAGGCTGTTCCTATCTGGCGACAACTCCAAGCTGATGAAGAGACTGCTGAACGACATAGCTCCCGGCTACGTGGGCAGAAACGGTGGCTACACCAGAGTGCTGCATTTGGAGCCCAGATTGGGCGACAAGGCCAGACAGTCTGTGCTTGAGCTGGTAAACGCTCCTGTGATAGACTCGCAGGGCAACTTCAGCAGAGGGAACATGAAGCTATGGCTTTTGGTGAAGAATGCTATCAACGACGAGATTTCCAATAAGCCGTACAATACCTATACGTTGAGAAGTCTGAAGAAGATGCTGCTGGGCAAGAGCCCAGAACAACTGACAGCTGAGATTCTGGCGGTGAAGAGGTTTCTCAAAGAACATGAAGGCGGAGAGTGGGATGAGGCGGTTGAAACCGACCTTGTGACTGTACTGCTGGAGCAAGTCCAAGAGTTGGATCTCCTGGCCAAAGAAAACACCCAAAAGCCAGGTGGCTACGCATTTGTGAATCAGAGACCTGTCAGAGATATCAAGCAGGCTCCATAGACTATTCTTACCTAGTCCTTGTATATAGAACTCACTCATAAGTTATAGTGGACTTTTTCAGTCCGCGAACTGTTAATCAAGCAAGGCCCCTATCAGCAGAGCTTGGTATAGGACAGATCTGCGTAAGAGACTCAATTGTCGCCCAGATACCTTAGTCATGTCATTGCAAAACGTTCCGGTGGTTGCTTTCAAGGGCCTGACCGATGCCATTGGTAAAACTCCACTGATAAAGCTTACAAAGCTCTCTGACCGATTGGGACGCAATATCTGGGGGAAATCAGAGCTTCAGAATCCCGGTGGCTCGGTGAAGGATCGTGCAGCCCTCTATCTGGTTAAAGAGGCCGAGAAGCGGGGTCAAATTGATCCTAATAAGCCCAGTCCAACTATTGTTGAAGGCTCTGCCGGTAACACGGCAATTGGGCTCGCTCATATCGCCAGGGCTCGTGGCTATAAATCCATCTTTTACATGCCCAACACTCAATCTGCGTCAAAGATCAATCTATTGAAGTTTTTAGGAGCGGAAGTGTACCCGGTTCCAGTGTGCCCTATAAGCGATCCTTTGAACTTCAACAACAGAGCTAGAGATCATGCGGCGAGACTGCCCAATGCTGTTTGGACCGACCAATTCGATAATCCAGCGAACTGGGAATCTCACTACTACACTACTGGTCCGGAGATTTACGAACAGTTGAACAACAATGGTCTATCTTGCGATGCCTTCACATGTTCTACAGGTACGGGTGGCACTTTCACCGGTGTGGCCCGCTTTTTGAAGGAGATCACTGAAGGAAAATGCCAATTGGTTGCGGCAGATCCACCAGGATCTGTGATCTACTCGTATGTCAAGAACGGCACCCTAGACCGCCAGGGATCTTCATTCACAGAAGGAATTGGACAAGGTAGAATCACCAAAAATTTGGAGGCTTCTGTTGACATAATTGATGATGCTGTTTTCATCCCAGATGAAGAGTCTATCGTTATGCTTTTCCGGTTACTTGATGAGGAAGGTCTCTTTGTTGGTGGTACGTCGGCTCTCAATGTTGTCGCTGCCTGTAAAGTGGCAGAGAAACTGCCCGAGGGTTCCAACGTCGTGACGATTCTGTGTGACTCTGGGCACAAATACGCAGAGAGAGTTTTCTCTAAGAACTGGTTGAAGGAGAAAAACCTTTACGATGTGATTCCTGATCACCTTTTGAAATATGCTTCATTAGACTAGGATATTATTTGTACATATGATAAAAATATTCTTGAACTTCTCAGCTCTACCAGATAGATTTCAGGTTCAAATATAGTTCGTGTTCAATTCCGAAATTGACCTACAAATGACGTGCCAATCTATCTCTCTTTGATGCAATTGCTGTTCCTGCCACTTCAGTAACTCATACATGAACATTAGGTTAGGCTGAATGATAATATTCAACCGTCTAACTCGGACAAACAGGTAGGATCTCAAAACGTCACATCGCAGACGTTTCATACATTCCGCTATGCAAACAGTTGCTGACCTTGATACCCCGACCATACAATGTACTAAAACCTTTCCATTTGCTTCGTGGCATTCATCGATGAATGCTAGAATGTGTTCAAGTTGACGAGTAAGGGTATCTTTTCCATTATCACCCAAATTCATAATTCTCAAGATTTTGAACTCATCCTTTTCGA
Organism: Torulaspora maleeae; assembly: GCA_003708055.3. NCBI lineage: Eukaryota > Fungi > Ascomycota > Saccharomycetes > Saccharomycetales > Saccharomycetaceae > Torulaspora > Torulaspora maleeae. Next base: position 99,165 of record PPNA03000004.1, on the reverse strand, counting down.
ATATGTCAATTGAGCTGTCACTATGATTGGTAAAATCCGTTTGATTGAGGGTCTCAATGGTGTACCCACGACTGCGTGATTGATAACTACTAGTCAATCGTGATGCTAATGCTGATGCTGGTGTTGGTGATGATGTTGCCCTATTTCTACTGTTCGCAGACTCAGCCCAAGCCAGGTGCTCCCCAACAGAAACGATATAATTAATGCCTAGTTTTCTCAACAGTTCGGGAGAATGAGCATGCTCTAAAGATCCCAAGTACATGTGTGGCAGAATACGAGATGGCAAAGGTCCTTTCAAATTAGAAAAATCAGAACCAGCCGGAATTCTAAAAAGGAAGATTTTGCTGAACATCTCTGGAGTAATGTCAAGCGGCTCGAAACCCTTATCATGGTTCTTTTGGAAGTAAGGTATATTTTCCTCTCTTTTAGGACTGAAAGTTCGTAATAAAGTTTGTAAATGTCCCAGAACTTGCAAATCCATGTGAAACAGAAAGAATGGACGCTCGTATTCGCGATGCAAGCGTATCAAAGCCTCCTCCAAGGGTAGATCCCAGAGGAAAATTAGGTAGGATACAAGTAGGAATGCAGTTTCTGTGTAGCCATCAGAACAGTACATCAAGATCTCGTCCTTTTTTGACATTGAAATCCGATGTATAATGTAGCATGTGTTGAGGATAATTTTAATTGAATTGATATTAAGGGAGCCAAGGGTCATGGTACCCGAGCTTGGAAAGCTTATCTCTGAAGGTTTTGAACCACCATTCTGTGACACGTTCACATAACACTCCCACAGTTTCTCAAGTGACGGTAGCGCTGCACCCTCTGTACATCTTATCATAAAACTCCAATTGCGCTCTGGTTCAGGTATGTCAAAGAATTTTGAATCAATGAGGTCTTGATCATCCGAGTTGAATTTCAAGCTGTCTAGTTTCACAATCGAGTTGTCCTCGAACGGGCAAGAAGGTTGGCAACGTTTCTTCATATCATTAGTCTTTCCGCATTTCATCAGCAACTTGTAGACCTGATAATCAGTAGAATTGCCGCACCACAGAGATCCTCCGACGTGCGAAGCACGCGACATCTTGGACATCTCCAATTTCTCCCTATATAGAAGATCCCTGTCCCAGTTATTGAAAGACACAACATCAAAATGTGATACTAGCTGCTCGGGGCCTTGCTTGTTCAGAGTCGATATTTTCATAGGCATTGTACCCATCAAGAATTTTGGGATCTCTTCGATCGACGAGTACTGTAAAATTCGAATTTCTGCTGGGGGCAAATCTGTATTCGGATAGTTTCTTCGAACCATGTCCAAGGAGATCTTCAGGACTTTGGCCAATTGGTGGCATCTCCGACATGAATTCTTAGTAAAATTATGACAGTCCTGGGCATCAAAACAGTAGACCGCGATAATCGGAGACATCTCAAGCATTTTTGCCGGCTGAATATCGAACCTTCTGAAGGATCCAGGCTGCTTTCCGGTGTGATTAGTGGCCGAATCATTACTATTGGACACTTTTGCTCTTTTTTTGAGAGCGTAAGCTTCTCTGGCGTGAGCATCCGTCACAAGGAAAGGTAAAACGCCGTACTGAGAACATAACCGGATGGCATCTTCCAGGTCCTGCTCGATAACCAACTCATTTGACTTCGAGAGTTCAACTTCAATAATGTTCTTCAAGATTATCTCCGCTGCGTTTCTATCGGTATAATGGAACGGCTGACTCTTATCATTCCCCCAGCTCATCAAGAAGTCGTGAGGGTCCATCGAACACCTCAAAATCCCAGAGTTCTGGATCCAGCTTTCGCACATAGGCTGTGAACGGACTATAGACACGGCACTTGGGAAACTAGGTGGTTCAGATGTCGAATAACTGTGTAACCACGGGAACATCTTATCGCATTCTGGTAGCGGTGTCGAGAGATGCGACTTCAGGCGCTCAAAAAGTTCCCCAGCTGATATCGCATTGAAATGAAGTGCTCCACTGGCTGTGGAACTTCTCTCCGAATCGTGCCTCTTTATCTGTGTCGATCCCAGTACGCTATCATCACCACTATTCTGCCTCTTGGAAGAGCTTCTCTGCATAGCAGAAAAGTTAGACATCATAGGACAGGAAACTGCCACACCTTTAGCCAAGAATCAGTACTCAAAATCGTCTTTATACGGCCACTAACCCTCAATTGCTGCGTAATCTTTGTTGATAGCTCCAATATTCGATGGCTCCTTAGGAGCGACAACCTTGAATCCTATCAAAAAGTGATCAACTTTGAAGGAAATTGAATCTAAAGGCCGAACAGGCCAAATAAAGCGATCGACTGCTCGAATAAACGCTGAGACTGACATTTGCAGAGACTGGAACTATACCCAAGTCAAACGAGATCAATTGACCCACTCTGAGACGACCTGTGCTGAGAGAAAGTGGACTACAAATTGAGAGCCAAGATGTTTGAAAAGCCCATAGATACCGTGGCTGAGCCAATGGAAATAGATGAACAAGGAAAAGTACACGAGGATGTCTCTTCTGCAGCTGCGCCGGTGCCGGAAGAGCACACAAGAGTGCTGGAGCAATTGAAACGAACTCAACCTCGATTACCGATCTCCAAAGTCAAGAAGATTGCAAAATGTGATCCCGAGTACATATTGACAGCAGGAAATGCGTTTGTTGCCGCTGCATTCGCCACGGAACTGTTTGTGCAGTCGATCACCGAAGAGATGATCCAACTGTCGTACTTGTCGAGCAAGTCCGCCAACTCCAAGAGCGTACGTCTAGGCTACCAGCATCTTTCTGACTGTGTTGCCAGGAAAGAGAACTACCAATTCCTAGAGGACGTGGTGCCCAAGACTAAGAATCTGAGAACCTTGGTGAAGGAGAACAAAGTAAGATACATAACGAGACCCGAAGGACAACAAACTCTCCCGTTCCAGGAGAGAGAAGAAAAGTCAGGGGCGGGCGAAGCCGATGACGATGACGACGATGATCAGGACTCCGCGGAGGGCGAGGTAGAGGACCCTGAGGTCGAGGAACAGTTGAAAGAGATCGAAGAGATGAATCGAGTCCCTGATCTGCCCGACGACGAAAACCATTCAGATGAAGAGCACAGCGACCACGGTGGCCAAGACGAGCCTCCAGCCAATTAATTCCAGTATATTCTATATCCTATGTAGCCGTCATGTGATCCATTATGCGATGAGTATAAATGATCCCAAGGGTAATCGACTAGCACGACATTGCTTAACCACCATACAAGTGCTGTGCATTGAAGTTGTGACGATAGTATGGGATTGTTCAGTGGTTCGAACGATAAAGAGGTCGAGAAAGTCAACGAGAGGATTCTAAAAGAGGATCTGGGCGAACCTCTGTCGGATAAAGTGGGATCAATTACAGACTCAGTATCATCGATATGGAGGGATTCGTCGTCGTTGTGGTCGCATGCCCTGGAGAACCCTGACAAGTTCTGGAGAGACATCTCTGGGCTGCAGGATGATAAGGACAGAGATATATGGGAGAATTTCGCAATGAGCGCATCGGACGCAGTGGGATCGCTTTTGGATGTTGTTGGGCTGCCAGGAGGGTACGGTAATCCTAAAAGGATTAAATACTTGATGGATGATCCTTTTACTTCTGAAGAGGTGGTCAAACAGGGTGTCACCGGACTTTTCAACTATCGCACGCCCACTGAGCCGCAGTTCACGGAATGTAATCAAGTTGGAGGACTCTCTGTCTGGAATACCAAGGGCTGGTGGAGATGTCTTTTCCCGGAGAAGGAGGTCAGTAAGAGGCTGGCGGACCAGAAGGATAAATTACAGTTCATTTTGACCAAGGAAAAAGTCGAAGAGGACCGTGGCCACAAGTATGGCCTGTTCTTCCCCGAGTACACAGGTTACTTGACGTGGAAGTCCCACATGAGCCGGTTGATTCGTGAGAAGAAGAAGCAAGCTTTGGCGCAGGAGCAAAGGAGCATGCCTTCAACGCCAGAGGACCTCATGGTCGAGACCGGTAGCTCTGGCAGCGACAAGGACAAGAAAGTTGTGGGTTCCTCCGAATACGTGACGTACACTTACACTCCAGAGGGTCGCAACGAAGTTAAAAAGTCGAAAACTTACTACGACAACGGAACCGTGCTTGTCAAGTGTCAAAACAAGCTAATGCCTGCTGATAACGGTAAACCAGAATACGAGACATCTGAAAAGATTATCCTTGTTGAGGATGATGAGAAATGAGATATGAACGCCGCCAAAACCTCGTAAATGAACCCCCCAAGGGCGCTTCCAAAGCATACTATATGATCAAGTATATAAACATCGAGACGACTGTAGGCTTGGAGCCCGCAATGGCGTCTCTCTGATTAATTGTTCGACGTTTACTTAAATACTGTCTAAAAGATTGATTATTTCATGGTAGTGAAGCGTTTAAGATTGAAAAACTCTTGAAGACAGTTCATGACAACAAACAAGATTCAAAGAACTGACTTGATACGCTTTGAAGATGTCTAAGAAGCAGGAATACATCGCTAAGATCAAGTACCAGAACAATCTTCCACCTCCGCTTCTGCCACCGAAGTTACTCAATTATAAGGTGAACAGTGGTGAAGAGCCGGACTCTGCAGAACTGATCACTTCGTTATACAGCAAGACCTCGGTGACACCGTTGGTGAAACTTAACGATGATCTAGGTATGCCTTTGGATCTGATGCGGGTTCCTGGGCTGCTGAATAACATGGACACAAAGTATCTATACGAACTTGATGGAGTCAAGTTGGATCCACAGGACAGGGTTCTTCTGAGAGCACCTGGAGCTGACAGACTTCCAAAGACAGACATGTCCAAGGTGACATTTTTGAGACGTACTGAGTATATCTCTACTGCCATTACGTCTCATGGTCACGGAGACGAGATGAGAAAGAGAACTGCTTCCAAACTAGAGGAAAGCGAGGAACTCCTGACTGCGCCGCAGATAGTTGAGAAAGTTGAAGGAGGTTTTGATGCCATGTCCAAGGATCTATCCAAATTACAACATCCAGTCAAGAAAAAGGTCCACGCTGTCAAGACATGGAATCTGTTGCCGGATACAGCATCCATGGATCAGAGTTACTTCACTTTGAGATTAGTGGGTAGTGCTACTTTGCATTCCAGTGAAAGAAAGAAACTTGCTCTATCTACGTCCATTTTCCGTCCTGTGGAACTCGAAGAGGATGAGTGGATTTCAATGTACACAACGGATCCTAAGAACTCAGATATTCTAGCCAAGAATCTGGAGAAGAAGATTGATGACAGTTTGCAGAATGATGAAAATGAGGGCAAAGTTTACAAGTTCAAAAGACTCAGAGATTTCGATATGAAACAAATACCACATCAGGGACATGCCGGTGATTTTGGTGAACTGGCCTTAGTTTTGAACGACGACAAGGGCGTCGCATATTACAAGCCATTACGTTCAAGAATTGAACTAAGACGTAGACGTGTCAACGATGTTATAAAACCACTGGTTAGGGAGCACAATGTCGACCAAATAAACGTCAAGTTGAGAAACCCAACTCCACAGGAAGCCAACCTGAGGGACAGATTAAGGATGAAATTTGATCCAATCGACTTTGCCAATGCTGACGAGGAGGATGAGGAACCACAGCAAGCAGAATCTTCGGTACCTGCTGCGCAAGAGTCTCCAGTGGCAGAATCCAAGACAGACGACATCAAGATGGAAGACAGCAAGCCAGAGGAATCTAAACCAGAAGAACCAAAGGAACCACAATCTCATTTACAGGACTCTCAGCAAAATGGAGACGAAAAGAAGCAGATTGAAGAAGCTTCAGAATAGGCGACTTCTCGATAACAGTTGACCTTTTTTTCTGATTCTCTCATTGTAATATATAGCGATTCTACACAGATATGCGAATCATCTGAGCTTCCTGTTACCGGAAGATATATCTCTTAGCTCGAGACAGCATTGAGCATCACCGATTGTAGCACAGGCCAACTTATATATACCTCGATTTAGTCTTGCTGGACCAATAGTGCTGCAGACAAAGCGGATTGTAATCGATCATTTCACGGGTAACTAGCTGCAAATCAGTGAAAGTGGCAGGACAAAAGCCTTTGTAGCTCATCAGGATCCATACTGAGACTAATTGAGGGGATAACACGACAATATGTCTTTCAAAGTGAGTCAAGAGGTTGCGGTATGCGGAGGGAAGCTCTTTAAAATGACCCACTTTTCCCAGGTCATCGGAACTACTATGGATGTCAACATCTATCTGCCCAAGCAGTACTTTTCACAGACAGTCAACACAGTGATACCAGCCGTTTACTACCTCTCAGGTTTGACTTGTTCACCTCAAAACGCTTCTGAGAAGGCCTTTTGGCCGCCACAGGCTGACAGATATGGCTTTGCCGTTGTGTTTCCTGACACATCTCCTCGTGGTGATGATGTCCCAGGAGATCCCCAGGGTTCGTGGGACTTTGGAATTGGTGCTGGCTTTTATGTGAATGCCACTCAGAAGCCTTACGATAAGCACTACCAAATGTATGACTACATACATAAGGAACTACCTACATCGCTGGACGAGTATTTCTCAGGTGGATCCCATCTGGATTTTGTTGACAATGTGGCAATTACTGGGCATTCAATGGGTGGCTATGGTGCCTTGACTGGCTTTTTAAAGAACTATGATGCCAATCGTTACAAGTCGTGCTCTGCTTTTGCACCAATTGTGAACCCTTCCAAGGTTCCATGGGGCAAGAAAGCTTTCGGTGGATATCTAGGAGCTGATGAGGAAGCATGGAAGGGCTATGATCCTTGTGAGCTGGTGAAAATAGTTGAAAATCGAGGTAATGACAGAATTTTGATTCATCAAGGAACGGCAGATTCGTTTTTGGAGGGCAATTTGAGACCTGCACTTCTTTTGGAAGCTTCCAAAGGTACTTCCTGGGAGGGCAAAATTGATTTGAACCTGGTTGACGGTTTCGATCATTCTTACTATTTTGTATGCACTTTTGTCCCAGAGCATGCCACTTTCCATGCCAAGAACCTCGGTTTAATCTGAGCTTAAATTCATTAAAAGTATCAGGAAACTTATATAAGAATACAAAATTATTCTTTGCTATGTCTTGATAATCAAGGCACCAGACTGCCAGCCGCCAGCGCAAACAGCCACACATGTGTATTCTCGATCGAGACGGACTTTGGTGGGTTTGATCACCCTCATATTCCTGATGCTATCCCATCTCCCGAGATGTTCATGCTCTACTACATGTTCTGGAGATCCCAACCCTAGACAACCACAGAGTTGACTTTCTAATCCCCAGGCATATATTTGACCCTTTCCTGTTAATGCAATGTTGTGATAATCTCCAGTGGCTAAAGAAATGATTCGGTCATCCGGATCTTCCAGTTTCAGTTCAGTGAGTGATTCCTTCTCTACATGACCGTTCTCTATCTTGACAGTAAAACACTCGTTGTCGGTAAACAGTACTAAAAGCGTATAGCAGACTGCTATTCTGATGAGTTTTCCTCTGATTGGCAAATCAATTGGTTGAACAATGCCATTAGAGAATTTCCAAAGGTTATCTCCCTCACTAGTAATGTAAAATACACAATCACCTTGAAAGCATGCGAAATCTGTCACCCTTCGGGGTCCCGAAATGTCGCTTGTTCCTGGAATAATGGAATAACTGACTTTGGAGCTCAACTCTCCTTTATTGAGAGCTTCACGCTTGTTCCATACGACCAGTCCCATCTGGTAAACGTAAATGCAGTTCAAGTCCCAGCCTGAAGCAATCTTCCATATGGGATTTGAATCTCTGGGGGGAAGCCCTTCGAAATCTAACTTCACTCCATAGTCAGAATCTGGTGAATCCCATGAATATAAATCGTATTTGGAATCCAAGGCAATGAAGTGACTTCTACCGGACGCCACTGCGACGAACTTGGTTGAATCTAGCTTTTCCTTGTCGACTTTGAAAGAGTTCGAATCAGAGGAGAATATCTCAAAGGCATTGCGAGGAAATACTCTCTTTACATGTTCATTGTTTGGAACTGTTTGAGATGAATTGCGATCCATCTCTTCTAGCTGTTCATAAATGTTGAAATGGGGACCAAGCGTCGGTGTAGGACCATGGTGTTGCGTGGTTACCCTTGGAAATCCACCAGGAAAACCAATAGGCCCCATTCCTATGTCTCTAGTTCGAGTGAATGAAGATTCCAGATTGTGAACTGCCTCTCTGAAAGGATTGTAGTCATGTTGACCTTCGACAGGTCCTGGTCCATTATGGCCACCTGTGAAGGTTGAACCCGTAGTATAGAGCTTCCCAGACTGAGTTAAAATTTGGAACGAAAACCCACCACTCGATATCTGCACTATAGCACTATCTTCATTTGACCTGCTTTGATCGGATGGAAACCATGGAACTAACGTTGGAGTATTGACACCATATCTGAGTCGTCTCCCTATGCCGTTGAGATTCGTTTCAGGAATCTGGGTATTAGAATTAGCCGTGTATCCCAGTCTGGAATGCTTTAGGCATCCCCATGTATAAAACTTGGCTTCCTCAGAGCGCAGCTTGAATCGATCTTGCCAGGTCATCGTGCTAAAGTTCTCAAGCATAATTTCCTCCCCACACGTCTTAAACTCTTCACTGCTCTTGTTGACAAATGGTTCATCGTTACTATATGTGGTTCCGTAGACTTTAGTAAAAAGGTCATGCCATAGGGTCTCTGAGGACTTGTAATCCAGTAACTTATGGAAATACCGATTGGTATTGGAGAGATTTCTTATATCCTGGGGTGACAGAAAGGGCAACGCTGCCTGCATGATATCTGGCGGAACGCTGCCATATCCACTAGTATCCGAGGGCAGATTTGACATTGAAAGCTGGAATATACGAATCCTGAGGTCTAAAGTACTTATGTCTGCTGTGTTATACTTTGGTTCTTGTTGATCATCATACCTGCCAAGCCCTTTCTTTGTTCTGTAGAAGCGCATTGTTACTCATTGTGATCGATTAAAAGTATACATTAAATACAAAACACATACTAGCAGTGTTCAGAGTCTTCTGAAGACATTCGCAATTATTTCGGCCAGGTTGGTCCAGTTCTTGATTCTTAAATTCTCGTTGTCTAGATGCCCGTTGTCGGTCGATTGACCGCAAGGTATCTGGATGGCGGGCGCATCGAATGTACGCTCTAGAGTCCTGACACAGGGCACAGATCCACCTTCTTTTACAAAGAGGGGTTCCATCTCCCAGGTCTCTGTCATCTCTTCCCTGACTATCTGGTATGCGTGGTTGCTTGGATCACCAAGCCAAGGTTCGGCACAGTTTTCGATAGCAATCTGTAAATGATTGGGGGTAGAGAGCTCCTCGAAGCATTTCTCTAGGTACTGTGTGAGCGCATTTTTAACCTCCTCGACAGTTTGCTCGGGTACCAGTCTTATGGAGAGGCCAACAGTGGCGGATTTAGGAATGACTGTTACATTACCGGGACCACTCATGGTCATGGTGGTCACGGAGAGGGAAGGTTTGGCCCAGTTCTTGATGAGGTCATCGACTTTGACGTCCTTGCCGAATTCAGCGACCTCGGCGATTTTTTCGAATCTGCGGTGATCATTGGCACTGATTTCTTTTAGAGGTTCGTAGAAATTTGGTATTAGGACTTTTCCTTGATCATCTTGTAATTTCGAGATGATCTTGAATAGATCTGCTGTAGGTTCTCTGTGAAGACCACCATCAACACCAGAGTGTCTATCTGGTTCGTCACTCGAGACTGTGATTTTGGCATTGATAACCCCTCTAAGACCGTAATTCAAGCAAGGATGTTCTTGATCTACCCACGTAGAGTTACTCAAGAAGATCCAATCAATGTCGCCAACGAGGTCCCTGTTCTGATTGCAAACCACATCCAGTCCGGGAGAACCCACTTCTTCGCTTCCTTCCACGATGAAGATGACATCGTTAATTAACTCGCCAGCCTTCAAAAGAGTGGCAACGGCATGAATCGCCGCTACAAGAGGACCTTTATTATCACTAACCCCACGACCTCTCATATAACCGTTTTCACAAGTTAATGTGAAGGGATCTGAGTTCCAACGGTTGCGATCGGCAGCTGGAATTACATCGTAATGGCCATACCACAAGATCTTCTTCTTGTTCTCGCCGTTTCCTTCGAAGGAAGCGAACACTACTGGATTATGACCAGACTCGACTGGGAAGGTGTGAACTTCTTTGGCCCTGAATTTGGAGAAAAGCCTCTGCAAGTAAGTGGCACAACGTCTAGACTCCAGCTGTTCAACAGTACTGGGCGTTTGAGAAACTGACTGCATTCCAATCAGATCACGAAGAGTCGCCAACATTTGTTCACTATCAGGTTTGATGGTGCTGCCACGAGCAAGTGCTATGGATTTGCGGCGAACCATTTCTAAAGTTTGACTTTCGATTTCAGACAAGGAATTCTTCAAAACGTCTGATATGTTCCATAAACGTAGAGAACCGTCGTTACCTCCGATGAGGAAGCTTAACTGCCTCTCATATGGGGTAACATGTCTTGCAAACAAATCAGAACTCAACATTTTGCCCTGATGTTGGTTCCAATGAATAACCTCTTTATCATGGAAGAGAGTAATACCTCCCTCATTAATGGCGAAGATATGGTTTTTGTGAACGGAAATTGAGATGATGTCAGATTTGTCCGGTGTATGCAAAGTAGAAACCAATTGTTTTGTTGTCAGATCCCAGATTTTAATGGTACCTTCTGAGAGACCACAGTACAAGAAGGGAAAATCTGTTGCTTGGGCAAGAACAGTCTCCTCATTGTCTAGCACGGTAGCCACCGAACTGACAGAGACGAACCCATTGGTATCTTTCGTTAGACACCAAACTTTACTAATGCCGTCTCCGCCACCAGTAATGATGCATTCTGAGATATCTGAGCTCCCGGGACATAAAGTCTTCTTGCTTTCGTAAACATGCTTATGGTTAGATTCGTATTCGCAGGTGTTATCGTTGCGAAGTAAACTGCTGCAGCTCAAACAAAGCTTACAGATGCTGTAAATGAAACCGTTGTGTGCATAATTGATGATGTTTTCAGATGGGATCTCCAAGATGCGATTGGAAGATCTGTTTTGCAACGCTTTCTCGTGGAATCTATCAGATGATGCTTGCTTTTGACATGGTTGACCTGTTGGACCCAGAGAATCGAAAAACTTGTCATATCTTCTGTGTGGTAACCTGTTCATATCACAAGGATTATCCACTTCTAGCAACTGATCGAATATGTTGCCTAAATACAGCATACTAGCATTCTGACAACCAAACACTAGCGTCTGGATCGAGTCCAGATAAGTAATCGAAAAAATATCACCAATGTCGGTCACGGAGTAGACAGTAGCCACTTCCTCGATCTGGACCGCTCCATCGATGTCGTACAGAGACCATATCCTCACAAGAGAGTCTGCTCCCGCTGAGAACAGGTATTTTTCATCAATAGATCTCTCTAAACATAAAACACTTGACCGAGTGTTAACTTCATCATCTCCGTCACCCAGTTGGATGGTCTGTATCAACTCGTACGTGTACAGAGTGAACACTAAAACCTTAGAGTCCTGAGTACCAGCAAATAGTAGGTTTTTCTTTGGGAAAGATATAATCGATATGATTGAATAGTCGTGGTTCCACTTGTGGACCAACTCAGGATCACACGACGACATTGCTAGGGTTGGCAATGACCATAAAAGTCTCTGGTATTTGCGATTTGGGCGGTTATATACCGTTGTCAACATATAAAAAGCCACATATCACCTACAATCGCATGCAGTCATCGGGAAAACGAGTCACTCAATAGGGAAACTGTCACGTGCTTCCCGAGCTCATCCGATCAGATCTTGATCAAGAAAGAATAGGCAGATTCATTTCTAATGCAGTTGTTGCGTTTACGATTCAGTACGTCTAGTTCATTTATCATCTATGCAAGAAACGTTTCTGGAGGTTTGATCGCGATGCCGGAAAAAAATCAGTCATAAATTCTCTTGTCGGCAGAAATCATACATGGACCACGTAGATGGTCTGGGCGAAGTCCCATGTTGGTTATCGTTAGCGAGTCCTCGTGATGTAAGTTGGTTCTTTATTTGACTCTTGGCAATTGAAGCTTGTATTTTTTCAAAACACCCAGTCACCGCGCTATGTTCGCGGCATTCTGAAAATTTTCAATTCTAAGCTCATCTCATCTCATCTGGAAGTAACAGATGAGTACCTACTAGGTTCTTATAAGGCTCAATTGACTTCTTAGCTCCACCAGATTCATCTCAGTGGCCCATAAATATAGTTCTTATGACGACTGCCGTGAAAACGCCAATTCCAGGCACCTTGGATAGACAACCTTCGCCGCCCGATGAGGAAGAACTGTTGCTGGCTAAGATTGTTTTTGGAGATACGTCAGATTTTCAAGAGAATATCAGAAACTTCGACCTCGAACTGCTGCTGAACGAGCGAGAGGATGAGATCACAGAGGGCTATGCTGATGGTCAATTATCTGGGGAGGAGAAAGACGATGAGGATGATCACGCAGATATGAATCATGTCCAGGACGACCAACTGTTCTTTGTGGACGATGGCGAAGTGCAAGAGAATGAAGATGTTGATATGGACGAAGAAGAGGAATCTGACGAGAGCAGTGATGAGTATTCCGAGGATGGAGAAGATGCTTGGCATGATTCGGACGACGAGGGTGTATCTGTTTCCGTTGTAACATCTAACAGAAGCAAGAAGCTGCGGAAGTCATATGAGGAGTCGCAGATAAATGGTAGGGATTATGTTCGCCGCCTAAGAGCACAGTTCGAGAAAATATACCCGAAACCAAGTTGGGTGGATGATATCTCCGACGAAGAGACGGCAGATGGTGATCAGTCTGACGAAGAGAATGAGCAAGCAATTGAGGGTGACATGAATGCCCTCTCGAAGATTTTAGGGAGTATTTACGAGTACAAGGATGTTTCTCAGAGCAGGCTTCTCCCGTCAAAGACGTTAGATATCGTACGATTGAAGGATGCCAATGCCAGACATCCCTCACATTCAGCCATACAGTCTCTATCATTCCATCCATATAAGCCTTTGCTTTTGACTGGTGGTTACGATCGCTCACTGCGCATTTATCACATCGACGGTAAAAGTAATCACTTGGTTACAAGTGTTCACCTGAAAGGTACGCCAGTGCAAACGTGTTATTTTTACGCTTCACCACTGGGTGGCTCTCGTGATAAGCCCGACGTGCAGAGAATATTCTCCGGAGGTAGAAGACGCTATATGCACTCATGGGACCTATCAAACGCCTTAGTACACGCGCAAGGTTCGACGGCTAAGATTGACAAATTTTCAAGATTATATGGCCACGAAGATACTCAGAGGTCGTTCGAAAAATTCAAGGTTGCCCATTTCCACAATTTCAGCACAGACCAGACACATAGCATCATTCTCTTACAGGGTAATAACGGGTGGATTAATGTCCTGAATGGTGAAAGTGGAGTATGGATGACAGGTTGTAAGATCAACGGTGTCTTGGCAGATTTTTGCGTTGACTACAAGCCTGTGTCAAAGAATAAATTCCAAACAATCTTGATAGCAGCCAATACCTACTCAGAGATTTGGGAGTTTAATCTGAGCAACAACGTCAAAATTCTTCGTAAATGGAAAGATGAAGGTGGTGTGGGAATTACCAAGATACAGGTTGGTGGTGGAACGAACTCGGAGAACATATTAACCACAAGAAGCGGTGGTGTGCGAGCCAATAGATGGCTTGCCATCGGAAGTGAAAGTGGTTACGTCAATATCTATGATAGAAAGAATTTGGCCAGCGGTCCAAAACCAGTGGCCGCTTTAGATCAGCTAACCACTACCATTTCTTCTTTGACGTTCTCTCCTGATGGCCAAATATTGTGCATGGCATCGAGAGCGGCAAAAGATGCGCTACGTCTAGTGCACTTGCCTACTTGTAGTGTGTTCTCGAACTGGCCCACTAGCGGTACACCTTTGGGGAAGGTCACGGCCGTGGCGTTCTCTTCTCACGGTGAAATGTTAGCTGTAGGTAACGAACAGGGTAAGGTAAGGCTTTGGTCACTAAACCACTATTAGAAAGATTAGTACGTACAAATAGTCAATAAGATTACCAGAACTTTATCCTTTCGCAAAGGCCAGCTTCTTCAGTCCGCATTCCCTCGATCAACTCTTTTGGTCAACTGTCGAGAGTCACCAGACCTTCTTGAACGTGAAAAATTCAGCTTGCTTCACTAGCGCCTTTTCTACATTTTCCAGCTCCATCAGAGCAATTGAAACTTTACTCTCAAAGGGTCTCTTTTGATAACATTGCAGTACTAGGTTGTGCAGTGCCATTCTATACTCGAACTCTTTGACATCACACCGTTCTGCGTCTGTATATTTTCTCAAGTCCTTCACGACATGACGTCTCAAGAACTTTTTGACGTGAGATCTTACTCTAGATGCGTGATGCTTCTGAGTAGATATCATTTTACCATCTGAACCTACCGTGGTTTCTGCCAAATTGTCATTTATCAAATGGTTGTAACTTTTACCCAGAATAAAATTCACGAGTTCCAAGTACTGACAACTGGTAATCAGATATTTTGGGCTGTGGCCAGGGACTATAAGAACGAATACACTTATTTCCATATCATCCTTAACCACTGGTCTTACCTCGTCTGATTGAAAGAAATTTAAGCAAACCTTGTGATCGTTCTGAGTCCTGACGACTCTCCAAATTGTTCGGAAGCTGTTCCTTTCAGTTTCTAACATTTTATCCAAGTGTTGACCAATTGAACTGAAATTTGGTAGTGTCAATTCAAGTGGACAGTGTTCTGTTTTCTCCAACGATAGCTCACCAGCGGCATGATCTCTCAGAAAGATCCCTGGAATATCATTCCTCTTTGCATCTTCAACCACCAACTTGAAGTATTCAAGCTTTTGGTCCAGCGTCACCGTTGAGTCTCTCTTCAAGCATTTAGTTCGTTTCTCCTTCCGAGGTCGGCCTGAAGAGGGTCTTGGCACGCTCGTCTGTACCTGCTCTGGTGAATGTTTCAGAGGCATCTCATTAAAAACTGGTTGAATTTGTGACTCGGGAGCTTCCTTTGGATGATTCTCATGAATCGGTCTTTGTTTTGATTCTAAGGATCTCCATGACGGCACTATATCGCTGATTTGTTGGAAATCATCACAATGGAACAGATAGTTGAGATCCATATTGTTTGTACAAAGAAAGCTTTGTAATGATCCTGAATGGAATTGATTTCTTGGCTTCCCAACTTTGAATTTTGATCTGTTATAAATTAAATTATCATTAGAATTGATCTTTTGTGTCGTTTCTCGCCAAAAATCATCGAAAGAGCTGTCCTCCTCCGCGCCTTGTGCGTCCAATTCTAACGCGCCAGAGCTCGAAACCGAAAAAGGCGTATTACTTTGGTTTGTTTGTGAAAAATCAAAGTCAACCACCGTTTGGGCAGTGTCAGAACTAAATTTCCTCCCTTTAGTTGAGCATGGCGGAGATGAATAGTTTTCGAAATCGCTTGTCAGCATTTCTTCGTGGTCGATAGAGGTGACAGCAGTCGCTGTGTAGTGACAGCCTCGATCTTTATTGGGGCATACGTCAGCTTGGCGACCAAGTTCTCTAATTATTGGAGAGTCGTCACCCACATCTATGAAGCTGAAAATGTCAGAAGTGTGCTCTGGTGAATCAAAGATTGATCGCATAACAGTGTCCTTGTCTTCAAGATCTAAAACTGTTTCTAGTTCTTTAGAACCGTCGATTTCCAGGGTCAAAGTAGGATCGTTGCTAATCTTGCTCTCTAACAATGCCTGCTGACTCCCTTGAGAGCACATATCAGAAACAACCTTGTCTCGTAGCTTTGGTTTTATTATTATTTTTATTATTATTTTTTTGTCTTTCTTGAGCAAATATTGAAGTGTTTTGTTATATTCAAAAGACTGGCTTGTCTTTTTTTAGTCTTAAGACTATATTCTGAGGCTCAGGACCCTGTTGTATCGATTAAGGCAACTTGAAGCTCTACTTTAATATGAAGTTTGTCCAGTGTCAGTGCTGGAAATCGAGACGTTTGTCACATACTACATCTTTTTCGGCGTAACTTTGGGAGAAATTGTGACGCAGAAATAATTACGATAGAAACACTTATCAAAGCGGCAGCTTTTTTCTACTTAGCGTTCATATTTCTAAACTCACAGATTTCTCCGATTGAAGCCTTCTATTTTGGAGCGACATGTCGATTTACTGGAACGATCAGCGACGATGATACAGAATCTGCCCGATGCCGGAGTACTTTTAAGTAGTTTTCGGTACCAAATATTTTTCAATTCAAAAACCAAAAAGTATGTTCAGATACCTAGAGCAGCCAGAGAGTTCTTGGCCTTGAGTAGTGGCGTGCGTCACTCTGCCAAATCTTGACGTTCCATTCGATCCCGCTTGGCGGCGTTCTGTTTATCATTACATACGCTATATTCGTTTTCTTTGGAGATTCATCAATAAAGTTGGGCATCATTGAGCAGAAGACTAACGCTGTGCCAGCGAGTGTTTCCTTCAAAAGTTCCTATCAAAGCGTTTGTTCCCTTGCGAGATGAGAGTTACTGGTGTCAATTATTTCAAGGAATCCCCCATTAGTTTGCTGACGAGGCCGTGGAAGAAGTTTAGAGACGGAACTCTATTTTATGGTGCTTCCAAATCTGGTACCAAACGTACCGCTTTGACCACGAAACAAGGAAATAAGACCATGTACAAAGGTACTCGATCGTCAGGTATTGGTAAGCACACGAGATATGGTGGGTACACAATCCAATGGCGTAAGGTGCGGACTTTTGTGACGCCCAAGGAATATAACATCGATCTCAAACCTCTAGTCAGTCACAATGTGCCTGAATTGAGACATCAGTTCAAGGGCTACAGTAAAGGTAGCCTCGATCCAAAACTTTATTTCAGCAAATTGAGAAAGTATATTCAGAACGGTAAGTTGCAAAGCGACGCTTCTGACCCGAATTGCTACACTGAAAGAGGTTAGAGATATATTTGTAAGCGTGTAAATATGTTGAGAAATGGTTTGTAAGAGGAAGACCAAGGTGAACAGGTCTCAAAGAAAGAAGCCATCGATAGATGGAGAGCAGCATTTGACTATTTACTTTGCTAAAATGCACTGAAGTAGATTACAAAAATGACATTAAGTCATTTCAAAGTCTGGTGTCAATAGCTTAGAAGCGGCCTGGAGCACCAAGAACTTGGGCTAGGGCACTTTGGCCGCCACTTTGCTGATAGTCCATGGAAATCAATTCCAATAACGAAAAACCAGTGGCAACACCAACCACCATACCAGCACCCTTACCCTTCAAGCCTAGACATTCACCCACAACGGCAACAACTGCTAGCAAGGTAGCACCGGTAGTGGAAGCCACTGGAATCACTTTCTCCAACTCCTTGGCAACACTTTGCTCTCTACGACCGGTCAATGTGATTCCTTGCTCCTTAAATTGAGCAGCAATATCACGAGCAGAAGAACCAGACATTGCTTGCCACTGATCAGCGAACCAAATACCAGTGAAAAGCATGAAGCAGGTGTAGACCGCGAATGTCAGTGGCTGTTGAAACAATCCAGTCAAAAGTGACCTTGGTGGGGTGAGCAGGGACAATGGGAAGCTTGGGACGTACAACAAGTTGTTGACGATTGAGTAATGGCCGAAAACTTTGCAAATGATGCTGTTAGGGTCGTTTCTTGCCACTAGTTGGATCAAGACGAAGGCAAATAGATGAATAACGGCGAGTAAAACGTATGAGAAGTAGATTGACAAACCTCCAATGTGCAATAGACGGATTGGATAGACATTGTTCACACCACGAGTCTTGGTAGATCTAATTGGAAGTTCCAAACGGAAACTTTGCAAGTAACAGACAGTAGCACCGATCGCAAGCACGATTAGCGTGGTACTCAAATTTGGCAAGTAATCTCTGTTGAATGCAGAGATAATACCTCCAAGGAAAGTTCTGTGTTTGGATCTCATACCTTGGATTAAGTTGATAATGGCACCTTGAGCCTCTTTGTGACCCTCGGCATCCACGGTGACTTGAGAAACACCAAATGTGTCAGCAACGAGATTTGTTGCGATAACAATGGTGTTTATAGTCATAGTACCAGAAGCAAAACCAAATCCCTTGTCGACAATCTCAGAGACTAAAATCACAACGAAACCAGCCCCGACAAGTTGCAAGTTCAACAAACTCATTTGCAGGATGCTCAAGTTGTTACCGTAGTACCCAGAGAAGATGAAAATGTTAGCCAATACAAAATATTGGAAAAGAGCAAACAGTTTGGTCAAAGTTTGGAACAACTCACGATCCTGTTGTAATTTGAAATTGACAGAGATAACCTTCAAACCAGCAAGCAATTGCAAAATAAGAGCACTGGAGATAAGAGGGAACATACCAAACTCCAGCAGAGTTCTTGGCTCAGCTCCGAAAACCCCACGTAGGAAATAAATAGGGTCTTGGACCTGCACTTCATCCTTGGAGATACCTGCTAATGGGAATTGGCCAAAAAGATAGATCAAACCCGAAATAATCGTGTAAACAATTTTATCATCAAATGGAACCTTCTCATAAGAGATCTCTACCTCGGGCAAGATAGGGAGGAATGGTTTAGCAACATCCACTAAGCGGTCTAGTTATTAGGTTTTGTCGTTAGTAATTGACCAAGCACAAGCTGTAAAAGCTCTCAAAAAACATACAGCCTGCCATAGCGTTCAAAGTAAATATCAGAGTAGCAGGTAGTGGCAATTAACCAGCTTTCTGACTATGATTCTCGTCTCTCTAGTAACTTATCGTCCATCTATGAAGAAATGTTCAACTGTGTGGACGTTAAACTAGCAGTGTCACTATCTACGGACATTTTTCTTGGCAAAGTTAGCAAGAGAAGCTGCCAAGGCGGGTTGAGAAATCTTTTGGATGAGTTTGATGGTCTGATTAGACCTCTCTATGTCTTGAAAGTCTTTATCTAGTTACTTCATAAAGATTGAGACCTGAAGAGTGAGGTCCAAAAAATAATTGAAGCTCGCACTCAGGTTCGAACTAAGGACCAACAGATTTGCAATCTGCTGCGCTACCACTGCGCCATACGAGCTCGGAAAGTTGAAATCTTAAAAATTGATGGAGGTGATACCAACTAGATCTATAATACCAACTAGATCTATAATACCAACTAGATGTAAACAAGCAACTTGCGTCAACTATCTTGTCAATATTGAATACTTGAAGAGCTTGTAGAACACTATGTTGGCATCGTCCGTTCAACTACAAGTATCGATTTTTCGGTGGCAGAGCACTCAACATCTGCTGATCTGTTACTACAACAATCTTCACGTTCCCGGAGTACGAGCGACGATCATGACATCTGTTGGACAACACTGGAATTGGTCAGAGCCTTTAATATGAATCGAAGGATGGGCTGATGGGCGCGTTAACATATTGTCAGCCTGCACATCTCATTGAGCTGATCTCTTGCGATTTTCATCTTGGTGAGTCGAGCTTATAGGGGAAGCCGAAGTTCATTTAATTTCTCAATTAATTGGACAAAATTCAATGCAAGAGGCTTAGGAATCAGTTACGTCGTACTACAGCTCACGACCAATGACGAGTGCCCAACGAAGACCATCTCTCCTATTCGACAACTATGAGAAGGTTCACTATAAGTCAAGTTCCGGGGCGGTTGAGGAAATTATCGAGAAGAACAGGCTAAAGATACCATATAAACCCGAGGAATTGTCAATTGATGACTTGGATATGATGCCATTGTCCACCAGCTTCGATAGACAAATGCTATTGGGATCGCCGATGTATCTTGATCCCAAGGAGCAGGAGGAGAAGCATAGCATGGTAATGGAGGATTATTCGAAACATGGCAGCCATTCGAGTCAGCCGATACCAAGTGATGCATCCACCTTGAATTTGGATGGCATGACGGATGAAGAGATTTCCTTTGAAGCTATTACGCAGTTAAGAGTGAGATACGTACTTGCGTCAATGCAGGACTGTGCGTCAAACATCAAGTACGATCTTGAAAAGAACTTCCTTTACCCAAAACCACTGCCCAAATTCTGGAAGTTTGAAAAGGATAAGCGACTCAACGAAGCTCATCTTAATAGTTCAGATGATGAAGAGACTGAACAACGAATTAAAGCCGGTTATTATTTTCCCACACCTACAGAAGATCAATACGTAAAACAGGAGCAATTTGGTGAGCCCAAGAGACTAGGCAACGTACATTACACCGGGGAATTTTTTGAGCTGGATCACTTTGAAGAAGAATTCGAGAAGCACAAACGAAAATACCCACCCAGAATCATTGAACATGATTTCAGCAATATTCCGACGTTTCAAGACTTTAAAAAGGATCTTTTGTCACTGGCTAAGGTTGTTAGGTGTTCGGCACTTTCTGAAATAGCGCAAAGAAGAACGAAATATCTAGTTAACAAGTTTGAACTATTCCAGCACTTAAATTGCAAGGCAGAAGTTCTAGAAAATAAAAGAGTTCCTCTACGAGACTTTTACAATGCGAGAAAAGTTGATCGAGACTACCTTTTGAGCGGATGTGCTACACAACGTCAACTCAGCGAATTCATCTGGGAAAAGTTAAATGTGGAACCTGAGCGGGTGGTTCATAAGACGTATAACGGCGAGGAGATTACGTTGAGCCAGGTTTTCGAAAAGGGTGTTGCACCAGGAGAGCCCGTCGCAATTGGTCTGAAAGTTATCGATGACGAGTTCTTGGAATGGTATAGAAACGTTTATCTTATCACGTCTCATTTGATTCCGTCAAATGATGTCGAAAAGATGCTGAGTGGGAAAGAGTTGAGGTTTTATCTATTGACCAAGATTTTCCTAGAGGTTGATAACTACATGGGTGGCGAATATTTAGCTGAGATTTTTATCAGTTATTGCGTCCATACACTGGAGAAATCTAAGTACCAGCTTGCTCAGATATCTGTTGATTTTCAGTTCTTCGACGGCAAGGAGGGCAATTGGTGGAAGAAGTTTTCCCAGTGGATCATAAGGTGGAGATTGGTTTCTCACAACATTCGTTGGAACGTTCGGTTGTCTAGGTCCTATACCAAATTATTTCGTCTGGGCAAAGTCAAAAATTTTCAAGAATATTTGGATCTAGTCTTCATACCGTTGTTTGAGAACGAAAATGATGGTGACATTGCGCTAGACTTCCTCTTGAAAAATGTTGCATGTTTTGACTTAGTGGTTAGTACAACAGATGATTACTTGTGGGAAGAGTTCACTGATTTCGACACAACACCTCCAAACTGGTCAGCAAATGGTGATAACCCGACAATCAGTCATTACATGTATTATATTTATGCCCAGCTGGCTAAACTCAATTGCATACGTTACGATAAGAATATGAACACAATCTGCTTTAGAAATTACTGCTCAAGTTTGTCTAACAGGACGTCGCAGGCGGGTGCTGACCTAAATTTCACTGATCAACTGGAATCCTTGATGTGCAACTTTTTGTTGTGTGACGCGGGACTTCTACAAGCAGAGCCAATGTATGAAAGCCATCCACTCATAACTTATCTCTTTTACCTTTGTCAAATTCCCATCATTGTTGCACCTCTGTCATCGGTATCCGTTTTAGCGTCTCAAACGTCTGAAGAGGAAGTCTTAGCTCTTCTTGGGGATTCTCACAAAAAGGGAACCAGAGATATCACGGAAGAAGAACAATCTACGTACACGACAAACCCTTTCATGAACATGTTCAAAATGGGGATGAAAGTTTCGTTATCATCGAAATCTGTTCTGTTCAACAGTTCATATACACTGGAGCCACTCATTGAAGAGTATAGTGTGGCTGCGAGTATCTACTTGCTGAACGCTGCAGATCTTTGTGAACTGTCACGGACTAGTGTGCTATGCAGTGGTTATGAAGGTTTTTATAAAGCGCATTGGATTGGTGTTGGAGTCAAGAGAACTACTTTCCAAGTTGACAACATGGGGTATGTCGATGAATGGTATGACAGGGAGATCGATACTTCAGCCAGGCATAATGTTCCAAATATACGGCGAAGTTATAGAAAAAATACTTGGGATCAGGAATGGGTCTTCATAAGGGATCAATTTGGTGGCTAGCGACTCTATACAGAAATAAATAAATATGCAAATGCAGGAGGTCTGACAACGAACTGACAACCTTATTTGGCCCAGCTGGGGCTTATATCCCGGATATACGTCGCATATTCTCTGAGCCTACCTTCACTTTGGAATGGATCCTCATCTGTTCCAGAATCACCATGGTAAAAGAGTTTAAATTGACTATTCTTTTTATCACCATCAGCAAGATCAATGGAAAGATCGAGGACTCCGACACTTCGTTGGAAATACCATTTATTAACCACATTATCATTTCTGCTTCTCCAAAGTAGTTCTCGGGGAAAATACTTGAACATCAAATTGAATATGATATCTGATATTCCCAGAGAGCCTTTCAAATGTGGTAAGACGGCGAATTTATCGAGATAAACGAAGGGGTTTCCTATAGGACCTTCATAGGTCAATATTGCAATTCCTTCGTAGTCCCCAATGACTATTATTGAGGCTATTCGACCGTTGATACGGTTCAAGTAGTGTTCCAGATCGAGTGAACGCCCAAAACTCTGATCCAAGATTTCTTTAAGCTTTGTCACATTGACCTTCACATTCTCATCGAAACGAGAATCACGTTCATCCTGTGTGTAAAAATTCTCTGGAAGGCCTACACTGTTGAACTGTGTTAAAGTCTTGTAAAGAAACGTCTTTATGTGGACACCTTTCTTGAGCACTGTAGTGACAAGCACAGCATCCTCGTGGTCCTTTTCTGCTGTCACACTTGGGGTATCTTGGAACTCATTAGACATTTCGTACCAACAGTGGTCTTCATCAATTGCACTGGGGCTTTTTTTAAACCGGGGGAGCGACGAAGATATCAGTGATCTATCTGTAAGTAGGTTATAAAGCAGCGGGTTCTTACGATCTGACGTGAGCGAGGCAGCACCGATAGTTGTGATCAATCCCGTGGACTTGTTCGAAAGCTTCGATAGCACAACTTTCATCAGCTTCAAATCCTCCAAGTGTTCTTCATACTTGGTCTCCAACGAATTAAGTTCATCCTCTTGCAAATGCAGCGCAAGTCTATCCAGTAGATCTTCCGAGTCTGGTTCCCTCTTGGAGAACGCTTCCACCTTGTCCCTGAGACTAGACGCCAGAGTCCCGTACTCCTGAGATAAATTGATGAAAACATGAGCGTTATTGCGCCTTTCATCAGACGGTATGCCGCCAATATCGTTCAGGATGAAAAACTTGTCGATATACGGCGATCCACTTTTGGGGATAATATTTCCCACAAACTCTACAACATCTTCAGCGGCTTTGACCGTCGCTGTAGCCTCTTCGATAACGTGAGGCTGTATGATCGGGATCAAATTTAGTGAATCGCTATCAAAGATGTTCGCTTCCGAAGACAACAGCGAGCTAAAAGAGCCATCGGCAGCCTTGAAAAGAGCATTCTGCAAATGAATGGGACGTAGCCGAGCATTCGTTACCAAAGTATCCAAAGTCTCTGCATCCCAGGTCACGTGACTCGACGGTGGAATGACAAAGATGGGTCGTAAACCCAACATACTGAGCTTCTTGATCGACCCTGAGAGTCTCGAAAGCATCCTGGTATCTGCCTTTCTCATATGACGGATCAGCACGAGACAATGGTTGACCCTAGGCGAGTCCCTCGCGTATTTCTTCAAATAGTCCTTGGCCTCCCGCTTGGTCGCCGTAGAGTTGAGCACCGACAGTATAAGTTTCCTGGCCGCGGCATTGGGCTGGTCGTACCTGAGCCCGCCACCCAGGACATGCCTCCACATGGTCTGCAACGGGTATCTGGGGCAGTTTGTGTAGTTATGTAGCAGTCCAATTTTTCACCAGCTTAACTGCTGCGCGTGTGGAGAATGCAAACTTTTCAGACACTCTCCGGGCAAGAGAACCCCAGAATGAGCCCATAGACCAGCCGGCGGCGACGTATAGCGCATTGTAAACCGCATGTCACTGCCAGAACACCTGCAGGCCACTTTTTCCCCGGAAGAAATCCAGTTCATAGTGGAAAATGAGCCCATAAAGATCTTCCCCCGGATAACCACCCGGCTACCGGCACGCCCTCGCGCTGAAACCGCCTCACAGCCCGTGCGATGCACGCTGATTACCACCGAGGACCGCACTATCAACCAGCTGGTCGCCACGCGCTCCGCAGAGGTCGCGCTGTGGCTCGCCCTGCTGCTCAAGCAGCAGAACAAGTGCAGCATCATCGCTCCACCGTGGCTCACACTGCAATCGCTCGACCGCAGCATCCAGTTCGAAAAGACGCACCCGGACCGTTTCTGCGCGATGCCCTGGCACTGGCTCGTTCTCGCCCAGCTGCTCTTCAAGCGCGCGCCCGACGACTTCCACGACCCGGTCCACGACTTGCGCGGCAGGGTCCAGGATCTGCGAGAGATCCGCCAGCTCAAAGTGCTCAACGGCCTGCGCCATCTCAACGAGTCCCACCTGCAGCTCGACAACCTGTCGCTGCTCGAGGTCAACGAGCTCCGGCCGTTCGTGCTGGACACAATGGACAGCCTGCGCAAACTGCACGCTGCTGCCAACCAGGACGCCCTGCACGCCGCCCAGGACGACCACCAGGCCCTGCTTCAACCGCTCTAGCTGGACCAGGCTTGCTCATCGCCGGCGGGCTGTCACCGATTACGGTCCCCCCGTGGTTATCGCGCTCACAAAGGATAAACATATAAAAGGCCAGCGGTATTGTGTTTGGCCCCAGTCGCGTTTCCGTGGCTAGCAGTGGCAGAGTCGCAGTCCCGTTGCTAGCAGGGGCGTAGGTGGCACAATTACGATATACAGAAGCAGGGATGTCGTTTTTCAGGAGACTGTTCTCGAGGAGAGAGCGCAAGATTAGCGGGCCGCAGACCGGGAGCGACGTGTGCACGCACGAGGAGGGCGAGTTCGTGCATGTGAGCTTTGTGGCGGCACGGGAACCGCGCCGAGACGAGGAAGACGCGGACGTGTCGAGCTGGGAGATGGCGCAGGTGCTGGGCAGACGGCCTGCGGCCGTGGTGGGCCGCAGGCCCACCACGGCGCCCGCGCTGGACGCCGGCACGCGCAAGCGGGCGCCTGCAGCCAGCGCTCCGCGCGATATGGACGCCACGCGCGACCTCGAGGCCATGCAGGACTCGCTCGAGCTCGACATGTTCGACGACAAGCGCAACCGTATCCTTAAGAGGTCGCACCGCAGACGCGTTAACTTCCCGGAAAAGTGCAAGATCTAGCGTGCGGGCCAGATCTGGCGTGCCGCCCGTGTGTATCTCTACATATTCCTACATATCTCATAAAAAGATTATCGCGTATCGCCGCGTCAGCAATTTGTGACGCTGACGCCGGAAATTGCCCGCCCTCGCAAGGGGCGGGCGGACTATATAAAGAAGAGCTGGGCGCAAACGAGGGCTCCAGAAAGTCCAGAGGAAGGAGCACCAATAAGCGGGATGAAGTTATCGTTGGCTGGAGTGGCTGCTGGGGCAGCGGTATTGAGCAGGCTGGGCTCTGCGTTTGTGTTGCCAGAGTTTTTCCAGGAGGCGTTTGTGCCGATTCGCAGCGATGAGCAGGAGTTTTGGGAGTTTTTGCGGGAACAGGAGACGTTGGAGGACTTGGATTCGGATCTGATCGAACCTGCTGGGTTTCCCAAGCCTCATATCCCGTATTTCTTGAAACCTATGGTGGAGAGCGATAAGTTGCAGGAGAAGATCACTGTGGAAGAGCTGAACGCTACCGCTCTGGACATCTTGAAGATCGCCAACGCTTCGGCAGGGCAGTACGGTCACCCCACGCGTGTGATTGGGTCGCCAGGCCACTGGAAGACCATTCGCTACATCTTGAGACAGTTTGATGACATGAGAGACTACTACGATGTGTCTGTGCAGGCGTTCAGCGCGTTGGCAGGCAAGATCGAGTCCTTCAATCTGACCGATGCCAAGACCGGGGAGAGCTTCCCAAACTCCACGGCGTTCTCGTTGTCGCCTCCGGTCGGTTCGTTCGTCGGTGAGCTGGTGCAGATCCCAAACTTGGGTTGTGACGCTGCAGATTTCGAGTCTGTCACGCCAGAGCCACCTTTTGAGAAGCAAAAGAAAAAGATTGCCTTGATCGAGAGGGGCCAATGTCCGTTCGGTAACAAGAGTGAGTTGGCCGGCAAGTTTGGTTACCACGCCGTCGTCATCTTCGATAACGATCCAAAGGCGGAAGAAGGTCTGCACGGTACTCTAGACGGTGTCTCTGAGCACAGTGTCTCCACGATCGGTGTTACCCATGCTACGGGTAAGAAGCTGATCGAGCGTATCTTTTTGAACAAGCATTATTCGTTGCAGTTTGCCATGGACTCCTACGTAAAGAAGATCAAGACGAAGAACGTCATTGCAGACACCAAGCACGGTGATGAGGATAACATCGTCGCCCTGGGCGCTCATTCCGACTCTGTCGAGGAGGGTCCCGGTTTGAACGATGACGGGTCTGGTACCATCTCTCTCTTGACCGTGGCCAAGCAATTGACCCATTTCAAGATTAACAACAAGGTTCGTTTCGCATGGTGGGCAGCCGAAGAGGAAGGTTTGTTGGGTTCTACGTACTACGCCAATAACTTGACCAAGGAGGAAAACTTGCAGATCAGAGTGTTCATGGATTACGACATGATGGCTTCACCAAACTACGAATACGAAGTTTATGACGCCAACAACAAGGATGATCCAAAGGGTTCGGAAGAATTGAAAAACCTGTACATCGACTACTACGAATCCAAGAATCTGACTTACACTTTAGTGCCATTTGATGGTAGATCTGACTATGTGGGATTCATCGAAAATGGTATCCCGGCGGGTGGTATTGCCACTGGTGCTGAAAAGAAGAATGTGAACAACGGTAAAGTACTAGACAAGTGTTACCACAGTCTATGTGACGATATCGATAACTTGGCTTGGGATGCATTCTTGGTCAATACTCAGTTGATTGCTCATTCTGTAGCAACTTACGGTAACTCCTTTGAAGGGTTCCCTGAGAGAGACAATACCACCGTGAAGGCCATGGAAATTGGTGGCGAGCCAAGATTCAAGTACAGGGCAGACTATTTGATCGTTTGATTGACCAGAGACGAAATGGACTTTTGATCGCCCAATAAAAAAATAAAATTTTAAAAAGTTGTTCATCTGTTCGATTTTTTCGGACTTTTTTAGTATGTCATTTTTATAGCGGTCATCCGAACTTAAACTGAAAATTGGGCTTAAAATGCATTGCAAAATTGTGACTAAATCTTGACCCACCTCTGGGTCCGTTTTGTCTGAACATCTCTGGGTTCATTGCTCCGCTCCTAGAGCCGCTTCTTGCCTGATCGTATTCCTTACGTTTCTGTTCGTCATTAAGCGTTTCATAAGCCTCGTTAATCAGGGACATCTTTTCGTGAATCTTGTTTTCTTCCTCCTCAGATAGTTGCCCTTGCTTGTCGGGATGGTATTTTTTTGTAAACTCGAGGTATGCTTTCCTGATCTCCTTAGAGTTTGCCGTTTTCGGTACGTCTAAAATCTTGTAATAATCTCTGTCAGTTCTGGGACCATTGGGTGATGCAGCGTGCCCTTGACGTTGCTGCTGTTGGTTGAACCACTGCTGTTGCTGTTGTTGTTGCTGTTGCTGTTGGCGGTGTTGCTGGTGCTGCCTTTGTTGTCTACGTTTTTTTATCTTGTCGTTGAGAGCATGAATTTGATTTTGAATCACCTTCTTTTGAGACTTCTCTAGTCCATGATGATGGAAAAACTGACGTAGTTCATCCTGCACCTTGGGTGTGACATTTTTACCAGGGCCCAGAATGATTCGGACCATGTGTATGGCTAAATGTGGGTACGATTGCCATACATCGCCCAGGATGCTTTCAAGGTTTGTTTCAGTATTGATAAGCGATTGGTGGAACTGTTTCATCTTCTCCTTGGAGAGAATCTGTTCCATGGCAATTTTGCAGAAAGGTTGAGTCGATAGCCTGGTGGAAGGTGACTCAATAGCGGCCTGACAAAGGACTGCATTGATGAATCTCTCGAAATCCGTCGCGGTTTTGACTTCAGCTCTATCTGGTGGAAGCAATTGCTTAATTGACTTTTCTGCTTCAGACAAAATTAGTTTATAGTTATTCTCAAACTGATAATCCTGTGGTACACGTAAGCAACGAATTCTGTCCTTGAGGTAAAATCGTACCAACTTTTGCCAGTCAAGTTCCGGTGGATCCCCAAACGCATACACCTCAGGGTCCAAAACTTCTGATCGAGGCGGATTTATCTTTTTCAATTTATTGTGGAGCAGTGTCAACCTTCTACAAGGCTCATAATCCATGTCTAACGCGATGCATTTCCTCAAATGGGTAGGTTCAGTGTTTAGAATAAAAAGTTGGATCACGGCCAAAGTGTGATAAATGTCCAGTCTCTTCTGTAGGGGAAATCTGGAACCGTGCGTCTCGAGCAGCCGCTCATAGGTTCTAATAATTTCATGACCAACGGATACGTCCAACTTGTCCGCCAGCTTGAAAAACAAAGTATCTAGAAGCAAAGTCCTCGTTTCTAGACACGACGGTGAGATCCCTAGTAATTGCTGCAAATCTCCTTCAATCGATGAATAATCATGATTTGCTTCCCACTTGGACCGCACAGACTCGTCAAGCCGCAGAAAGCGTTGGCGACTTTCGTCATCGGCAGCTTCAATTTTATCCCACATACCGAATTCCACATATAGCTTCATTAGCCTATTCTTCGCCAGCCCATTGAACGAATCTGCGCTTTCCTGCACCCGCTCGAAAGAATCGATGGCGTTGAGTTCTTGGTTTAAAGAAAGTTGGATTATCCCCGATCTGTAGTGCATTCTATCAAGCAACAGGCTCTTCTGGGCCTCTTCATCCTCGTCTTCACTCTTCAATCTGTCCAATTGAGCGATAATCTGCTGGTACTGGTTCAGCGACGTGGCATCATACTTAAGCGTCCTAGAGAGCGACTCCAGCCGCTCAAAGTCGTCACGGTCACCTAAGGCCACCGATATTACCAAGCACAGACCCAGCCAAAGAGCGCAGAGCATCTTGGGCCATCTATGAATTGTTTCGTTCGGGCACACGTCAGCATTAAGTTATAAAGAACCAACACCGCGTAATGCACCGCACGTGATAGAAGATTGCAGCAACAGCAGGGGAAACGTTATAGCGGCTGAATAAGACCTACATCGACCTCTGATTTCCATCCCACTTTCTCTTGAGCACGGTGGAAACTTCATAAAATGAGTGGCGCTACCATAATGATCTAGTCCGGTGTAACCCCGGCGCCCGGACTATATCCATCAAGTGTCCGATAATAACCGGCGCTTACCGGACAGCATCAGCCACGTGCCTTTTGATCCTAGGGCTCGCAGGCTTGGCATATTAGGGCTTGGCTGAGCCACAGAAAAAGCAGCTTGAGCTGCTCCTTATCTTGCCCTTCCAAGAAAAATGACAATCCTGACAGGTGCAACAATCGATGCGCGAAGTTACGTATTTAATCAGCAGGCTGTGAGCAATCACTTGAAACAGTTCAGGCTTATGCGTTGAAACTTGACTCTTGATAGAGTTTCATTGCTAGTTTAGTTGTGCTCGTACTCCATCTTTCTCTTCGGACCTTCAGATCTCTCGTAAGCGTGTGTGTTTCATGAGTGAAGTTAACGAAACTTTTTCGTTCAACCATTTGGCGTATCTGGTGTTTGAATCAGTGCTGCAGGTTGTTATCATTGCCTTAGCTGGGTTTTGGAGTTCGTATGCTGGGTTGCTACCGAAAAGTGCCCAGAAAGTTATATCTGCGATCAATGTGGATCTGTTCACGCCGTGTCTGATTTTCAGCAAGCTGGCGAAGTCGTTGTCAATGGCCAAGATACTTGAGATCTCAGTGATTCCACTGTTCTTTGCGTTGACGACTTGTATCTCGTTCTTTTCCGGTAAGATAATGGCCAGGTTTCTGCGGTTGGACAAGGATGAGACCAATTTTGTCGTGGCCAACTCGATCTTCGGTAACAGTAACTCTTTGCCCGTTTCTCTGACGTTGTCGTTGGCCTACACGCTACCAGGCTTGACTTGGGACCAGATCCCTAACGACTCGAGGGATAACGTGGCTTCTAGAGGTATTCTGTACCTTTTGATCTTTCAACAGATTGGTCAGATGTTGAGATGGAGTTGGGGTTATAATGTCTTGTTGCGTTGGTCTGGTGAAAATCCAGAACACATGCCTCCTTCACAAATTGCTGCTCACATGGAGTCGGCTAGAATTGGCGAGGCTTCAGAAGAGTCTACCATATTCCCAGAGTCGGACAACAATCTTGTAGGTGCCAGTTCGTTCTGGTCCAAGATTTGGGTCAGAGTCGTCCGTTTTGTCAATGGAGTCAGGAGCTATTTGAACCCACCTCTGTATGCTATGATCGTCTCTGTGATTATTGCGTCGATCCCACCGGTTCAGCATGAATTCTTCCACAAGAACGGGTTTGTTAACAACACGTTCTCGGCTGCCATTACCCAGTTAGGGTCCGTGTCCATCCCCCTGATCATCATTGTCCTGGGGTCCAATCTCTATCCGTCGGAAGACACTTTCAGAAAGACACACAAGCATAAAAAGTTGGTCATTGGTTCCATTGTCGGTCGTATGATCCTGCCATCGTGTTTCTTGCTGCCAATAATTGCCATTGCCGTCAAATACATCAACGTCAGCATCCTGGATGACCCAATCTTCCTAATTGTTGGTTTCCTCTTGACCGTGTCTCCACCAGCAATTCAACTAACTCAAATTACTCAAATCAATGAATTTTTCGAAGCCGAGATGGCAAGCATTTTGTTCTGGGGTTACGCAGTATTGAGTTTACCTGTGAGTATTATTGTTGTCTCTGCTGCGATTTACGTCTTGCAATGGGCCAACGTCAACCATTAATTCACATTCCATAGATTTATGTATCTTAATTTAAAAAGTATGCATCTGCAGTAAGACTGATTTTGAAACTCAATCACATAGCAGATTTCTTTCCTAAAACCTGCCAGCCGTTGCAGGTGAAGATCTCTACGGGAGCTGGGATAAAGGGCCTGGCCTTTCCGGCATACAGTTGCTCAGGTTACGTACCCCTTAAAATTACTTTCTGGCGGCATTGTAGTTGAGTATTTACTTGAGTCATGCTTCGCTGTATGGAATGTCTTATTCTCATGACTCGCCTGACTCGTCTCGGTGGTAACACATGGCAACGAATGTAGGGTGTCAACTAATCCGCTGACAGAGACCGATTTGCGCGAGCTATTGAGTGGCCTTGGATTAAACTTGATGACTGAGAGAGATGAACGCTTTGAGATCAGGCCTACCCGTTGGTATCCGCATGATCTTTATTTTGTGACTTGTATGACTAAACTTGGCTATTTTTCAACAAATAGCATGGTTGTTTGGCCGAGCGGTCTAAGGCGCCTGATTCAAGAGTCGGTTCGATTCTTGTGTGCAGCAAAACTGCGCACCCAGGAATTCTCAGGTATCGTAAGATGCAAGAGTTCGAATCTCTTAGCAACCATTAATTTTTGCACTTTTAAACAACTGCCATCTCAATACCACACCGATAGAATGATTCGTTACTTCTTCCTTGTATTCGATCTTGCGCGGCGCTATCATATGTAGCGGCTTTACTATTCAATTCATCTCTCAGGTATAAATCCAGAACCATAACTCATCAAGAAGTAGAGCTTGTAGGAGTCAATTAGTCGAGGCCTGGCTGATAGCACCTTTTGGAGGCGAGATGGGTTAATGATACGCATCGTCGATAATTATCAAGATCGGCCAGTTGAAACGCGACGCGTCAACTACGAAAGCCGCGTTCAAGATTTGCATAGTCTACAACAAAGGACAGGATTAGACGGATCAGAGATACCTTCTGAGCACCTAGAGCCAGTTCTGATGTACATCAGGCGTGTGGTTATCAAGGGTTTTAAGACGTATCGTAACGAGACGATCATCGATGATTTTTCTCCACATCACAACATCGTCATAGGATCCAATGGGTCAGGAAAGTCCAACTTCTTTGCCGCCATTCGGTTTGTGCTGAGCGATGATTACTCGAACTTGAAAAGAGAAGAGAGACAAGGGCTTATACATCAGGGTTCTGGCTCTGTGATGAGTGCTTCAGTGGAAATTGTTTTCCATGATCCTGATCATCGAATCATCTTGCCATCAGGTGTGACCCAAAGGCCTGAGGATGAAATCTTGGTCCGGAGAACAGTCGGATTGAAGAAAGATGATTACCAACTGAACGACCGAAACGTTACGAAGGGAGATGTGGTTAGGATGCTTGAGAGTGCAGGCTTCTCGATGAGTAATCCGTATAATATTGTACCTCAAGGCCGTATTATTGCATTGACCAATGCTAAGGATAAGGAGAGGCTGCAACTACTGGAAGATGTTGTTGGTGCCAAGTCTTTTGAGGTGAAATTACATGCCTCACTGAAGAAGATGGAACAGACTGAGCAAAAGAGATCTCAAATTGCAACTGAAATGGAGGAACTAAACGAAAAATTGGATGAGATGGAGGAGGAAAGGAAAGAATTGGAAAGGTTCAATAGTTTAGAGCGAAATAGGAAAGTGTTCCAATTCACGTTATATGATCGGGAACTGAACGACGTGATTAATCAAATCGAGAAAATGGACGACGAATACGCTTCAACATTGCACTCATCGCGTGATTATATCAATGAACTGGATAAGCGAGAGGAGACTGTGGCACAGATCAGTAAAACTCTACAAAACTTGGACTCGTCAATAAAAATCAAGGAAACAGCAGAGCTATCGCAAACGAGAGGCAAAGATGCCGAACTATCCGCACAACTTGCAAGCTTAGATGTCAAGATCAAGGAACTGAGGAGGCAGATTGACAGCTATGATGAACAAAGTGTCATAGACAAGAAGAACCTAAGCATAATTAATGAAGCCATAGAATCTAAAGAATCTCGGTTGTCGTCTATATCCCCGAAGTTCGAAGCTCTAAGCAGGGATGAAATTTCTTATAAACTCCAACTAGCTGAACTCCAAGAAAAGCAAAGAGAACTGTTACTCATGAAAGGAAAATATGCTCATTTCAAGACTAAGGAAGAGAGAAATTCGTGGATCGAGGAAGAACTGCGCAAGTTGAAGCACAGTCTACAAGATATTGAACAATTAAAAAATTATATTACCGCTGAGCGTGAAAAGATTACTCAAAAAGTGGATTCTGCTGATCAAGAAATACATGAATTAGAAGATTCCATACGAGGACCTGGGATTTTGGCAGAATTAGAAGATATCGATAAAGAACTCAGAGAATGCAAGACTAAGTATGCAGAGAAGCTAGACGAACGTAAGGAGCTATGGAGAACAGAGCAAAAGTTGCAGACAATCTCAGAAGCTCTACTTGATACAGTCAAGGGTTCCGAGAGAAATGTGAATGAAACTATGGCTCGCAGTCTTGCAAACGGTATTGCTAGTGTTAAAGAGATCACAGATAAGCTAAAATTACCTGATACCTGCGTCTTTGGTACTTTGGGAGAGCTGATCAAGGTTAACGAAAAGTATAAGATGTGCGCGGAGGTCGTCGGTGGTAATTCACTCTTTCACGTTGTGGTTGATACTGATGAAACGGCGTCAATCATCATGAAAGAACTTTATCGTATGAAAGGTGGAAGAGTAACATTCATGCCCTTGAACCGAGTATACAATGATCCAGCTATAAGCTATCCTCCAAACGCACAGTCTTCTTGCACACCGCTCATCAAAAAAATCAAGTTTGATTCACAATTTGAAAACGTTGTCAAGAATGTTTTTGGTAAAACAATAGTTGTCAGAGATCTTTCAGCCGGAGCCAAAATTGCCAAGAGTTATAAGCTTGATGCAATTACCCTTGATGGTGACAGAGCTGACAAAAGAGGCCTCCTGACTGGTGGTTATCATGATTTGTATAAGAGAACGAGATTAGACTCACTTGCTGACCTTAAAAATGCCAGGATTCAGCATAAACAAACATGTGATGAGCTTGAACGGATTAGAGAAAGACTGCATTCAATTGACGCGGAAATCGATGTGTTAAATGGCATGATCAGGAAGGTGACACAGAAGCGAGAAACGATCTTGACAAATGTTGAAGGGTTCCGAGTGAGGTTGAATAATAAAAAGAGTGAGGGATTGTTTTTGGAGGACACATTGAAGTCCCTGGCGGTTAAACTTGAAAAAACTACCATAAATGTCAGGGTTGTCCAGGAGAAAATTGATTCTTATAATCAAGACTTGATCTCGGAGTTTGACAATCAAATTTCCCTGAAAAAGCAAGAAGAACTTCAGAGCTTGGAGGCATCTCTCCAAACAATACAGTCGAAGCTCAACACGACGACAGAGGAGCTGCAGGACGTAACAACCGAAAGAGACTCTTTGATTGCAGAATTGAGCGCCAAATTGATACCACAAAGATCCGAGCTTGAAGTGAAGACACATCATGAAGGGAACCCTATCACCAGTGATCTAAAAAATGATCTGAAGGCGATGGTTGATGAAAGAAGCAGCCTCAATCTTGAAAAAATACAAACGACGGATGAGATCGAACGTTTACAATCCGAACTAGACCATCTTAACGAAGAAAGAACAACAAACCAGAAGCTTCTGGAGAAAGCTAATAGTCAACAAGCCTCATTGCTCAAAAAGCTTCAAACTTTCCAAAAGGATGCTGAGAAGTCTATGGTAAGGAAAACTACACTTGTTGCAAGACGCGAAGAGCTTCAACAGAAGATAAGAGAGGTTGGTTTATTGGCAGAAGATGCCTTGAATAAGTTCAGAAGTTTGTCAAGTGAGGAGCTGCTCCGCCGACTAAATGATGTGAGTGAAGACATATCTGGCCTGAAAAATGTCAACAAGAATGCCTTTGAGAACTTCAAGAAGTTCCACGATAAGAGGCTTGATTTAGAAGAACGGGCTAAGGAACTCGAAGAATCGAAGTATTCCATACAAAATTTGATAGTTAAACTGAAGCAACAGAAGGTCACTGCTGTTGACGCAACGTTTAAAAAGGTTTCTGATAATTTCAGTACTGTTTTTGAGCAGCTCGTTCCAAGAGGTAAGGCTAGCTTGGTCATTCATCGTGAAACTAATTCTGCAGATGACGATGACTCTGCCGATCGTGATGTCGATATGGAAGGAACTGGTGAAGAGTCTCAAGCTAGTTCGGTCTATACGGGAGTCTCAATCTCAGTCTCTTTCAATTCAAAGCGAAACGAGCAGCTTCGTGTTGAACAGCTCTCTGGTGGGCAGAAAACAGTTTGTGCAGTAGCTTTGATTCTGGCCATTCAAATGGTGGATCCCGCTCCATTCTACCTGTTCGATGAAATAGATGCCGCCCTGGATAAGCAATATCGAACTGCTGTTGCGAGCATTATAAAAACCTTATCCTCAAAGGCACAATTCATCTGTACTACCTTCAGGACTGATATGCTACAGGTAGCAGACAAATTTTTCGAAGTCAAGTATCAAAATAAAATATCTACGGTGGTCGAAGTCGATAGACAAGAGGCGATCAACTTTATCAGAGGTCGAAGCAAGCTTGCTGAGGTATAGACGCAGCCGCTCCTGGCAATCAATACAATATATATTACTACTAGCATTGGCTCACGTATTCGAGATGAAAAAAATAGGTATCGCATCATACATATATATATAAATTTACAATCGTGAATTTTAGGCCTTTTTGGAATCCTTGAGTAGAGAGGCAAACCCACCTGAACCTCTCTTTTTCTTACCTAGCGCGTTGCTTGCTGATTTGGCACTAATGAAACTGCTGCCATCGGTTGAAGAGTTGTCACTGTCCGAGTCAGAATCAGATGACTCTGAGACTGACTCTTCGTCTTCGTCATTGGACTCGTCACTGGATGACGCAGGAGCTTTCTGAGAGGCAGCATGTGGAGTTGTCAAGCTCTTCTCCCTCACATCTGGCACACCTCTGGATACTAGATCAGATAAAGAACTCAAGGATGGACGCACTTTCTGAGGAAGACCTTGCAACAAACTTGAACGTCCAGAACTCTCCTTCCTGGCGGAAGCCGGGGATGACATTTCCATCATTTTCGTCACCGGAACTTTCTGAGGTGTTTCCTGACCTGATGGATTTGATTGTTGAGTCGACTGTGGTGCGTCCTCGACCCCCGACAAGTGCATCACCGGTTTTTGGGAGGGTGCAGAGCTTAATGACCCTTTAGGAGTATCAACAATGAGTCTTCGAGACTTTTTAGATGCGGAGGAGTCCTCTTCCTCTGAGGAGGAACTCGAGTCGTCCGACGAGCTTTCATTTTCGGCAGAGTCGGACTCTGAATCTTCGTTAGATCGAGTAATTTTTTGCGAGACTAGTCCAGCTGGTACGTAAGCTCTGGATTTCGTGAATTTAGCTTTTAACTCTTTCAACCTATCACTTCCATCCTGAGCTGTTCCGTTATTAGCTTTTGCTATAATTTCTCGCTGAGATTCATTGGCCTTCTTAGAGGCAGCCTTTTCGACCCTTTTTGCGGCCATCTCCTGTTTTCTCCTTTTTTCTTCCTCAACCTTCGCCTTCCTCTTGTTTTCTCGTTCCAGCTTCTTCTTGGCGGCCTCTGCTTCTCTTGCCAACTTTGCCTCCTCTTTAGCCTTTTGTTTAGCTACCTTTATTGCCTCCCTTTCAGCTTTCAGTTTTTGAGCTGCTTCCAGCTTAGCTGCTCTAGCAGCTTCACGCTCGCGACGCTTGATATCTGCCTCTTGCTTCTTTGTCAACTTAACTTGCCCCGCACCAGGGCCCTGTTCGACAACTTTGTCACTTGAAGTGAATACGAGTGGCTTCTCTGAAGATTTTTGATCGGTAAAAATCTGGTCTTCGGAAGTTTTTTCCCCATTTTCAGTCTCATTAGTTAGCTTCGGTCCTTTGACTTCGCCAATAATCGCTTCGGAAGATTGTGCCGGGTGTTCGTCGGTGTCCGCGTTCTTCTTGTCTAGTTTGTTGTCAAGTTGGCCTTCATTAGATTGTGCTGCTAATTTGGTAGTTGGGACGTCGACTGCTATAGGCTCAGCGGGTTTGATGCTACTCTCCTTCTCTTGAGATGAATCCCTAGTGTTATTGTTTTCAGTAGGAAGTATGGATGCTCTTTCTATGCTTTGAGCAGCCGATTGATTTTCGGTGTCTCCTGACTCTGGATTCTGGCTTGAAATCACTTTTTCCTTCAGAGGATGAAGATTGAGGGTTCTTATTGAGTTGTTCTCGTTGATGGAAATTTTGTCGTGATCATCATCAAGCGAACTGTCAGTTTCTATATCACTACTGGAGGTACTGTCCGTGCTTTTTTGAGTATCAATTCCATTCATGTCTTGTAATTGTTTTCCCGTGAGTAGCTGTGCAGCTTTTCTGGCAGCACTTCGCGGCGTGTGCTTGGGCATAATATTCCTAGGATCAGGTTTCGAGTTATCTATATCCTTGTGCAACACTGTCGTGTATGGCTTTGATTTGGAGGCAGAACCAGGTACACTATTCTGAAGCCAAGGAGGTAGCTCATTTGATTCATTCTCCATCAGCTTCAAAAATTCCGTCTTTTGAATGCTCAAATTGGAAATGGACTTATTCTCCTGGTTGTTTCTCGTAATTAGAACGGTATTTTCCCCTTCTTCTTCTTCTTCTTCTTCTTCTTCCTCCTCCTCACTCAGCTTGCGCTGGTTGATTTCGTCCCCTGCTATGCCAGGTTTCGAATTGCTTGGAGCACTCTCGTCCTCCTCCTCATCTTCCTCTTCAGAAAAACTCACTTTTCTCAGAGGCTCATCAGCACCTGTAGTTTGAGCTGGAGTGCCCGAAGATTTATTCTCCACTCTTGCTTCCAAGGAGGTTTTCCTTTGTGCTGGTATGGAAGGGCTTCTTGACTCTGGAAGTTCGGCCAAGTGTACATTACCCAAGTCACCATCATCATGAGGGCTGTCCTTTACCGGAGAGCCATTGTCTGCAATTGAAGTTTGACGTAATACGGATACTTTACCATGAACATCAGCAGCTTGCTCATCAGACGAAGAACTATCGTCAGTTACTTGAACAGCAATCTTCTGATAGGGCTCTTTCATTGGTATCCGATCAGGCACGGCTGGTAAGAGTGATGCAGGACTTGAAGGTCCTTCCTTGAGCTCTTTTTCGATCTCTGCGATCCGAGGTTCCGGTATGCTTAGCATTCCCGACACGATACGTGTTCCAGTTGTGCCATTTACTCTGTTACTAGAAGCAGAGTTTGCAGCGAAAATCGAACCACCTCGACTCTCGCCGCTACTCACATGTTCTGAAACGACTCGTTGCCCAGTAAGAGTGACCCTATTTGGTGTCATTGCTGGCCTAACGGGTGTTCCAGAGAGCAAACGTTGCTGTTTCGACTTGTCAGGATCCACAGTTTCTGACCTAGACACAGCATCTTCCTCCATAGCGGATCTAATTCTTTTGGACTTCTCCATGCCAGAACTGATTCTGATTGGTGGTGATTGAGGTTGCGCTGGAGGTGGTAAGAAGGACCTCTCGCCAACATCTTCCTCATCAGAGTTATTCGACGCTAAACGGCTGCTGCTTGGTGGTGGGTAAATCTGATGAGCCAGCGGCGTTGATATTCTCATATTGGAGTTCATTGGATGTTTCTTGATGGTGCCAGAGGGTCTCTTTTTTGCGATCTTCAAGATCCCGCCGTTTCCGGACGATGACGATGTAGGCGGTAGCGATTGGGCTGAGTTGCTCTGAGTTTGTGGTTGTGGTTGCAATTGAGATTGACCAAGCCCATTATTCAGTTTCTTCCTTTTCTGGCTCCTGTACAACGAGACTGGGGAAGACTCGTCAATGTCCAACTCATTCTTTAAGATCACTCGCACTGTGTTGTCAATATTGAAAACGTCCTTCACATAGAAATCAGGGTCTAAATCACAGCCGCTATTATCCTGAAGACTCAGAATTTCAATCTCTTCATTTAACGAAGGGTACATCTTTTCACATTTCTCAGCGATTTCAATTGACAGGTCTAGCAATGTGTTTGAAGATTTGGTAAAGTGAAGAAACTTCCTCCTTCTTACCTGAGCAAAATGATTGGGGTATAGTGTTGTGTTCGCAGCACTCAAATTGGATGGGAATGGTAGAGAGGTATCAGCATTCCTTACTCCACCAGAGCCATAAAGTGATCCTGTGGCCATCACTTGAGATGAATCGGCCGTGCTAGAGGCAAAACCAAAGGGAAGAGGACCATTCCGCACACTAGGCGGCTCCAGTACAATCTGAAGTTTCAGCATAAATCGCCAATGACAGATGGAGCTCAATCTTCAGCTTTCAATTCTTGAATGAAGTAGGCCTGAAGTGATTAAACGGTTATCACAGATGACAGTGATTCTCATCAATAAGAAGCTATTATTCGTGAGAGGCGATATGAAATATCTATCTTCATACTACTTTAGTAATAGAGCAGATTACCAACCAAACCCGTTGCGTTCTTGACCAGCCTGCGGTCTGAAACTGTGAAATTTATGGGTGAAGACATTCACCTTTCTTCAGGTTCGAATTATTTTCTTGCGACGTAATCTAATTCTTCCATCGCGCACTTAACCTGAAAGTTAATTTAGGCCAACAGAACATAAAAACGTTTGCAAGTACTTTTGGAATTCATATTTACATTCTATTATAATCTAGCTTTTAACTTTTGAGATGCAATTTCTGGGCTGACTTCTACGTGATTTTCTTTTGACGGATCTCTGAGGAAAGGCTGCCCACGACTTGAGATCAAATATTTCATAATCCTCGGCCATTAACTTGAAATGACGATTGAAATTAGTCACCACTTGGTCGCGATCGTTTTCTACCTGGTCATCCTCATATATGGGACTGAGCGAACTGTGGGAAGTTGGCGATGCTGCCGCTTTGTATTCCAGAGATTCCTGCTCTCCGACGTCCTTTCTCTTCATGGACTTGTGATACTGCTTCACCATAAGATCCAAGTACGACTTATTCTCCACCACCCTGGTTCTCAACACCGCCATAGAGACCAAACTCTTGAAGGAAAACTCATCCAACTTTGCGTCCTCGTTTAGGACCAAGATACTGTTCAATTGTACCCAAAATTGACCAATATTAATCTTTGACCAATCCACATTAAGCTTGTCCAATACAGTATCGATCAATTTCTTCCTTGAATGTTTCGCAAAGCTGGGACTCTCCCTTACTAGTTGAACAAATTTATTGGATCCCTCGATCGAGTGATCCATGTAAAGTGCAGAAATCAATTTGTTCAGCTCCCACTGACCTTCCGACTTCCAAACGTAAAATGAGTCCAATATCTCGTCATATTCCAAAATGAAGAACGGTACAGAACCATCAAACTCATCTCCGCCATATGAAGTGCAACGCAGTTTTAGATTCGCAGTGATGGTTTCGGTAGCCTCAAATTCCACATGAAAGGTGTCCTGAATCGAGTGAAAATACTCTAACAACTCGTCCACTTTCCCGAACTCTTGTTCACGCGTCAGTTTCACCTTAGGGCGATCATCTCTGGCATAAAGGTATATCACTTCTCGATCACACTTTGTCATCAACTTGCTTGAAACTCACTGATTGGTATAGGCGGCTTTGTTTAGTGGCACTTGTCTACACATGTTGTTATTATTAATGGCAGTGACACCCCTTACAAAAACGCTTTGAATGCAAAAAAATAAATGGACAAGTCCGGAGTCGAACCGAAGACCTCTCCCATGCTAAGGGAGCGCGCTACCAACTACGCCACATGCCCGTGTTAATTGAATGGGGAATTTATGTTCATTTTAGGTAGTACTAGTTTGGAACTAACATATAGTCAGCATTGAATGAAGGAACTTGTCGTACTTAGGTATTATTCAAAGTCAGCCTGGATTGCGACTCAACTTCGACTTATTATGGTTTAGAACTCACTTAGAGTGAGATAGGTTAGTTTTCACAAGCTTATATCATCTTGTGATGCAACAGGTAGTACTTGACGAGAAATTAATCTCATTGGCAAGGAAAGGTCATTTTTCTCCTAAACTTAACAACCTCACTGTTTATCATTCAGGCAGATCAAGCACCATGTTCCTAAGGATCAGGAGTGGGGGTATTCGAGACTACAGGGATGTGACTAGGACCTGTTTGAGTGCTCTCCTAATGAGCACAAAATAGGCCATTCCCGAGGGCCAGCATCACCTGTTTTAGCCCACGCGAGCAGAAACGTAGCTCCTCGCCTCCGGAATTTCCCGAAGCAAGCCTCGAGAGCTGGTAGAGCCAGCTAGAACAGCTCTGTCCACGACTGACATTCTTTAGTGTTTTGGCGTCCTGCGAGACATGAGCAGCGATCTGGCCATACTAATTCCTAATCGGGAAAGATCTCGAAATTACACGCAGTGGCACGACGCATAGTCGAAACGACAGGCGTCTAGGGCCTCGAAGGGCCACAAGAGATTCCGGAGATCTGAGGCTAGTTTACCGTTTCTGGAAACGGACGCACTTTAGTGGGTTTTCGCGGCCAGCTATCATTCGAAACAGAATGCAATGTGTCTGTAGCAGCACCGTCGCATCTGCATCACCGTGCGGGAATTCAACTGCTTGCAATTCTCATATAAATGCGAAGGGGATGCCGGTAGCGACAGGGTCTGGTTTACGAAGGAGATCAATCAGAGACTGCCGTTCTTTCAAGTCCAGTTACTCATTCGATTCCAAGTTAACCCGTCCAGTCCTTCTTTACCAAACGATACGCTAAAATGAAGTTCACTCAATTATCGCTATTGGCCGCTGCTGTCGCCACGGTGAACGGTGCCGTTGTCACTGTCACCAAGCATGTCCACCAGGGTACTGTTGTCAATGTGCAAGGTATTGTGTACGTTGAGAACGGTCAAACACGTACTTCCTACTCCATGGTTAACGGTGCTACTTCTACTATTGAAGCCATCGAGACCACCACATCTGCTGCTGAGACCTCAGTCGCTCAGGCCACCACCTCAGTCGCTGCCGAGGTCTCCACTTCTATTGCTGCTGAAAGCCAGGTTGTTGATACTACTAGCTCTGAAGTTGCAGAAACAACCTCCTCTGCTGCTGAAACTTCAGTTGCCCAGACCACCACTTCGCAAGCTTCTTCCTCTAAGAAAGACACCACCACCGTGGCTCCAACCACCACTTCCTCATCTTACTCTAGCGAAGCTGCCACTTCCACCACAAGCTCTTCATCGTCGTCGGCCAGCTCCGACTTCGCTTCTACCATCCTAAACGCCCACAACGAGAAGAGATCTCTACACAAGGACACCTCATCGCTGTCGTGGTCCGACGAGTTGGCCAGCTACGCTCAGGCTTACGCTGACAAGTACGATTGTTCCGGTACTTTGACCCACTCCGGTGGTCCATACGGTGAAAACTTGGCTTTGGGTTACGACGCTTCTGGTTCCGTCGATGCTTGGTACGGCGAAATCAAGGACTACGACTACAGTAACCCAACTTTCTCCTCTGGTACCGGTCACTTCACTCAAGTCGTGTGGAAGTCCACCACGCAAGTCGGTTGCGGTATCAAGAAGTGCGGCAACGCCTGGGGCAGTTATGTCATCTGCAGCTACAACCCAGCCGGTAACTACCTCGGCAAGTTCGCTGATAACGTCGAACCTTTGAAATGATCAATTCTTCCATTCTTTAACTTGTATACTACTTCATATTGGATCAAATTATGTTCTCGTTTGTAAGTTCACGTGATAGCCAAAGTTTTCACATCGCTCTGAACGGCACACCAGAACTCGCTAAGTGGCCTTGATGTAACCCAAGCAGCACATATAAGTAAGATGATTCAGGTCTCTGTTTCTGGCAATTAAACAAATCGGTATCGTTAGATTTGTCGAGCATATATTGCAATTCCACCACCTTCTGATCCTGTCCTTTGGTTTGCCTCTTTAGCGTCTATTTTTGATTGGAAATATACTATACCCTTCAGCCTCTGATGTCCTTGACCTTTGAAAACGAATCGAACCTGGAGACTCCTCCTACTTCAAACGACTCTTCGTCTGTTGCTGCTCTGAAAACGGAAGACGATGTTGAGTCTCAATTGGTTGTTGAAGAAATTCCTCAGCCAAAGCCTCTGCCTTCTTTGAAAGATTTGCCATCTTTGGGTTCAAACGCCGGTTTGGTTAACACCAAGGTGAGCTGGGGTCCCAATGTCAAGCCAGTTGCTGCTCCTACCATGTCTTCGTCGCCATCTCCTTCTCCCTCCTCTGTGAACTCTGGGTCTAGACCAATGCGCTCGAAGACCATTCAAGAGGCGTTCAGTTTGGATCTACAGTCTCAATTGTCCATTACCAAGCCTGAATTCTCTCGTATTGTTCAAGCTGTGAAGCAGAATCACAACGTCTCTGTTGAGTCCACTTTGTCCAAGAATTCTCGTACTTTCTTGATCTCTGGTATCCCACAAAATGTTTACGCTGGTAGAAGAGAACTGGTCAGAAAACTGACCAAGCCTATCACTGATGTCATTCAAGTGCCTTCTAGTTGTAAGGCCGCTATCATTGGTTCAGGTGGTAAAAACATCCGTGAAATTCAGGACTCCTATGACGTCAGAATTAACGTTTCCAAGGAGGACAACCCTGATTCTTACGACGAGGATTTGAACGAATACACAGCTGATGTCTCTATTCATGGTGACATTGATTCGGTCAAGCTGGCAAAATCCAAGATCTTGAAGATCGTTAAGGAGGAAGACAAACATGCCACCATTCAATTCACTGTTGACGAAGAAAGGGTTGTGCCATTCGTTGATCTATCTTCCGTGAGCACTGTCGATGATGTCAAAGTACAGTTCTTGAAAGATACTGCTACTGTTGTCATTCAAGGCCCTAGAGAAGAGGCTAAAACCGTCAAGCAAAATGTTAAGAACTATTTGGCTAGCTTATCTACTGAAGTTGCTAATGAGCAGGTCACTATTCCTGCAAAGTTTCAGTTTTTGATAGATGATAAAGAAATCAAGGAAAAGTTCAACGTTATTGTCGAATACCCCACTCAACCTAATGATGAAAAAGTCTCATTCATTGGTCCTCGTGACAAAGTCACCGAAGCCATTGAGTTTGCCAGGTCTTCCTCTAAGGCTTATGCTGTGGACACTTTAGACATCTCAAAGTCTCACGGCAAAAACCTATCCCACGCAAAAAATCTCGCTTTGTTCTTCAAAAAGTATGATCATCTGAAAAAACTTCAAGAGGCTCATCCAACAATCAAGGTCGTTCTACCATCTCCTCAAGTGTTGGCTGTCTCTGACAGCGTTAACATTCACATAAGTGGCAAGACTGAAGATAAGGAAGAGATCAAGACTGTCCGTAAAGAATTGATCTCTTTGGTCAACGAAATTACCCCACTAGATACGACCATAATTGATGATGTCGACTATGAACTCTTCCACAAGGAGATCAAGCATGCTTTATTGGGTCAAGAGGACTCAGCTTCTTTTGTCCAGTTTGGTGACTTCTACCCGGGCAACGATGCCATCTTGTTGGTTGCTTTGACTTCGACTGAAGAC
Organism: Torulaspora maleeae; assembly: GCA_003708055.3. Classification (NCBI taxonomy): domain Eukaryota; kingdom Fungi; phylum Ascomycota; class Saccharomycetes; order Saccharomycetales; family Saccharomycetaceae; genus Torulaspora; species Torulaspora maleeae. Next base: position 54,471 of record PPNA03000004.1, on the reverse strand, counting down.
TTCAAACCATCTACTGAAGAGATTGTGGAAACTCTTCAAAAGGTCAACTCTTCCTTGGATGACATTCGTAAGAAGCAGAACGCTTTGGAAACTAGGATTTTCGAACTTCCTGGGGAAACTCAGGACTCTTTGTTGAGCGAAGAGAGTTCGACACTGAAGTTGATCCTAGAGGATGTCAGCCAAGAAGATGGCCACCTACAAGTCAAGTTGCATACACCCGAAGAGGGTAAGCTAAAGTTAAGGGGTAATGAAAGAGCAGTGAACATTGCAAACAAAGCCATTGAATCTATTGTCAAATCTCCTTCCAAGAAGCACAAGGACGCAATTGAAGTTCCAGCCAATGCGGTCTCCAGATTGATTGGAACTAAGGGTGCTAACACCCAGCAATTACGTCAAAAGTACGATATTCAGATTGATGTTCCATCTGAGAGTGAGAGTGGTAAGCCCGTCTCCGTTACCTTGACCGGTTTGCAATACAATGTCGAGCATGCTAAAGTATTCATTGCTGCTGAAGCAAAGAAATGGGCAGACATCGTCACTAAAGAGCTGATTGCTGCTCCAAAGTACCACCGTAACTTGATCGGTCCACAAGGTGTCTACCGTAACCGTCTACAGGACAAATACAACGTCCGTATTTTCTTCCCTAGAAACGAGGAAGTTGTAACCATTAGAGGTCCATCTCGTGGTGTCGCAAAGGCCTACCAAGAATTGGAAGCTTTATTGGACTTTGAAATGGAAAATGGTCATAAGTCAGTGATTAAGGTGCCATCTGAGCATGTCCCACGTATCATCGGTAAGAATGGTGATATGATCAATGACATCAGAGCTGACTTTGGTGTGGAAATGGACTTTTTACAAAAGTCATCTGATCCTGAAGTTCAAGAATCAGGTGAAGTTGAGTTAGAAATCACCGGTTCCCGTCAAGCCATTAAGGATGCTACCAAGAAGGTTAACGATATTATTACTGAGGCTTCTGATTTTGTGAAGGAAAGCTTGGATATTGACCGCAAATATCATAAAAGTATTGTGGGAAGTGGTGGTCGCACCCTCAGAGAAATTATCTCCAAGGCTGGCGGCGATGAATACAGGAACAAAACTGTCGATGTCCCCAACGCCAACTCTGATTCTCAAATCATCAAAGTTGAAGGTCCAAAGAAATTTGTTGATTACGTCGTGAAAGAGATCAAGAAGATTGTCGAAGAAGGTGAAAACAGTATCAAGATCGAACTCGATGTTCCTGCGGAGAGACAAGGTGCTTTGATTGGCCCAGGAGGTGTCGTTCGTCGTCAACTAGAGTCTGAGTTCAATGTTATCCTAAATGTTCCTAACAAGGGCGAGTCCGGCAAAGTCACTCTCGTTGGTTTACCTGCTAACGTTGAAAAGGCTAAAACTAAGATCTTCTCCGAAATTGTCAGGGACAACTTCGACCATGAGCTTTCCGTCCCAGCAAACTTGCACGAATTTGTTTCTGAGCGTGGTGCTTTCATTCAAAACTTGAGAACTGAGTTCTCCATCAATGTGAGACACGGAAACGGTGCCAAGAAGGCCAACAAGATCTCACGTAAGGCTTTGGTCATTCCTATCGAGAAGGTCCGTGGTTCAGACGAAGAAAAGGTCAAATTCACTGTGGACGACAACACACCAAATAACGTCAACGAAGAAGGTGAAATCCCATGGAGATTGTCCTACGAGCCAATTGACTTGAGTGCCATTCTCGGTGAGGGCGAGGAGTCGACCGAGGACAAGAAGGACGAGACTGCCAAGAAGGAAGCTGCAATCGACAAAGCTGTCCAATTAATTGAAGGAAGAATTGCATTGGCTCCTCAAGCCACATCTGTTGGTTACATCTGGAGCTCTGACACTAAAAAGTTCAACAAGATCGTTGGTCCAGGTGGTTCCAACATCAAGAAGATTAGAGAAGCATCAGGAACCATTATCAACGTTCCAAAGAGATCTGACAAGATCAACGATGTTGTATACATCAGAGGTACTCCCGAAGGTGTGAAGAAAGCAGGTGATCTGATCTTGAAAGCTCTTAAGAACTAAGACAACGTCCATACTTCTTGTGCGGACCGCATGTGTCCAACATAAGAGCCATTGTGGGATGCAACTCTTATCGTGCTTATCAATAAGAAAAGTTATTTAATGTGATCAAACTAATCTGTTTAGTTCAGTAGCAGCATGACGTGGGGTCGTTCGTAGAGGGTCTCTGCAATTGCACATTGACCTGATCGTTCGAAGATCCTAGCTGTCGGTTCTTAGCAGCCGCAAACTCTTCCTTCTTGGTCTCATACAGCTTCTCACCTATGCTTTGGAAGATTTGTCTCACTCCCAGTCCTGTTTTGGCGCTCACCTCGTAAAACAAAAGACCCTGCTCAGCTGCATAGCTTCTAGCCTCTTGTGTGCCCACGGCTCTTTTATCTTCTTCGGAATCTTCTTCACAGAGATCCACCTTGTTTCCCACCAGACAAATGACCAAATCTTCGTCTCCCACCTTATTCTTCAACTCATTAACCCAGGCCTGAGCCTTGGTCAAAGAGTCCTGCTGTGTAACATCGTAAACCACCAGAGCCGCATTCGCGTTCCTATAGTACATTGGAGCCAGCGATTTATAGCGCTCCTGTCCAGCTGTATCCCAGATCTCAAATTTTATCACCGTCTCTGGCTCTCCACTATCCTCATTGATCTTGATCGTTTGCGATAGGAACGCTGCTCCAATTGTACTCTCACGAAACTCGTCAAATGAGTCCTTGACGAACCGGTAAACGATGGAAGACTTTCCCACTGAGGAATCACCCAGTAGCACCAACTTGAATTGCAACATATCCTGATCTTTGAGTCTCTTCCGGAGATTCTGTCGCTGATGCTGATGCTCAAGAGGCTTAAATAAGCCCTTCTCCTGTGATCGATACCAGGCACACCACACGTGATATCTCCAGCTTCGAGCTTGATTGACCATAGCAGCTTGTGACAGCTCTGGTAGGCTCTCCAGCGCTCATATCGGCGCTTATTGATGCCTGGGGTCAATTTGAGGGCTTGTTTGGTCTCCGTGTGTTCCATCTCCAAGCGCCCAAGGACTCCGAAGAAGACAGCTGTTTCAGGGACGAAAACACCTAGCAGGTCAACCTCCAATGTCCCTAAATATGGTGCTGATTCTGGCGAGCGAGCAGCGCTTCTATTCCAAGTTCGCTGGCTGTGCAGCGTGTTTGCCGCGACAGGTGACGCAGCCCTGTAACGGTTCGGCAGCGATCTGCCTTTGGCGAGCCCAGCGCGAGTAGCCAATGACCATCAGGTCTCCGGGCCAAAGATCTCGGTATGGGAGACGTTTCTGTCCTTCCAAGGTCAAGTGGCGTTAGCCGCCGAGCTTCGCGAGGTCAGCCTTTCAGCTTCATCAACAATACGGACCACTTTACGAGGCAATGGGGGGTGATCAGCTACTGTTGAACTGAACAAGAAGAGTGAATGGCTGCCGTAAATCTAGCGTGTTGTTTCGCCGGGGACGGTTGATTCTAAGCGCCAGCTCGCCAGATGCCGCAGTTAGCATGCTATGCAATGGATAGATGCGGGCCTCTGTCTCAAAGTGTCGATAAGATGGCGACAGCAGCTTGAGCTAGAGGGAAAAGCTAGATACGTTGTTGCAAGCACGATATTGAGTGACGTTGTGGCTACACCCGAACCAAATGGATCAAGGACCAGAGCGGGTTAAAGCACAACTCAGCATTGATCAACGACAGAATCAATCGAGCTCTCAGCTCAAGAAAGGTTGAATATATTTCTAGACCCGCACTTCACGTGACTTTTGCCCAATTATCACGTTGGATTGGCTTCGCGCACTAAATTTGCATCGGCAGAGTCCATACCACCTTTAAGACCAAGTATGATTGCACTAGCAGCCTTTGCTTTAAGGCAGTTGAGAAGTTAAGAACCGAAAGCAGTGTGTTGAATTTAGAATGCTGAGATCCAAGTCTCCTTCTTTGTTGAGACATGCGGTGACAAGAAGAAGTCTTGCTTCGATCAACACGGGGACAGCTACACCGCAAGTGTCGAAATCTCATCCATTCCGTCAATTCCTGATTAGAAGCTCCATCGCTATATCTCTTTTCTACGCCGGTGGACTTGCGTTGTCCCAGTACAATGACGATATAGGCGATTTGTTCACTGAAAACATCCCTTTCGCTGAGACTTTGGTTGATTCCTTTGAATCTTACAAGGATGCGACTTTATCATCTCACCCATTGACTCTTGAGGAGTTGAGAGCCAAATTTGGCGGCATGCTTGGCGGAAAAGTCAGCTCAGTGCCCAATGAAGGTATAAGGGCACAAGACGCCAACGAGAAAGACTTGAAGATCGCTATACCTACCAACATTGATAGCAAAGATCTTGGCAATGCCACGGAGACGACTAAGCACGACGCCGTGCTTGTTCACTTGAATCCGATCAATACTAATTTGAACTCCGACTCAGAGGCTTCGGCAAAATTTCACCAGGTAATCGAAAGGCTTAACGGCACCATAAAATCGATTAACGACCAAAAATTGAAGGTCACTGAAGAGCAGTTGAGTGAAATCACAGAAGCTCACCAAAATTTGACCATCTCTGTCGTAGAATTGAACAAAGATTTTGACGCTGCAGTCCATGAAGGAGTCACTGCAAGAACGACTGATGCCATCAAAGAGTTGACTGACAAATATGAACAAAAGTTGAAGGATGACGAGACGAACTTGACGAACAAGTTCATGAAAGAGTTGAATAATTACAAAGTCGAACTCAAAGAACGCACTTCCAAACAGCTAGCGGAAGATTTGAAAACAAATGAACAAACTCTATTGGCAAAACACGCCAACGAAGTGGCTCTATTATCTATTACACAAGTTGAGGAATTCAACAAGATCCTCAAGGAAAAGCTGGACCAGGAGAGAAACGGCAGACTTTCGCACTTGAAAGATCTTGACTCTGGAGTTGGCAGATTGCTGGAATCGGTCGACAAATTGAACCGCATTTTGATGAAGAGAGAGGCTGTCACCCAGTTGACACTCACAGTCGAAGAGCTAAGATCTAAATTACAATCCTCAGAAATGCACGCATTAAACATCGAACCACAACTCAAGCAATTGAAATCGCTTTCAGACATCTTGCCTGGCAAACCCAAGCCATGCTGCAAATCGAAGAACCTATCGCCTGCACTCATTGACGTCGCCATCGCCGAACTAGCCAACCTAACTTCAGAAACCGAGATCCTCACGAATGAACAACTATACAACAGATGGAACCTGCTAGCTGCAGATTTCAAAACCGCATCCTTGCTTCCACCAAACGCCGGTATCCTGGGACACACCTTCGCCAAGTTGTTTTCCTTCCTACTTTTCACTAAGGAGGGTTCTTCGCCCACCAATCAGGATCTCGACAGTATCTTCAGTAGAGTCAACGAAAACTTAAGACTCTCAAAGCTCGACAAGGCCGTGGAGGAAGTAGTTGCACTACAAGGTTGGCCTCACGTTCTGTGCAAGGACTGGATAGATGACGCAAGACGAAAATTGGAAGTTGAAGCTCTGGTTGAAGTGCTAGATTGTGAACTAAGGACGCTCTGATTGGAGGCCATCACAATGTAAATATCCTGTATACTTCAGAACTTAAATTCTTTTATTATTCATATTCCCTTAGCATCAACTTCTCGCTTCTACAATTCGCTTCACGAACTAGAGTTCTTAAAGCTTCAGGTAAAAAATTCAGACAGACAAGGACGCAATTGAAGTCACTGGCAGATGTCTAATTCGGGACTACAGGTGTATGGAGGAGACGAGATTACGGCGGTGGTCATTGATCCAGGTTCTTTCACCACAAATATAGGTTATTCCGGTTCAGATTGTCCACAGGCAATACTGCCATCATGCTATGGTCTGAAAGACTTACAAGCAGAAGGTCGTAGCAAGAAGAGGATATTTTCTGAGCAATCTATCTGTATACCCAGACCTGACTACGAGATAAAACCTCTTGTGGAGAATAGCATTGTGGTAGATTGGGATGCTGCTGAGGAACAGTGGTCTTGGGCTCTCAAGAGCCTGTTATACCTAGAATCGAACTCTGGTATACCTGCTTTGCTGACTGAACCGATATGGAACACTTTGGAAAATAAGGCCAAATCACTCGAAATATTGCTGGAATCTTTACAGTTTGAAGCATGCTACATTTCCTCTACTCCAACGTGTGTTTCGTTTGCATCTGGCAGACCGAACTGTCTTGTTGTCGATGTAGGTCATGATACCACCAGTGTCAGTCCAGTTGTTGATGGTATGACTCTATCGAAGAGCACAATGAGAAACTTTTTGGCTGGTAAACTCATTAATGAACTGATAAAGAAACCGCTAAAGGGCAAGGATCTAGTTCCTTTATTCGAGATAGCTGAAAGAAAGCCAAATTTCAAGAAACGATCTTTCGACTTCAAAGTTGATGCCTCCTTATACAGCTATGCTAACAGTCGAGGTTTTTTGCAGGAGTGTAAAGAGACCTTGTGCCAAGTGGCACCAGAACCGTTAAAGCAGATGAAACCTCAGTTAGAGAACATGTCTAAAAGGTCCATTGAAGCTCCATGGACGGAGCAACTGGTTTTCGACAACGAAGCTAGATTTGGTTTTGCCGAGCAGCTGTTCGACCCGCGGAAAGAAGATCTACCAGAAGGCTGGCCAACGTCTCGAGATGGTGTTGTCGAAACCTGGCATAACGACTACGTGCCCTTGAAAAGAAACAAGCCTAACGGAAAACCAGAGAAGCCACCAGCAGACGACGTTGCCGCTACAGAGGACGCTTCTTCAACAGCTGAAACAACAAACGAGAACGGCAAGAGACCTATAGAGGAGGATTCAGTCAAGATCGACATTCCTGGTGTCGCAGATCTTGTTCACGAGTCGATCATAGCCACGGATGTAGATTTGCGTGCCAGTTTGGCCCACAACATTGTACTTACTGGTGGTACTTCATCAATCCCTGGATTCAGCGATAGATTAATGTCTGAACTGAATAAAAAACTTCCAGCTCTCAAATTTAGAATACTGACAACTGGTCATCTACGTGAAAGACAGTATCAGGCATGGCTAGGTGGTAGCATACTGACCAGTTTAGGTAGTTTCCATCAACTTTGGGTAGGAAAGCAGGAATACGAAGAGGTGGGCCCCGAAAGACTCTTGAGCGACAGATTCAGGTGATCAATGAGACTGTATGATAGTAATTTTAAACCATAAGTTGAACTTCACCCATAAATAATAATACACATCAGTCCGTGGATTTACATATACCCTTCCTTAGAAGATCTCTACCGCACTCTATAAGTGCTCTTGTCCTATTCTGCACGTAGCCTGCCTTGTTATAAAAGTCCGGCTTTCTTTTCATGATTGTCTCTGGGTCCTTTATTTGGAGGAGTTCCGAGAGGTGCTCCACAGCATTCGACAAAAGCATTTGATTGTCCACAAAAATCTTTGTCAGATTGTGAGAAGGATCAGAATAATAAGCGGCGGCAAATGACCACTTCAACACCGTCCGCCCCTCATTCAGTATTTTCAAGCTTTCTGCTAGAAATTGACCCTCGATCCACGACACGCCCATCTTTTCTTGTAAAACCTTCACTTTTTGCCCAACAGTTTGACCGAGTTTCCAATCCAGCTTGGCGGATACTTCATGCTCATTGAAAACTCTGTAATAGAATGTGTATCTTTTTAATGTGCGCTTGCTGTTCTCCAGCGATGTTTTTTGCTTGTCATCATCGTTCTTGTACAATGTACATTGGAAGAAGCTCCTACCGTGTGGGGCCCAATCACCACCACATATCCAACAAAACTCGTATTTACAGCTAGAGCATACCATGTGGTTGCAACCTCCATTTTTCTCTATATTAACTGAACATTTCGGACATTCCTTAGTGTGAGAGAGAACCCAATTTAGATTCTCAGATTCCTTTCTTGCTTTCTTGACCCAAGCATTAACGACATTGCAGTCAGCCGGCGCATGTATTTCGTATCCACAACCAAAACAAAAACTGTGCGAGGAAGTGCATGTTACAAACCATGAACGGTGTAAGCGTGTGTACTCCTGCAGGTACGTTGTATCGTTCAGATGAATAATGCACTTACAATCAGCATAAGGACACCATTTGTAATTTCGATTGTGCTTCTGTATGAAGCTCTTAATCGATGAATTCATCAATCTCGCACTTGATGCTGTCCCCATTACAGCGTCAATGTCCTCGTTTTTCAAAGCTAGGGCGCAATCCATACAGGTGATAACCTTTCCCTCATTCAGTCGATCGCTAATATAGTGTCTGTAACATTCAATGCAATATTCATGACCACACTCCAGAGAAAACGTTTCGCTGGGCTTTTCCTCGCAACAGATGAGACATTCAAAATCTGCTCTACGCTTTATACCACGAATGCCAGCACTTGCAGCATCTTGTAAATCCTTGGTACTCAAACCCGCCTCTATCAACAGCGTATCCATCTTTTCAGTCCATTCTTCCAGCAATCGCTCTTCGTTCCAATCATAACGCTGCATCAGCAGTAGAATGTCCTCGGCAGGGATTGAGAAGATTGGTTGCAGATGGTGAACCCTTTTTAGCATTCTGTTGAAGATATCCTGTGTAGTCAAGCATTCATATTTCAAGGCAGCTGTGCTTCCCTCATTTGTATCTCGTTCATTAGGTGACATATGGTGGGACAACAGATCGTCTTCAAGATCCTCATTCAGTTGCTCCTCATCGAAATCAAACTCTGAATCCCCACTATCTAAACTGTTTAGCTTGTGGCAGGTGGTATCACCCATTGAACATGTAGCCGTTGTCTGAGATTCATATAAATCGATTGAATCCTCATCATCATCGTAATCATCTCCATATAGCAAAGAGCAGTTGTCCTCGCTATCCAATGAACCCATTATTGCTCTCTGGCTCTGCCAAACGGTTATTCTATCTGTCTAAAGCTAGCTTCAGTGAGCTTTTAGTAGGAAAGTACCTATATATTACGCGGCGATGTCGCATTACAACACCAGGACGTATAGGAAGAAATGGGGGAGATGTGTAGCTGTATGGACCCACTACCCGTAGATTCTACACTTATTTATCCACTATTAGTAGTGGCATCGAAAAGCTATGTTTTGGTCGACGTCACGGCAAGACCTGGTGCGGTTTTACTGACGCTCTCTTGTTTCCTCTTGTTAGCAATCGAGCATTAGGATCAGGGCTATTCTGCAGCCTGTTCAACACCAAGAGTATTCTGTAAGTAATCGTTAAGGCATGAATCATCAACAATGGCTATTTGGAATGGATCTACTAAAATCTATGTACAACATGAGCAACAAAAGTGACTACCATAAATCCAGAGGAGATAAAAGCTAGGTTTGAGGCTGCGATGAGACCTTCCTTTCTTGACCTGCTTTTTTAGTTCTATAATTCACACTCACAAAGAGTGCTCAACTCTGTCAAGAGCAGCTTTGATCTTCATCCCGATACGAGTGCTTAGTTCGTAGTCATCGGCATAACCCTGAGCTCTCACGAGCCACTCTCTGCTTTCAGGTAAACCATCCATTCCGTGGAGCTTCCAGGAGAACAAAGCCCGCTCGTAAAGAGCTGCAGGGTACAACCAGGGATCTTCAGTCTTTTTGAAATATCTGACTTTGCCGCCAGAGAAAGAGAAAAAGCTAGGTAGTAACTTCTCATCCATCAATCTACAGCCCTTCTCAACTTCACCCAGCCTTCTGAGACTGAGGGCAACGAGGAAATTCTTGATCAGTTCTTGGTCAGTGTCTTTGAAGTTGATAGCTGGATTGCGGTACTCAGTTAGCATCTTGTTAGAAAGCTCCAGGCCCTCTCTTGTCATTCTGTTATACCCGTTGTAAAAATAGGAGATTTCATGAACGGGCGAGGTTGCAATAGCATCCAACGGATCGGACAACCCCAACTCCTCCTGCATTTCTTTGAATTGCTCGACTTTTCTAAGCATAAACCTGTCCAGAGGCAAATTCTTTGACTTAAACGTTTTCCTGCCCAATAAACTCGGAGCGCCAAAGATCAGCTCTTCTGCCTTTTTCTTGTAGAAGTCAGCTTTATCGCTCTTCATCTCACCCATTTGACACATTCTCCAGTTCTCAAGATAACAACAACCGGCGTAATAAGTGTAGAAAGCGTGTGACCAGTCACTGATACCGATCAGCGACAACAAGTCCTCCGCAGCCCTGTCATACCTATGCAAGTGAGAGAGAGTAATGGCACGATCAAACACTAGCAGGGATTTCACCTGTCTCATGGAAATACTTTGAACGTCAATGGAATCAAGCAGCTGTACAGCCTCTTCAAGACGACCGCGTGCTGAAAGCATTCTTGCCTCGTTCAAAAGCCATAATGCACTGTTTGGGAACAGAGCCCTCGATCTCAAAAGGGCATCCACAAGGATTTTCCCTGGATGCAATAAGCTTGGCCCATCAAGATCACCATCTTGAATGGAGCTATGCTTTTTCAAAGAAGTGATACTTTCACTTGTTTCTTTTCTTCTTAAAGAGTTGACACTATCATTTGTAGCCTTCTTCTTCAGGGATACGACCGATGAACTACGAGCAGATCTGGTTTTGCTCAATGGCGAAGCGGTGAGTTGACTTTGTTGAGACTTGGTCTTATTTAATGCAGTTGAATTGGCAGCTGGGATGTCGAAATCGTCGTCAGTGAATTGGAAGGGACCATCGTAGTAAAACATCAAACCTAGCAGCCCAATACAACCGTGAACGTTTCTCTGTTTAGTGGCTCTCCAGACGAGCCTTAAGCCCTCCTCTCTTGAACCATGAAAACCGACAATGGACAAAACTGCCCCGATGGCTGGAGGAATCAACGACAGGACAACCTGTAGGATACCGAAGCAGAGGTTTACACCCGAATGAATAAACTCATCGATAGTAGCTTGTGTAACATCCAGATCATCAAAAATGTGAGTAAACTCCTTGATCTCTTCCTGGGGTAAATTTCTCATCGCATCGAGTCCCAACTCGTCTCTCAGTCTGTTGATAGCCGGTGAATTCCCAATGTGAGCACCACATAATCTCCTCATCCTCATATGATGCACTTTTTCCGCATATTCGAGCAAATCATGATCTTCCTGCTCCTCCGGCGACAACTTGTACGGAATATCTGCCGACGCAAAGGGTGAATCGACTGAAGAGAAGCTGGTCTGTGATTCGTTAGGATCCTCATTGATGGTCAGTCTCTTGGTCTTCTCAGCCTTTTTTATAGCTTCAAAAATCTCCTGCAACATCGAGTAGGCCTTTCTCAATTTCAACAACGCCTTTGCAGCCTCCATCATACTCTCACTGAACAACATGAGAAGCGCATGCAATAAACACGATTCAGTGTAAGTAACAGCATAAACAGTACCGGGAGGATACAGCGAACTGCTATGTAAGTTCATCTTCTGCACATTCTGTCTGCTCTTCAACGATAGCTGCTCTGCCTTCCCCAAAGTCGCAGACGCTTTCTTCATCTCTTCTGCCTCAAAACCCAGCGTGGCTTCTAGGAACTCAATAACACCTCGAGCCAACACGTTGATGGTCTGATCAGATCCATCCTTCGGTTCGTTATCTCGCAATAACTGCAACCCTTCTTGTGCCCTATCGTCAAGAACATAATCCATCGCTTGAAGAGCTATTTCAAAATCATGAGCCTGCTTCAAAATATACTTTGTCTTCTCCTCCTGGGACATCTCGACAGCATTACTGCCCCTACCGGTAAGGGCTCCCAGCACTCTGAACATCTTGCTACTGTACCACTTGCCAAGCCTTTCCAGCACCCAATTATCAAGCTATGGTCCGATCAGCACCAATAACTGCCAATGCACTGAACTAGACAGAGGCAAAAGGGGTTGAAGTCGTGATCTGGAGTCTTAACTACTTAGTTATAGGGATGAATCTGTATCTTAGGTCTCGTGGTGGCTGGATTGCCCGCGTCGAAAAATCCCGCCTGATCAGTAGTATGGGAACACATACAAAGATGAGCAGTCACAGATGGACGTTCTTGATGTCCTTCTTGATGTTCTTGATCTCCTGCTTCATAAGCTTCTTCTTGTTCTTGCCCATGTGTTTCATGGCTGTCATGTTGATGATGTTGACGACGTACCTGTCGACGCTGTCCCAGACCTGTTGGTTTATTTCTCTCGGCAGCTTACGTCCGTAGAGGCATTGGTCGACGAGCCACATGCCGACGATGAAGGACTTTCTGTCGAGTGTTCCGTCTTGTCTGGTGTCGACCTTCTCGTAGATCTGCCTCAGTAGGTCGTTCGGAAGGTTTGAACGGGCCCAGATGTCCTTTACGATTAGATTCAAGATCAGACCGTCCTCTGGGAGCTTAACAGGCGGGGCGCTCTGACCGCTTATCACAGAATCCCACCAGGGCAGGAGCTCGAGGTATAGACACCTGTTGCTGACCCACATTCCTTCGTATCTCTTACGCTCGGGCGGCGTGACGAATCCTACGTCGTTGTGGGATTTCCACGGTTTGTCCTCGTTAAATCCCTTGCGGTTTACGTGGTGGCGAGTCTCGTGGTGGTGTAGATGGTGTTTGTAGGGTGCCGCGGTATGTTTCAAACGTCTCTTGAGTCTTGATGTTCGCCTCTTGCGTTTCTTGTCGTCGTCACGGTCTTCAATCGAGTCAGTGTCGTCGTCATCAGAGTCTATTACAACACCTTCTGCTGTTATCGTCTTATCGAGCTGGTCGCCGTCTCCCTCATTGCCCTTACCAGAGTCGTTTGACGAGTGATGCTCATGGCCGCGCATCGTGGTTTTAAAGCGCAGGTTGTGATTAGTGGTCACTACGGGCCTACCTTCTTCATCTGCAGTCACACTTGATCTGGTATGGGCTGGATCAGTGGCTGCGTCAGGCCTGCTCTTTGAACCAAACAACTTGGTTCGGATCTTGTCTATCCTGGTTCTTCTTGTGTGGTTCGGTATTAAATCGGGTAAAGTACCCTGATATGTAACGTTACCGTGTCCAATTCGATTCAAAGTGCTGTAGGTAGCATTCGTTCTCACAGATTTGGCAGATGACTTTACGTCGTCTGGCTCCAAGGGCAGACTTGTGACTGATAACGTCGGACCTGGCAAACCATTTGATCCGTAATCGAAACTCTCCAGTTCACTTCCGACGTAATCGCCTGCGTCGCTTTTAAAGTCCTGATCTTCTGAGTCCAGCTCAACTTCGTCATCAGCGTAGGACGGACCACCTGTCACAAACGACAGCGCCGACGAAGACGACCCAATGGAAGATGACGAGAGTTCTTGATTAGAGCTCTCGACATCATCTTCCCGGTTATCACTCTCTTGATGTCCTTCCAGATCATCTATGTTGGGAGCGTTAAAGTAAATATCTGGAGGTGGAATTCGACCCACAAGTGTCCTTGATTCAGACTTCTTGAGTTTCATCTGGTCTCCAGTTGCCACTGAGTTTGGAGTGTTGGTGGGATATGCTGTTTGAGGCTGCGTTCTGTTCGGCAGATGCTGTACCTCCAAATGCGATTGAGGCGAAGGTGGTGCTTGAGAAACTGTCAGCTTCGGTATGGAGGAAGCCACTGAAGACGATGGAGTTATGACGCTTCTACTCGCTGGTAGTCTCTCTCGACTGCTATGGTTTCCCGAAGACTCGTTATTGCTTCTTGAAAACTCCTGAGCGACTTTGCTGGACACTGGCGCAGACTTCAGAGCCTGCGAAATCCCAGAAAGCGCTAAGAGCTCTTCCTGTTGCTGATCCAATTCTCTGCTCATCGCCATATGCGCCACAGCCGCCGCAGCATGCGCTGAGCTGCTGGGCAACGGCGAAACTGGCCTGCTCAACAGCTGGTGGCTCGAGTGGTTGGACGGTACCGATGACTGGGTACTCCTGGTAACATTCTGTGCGTTTCGAAGAGAGCCCTGCTGCGTAGACCTCGACATTACGTTTCCATGGCTGATTTTCCTAACTCTAGCTTGCGATGCTGGCTGACTACTGACCGGCTGACTACTGCTTCCCACAGATCCCGAGCCCAGACTTGCCTGAGATTCTGTATGTCTCTGAAATATCACTTGAGCAGCTCTTAACGAGTCATTCATGGCTTGCTCTGAGAGATCTGCATTCCCATGTTGTCGCTTCTTCTTGCCAAACATCCTCCCTGTTAGAGTCTGATAGCAAACAAAACTGACCTAACAGTAATCCTCTCGTCTCTAATTTCTATCCCAGCCCACCGAACAGCTCAATGTCCACGTATCCTGTCCTCTAAGCTTGGACCCTCTCTTTGCCCATAAACGATCCTCGCGGCTGGAGGAAACGATAACTTGAACCTTACTCAAACACTTCACAAACAGCACAAGAACAACCACAGAGCCTCCAGATACCGCCTCGAACCAGCAAGAATGGCACAGCAGATCAGCCACAAGAAGCCACTGCGTGTAAGCAGACTGAACCGGGATCGCAGACAGTTACTCAAGGAGTACTACAAGCTCGAGGAGACGGGAACCGCCGACGGTCAGGAGCCGCCACAGAGAGAACAGGAACAGCCCGATGCCACGGAATCGCAGTCACAAGAGCCTAGTGACACCGCGACAGATGACAGACCTATTGCCGACTGTGAGTTTTCGGAGCTGGTGCGTCTGCACAACAAGCTGCTCAAGAAGGAGACTGAGACGAATAACTCGATCAAGAGCACGATCTATGAGAACTACTACGACCTCATCAAGGTCAACGACCTGCTCCAGGAGATGTCACACGCCAACGAACCACTGCTAGACCGCCTCAAAGAGGCCCTAGACCTATTAAAGGGCTGACCAATGTGAGTCACGTGAAGCGACCACTCCAGGTCGTTTCGGACGGGAATGAAAGAAATATCTCAGCCAGACATCGTACCTATCTTGTTGGGTAGTTAGTTACATGGAGATCGAGACCGATTAGCCAGGTTATCGAGGCCAGTTTTGGGTTTGGGATATACATCTTTTGAGCTAACGCTCGTTAACGGCCCGTGGATAAGTCGTCTGGTTTAGAAAGGGACGAGAGTGGAAGCATTTCAGCAAGATGCCCGAGCTTCATAGTGTTTTTTCGCCAGTGTTTCCTGTGGATAAGGACGTGGACGTCTCCGGAGATGCAGAGCCGCTAGCACAAACGGGATCCGTACAGGTTTTCTTGCAATTGGCAGAGCCTGTTGTCTTTATACAGGGATTCGAGACACCGCAACAGAATGATAAGCCTCCCAGTATTCTAAGAGGTTCGCTTGTGGTGCGGGTGCTGAAACCCAGCAAATTGAAGAGTATCAACTTGTCGTTTAGAGGTTATTCAAGAACCGAATGGCCAGAGGGGATTCCTCCCAAGAGACAGGATTTTGTTGAAATCAATGATATTGTTAATCACACTTGGCCATTTTACCAGGCTGATAATAAAATACCTAATGCACCTTTGGCGAAGAGAAATAGCTTGGAAGTAACGAACAACTTGGACAACGATCATTCTAGTTTACTTCGCGAAAGTGGTGCTGCTATGTACAAACCTCTTTCCCAGACTAGTCACAAGAATAAGCATCCAAGCGTTTCTTCGTTGAGCGGGCTGTCGTCGCTTTCGTTGGCATCGGCCAACGCTTCAGACGCCAGAAGCCTGACGGATGCTGTGTCTAATACGGGTAGAAGTTTATCGCCTATGACTCTGCTACGAAGAGCAACGTCACCGGGACCCAAGGCAGATGATCATCGTGCTCATAGATCCTCTACCACCACATCACTCATTTCCGACCTGCTCAGTGGAACTTTCTCTAACGGAGGAGATAGTTCATCACTGGGCACCAACGGCGAAGCTCATAGCATCCACAACGGTACGGACAATGTTTCGTCCAGCGGGACTGGTAATGAACCTTTTGTCTTTCAACCGGGTGAATACATTTACACATTTGAACAAGCGATCCCTTCGTCATATCCAGAAAGCTTAAAAGCTGACTTTGGATATGTCGAATATCAGTTGTTCGTCAGTATCGAAAGATTTGGTGCTTTCAAATCCAACATAACTGCCAGATTACCTGTCACGTTGGTCCGTACTCAGTCCGATACATCGATAGAAGAGACGGAACCAATTGCAATTTCGCGCGATTGGGAAGATCAGCTGCATTATGATATTGTGATAGCTTCCAAAGATATTATTTTGGATGCCTTCCTTCCTTTAGCGTTCCACTTCTCACCGCTCGATAAAGTAACACTGCATAGAATAAGAATATACTTGACGGAGACAATGGAATATTATTGTAAGAACAAGAAAGTCCATAGGATGGAGCCAACAAAGAAGTTTCTGTTGGCGGAACATGATGGCCCTCGACTGCCTGGCACATCTGAAGCCGGTGCTTTGAAGGCAAAAAATATGGGCAACTTATTGATTGATGAATCTAACGGTGATCTGGTCAACAAAAACTTCGAGTACCAGGTCTTTGTTCCGAGCCTCTTAAACAATCATCAACAATTACATCCTGATACCGGCTTTGAGAATATAAAGGCTAACCATTGGATAAAACTTTGCCTCCGTCTTTCAAGGATGGTCAATGGTAAGAGAAAACATTACGAAATTAGTATTGACTCTCCAATTCACGTCTTGCATAGATTGTGTTCACATGCCAATACCCTGCTTCCTAGCTATGATAGCCACATCACGATTAATGAGCAAGCTCTCTCGGCCCATGCACAGTTTGGCAATACTTCTAACGTCAGCATATATCATGATTCGAACATTTTCTTCCCTAAGGAAGTTTTACAATCACCTGTGCTCTCACCTGAGGTCCACCCTCTGGATCTGAAGGTTAGTCCCTCATCAAGAACATTAAGCCCCAGACCTCGACGTCGTAACTCGAAAATAGAGGACCCTCCGATGCTTTCGTCACCACCATTCAGAGCGAACATCTATCAGCCCGATCAGATTCAAAGAGAGCTTACTTCACCACAGGCTGTCCCCTTGTCTCCAGTGAATTCTCCCCCAATGAGACCACTTTACCCATCTGACGCGCCACCAGCATTCGATTTTGACTCAAATGAAATTCCAGTTTTGAATAATGTCAGAGAATTACCTCGTAACCCTCCGTCATATGTCGATGTAATGAAAGCCGATGGTGTAGAGTCAGACCGCGTATCCAAAGAGTCTACTAATGCAAAGATCCCGAAAATCGTTTTCAGTCGATCAGAGGAGGCACTACCTGAGACTCGCAACTCCTTCAATACCGCAAAGAGAAAAAGCATTGAGTCAGGATTTAGCAGAAGAAAGAATAATGGAGTCGATGAGGATGGTGATATTACCTCAGGCTTTACCTTTCAGGGCGTTTCTCAGGCATCTGCAAATCTACCAAGTGCCGTGCTCAAGTCCCCTGCTTTGAGTGGACTAAACTTGAACCTGGATGTGAAGAAAGATAGGCGCAATAGCATCTCAGGTATACTTCCTTCCACCGTGAGGAATGGAAATACGTCGTTTAACGATATGAGTGCATTGCTCACTGATGACTGCGGAAGTCATGAAGAAGGCAAGTTGTCTAGAACAGCCTCAGCTTATTCTGACTCTTCGTACGACAAATCAGCAAGATCTTCAGTGGATAGTAGCCCAATGTATACTGGGACAACTAACATGGAACCACTCCTCCATCATACCGACACTTATCGTAATGTCAGCGCAGATAACATCGCCTTTCAGTCGCGAGATTCAATTCACAATTATGCAAGTTCACCCATTGACTCTTCCATCGATATAACGGCCCTCTACGATCGTAATTCAAACGGATGGCATCCTCTCCAAGCGGATGCGGATATTGCTCTTTCTCCTGTTGTGAGTCCGGGGTATTCCGCTACTGTTGCAAACACAAATCATGTCTTTGATGATTTCAAGAATGCGTTACATAGAACTAATGGATCAAGCAAAGATTTGCGGGAGGACAGCGTCAGCACTTTGAGACAGAGCAATCAAACATCTTCAGGCAGAACCAGCAGTCCAGTTCAAGAATCTGGCAATCCGTCTTCTACGGCGTCTAATGGTGAGAAACAAGTGATTAATCAATCAAACACCAATCCCTCGTTTTCGGCTATTGGTGAGGGCCATTGAGCTTACACTCTCCCGTTTCAGACATTATACGTCAACTGCCTCTTGGTTGATTTGGTTAGAAATTCTTATAAATTCATAATACTAGGCTTATACAACTCAAAATCTAATTAATAATCAGAATGTTTTTTAAACTGCTTTTAAAGCTTCTATATACCCAGACGAGACCTGGATAATCATTCATTCTTTGCATTAAGCTGTGACGGCCATGACCAGTTTTGTGACTAGAAGACTCAACTACTTACCCAATTGATTCAAGACCGATGTCAATTCGTCAGGCAAGTACTTGATATGCTTCCTTGGATTTTTGAAAGAGTCTTTGTACCTCCTGTAAAATCTATCATACATCGGCATCACCAATGAAACGATTTCAGACCTCAAACTTGCTTTCAAGCCTGGATCTGAGAGCCTATATTGCTTGTATTTTGATATCAGTTCCTCGAAACCCTCGTTGAATTTTCTGAATTTCTCCTTAATCTGGTCTTTGTCCTTTGATGAGATTTTACCTGTGCTATCGACGAAAACAGAATCCATTAAATTGCTTGTTAGGTCTCTCCAGTCTGATATTAGATAGCTGATGTATTTTTTCTTCAATTTCTCCATCCTTGTGTGGCCACCTTTACCCAGAAGTTCGTTCAGTTTGGACTTTTCGACAATCTGCTCAATCAAAGTGATATTCATTATGATAAAGAATCCTATCCGTGGCCTGGGTACTTTCTTGTTATTGGCTGTACTACTGACATCAGGCTCGGCATTGGGCACCAATATCCGCAATGCCCTCTTCTCTAGGCTCACGACGAGCATATCAATACAATCGCTAAAAAAGCATGAAAGCAGAGCCGCAGGTTCTCTTAGACTTTGAGTATCTTGATAAGTGAATTCCTTTTCCCTGTATGGTGATGGGAGCCACTTTTCCCTCGTCATACTCTCCATGGCCCCTAAGCAACCCGTCTTATACTCACTAAACTTTCTCAACCGTGACATCGTATCCACTGTCGCCTCAGTGACACCATTGTCTGCGGGAATTGCCGACATTTGATTGACCTTAGCATCAATTCTTTGGATAGCATCTTTGAATAATGATTGAGAAACTCTATGCACACTGTTCGCGCACTCCAACAAGCCTCTATAATCCTCAAGCGGACTGCCTTTTAGGAGTCTTCTGACATTGTGAACACTATCTGCGAGCTCAAAACTCAGGATGCCGGCATTTTCAAGGTTTTTCCGCACGTAGTCTAGATTAATGTCAATGAGTCTGATGTAAGCTGATAAAAGCGGAACGATAATACCTGAAAAGACTTTTGGTTTCAAACTCATCTCCTGTGCATACAGATCATCTACCAGCGATTTTTCGTTCGCTATGAATCCCAAAAGTGCCTCACTGTAACTGATCATACCGCTGCTCTCCTTCTCGTAAGGCGCACTGCTTTGTGGGACTTTCTTTGCGAAGGGCTCCAAGAAAGCCATGCACTTCAGAATCGTCTCACTTCTCTCCTGTATGAACACGTCTTCAATGCGTGCAGAATCCGACACGGAGTTGTGGAAGTAATCGGTGATTAGAGCCATTTCTGCCAACTGATTGTCCTTGTAGTAAGGGAACGGTATTTTCTTGTTGATATTGATTTGCGGATCGAACGGTTTAATCGAACCCACGATTGACACAAAATACACCCTCAAGTTCGTCTCACTTTCCCTTATTAATTCTTCTAGATGCGTTCTAATACCCGTGAACTCAGAGTTGTCCACTCTCTTTCCACTGCCAGCCTTAATATCATCCAGCATGTCATCCAACTTATGAATCGCCTTAATATACTGTTTCAACCCTACATCTCGGAATCCCTTCCTCAGGATCATCTCATGTTTCGAAGCCTCGTTAGCCAGGTCCTTCACAGAAGCCACAGAGTTCAAGGCACTCTCGATATTTCTCTGCAAAGTAGAAAGCACTGTATTCCTCGTCACAATCGGTGTAAACAGATCGCTGGAGTGGCCAGAAGTCGTTGCAATGCTCTTTAGAGATTTTGAAATTTGCATTGTGACTCGGCTTACTCGCTCAAGTCCCTGTGTATACACCAGTACATCAGCCTCATCGATATCAATACCATCGTACATCCTTCCAACAAGCCTTACAAGGCTCAACTACCGCTACAGATGCTTCTTAACATCTTCAGTCGATCATTCTTAATGGTTCTCCAGGTCCCTTCAGCTTGATTGTTCCTTAGCGCCGGGTAACATCACTCTTGATGGTGAACTTTCAAAGCTATACCGATGAGATGGACTATTCAGCAACTCTTTGAGCTGTAGGTGTTGGCAATTCGAGATTTAAAGTCTCAATTGAGTCCAATTTGGATCAGAAACCATTTTTTGACCTATGGGCCAAGAGAGCTTGCCATTGCGTGGCAGGGACGACGGGATAAAAGATCTAGTACTAGACCTGGAGAATGCTGCCCAGTTGACTTCTAGAGGAAAGGCTACCAAACGGGTATGTGACTTGTTCGATAGTGACAAGAGAGTGGTAAGTTGGAAGTTTCAAGAGTGGGATTATGGGAAAAACAACGTACAACTCCCATGCAATGCCCGTGGACTGTTCATTTTAGATGATCCAGAGGCTCCAGAGATCGTTGCTCGAGGATATGACAAGTTTTTCAATATTGATGAAGTTGCGTCGACGAAATGGGACTCGATCAAGGACGACACTGTGGGTCCCTATGAGGTGACTTTGAAATCGAACGGCTGCATCATCTTGGTCTCTGCTTTAGCAGATGGAACTATCGTGGTCTGCTCGAAGCATTCTACGGGACCAAGATCGGATGTGGATAGAAGTCATGCCGAATCTGGTAGGAAGTACCTGCTCGAGCAACTGCAGAAAGTGGATGTTGATTCAAAGGACTTTGCTAAAACGTTATACGACCTAAATATAACGGCAGTGGCAGAGTATTGTGACGACAGC
The DNA here is from genome assembly GCA_003708055.3 of Torulaspora maleeae. Taxonomy (NCBI): domain Eukaryota; kingdom Fungi; phylum Ascomycota; class Saccharomycetes; order Saccharomycetales; family Saccharomycetaceae; genus Torulaspora; species Torulaspora maleeae. The sequence continues at coordinate 33,430 of PPNA03000004.1, read as the reverse complement.
TTTGAAGAACACATTTTGGAGTACAAGGGGGACAAGGCGGGACTCTACTTGCATGGTATCAATTTGAATCGCAGAGAGTTTGAAACCTGGCCAATGGACAAGGTTTCAGAGTTCGGATCCAAGTATGGATTCAAGTCCACTGCACATTTTGCAGTTAACAACCTCGAGAGTTTAGAGCCATTCTTAAATGAGTGCTCTGAAAGAGGAACTTTCGAAAACTCAGAGGTGGAAGGATTTGTGATTAGATGTCACTCTCGAGCCAATGGAAGCGATTTTTTCTTCAAGTATAAGTTTGAAGAACCTTATTTGATGTATAGACAATGGAGAGAAGTTACAAAGGACTACATCACGACCAAGTGTCGAGTTTTCAAGTTTAGGAAACACAAGTTCATCACCAATCAGTATCTAGATTTCGTGATTCCCTTCCTGGACAAGGACCCTGAGTTGTGCGAACAATATATGAAGGGATTTGGCATCATCAAGTTGAGAAATATGTTTTTAGAGCACTATGGTATGTCGGGTATGGAGATATTGAATTACGAGAAAGTCAAAGAACTAGAGCTCAGAAACGCTGTAGACATGGAGACTGTCGACGAACATACCAAATTTCTAATCTTTCCGGTAGCCGTAATAGGATGTGGCAAGACAACCACCTCCCTCACTTTGAAGAATCTATATCCAGATTCATGGGCCGTGGTACAAAACGATGACATTACTAGTAAGGATAAATCAATGCTAATGAAAAAATCCTTGGAGCTGCTTGCGCAGCCGAACGTCAAGTGTGTCGTTGTTGACCGAAATAACCATCAAAGAAGAGAAAGGCAGCAATTATTCACTTGGTTCGCTGAACTAAAAGAAGAATACCTTCCCTACGATGCCAATGTCAAAATAATCGGTTTATCTTTTTTCCCTTATGAAGATTTGCAAGGCGTTAGGGACTTGACCATCAAGAGGGTCTTAGCTCGTGGTGACAATCACCAAAGTATCAAATCTGGTATCTATGGAGAAAAGAAAGTCCTTGGAATTATGCAAGGTTTCATAAACAGGTTTCAACCACTTTTGGAAGATAAAGCGCCCGACAACAACTTCGATCTAATTATTCATTTAGAAGTTTCCAGTGCAAACTCGTCATTTAAAAATGCAAAGACCGTCTTGACACAATTGAACAAAACGTATCCAATACTAGTTCCACAGATACTATCTACCGAGCAGATCGAGGAAGCCTTTGCACAAAGCCTGGCATACAAACCCAAAGTTGTAAAACATGTGAAAGGAAATGGGATCGGCTCCAAGCAGCGCAAACCGGCTTTCTTCTCTGCGCACATAAAGGACAAACAATCTATCATTGAAGAAATTCAAAAAGTACTTGAAAGCTCAAAACTCTCAGCAACAGAGAGAACTGGCCTTGAGAAGCTTTTCAAACTTGAGAAATTCCAACCGGAATTTCACATCACACTGTCCCATATTTCGCAAAAGAAGAGAGGTACAGAAGAACAGAAGACAAACTGGAATAATTATATGGCACGGTATGAGGAAACAGTACTTTCCAAGGAGCAGCAAAATGGCGAGTCCAGAAAGGTTATACCGACCGAAGACATCGTGAAATTCAAGATAAAGAAGCTATGCTGGGATGAGAAAATCGTTGCGATTATCGCCGAAATTCCGGACCATCCAGTGATAGACAGCCAAGGGAATCCTGTTCCTGAGCTTGGTGCTTGCAATAACATTTCTCACATAACGATTGGAATATTACAACCAGGTGTAGCTGCATACTACTCGCACGAACTATGTGAAAAAGTGGTGAAAGGATCGAAACGAAACACCTGGTGTATTGATTTCCCCGAGCTGGGTGCTTTTGATGCAGAAGTACGCATAAACTTCTAAGCTTTAAATAGTTCTTCATCGTTACATATCGGTTCTATACCTAGCTCTATCCGCATGCAGATATAAAATCGAGCCATCCAACCTGATGAATCAATCAATTCAGGTTATCGAAGTTGCCTTTGTTATTCACAAAAATGTCAATAGCCGCCATGGCGGCGTAAAGTCTGTTTTCGGCTTCATCGAATACGATGGAGTGTTTGCCGTAGAAGACACCGTCACTGACTTCTTCTGCATGTCTTGGCAAACAGTGCATGAATTTGTAGTTTGCATCAGCATGCTTTGCCAATTCCTCATCTATTTGGAAACCTGCAAATTGCTTCAACTTGGCGACCTTGGCAAACTCTTCACCCATAGAGACAAAAGTATCTGTCACCAGGACGTGTGCTCCCGTGGCAGCCTCCACGGAGTCATGAGTCAATGAGAATTCCAAGTTTTTCCTAGCGGCAATCTCCTTCCCTACTGCAGCGATACCAGAATCAAGTTCAATTCCATGAGGTGTAGCAACAGCAACGTCCATGCCAAGTTTCAAACAGGCAATGGCCATATCGTTGATAACATTGTTAGCGTCACCAATCCAGGCAACCTTGAGCTTGTTCTCTGAATAGTTCAAATGCTCCTTGATCGTAAGCATATCACAGATGGCTTGCAAAGGATGGAACATGTCACACAACGAATTGATGATTGGCACCTTGGAGTGTTCGCATAGTTGTAAAATGTCGTTGTGGCTGTTCACTCTGGCAAAGATACACGACACCATCGAAGAGACAACCTTAGTGGTGTCGTAAAAAGACTCATTCACACCCAATTGGATATCGTCTTTTCCCAAGAACATAGGCTGAGCACCGAAAAATGTCGCTGCTCCCTCTGTAGAGATTCTAGTTCTGGTGGATCTCTTGGTGAAGATCAAAGCAATGGTCTTCCCAAGAAGCTTCAAGTGATTCTTCTGAAACTCTGAAGCCTCATCACTCTTGAAGATCTTCTTGAAATACTCTGCTCTATCGACAAGAGCTTGGAACTCTTGGTCTTCCAGATCTTTGATTGATACTAAATGACGAATTGCTGACATTTCGGATTCTTTTACGTTGGTCAATTACTCTGATCTGACACCAATTAATTATTATGGTCTCGCTCTCAACTGTACTTAAAGAGCACCAGGAACCAACTGCCTTTAGGAGGACAAGGCATCAAACTAGGGCATCTTCTTCAAAATTTATAGTCCTCGGCAAAGTGACTGGAAAAGTGAAAATTTTTTTGGCGCGGCGTTAGCAAATTGGCAAACTTAAGATAAATGAGTCAGTTAGCTCATCTCAGAGGCCATTGCAATAGTTGATGAGTCAATGCATCTTGTTCTTGCTTGAGCTCATGCTTTTGGGATTTGAGCGCGTCGATCTGTCTCCCGAGCTGCGATTGACGAAACGCGATCGAAGCGATTCTTTCTGACAATTCATCTGTGTCTGACAGATCTTCTTTTTCGTCTGGTTCAGAGTAAAGTCTGGGAAGGGCACATAGGGTCGCAGGTCGTTGCACTTGGCCAGATCCCTTGCTCAGAAGTTGGGTTTCCCATGTATCGGAGGCTTCCTTGTCCTGAATGTTGATAGCGTCCGTGATCGCCTGCTTTCTTTGAGTTTCATTGAACAGAGCTTCGCGACGACTTAGGGGAAGCCTTTCGTCGTCGATCAGGTCAAGGTCTTGGGGCTCTTCTTCGTCACCAGCTTGTCTCTCTATGGTGTTCATAATCTCCTGTTTGTCCTCCTTGTCCAGCAAAGAAATGTATGCCTTCTCATCGTTCTTCCCGGTGTCTTTCGAGCTCTGTTGCAGCTTAAGTCTGCGAGCTTTAATCTCTTCAATTTCTTTCTTACAGGGGAAACCCACAGACACATTGTCATCTTCGTCTTGCGAGAGAGAGCCGTCCTGTGCCATATCCTCCAGGTTCAACACTCGCTCGGCGCCAGGAGCAGGCACTGGCCTTCGGGTGAAGAGATCACTGTAGTTTGTCTGCGGCTGGCCCCCGACAGAGGGCAAATCGACAAGGTTTTGGTCCTTCTTCTTCTTCAATGCCCTTGCGGGCAGCTCATCGACGGCATCGTCCTCATCTTCATCGTCTCGGAAGAGACTTAACCTCGCCCGATTCAACTTTTTGGGATTAATGGCATCGTCAGCCCTGTCTGACGACTGAAGTTTAATCTTAACCCTCTTCCTGATGTTCATTTCGCTTGTTGAATTTGACTTAATTTGTTGTATCTCCGATGACCCTTGATGGGCTATTTTCAATGACTTCGCGTTACATAAAAGAAGTATATAGCGTTACTAGTTGATTCATATATCGTCCATTCTTCACTGGTGCTGTGTCATCTGTCCGCAGTAGCGCTACAGGGAGGTGACTTGATGACCGCTCGTGCTTCCGTCGAAGGCTGTAGTAATAACATATCGACAAAAGCACGCGGCGTCTCCACAATTTGTGGGGTGTGACTTGAGTTCGTGGACCCGGCAGTGGCAGCGTGCGTACCGTCGAGCTTGATCGTGTGGTCGAATAGAGCGTCGTGTTGAACCAATGGAGGCGGGGGTAAGATGGTTTCATGCAGACCCATAGGCATGTTTTTGCCGCCGCTGTTTGTGGACATCGCCTTTCGAGCAGGAAGATTGATCGAATAGTTGTTATAAGCACCAGTAAGGTCCGTGGATTTCAAATTATTCTGCATGCAGTCTCGTCTTAGAGTGTCTCCATGATGTTTCTTCATTGCAGGGAGCTCTGTCTGAGACCCATAATTATTGTCTTCCAGTATGATATGATCAACCGTTCTTCGTCTGTGAGGTACACCGGTGCTAGCTGGTCCGCGATGTGATGGAGGCAGGTCATGCCTGGTGTGAAACAAAGAACCAGCCCTCTTTGAAGAGAATGGAATTTCTAGCGGCTTGAGGTCATCTTCATCCTCATCTTCATCATCATCCTCTGCATACCCGTCGTCAGTTTCCTCATGCTCAATGAGAATCTGAGACCGAAAGTTGGACATATCTATGATGTTGTTATTATCATTCTGCGTTAATTGGGCTTGAGGGCTACCGTTTTTCAGGTTGTGATCATGCAATGAAGCTGGGTGAATACCATGCAGAATGTTGCTGGCTAAATCGGTTTGTGAGAACATATCGAAATGATCCATTACTGCATTTGAGTTCGATCTCAGAAGATTAGGCCGGCCAATGAACGACGAAGTGCTATTCAAAAACTGATCAACTTTCTGCAAATATTCCTGTCTAACGCACTTTTGAGGGTTTGGCGTAGCTGTATTCAAACGAATCTTGAAGCTCAGGGACAGTTTGGATAGGATAGGATCCTGCGGATCTTCTGCGAAGTATGATTGACACCACTCGGTTAAAAATCTCTGATACTTGTCGTACTTCCAATTCAAATGTCCCTCCTTTTCATTGCTAGCTTGAGGTGCTATCGCCCACTCGTGCAATATCGATAAACACGTTATGATCAGTTCCCTGTTTGGACAAGGAAGTATATGCAACAGATTGAACTGAAGTGGTTGTTGAGTCCCTGGCTCGGGTTTGGATTGATCCACAAATAATAAATAATAAAGGGATAGGATTTCGAACGCGGTTTCTTCCACATTTGAAGTCATTGTAGATGCTCCCTTATTAGAGTCGTTCTCCTCGGACTTTTGATCCGAAAGCAGTGAAATTACCAAGTAAAACAACGTCAACTGTATTTCGATAACGTCTGGTTTTGTTAGTGACAGAGCATGACACGTCTCATCCGGATTGAGTTCATTCTCGTGATCTTGTAGCTGATGATACAATTTCCATTGAACCAACAGTTGTCTAAAGCTTTCGACGAGATAAATAAGTTTTGATCTCCCATTGTTACTGTGGCTCGACAGTGTATGCAACAGATTACAACCATCCAACGAATTTGTGATGAAGTCTAACAGTAGAGACAAAGGCTTTAAACTTGGCAAATTGAGGCTTGAAATGGAACGAGGATGAAACTCATCAACAATGAAATTTGTTTTTGGTAAGCCTTGGATTAAAGACCACCAGGAGTCCAGAAACTGGAATGTCCAAAAAGCAACAACTCGGCTATCATGATCTTTGATGGTGTAGTTTTCCGTTGTTGATATGAGTTTCTTTGAGTTAATATACAAACCAAAGTCTAAAACCATGCCGTACGCCAAATGCAACAGTTCAGATGCTAGTGTCTCGGAATGATCGTCTTGATCACACCTTTGACCTCCCATGAAATAGAAACAACCAAGCAACAAGACCTGGAGCGACTTGAGACTGGAGAAAGTGGAAGAGCAAACCATCTTGGTTACTTTGAATAGAAGGGCATCGTCCATGCACCCCCAATGTATTTGCACAATGAAAAGAAGTGCTAAAAGATCGATTGGGTCTGGGAAGCCATCATCTTTGAGTAAACGTTCAAAGGAGAATTGCCACTGATCAAAAGGATACAAGAGTGGGATTAATGAATTTTGAAACTTGCTAAAATTCTTGACACGCCCCAAAACCAGTTTTCTCAGCTTATTCGAATTATCGTCGTAGCTGCTAGTCAAGAAACGAGGCAACCAAAGTGAATTTGGTTGTAGTTGTAAAAGATTAGTCATGGCCAAGATATGTGTATTTCTGACAGCTTCTCTATCGCCAGTAGTTCTAGTCTGAGTTTTAAGCCCCGTTTGACCAAAACCTTTCTGTAACAGACCCCAAGTCCGATGGCCCAAATAGTTCTCACCTTGTACATAGTTATCGTAGTAGTGGAAAGTATCGTTGATGAATGGGAACTGTGGATCTGTCACGACCTTTTTCCCCCCATTTTCTTCCACTAGTTCAGTCTCCGGGTGCCTGGTATTCGGTTCTGCTACTTTTGGCTCCTCCTTTGGCTCCTCCAAAGTCACCTCTTCATCTCCGACGCCCCCACCACCAACTTCATCCAGCATTTTCTGCAGTCTCACAACCTCCATCTCCAACATTTCCGTGTAACCCTTCGGGAACCCACGTCTGGTCAATCTATCGCTCGTGGTACATCGGAAATTCGCTCTTGCACACTGTGTACACTTGGGTTTCAGCCCATCACACTTGACCTTCTTAAGCCGGCACCGATCACACGCCTGCGAGTGTCGCACCTTTTTGTTCTTGGTCACTAACAGCAACTTACTCTCCGGAGCAGCCTCAGGATTCCCATATCTACGTTTCGTCACTACTAAACTCCCATTACCTCCATTACCATCTGCTTCCTGGCACGTGACCTTCTGTCTTTCGGAATCCGCTTCGCAATTGGTCATTTAAGCAACAAAACAAGCTCTGTCTGCCAACTCGATAGGTTATCCTACCATACCTCGTGAACCCGACCGCACCAAACGGCAGTGGTGGTCAAGATCAATGGACTCGACCATGAAATACTTTGCTTATATCCAAGTCTTGGCGGTTACTGCGTCGTTTGCGTCCCCTTTTCTCTTTCCAACACCTGACTGGTCGAACTCCGGCGGAGCGGACTGGCAATTTTCGGGCGAAGGGAGCTGGGAAGTGCGGCGCTACCATTTCAGCTATAGTGTAAAGTGACGATAAGATCAGATCAGCTGACTTGCTCGTGATTGAGAGGCGCTACCAGAGACTTCTTTAGCATGCCCTCTAGGTCACATGATCCTGTCGAAACGTCGGTAAGAAGCTATATGGTATATTTTGATAACTCATCTTGGCATACATACAACTCTGATTGGCACGTCTGTGGGTTTGCTTGCGCTTCTCTGCCTTCGAAAACCCCTGGTATTGGCCTATGAAACCTCTACGCAATGTCACATTTTGTCCAACCGGATTCAATGATGAGGATATCTCCAGAAACGTCTCAAGAAAGATTCTAAAACTCGGTGGATGCTATTCAAAGGATCTGACTCGCCAAGTTAACGTCTTAGTAATAGGTAAGACTAAGGAGACAAACAAGTACAGGTTTGCGGTACGGCATCGACATGATATTGTATTCATTGATCTATCAGCGATCGATGTGCTTTATGAGCGATGGTTGGCCGGTGACGATATAATTGGAGCTCAATCAAATGCTGTAGACACGACATCAAGTGCATTAGAGACGCTGAGGACGCGTTACAGTGCAGGGCCGCTGGATAACTTTTACATATTTATTGGCAGAGTGGACTCGTTCCCGAGAGATCGACTAGAAGAGATTTGTCACACGTTAAATTGCTACAAGTGTAATTCATCCCACTTTGTTAAGGACTGCAAGAGCAGGAATGATCAAAAGACGGTGGTGTTCATCACTGATTCGTTGCAGGGAGCACGAGTGGAGGCGGCTATTGAGCAGGAGATACCTGTAGTCCATTTCAAATGGATATTGGACTGTCAAAGACGGAATGCAGCGTTGGAATTTGATCCCTACTACCTACTCTCCAAAATTCCGGAAAAGACAAACTTGGATGAGATTGGTGCAGATTCTTGCGACTGCTGGGGAAAGCTTTCAAAAGCACCGCAGGAGACTGCTAACGACACCACAGCCGCAGTATCTACAAATCTTTTTCAAAAGTTCAAGGTTAAAGGTGACAAAATTTGGGAGAAAGCCATGTCAAAGTCTAGTTCTCACTTGCTATTACAAGACAGGGTGCCCACAGTTTCACCACCACCGGCTCAGGACAATTTTACGAATACTTCTGGGTCGATCTTTCGAGGTGCCACGTTTCACATCTCTCATAGGTTCTCTGAGCAGCATGGTAGTATCCTGAAGAAAGTCATTGAAAAAAACGGAGGTGTCGTAATGCCAAATTCACAGTACCTGGTCATACCGAGTGACTTCGCAACAGATCTACTAAACGAGGATGAAAGATCAAGTGGTACTCTGGTCACGGAATTTTTTGTTGAAAGGTGTCTTAATTACAAGACCTTGATCTCTCCCCCGGATTCTTGGTCCAGACCCTTCTACAGAAACAAGAACGTTTCGCTGATACCGCCAGACTCACTTCTACACGAGAAGGGTCAGCCATTGCAAGTGGCAATTACGGGATTCCATGGGGTCGAGTTGTTGCACTTATGCAAGATTTTGAAAATAATGGAACCCATGGGTATAAAGTTCGTTGAATATCTAAACAAGAAAACAGATCTCCTTCTGATAAACCTTTCATCCTTACCTAGTATCCCCCGAGAACACCCGTTGTGGAAAAATCAATATCGTGACTTATTCGTCGCACAACTGGGGATCGATAGTACGTCTAATCAGGTTTTGAGGAACTCCCTCAAGCGGAAGATACAATTCGTCAAAGAAGAACACTCCATTCCAGTTGTGACTCCAGCATTTCTGATCGATTTGCTTATGCGCACCTCCAAGTCAAACTCTTCCAGACAAACGGTCTTTCTCAACAACGTGAGTTGGTGCATTATATGTCCTCGAGGCTCCAAGGAGAGTTTTGGCATAGAGCTCGCAATAGAGGGCGATGCAACCTCATCTACAAAGAACCCAAGCTCAAAGAGTCCTAAAGGAATATCGAAATCTAGCCGCAAGAGACGCATTTCGTCTTCGGCAGGCTCAAGCACCAGAAAGACGCACATTGCTGACAAGTCGCAGAATCTTCCTGCCCAGCACGCATAGTCACCTACATAGCATAGCATAAATTGTAATTATTACCTGACAATTTTCAATTATTTCACGAAGCACTCTTATAGGTACATGCATTTCGCGTAGTGCTACTACATTGATGTGAAGTTCTAAGCTTGAAGACTGTAAATGTCATCACTAAAGGAACGTAAGGAGAACTTTGTTTCCGGCTTAAATGGTGGACCAATTTCGGAGATTAATCTGGTCACTTCAGTGGCATTGATTGCCTACTTTTGTTGGAATCTACTGGCACTTCGCTCACAAGCAAGTACTGTTGTGGATTTTGCCCTTAATTGGATTTGTTTGCTTCTTTCCATCACCACTTATGCAAATGATATTCCATTACTTCAGATGTTGATTATCATACCCTGTGTCACGGTATACTTTCTATCGAGAAGAAGTACCAATGAGCATAAGAAAGTGCCCAAGGTCAAGAATCAACAAGAGAGATTACAGCTGACAAAAAAGCCATTTATATCGGCCTACCGTGGGGGTATGCTTATTCTCACAGCATTGGCGATCTTAGCGGTTGACTTTAGATTATTTCCACGCCGATTTGCCAAAGTCGAAACTTGGGGGACTTCGCTCATGGATCTTGGAGTTGGCTCTTTTGTGTTTAGTAATGGATTGGTGTCCTCAAGAGTACTTTTAAAGGAGAAACTTGACCCTGCTAGCAAACCTACGATGATCAAGCGGGTACTCAAGGCGTTGAGGTCGGGTGCCGCACTACTGATGTTAGGACTTCTCAGACTGTATTTTGTGAAAAATTTAGAGTATCAGGAGCATGTCACCGAGTATGGTGTTCACTGGAACTTCTTCATGACTTTGGCCCTCTTGCCACCGTTTCTAGTTCTATTGGACCCCATTAGTGAGAGAATTCCTCGTTGTGTCGTCGCGACTGTAATTTCAGTCACTTACGAGCTGATTTTAACGAAAGGTGAAGATGTTTTGGAGTACTTGATCATGGCACCTCGTACTAATCTGTTGAGTGCAAATAGAGAGGGAATTTTCTCATTTTGGGGGTACTGCTCTATATTTCTGTGGGGTCAAACAGTCGGATTCTGTCTTTTGGGGGACAGGAGCTCTAGAAACAATCTATACAGACCATCTGTGGAAGTAGTCTATCGGCCAGCCACAAAATCTAGTAGAAGGCTATGGGATAAAGTAACTACCGCCTCGCCTTTGAGTGGGCTACTCATTTGGACTTTCTTTGGGATTGCAGTCACCCAGATAATCATGTCATATGATCCATACTATGTGTCAAGAAGATTCGCAAACTTGCCTTATGTTTCCTGGGTCGTGACGTACAATACAGGACTATTGCTCGTCTACTGCGTGATTGACAGAGTCTTCGGTGGAGCCAAGAAGGAAAGAGATGTTCCATTAACTTTGGACGCGGTTAATAGCAACGGGCTCTTTATCTTTCTGATTTCGAACCTCTTGACTGGTCTGACAAATATGTCTATGTCAACGATAGATGCGTCAAACACAAAATCCCTTGTGGTATTGATAGTATATGCCATGACAGTGGCGGCAATTGCATTGACTCTTTACCAAAACAAGATTTTTATCAAATTATAGTGATATACAATTTTTATAGATTAACCTACTCGGTAGCTCCTTGAAATTGAATAAATATATGCTGCTATCAATCAATGATGATAATTTCGCCATCGCTTAGTTTAGCCTTTTTCTTTGCTCTTGATAGCTGAGAAAAGATGTCAAATTGACTGGAAGAGTTCTCTTTCTTGACTTTATCAGAAAATTTTGAATCGCTCGCTTCTTTCTTATTGACTGGCTGTCTCGCCGCATCCGCCAGGGTTTTGGCACTAGCTATAATGGGTCTGGTATCAATGAGGACGTCGTTCGGATTGTGCAATAGCTCAGCCGCTGTAGTATTGAGGCTGTCATCCCCGGTGAAAAAAGAGCTATTATGGGCATCTTTTTTCCTGTCTATCTGGAATGAGACATTTTGATCAGAAATGTCTATTGGAGTGGCATAGAGCCTTCTTTTGGATCTTTGCCCATGTTTTAATGATGCACTGACGGGTTCGAGAGTCATGACTTCGTCTTCATCTTCTACTTTACAATTATGCCTAGGTTTGTATTGGGATTTTATTCCACGAGCTTGGCGGTTCTCTGGTTTGCTGAGTATCTGTCCAACAGGATCTGACATCAAATCATCCGGAGATGAACTTTTTTCGGTTCTGAGCAGCGGCTGTTCTTGACTAGGAGCAAAGAGCTTACGCTTAAAAGTGAGTGCATTAGGAGCGTTCCTAGTTGGCTTGTAGCTCGGTGCGTAGCTACGTTTCTTAGCGGGCGACCCGGTTGGTGATGCTGGAGCAGCATTTTTACCTGGCGAGATCAGACGAATGTCACCTCTGGCCTTGAGTTGAGGTGCATAGTTCTTTCTTGGAGACTCTGGCAAAGAAATTTTTCCGGTATTTGTCTTCCTTGGACTCATGCGGAAGCCGTTGACTCTCGCTGTCCCTTCTAAACCGCTACGTTTACTTGAGGGTGATTTGTTACTGCATTGCAATTGGGCAGCCGCGGTAGTAAAACTATTGGAATAACGAGTGTCGACGTTTTTGGTCATGTCAAACTTGAACATATTCATGACAAAATCGCCGTTCCAGACAAATCTTTCTCTTCTGTTTTCTATGAACTTGCCATAATCTTGCACAAGTTGCTTTAATTGGAACTGACCGCCTTCTATCGGTGGGTCTCGATCTAAATCGACGTAGAACTTTTTGATCAGCTCGACATTTTCGAAGAGCTTCTGATGATCGGCCATGGTGCTCAATAAGTCGGCGGTCAAGAACCTGCTGGGACCACCTTCTGAGCGACCACCGGTGGCAGCTGAATGATATAGCAAATGCTTTGCACGGGTTTGGGCTACAAAGAACATTCTTCTCTCCTCATCCAAAGAGCTATCTGCATTTAAAGGTGCAGACTTTCGCGGACTGGACGGTGGATCCCTTCTATTCTGTTCGTTGCTGGAAATCATATCCTGGTCCTCATCGTCTTCTTCCTCTTCACCATTTTCTTGAGCTTTATCATCTCCAAAGACTGATGGTATGATCCCTTCTTCACACCCTGGTATGAAAACCACTGGCCACTCTAGACCTTTTGCACCATGAATTGTTGATATTGTTACAAATCCAGTCTTTTCCTGCTCATCTTTTGACACTTTATCTACTTCCGAATCACTAGTATCCGTGGAGAATAAGCTTAACGATAAGAAAAAATCTCGGATATGGTTTTTGATAGAATTAGACTTCGAACTGACGCTTTCCCTTCGCACTTTCGGAAACTCCTGTGGTAGTTTGACGTCGGTTGTGCTTTGTAGCGAGGCCATGTCTGTGCCCGTGAAGTAATTCTTCAAGATCAACACATTTTTGTGCCTGGGATTTGAGTAATTGGGGTCTTGATCAGCCTGTATTTCTGATTTCTTCTTGCCATCGTTATAAAGGTACTCGTGTCGCATGCCGGAGCCTTCATACAACTTATCAAATATATCACTCAATGCTGTACTGCTGGGATTTTCGCCTAATTTTTGGCAATCCTTAATCATGCTAATGAAATCTTTTACAATTCGCAAACCTTTTGCCGGTATACTTAACTTCAAAGTACCGGTAGAAATTTGTTCCAGGCCTTGAAACGCTGTGCCCTGAAAGGAATCTAAAACTGTCTTCATCTTTCCCACGGAAGCTGCTCCTAGGCCCCTAGCCGGGTACTGTAGAACGGCAAATATTGCATGTCGTTCATTCTCGAAGAAGACGCACTTTAAGAGATTCAGCATCGCGACGATCTCTTTCAATTCCCAAAAGGCATGCCCTCTTATTATTTTGTATGGTATCCCATGCTCAATCAAAGCCGTTTCTATGCCCTTGATTTGCCGTCGTTGTCGAACCAGAACTGCAAAGTCGCTGAATGTGAAGAGGTTCGGCAGGGCCTTTAAATAAAGCATTTCTCTTATCAATGAAGGGCCTTCCAGAAACGCAGCTGGGAAATCAATGTACACTGGAGCAAACTCGCAATCGAATTGTGCATGCAAAGGTAATCTGTGGCTACGGCCCTTGGACTGTTGTTTTATTAGTGCCTCGCTGGTATCCAATATCTTTTGCGAAGAACGATAGTTTTCAACTAAGACTACTCTCGAACATTCAATGGGGCATTTGTTAGACATGGCGTCGAAATTCTGTGCCAACGCATGTCTGAATGCGTAGATACTCTGATCCGGATCCCCGACGACGGTTATGCCTCTCGAGAGATGGTGGTTTGCCTTGGCAAACAAAAACATCAGATCCATCTGTATCCCATTTGTATCTTGAAACTCATCCACCAGAACGTGCTTGACGTAGGGCAGGCATCGTTCCGTTGTCAGAAGACGGAACGCGTACATGAGCAAATCATCGAAGTCTAGCGCGTTAATCTTGCTCAGCTCCGTGTGATACACTTGAAAAAAATAGGCCAGCGCCTGATCGTGATTGCTATCCTTCTGATACTCCTCCGGCAGGACAGCAAACGCCTTCAACCGGGAAATATGTTTCTTCACGGCCTTGGGATGCACAACCCACTCGTCTGAACCCCTCTTCGGGAGGCAAAGGTTCACCTTTCTTGCCATGGAGTTCGCCTGATCCCGTATCGAGTCTGGCATCTTCTCGATCATCTCCTGCATGATCTTGTCTATCTCACTCTCGTCCACGATCCTCCAATCCTTTCGCAGTCCTATTTTGTGTCCAAAGCGTGTCAAGATCTTCAGGCAAACGCTATGGAACGTGCCAATCATAATATCCGACACTCTGATCCCGGTTCCCTCCAGCATCCTGGCCAACCGGTCGATCATCTCCTTCGCTGCCTTGTTCGTGAAAGTAGTCACGATGATATCCTGCGGCTTGATTCCGTGATGTAGAAGAAGATACGCCACTCTAGAAGTCAGCACCTTAGTCTTACCAGTTCCCGGACCTGCAATCACCTGTAGCGCCTTGGCATGGTCGAACTGTACCGCTACCCTCTGCTGTCTGTTCAGGGACGCAATGATCTCCTGCAAAACAGCGTTCGAGCCCATGGAGCTTGTCTGAGCCAGTCAGATGATCGCCAACTATCGGAACTCGCCGAACAACCCAGGTTTCAGCGGACTCGATGCCTACTATCGAGCTTCATCAAAAGGTAAATAAGAGCTGTCTTCGCGTAGTTCACGTTAAAAGTTACCATGCTCGACTACTAGTCAGAATGAACAGTTTCTCCGGCGCTACGGCAGCTCTCGAGCCTCACCAAGCCTTCTGGCTCGAGGTTCTGCAGTTTGCCCAATCTTGAGCTTCATTTCAAGAGTTGTACGACTGCAATAGCACTTTTCTGGATCCAGTTGGCACACTGGACATCTCGCAGCGGGCTCCTCAAGATCCAGAGCTCCCATCGGTGATTGCAGGGCCGACAAGCTGTGCGATAAGCTCAATGGCTCCGAAAAGGTGGTCTAGTAGGGCTTTACTTAGCTTCCCTCTAGAGTATGAACAAGGCGAAGTTGTTGCGCCGCGTGCTTGGAAAGAGCTTCTCCCTCACTAGTACTAGAAGAAACAGGTAAGAGGGAGTATAAAAGGTCTGTAGGTCTCATTACGAGTTGAATTGCCAGAGTGTTGCATCTGATCAGCTCCTCCAATGGCTTCTTCCGTGGGTGGAGTGATATCGGGCCATAACCCGTTCGTTTACAACTCTGGGTCTCCTGTAACACTATGGCTTTTCCAGGTTTGCCTTATTCTGGTGGTCTGCAACCTGGTTCACATCCCGTTTTCAAAGCTTCGACAACCCAAGGTTATCTCTGAGGTCATCGCAGGAGTCATTTTGGGACCCACGGTGTTTGGACAGATACCCAACTATACTGCCACAGTCTTCCCGCAGGCTTCGATCACTGGCCTGAATTTGACTTCAAACATTGGTATTATCCTGTTCATGTTCTTTTTGGGGCTAGAGGTCGATACAGGGTTTATCAAGAAACATTTGAAGAAGGCAGTGTCGATTGGGCTGTTCTCTCTGTGTGTACCGTTTGGATTTGGATGCCTGTTTGCTATACCGTTGTACAACACTTATGTGAGCAACACAGAGACATCTAGTCGTGTCAAGTTCACCGTTTTTATGGTCTTCATCGCTGTGTCGATTTCCGTGACAGCTTTCCCAGTTTTATGTCGTATCCTGAACGAATTGGGTCTCATCAAGGAACGTGCGGGCATTGTGGTTCTGGGCGGAGGTATCGTCAACGACATTCTGGGCTGGATTCTGCTTGCTTTGAGTGTCATTCTCTCTAACGCTTCATCGAATCCAATTAACACAGTTTACATCCTCTTATGCACATTTGGCTGGTTCTTGTTTTGTGCATACCCGATCAAATATGCTCTGAAGTGGTTTCTCATCAGGACCCATGAGTTGGAAAGGTCGAAACCTTCGCCATTGGCAACAATGTGTGTCCTGTTTATTATGTTCATATCTGCCTATTTTACAGATATCATCGGTGTTCATCCAATTTTTGGTGCATTCATGGCTGGTCTGATCGTTCCAAGAGAAAACAATTACGTGGTCAAGCTGGCTGAAAGGATGGAGGATATTCCCAATATTGTCCTGATTCCTATCTATTTTGCAGTCGCTGGCCTTAACGTGGATCTGACGTTGTTAAATGAAGGAAGGGACTGGGGGTACGTCTTCGCTAGTATTGGTATTGCCATAAGCACAAAGGTAGTGTCAGGTACGATCGCAGCTAGACTACATGGTTTGTTGCTAAGAGAGTCTGCTGCTGTTGGGGTCCTTTTGTCATGTAAAGGTATCGTCGAAATAGTCGTGCTGACAGTTGGGTTAAATGCTGGTATCATTACAAGAAAGATCTTCGGAATGTTTGTTCTCATGGCGCTGGTATCTACTTTTGTTACTACTCCTTTGACCATATTGATCTTTCCAGAATCTTACAGAAACCAGATACGCGCCAAGTCTGATGATGAAAAGGATATGGCTGAAGAAGTCTCCGAAGAGGTGTTAAGTACTGATGAAGAGGAACCAGTAGTAACGAAACTCACTTCATTTTCGGACGTGAGAAATTTTCACGTTACAGAAGTTATTAACATCACAAATTCGATTGAAACGATATCTTCATCTTTAGAACTGATTAACAGTCTGGTTATCGGCAAGCCGGGGACAGTCTCCGGCGTGAATCAATCTCGGCTAAAGGACTGCAGCCGGAAATCGAGCAACAGTTCCTCAAGACCAAGCTTTAGTAAGGTCAAGAGGCTTACACGTGTATGGTCGCGGAATAATGATGATGCTGAAACAGGTTTGACAGTCATTGACGAGGATGCACTAGGCTTCGAACTAGAAATTCCACTGAGGGCAGTCCACCTGAGATTGCTTACGGAAAGAACGGCCGACCTACTGCAATCGTCGTCTATACACAACGACGACCCGGCTTTCACTGTGAACACAGATTCTGTTTTACAAATCTTTGACATTTTTGCGCGTCTCAGTCACATCCAATTTTCCAGCGAGGTGATTTTTTCAACAGTAAGGGAAGGATCAACGAACATTGCGTCCATGAAGATGAAGCCCACTGATCTTATCCTCTTACCTCTCAGAGGGGCATCTCCTGAAATAAGTGGGAATTCCGTTGCTCCAGCCGAGCATTATGCTCACTTTTCACAGTTTTATTCTCATATCCTGGGGCTTAATGATCTTTCTTCTGGGTTTTTCAACACTATTTCATCATCTTTGAAGGCTAGTTTCGCAGTGTTAATCTCCAACAGAGGGGCTCGTGCGTATACTAATCGATCAAAAAAGAGAAGCTTCCACCTACTCTTGCCGAAACCTAACCTGTCTTCTTCAGATTTTTTGGCTCTGCATTTGCTACTTCTGATGTGCTATCACAATCGTGCAGGAGGTGTTCCTCCTCATGGAAGGGTGTACGTCAACAGCACGAATGATGAGCTGATTGACAGCCTCCATGGAGTTTTCAGTGATCGGGACTGGTCAATCGACAGTGCTGTAAGTATCAAGAGTGTTTGCTGTGAGCAGAAGAGCCAATCAGATTTTTCGACAATGCCCTTCATCGATGCTGTCCTCCAAACAGGAGAAATAGAGATGGGTAAATCAGAGGAAAGCACTGTTATCATCGCCGAAAGTTCGTTTGAAGGGGATGTTCCCTTCTGTGACGAAGTTAAGAACGTCATACTACGTGGTTCTAATGAGAAGTTCAATGTACTGGTGGTGCATCACTACACAGACAGCTCCCGCTAGGTCATTTTGTTTATGTGTTAAATGCTAATGTTATGATGCTATGTATTCTTCAATGCATGTTTGTTTTATTTCAAGCTTGCACCTGACCTTGATCTTGCGAATTCACTCTTAATTTGGTTGAATTCATTCTATCATTTGACCTGATAAGTTTGGCAAGTTTTGTTGATTTGAAGTCAAAAAAGTAATTAGTTTGGAGGAAAGGATGACGGAGTAGCTCGTCGGCCGTCGGTCTGGCCTCAGGGTTAACTTCGAAACATGCGTCTAAGAAGTCTTTGCCTGATTGAGAAATCAAGCTTAAAGTATCTTCGGGTATCGGTGGAGCTGATTTGGACTTTCCTATTTTGAACATAGCTGCTACCACCTCTAGATTTGACCAAGGTCGCTTTCCTGCAAGCATTTCAAGGACAACGCAGCCGACAGACCATATATCGACTTTAGCACTATAGCCTTGAGCTGTATCAACCATCTCAGGAGCCATCCAAAACACAGTACCTCTCATGGTCATCTCTGAGTTCGAGTAAATATCTTGAGACTTTCTTGAGATACCAAAATCGCTGATCTTGCAAACACCATCTTGATCGAGTAATAAATTATCTGCCTTCATATCCCTATGCAATATGCCGCGAGAATGAAGGTAGGAAAGACCACTCAAAACCTGAGTCGTCAAGTGCTTGATCATCCTCTCGTCGAATTTCCCATACATGCGAATCAGGGAGCCTACAGAACCACCAGCAACGTACTCTAGGAAAAGACTGTTAATATTATCCTTCACCTCAAAACCTAGGTACTGGACAATGTTTAGATGGTCTAAATTTTTCAAAGTTGAAACTTCAGCCCTGAGAGCTTCTACAGTATGCAACATGGCCTCATTCTGGGATCCATATTTTGGAACTTCTACCTGTTTCACGGCCATCATTTCACCAGTGGTCACGTTCAGACACAGATAGACTGCACCGAATGAGCCCTTTCCGATCATTTCACCCTTGATCCATGCAAATTCTTTGTACTGACCTCGGGAATTCTTAGTGTTGTTGATCGAAACCATACGCTTATCCGTAACTTCAACGGTTTTAGTGCCCCACAGCTTTGTGTTTTGCCGTCTTACCTTCATAGACTGTTTTCTTGCTTCACTTGCCTCGTGAGCAATAGTTCTGATGGTCTTAGCCCTCTTTGGAAGGCGGTCCTTTCGAATGAAATTATCCTCCTCATGGGAACTTTGAGCAGGGCGTCTTGTGGGCGATGAGGAGAGGGCGATACTGGGCGAATCGTCAACGAGGTGCTCATCGGCTTCAAAGGCCTTGGACATGCCGATATTGTCGACCGACTTTGGCGATACAGGGGGCGTGACGCCCTCCAGCACTGGTTTATCCAAATTAGCGTGAGGAAAGAACTTTTCTAGATTTTGGTAGACAACTTCTGGTGATGGACGTAAAGTCATCTTTCTGTCCAACCCAGTTTTGTCCCCGTCGCTAACTGGAGAAGAAGCAGATTTTTCTGTGTCGCCAGTTTTGGAGACTTTAGTCAACTCTTCTTCCCGTGAACCCTCATCGACAGACTTAGTACGGACCCGGTTCGACCAAATAATCTCTCCAGAAGATACACTGCCAGAATCATCTGACTCTGAAAATTCTGGAGCATCTGCAAATGTAATTTCATTTTCCTCAAATACATCTGCCGCCGATGCTGATGAAACAATCCGCTTTGAATTGCCCTTCTTGAGAGGCGGGGACCTTAAGGTGAACACAGAGCTTCCATTTGAAGCTATAGAACCTGATCTATTACTCCTCTGCCTGTTTATGAAAGTTGAAACAGGGTTGATAGTTTGTTCCTGATCGCCCTTCAACTTCCGTGAGCCTTCATTGGCACCTTTATATGGTTGCGGTACCAACACATGGCTAGAGCCTGGTGTATATGAATTGACCACAGAGTCAGCGGAAGGGCTCACTGCATCATTTGAGGCTGCCAAATTTGTAGCTACGGCCAGCTTAGAATTGCTCGGCACTTGCCTATTTGTACTACTCCTGCGCAAACGCGGCATTGGCAGTTGACTGGATGTGGATAAAGACCTCTGAGGTGAAACGCTTGTGGGAGGTTTAGGCGCTTCTCTGCGTGGAGCTAGCTTTGGCTGGATATACGGTGATTCTCGGCGCTTATTGAAATCTATCTCGTTCCCATCTTCCTTGCGCAGAATCTGGAATGTGCCCAGTCTGCCCTTTTCGAAGACTGAATCCGAGCCAACAGACTTATCTCTTTGGACTTGGCTCGATGACTTCAGTATTCTAGGAGACTTGTTTGCATCCGTGACTGTATCTTTGCAATTCCAATAATTTTGCTCTTCGCCGTTAACACTCGGAATAGTCTCGCAATAATGATTGGGAGTTTGCGGATATCTTCGGATAGGGCCAGATGCATGTTCATCGAATGATGTTATGTCTGAGGAAGAGCTGACAATTGACACCTCGTCAGTTGAATTCAACATACTATTGGTTACACTTCGAAATGAAGCCTTGCTTTGAGAAGATCTGACGTGCTGATTCGCTTCGCTGCTTATTGTTGCTGCCCTTGCCCTTGCCTTGCCCTTGGATTGATCCTTTACGAATAGTTTACCAGCAGTATTCAGAAACAAGCTCGAGCGGAGCGTCTCTAGTACATCATCTGGCAGTGCAGAACCAATCTCGCAGCCGAAATCTGTCAAATGTAGTGTTATATCATCGTGATTTATGCCCAGCATTAATGTCACTGACTCTTTGAATTCTTCGAGTGTTTGAATCATGCCAACGTTCATTGGAATAAATGATCTGTTGTCCTTCGTTATAATGATATAGGTATCATTCTGAGAATCCTCACTCCTCAACGGATAAAACTTTTTGTCTAGAAGGTAGGACTGAGGGCTGTAAGACGTGTTTTTACTCGAAATCTTTGATATGCCTCTGGGGTGTGCAAGATGAGGGGTGGTCGAGGGGTTTGGCTGAGTAGTTTTGGCGTCGGCATTATTCGGCGTCAATGTGCCAACGCTTGCATCTGATGTCGCCGAAGCTGGTTCTGCTTCAACATAAGGCAAAGCCGCATTTTTTGCTTGTGAAACCTGGGTATGAGGAGTTTGAGGCGGGTTCGTAAGGCCAACTAACTGGCTTCTGCGTCTTAATTTGCCCCACAATGAGCTTTTCTCCTCTGTTGCACTATTGGACTGTTTCAATGGTGTGGCAGAGCTTGTCTCGTATGGATTAGGCCTGTTTTTTGAAACGGTTTCATTTGTACTATCAGTTTTGTTGTTACCTAACCTATCAGAATCGTCATCGAGGTTGCTGTTGGATGTCGAACCGAACAGAGCGTTCAACAGGGACGACTCCGATGAGCTACTCTTTTGATGTCTTCTGAAAATGCCTGGATAGTAAGGAGAAGCCGGAGGGGATCCGGATTTTGCTGATGCCTCGTTGGAGTCAACGATCGAATGAGGTCTTGACGGTATACTTAGCTTAATACTCTCTGGTGGTTTGCCCTCAAGCAGATTACCTGATGACGATCCTCGCAACGAAATCAAACTTCTTCGATATAAAGCTCCCGCGCTGGTTGTCTTTTGATGAGAGCGTAAAGGTACGTTATTAATTTTGTCCTCATCATTGGAAGGTTGGTTTTTAGCGGGTGATATAGCCGATTCCGAAGTCGATCTGGAGCCGGAGAGTTCTTCCTGCTTACCCAACTTTTTATTCTTCGACTTCAACGATTCACTTGAGTGTCTGGTGTCCCTTGCTTTCTCTAAACTTCTTTGTCGAATATGATTGTTTGTAACATTCTTGCTCATCGTTTGCTTGAGAAGGTGCTGAAAGGTTGAATAAGATGCATTGTGCGACTGCGGGAGGTATTTCTCATACACAGCGAAATTGTCGTAAGCCAACAACTTGATAAACTTGTGGCCTGATAGCTGCTGTTTTCTGAAGAAACTGATCCAAGATTCAGGAAATTCATGAAACTTCAACCACGATAAAACTCGTTGCACTGTCCATTCGTCAGGATCTGTAGTATCCCAGGAGAGGATCAGCTTATCCACTGAGAGGCTGTTCACACTGCCACCTGACGACTTCCTTGACTCAGAACCTCCATCGGTAGAGTCTGTAACGTGTCCACCAGGTAAATGCGAAGAGCCTATATGCTCAGAGCCGTGTGATCCCACCTCCATGGTGGGTACAGCCGGCAGTCTTTGTACACTGACATGGCTGTAACTGCTAGAGCTCCCATATGATCCAGCACTGGCCACCGATCCACGGTAGTCGAACATCACAGGCTTCTTAGAGCTCTTAGAGGCTCGTGTCGGATGTTTGTCCCCGCTAGATGGCGATTCCAAAGACCAGGTCTTGATCGATGAGGCTGAACCAGACCTCGAATGTGAATGGCCACTACCAGTTATCTTCTTCAGAAACGGCATAGGAACGAAAGACCAACCGGAGTTGCGAAACAGAAGCCTTATGGTCCGTTCTGGTCCGTTCTGTTTCAGCTCTCTGTACCAGTGAATGTTGTCTATTATGATTCGGATCAGCGAAGCGTCCGAGTTGATATGTAAATCATAGCGTTTATTTACAAGACTATATCAATACTAAAGAGACACGCTGAGAAGTCAATTCATCTTGAGCTCCGAGATCCTTATTATAGTCAGGTCGCCTTTGCTTGTGGCATGGCGCACCTTCCGGTTCCTTCTCTTGGTGACTTCTCTGACTTCGAATGCTCTCTTGGTCTTCTCTAGGACCGTGGCTTTCAAAGTGTACAGTGAATGGTCAATCGGGTAGTCTACGAGCTTGTAATTTCGAGATCCCAGCGTTATCACGTCGTTCAAGTTCAGTGTGTCGCCAACGTCGGCCTGCTTCACTTTGAAAGGAAGAATCACTTTGTCACCCTTTGTGACCAGATATGGACGGTTGTGTATTCTGAAGATGGCATATAGCTCATTGGAAAGCTTCAAAGGGCTCAAGTCCAGCTCTTTGGAGGTTTCCACGGTCTTTTGAAAAGCTGCGATAGTGCTATGAAATGGTCTCACAGCGGCAAGAGACTGGGTGGAAAAACGTCCACAGACTCTGGGAATCATCGGCGTAACACCTCTTGGGAGCATCTGATCGATCTTCGAGCGATTAAACGGCTTACTTGTCTGTGAAGGGCTAGTTCAAGCTCTTCAATTTTTCACTTGAGCTTATAGAATCGCCATCACACGCTACGGATGCCTAGGCTGAATACTAACGTAAGCTATAGATATACCGACCGCAGATGACGACTAGATCGCTCAGCATGCTGGCCGTTTGTTTCTGAAAGTCTGAGAGACCGTTGCCAGCTTTTGTGGCGGTTCTTTTGACAAGAAACCGTCAAGTAGCAAGCGAGATAACAAATGAAGCATTAGGCGATTCATTTGCTCTTGTCGAAACTAGAACTTCTTAAGCTCTTCATGACTTTCTTTCTCTGTGCCAACATATGGCTGAAGAGGACTGGGAAACCTGGGATGTAGGCTAGCATACTAGCGACCAGACACCATTTGACAGCAGGACCGTAGGTCGATTCTGCCAGGGGTAACGAAGCGTAAATGATCAGAAGTTCACTAGAGACGCCCAATGGGTAGAGAATCAGGAACAGGTTGTATCTCAGAAACGTCAAGGGAGCTGGAGAACCGTCTTTGGCACAAAGTGTGTAAAAGTAGAATAGATATCTCACCACTTCGGTGATGGACCACGCTGTTAGCAGTGTGATGTAAACGATTGACTTGCTACCTTGAGCGTCTGGCAGAGTTTGGAAGATTCCAAGAACAATCAGCAACCTGGACGCAACTTGCGCAGTGGTGGTCAACAATGGAGATCTCACAATTCCAATGGCAGAGTTCAGAATCTCAATGACAGCTCCACATTGAACGTAGGTGACAACGTCTTTGGTCTGTAAGTAGAACTCAGGTTGACCGATCTTTGGGTAAACAGAAACGACGTTGTACAGCACAAACCCCCAGGCAAGTGCTGAAAAGAAGTTGTAGAGTGGTAGAAAACCAAATGGGGATACGACCTTCCGAGACATGGAACGCTTGTTATCTTTATCCATCACTTCGAATAGATCAAGTCCTTTGTCCCGAGATCTGATGCTTTCGAGGAACGCGGATAAGCTCCAAGCCGTAATTAATATTAAAGATTATTTCTATATAACACAGATTACACGTGAATTTCATTAGGTTTAAATGCAGCGGTTTGACGGTAGTTACTTACCGGCGTTTTGTTGTCTGTTGTAGTTGACCACTTCCATAAGCCTGTCTCGCTCGCTTTCGTCCCACGAAAGATTATCCTTGCTTGTAGACCTACAGAGGGAATACCCATGCTCGGATTCTTCTTCACTAGAGGTGCTCTTGAAATCTCCATTACTCCCCATGTCTTCTAACTCAGCATCGCTATCGTCACTTATGTCATCCTCGACATCATTTGCGAGGTCTTTATCGTACAGTGTTTCGCCTGGCCTGTGAGAGGCTGTGGGAGTTATGAGATTGCTGTATAGCGGATGGTTCGGCTTAGCGTAAGATTGCCCATCGTCATTTGGGTCCATATAATCGTCTTCACCCTCCAATTCAAACTGATGTTCGAAGACATTCTTATCGTATGCTTCTGGTTTGGACGGCAAAGATCTCCTCGTCGTTCCATTGAGAGA
Source organism: Torulaspora maleeae (assembly GCA_003708055.3). Lineage (NCBI taxonomy): Eukaryota > Fungi > Ascomycota > Saccharomycetes > Saccharomycetales > Saccharomycetaceae > Torulaspora > Torulaspora maleeae. The sequence goes on along the minus strand of PPNA03000004.1, from coordinate 9,018 downwards.
AAAGGCGCCTGAAGCTGCGGCCCATGGTTCGTCCTCGTCATCCTCGTCGTCATGGTCGTCCGCAAATTCCTCCCCGTTGTAGTGATTACCCCCCGTGAAACTCCTTCCTAACTGGTGAGACATATAATTGCTGAATCGGTTATCGTCGTCAGCCATCTCATCATCGCGAGATAGAAGCTCTCCGGTATCAGACTCCTGCGGTACATCGTAATCTATTGAGGGATCCAAGTGTAATCTAGCTTTGGTACCATCTCCGTTGATGTACTCATAGTACCTAGACCCCTCGAGATCATTGCTTTCAGCTTCACCACCTTCGTGAGCAGATTCTAGAAAGCTCCTATACGACTTTGAACCACTTAAGCTGCCCTGTGGATCATCGTAATCTTCTTGGACGATAGCTTCCTCGTCTCCATCCTGCTCGTTAATAACATCGTCAGGATTTCCTTCTTCCTCCTCATCGTCGGCGAAGTCACCCAAAACTGTGTTATATTTCTCTCTTGTTTCCGCCAGAATTGTCTCAGTATATTCCTTCCATGAGGGCTCATTCAAGCTCCCGCAGATTGCTGGGTCACTGAAAACAACTTTCATCTCTTCAACGTATGCAGAGAATTTAGCAACCTCCTCGGCTATTAATGTCAGATGACCCATGTAACCCAATCGTAGACCTGTTTCCTTTTCGTAATCAACACATTTCTTGTCTCCGTCCATTATAAGCTTCGTGATGTTAGCCTGAATCAATAAATCTGCTAGCAAGAATCTGTTATAACCTGTCTTGAGTGGTCCATTGAAAATTTGCTGAACAATGTCAAATACGACATTATGCAAAAAATTGTTCCATGCAAAGCGGAAGAACATGCTCAATATTGTCGCTATGATTTCAGTATCGTGAAGGGCAATTTTCAATTTGTCTCCCACAATTGGATTCTCGCGAAGTGCCTTTTCCGTGACCTCTGAATCAGACGATTCTTCGGAACGAATATCCATATCATTGGTTCCGGTGGGGGTGAGCTGTTCATTCCCTTCATCTCCGTTACTAATGGACTCCTCATCCTCTTCACCTTCCAAGTGGAGGGATCTCAGCTTCTTCGAAACTTCGGCGTCTTCTTGCTCATTACTGTCGCCTTCTGTGTTAAATTTTTGAGTGTCGTCCGTCGCTTTATCACACGACAGTGCGATCATTCTTGCAACGTCACGCTCATGTACTGTACTCTCCCCATTTGGTTCATTTATCAACGTCATGTTGGAGCAATGCAATAGCTCTGCTACAAGTTCGCAAATTTTGAATCTCTCGAAGCCGAGAGGTTCAATGCTGCCAAAAGGTGTCTCCAATGGAGGTAAAGTGGTCTTCACCAAGATATCCTTAAAAAGGGGCATATACCTGGCGAATAATTTGACCAAGTGACCGAGATAAATGGGATCTCTATCACTTGGAGGATGCGTTTCTAAAGTTGTGTACATGACCTGTACGAAATCGTAATCTGAATTGTTCTTTCTTATCAGTTCTATGATTATACCAACACCGTTACTCAAAGACGTCCCGCCTTTCAGCATGATATTAATGAGCTTCTCTATCATCTCTTCGGAGACAAGTTGCCTAGTTAACTCATTAGGTCCAATGCCAGAGGCTAATTCATTGTTGGAGTTGGCGCTGATTGTCACAAAAGCTTTCAAAAAGTCACCTGCAGCGGACTGGACGGCTGTGCTATATTCTGGATTCAGGTGGTCTAAAAGCTTTGGTATCAGGTCCTGTTTCTTCAAAGTCTCGATTATGCCTGTTGGAGTGTCGGGCTTATCGGTTGATATGACTTTCAGTAGGAAATCCATCAACGGTGGATTAACGATATGAGCCAAAAATCTCTCTACAATATTCTCTTGTCTCAAAATGAAATCCATCATACCCGTGATGTCCATATCTAGTAGGCGCTCATTGATCTTCATGAAATATGTAGATGCGACAATGGTCAAAGGAGAATGGTCCATGATAGACCATAGCTTGGAAAGTAAATCGGCATTTTCCATGATTGCCGAAGAGATGGGCCACACGTCAGCTGAAAGAATTTCAGCAGCCATGCAAGCTCTTCTCGACTCTATCTGTTCTTCCGATTCCGGAGGCAACGTCAAACTAGTTTCTTCTGATATTTCGGAGATATTGTCGACCGTTAGCCTATCCTCGTCCTCTGAATCTTCATCCGTCCTTTCGTGCTTTGGTTGATTCACCTCCTGAACGATAATGGGGTCGTCATTGATTTCTTCCGGGAGAACAGGACTCTCCATGCTCTCTTCAGAGATATTCTGACTGGTCACGTAATCTATAAGTTTGCCCAGGACTTTCGGATACTTCAAGTATATCAAAAGTTTGAAATTAGAGCACATCAATTCTGTGTAAAGTTCTTCGTCATCCAATAATTCATCCAAAACATCCAGGTTAGGTGTAAAATTGGCATAGTCAGCCTCGTTCGTTGGCAAGGAGCTCTGACTCAAGTCGTTTTCCTCAATATTATCGTCGGATCTTCCCAAGATACTACTGTGGTCATCTTCTTCCTCGTCCTCCTCCTCGTCATCCAGGACTTGGTCCTCCGTATCGCTATCTTCATTTCTCTTGCTTTCCAACTCGTTCTTTTCCAAGTCTGCCTCATCCAACTCTTTTGTCTCTACTTCCTTTTCAGTATCTGATCGACCCTCTCCCTCAATCTTTATAAATGCTTTATTCAGGAGTTTCGTGATAGCGGATTCCGTCGAGTAATCCTGTCCAAACTTCCAAAAAGATCCCGACATACTAGATAACTCAAAACTCGTTCCTCCTGTTCAAAATGCAGCTTCTCTCCGCTCCCTTCACCTCTTTTTGGACAATTCGATCCTTTTCAAAACCCAGGTAGATGAAAGGCAGCTCTGGAAATAGCCTTAAAAGTATTCCAGATAAAACTGCTGATATTTCCACTGATTTGGAACCCAAAACCGTTCCAAAAAAACTCCTCAGTTAGTCGTATCGAGCAATCCGAAATCGTTCAAAAGGTGTCCTTCGATGCTTCACCACCTTAGCTAGTTACCTACATCATGTTGAAAAAAAAAAACATTGAAAATTTTCCAACATGTAGGGTAATGAAGCGATAAATCTGCTAGATCTGACAGATAAATCAGGAGCTGTCCCCGGCTCTAAGGGCTATCAGGCCCGGCCAGATGGTGTAACATGTTGTATCGGGTCAATGTCAGACCTACGAATTTGTTGCATCTCTTAATTCGACCATTTGATCGATTTACTTACAGTTTTATCGCATTGTATATAGACGTCCAACAGTGATGCAGAACCGGTACGGTGGAAGGACGGATTCTTGAGCGAGTCTGCGTGCACACTCAATTTCATATCCTGAATTCTGGCTTGCCTTGCTTTGGCGCAGTGATGCCATATGTCCACGCTATGCGCTACAGGATCGAACGGATTTACCGTGAGTCGTCTGGACTCATCTCCTTTATCCAATCGAGCATCGAGTCGACCATGGCTATGATACCTCTTTCCGCAAAAGGCAGCGCTGTTACTCTGTTTCGTACCGTTTCGATACCAAGCTCTTCGCTGAGCTTGTAGAGGACTTGCAGGTTTTGTATTTGGAAGTTGTCGTAAAATCGGCTCTCGTATGATATCTTTTGGGTTACCAGCTCTAGCACGTTGTCTAGGTCTAGAGATACGTTGGCTGTCTCGGGGTCCTGCCTCATGAAGAGCGAGAGCAGTTTTTTGCAACTGACAATGTCGAACCGGGCCATGATGCTCGTGGTCAGGCACGTCACGGCATCCTGCCAGTGCCAAGTTCTCAGGAGTATGAGGCCCAGCAACTCCCACTCCAGACCATTGTACATTACATCGCGACGACCTTCGGAGGTGGTGCTGATGCGTAAGTCTTCGTACAAATCAAGGAACAGTTGATCCAGCCACCTTTCACACAACCTTTTCTTCTTCAGCTCGCTTGGAATCTGGCCTTCTGAGTTCACGCCAAGTTGACCTTCACCAGCATACTCCTTCTCCATCACAAACAGTTTCGACCTTAGTTCCAACAATCCGTTCCAACCAATCCTGGTTGTAATGTCCATCAGCAATTCATACACCCGTTGTTGAAACCAGCTGAGTTGCTTCGCTACGGTGCTTCTGGCTAGAAGCTTGACATCAGCAACAGATTTGACCTCCGTCGGTGAAGCGAAGTTTATGAGATTACTAGAATGTGGACCATACACCGGGCCAAAAATTAGGCACGATTTGTCCCAAATCTCTGAGATTCTACCTCTCTCTGACTCGTTAGGCATAGCAATTCTACCAAAAATGATCTTACGAAGCTCCTCTTCTTTGCTTATTTTCAAAGTGCCGCTTAAATTATTCATTTCCACTGAATTCAATTCACATCGAGTGACGGTGTTGCCCAGAGGTCTTTTATAGTAACCAACTAGACTTGGATCATAGCAGAGAGCCCGCTTCATTTTGTCAAAATCGGGCAAATGGGGCATACAATTAATTGAAATGAGAGCCCGTTCATAGTCCTCCTGTAAAATGTAACATCTGGCTAAGTAGAACCATGATTCGAACGAATCTGAGGCCAGCTCACATGATGACTTGGCGACCGAAGTGGCTAGCTCAAGATCGCCCTTCTTTATCAAAAATCTAGCCTGCAGATTGAGTACCTCGGACAAACAATTCACGATCGAGAGAGTATCGTTATCACGAGGCGCGGCAGCATCGAGTTGAGATAGCAGAGGTTCGACAAGCTCATTTATCTTTCTGATCATTTCCAAGTCTCTCTTATTTTCCTGCCCCATTATCGCAATAATCACAATTGAATAAAGCAATTTGTTCCCGGGGTCGATCTGGATCAACTCTTCCAGTACTTTGATAGCCTCATCCACCAACCCGGGGGCTATGGTCAAGAAACTCAGCAATGCCTCTGTCAAATAGTTATGCAGTATGGTCGGGTGAACACTCTTTGAAGAGTCCCATCCACATTCCGGGAATCGTGGTAGGAATTTGCACAGCGTTTTGATCAATCTCAGACAACTACTCACGCCACCATGAGAAATTGCAAAGGGGTACTCTACAAGCCCTGGTAATTTCCTCACTGGGTCTAGATTAGTAATAACGCTTCGCAGGCAGCAACTAACAAAAGTTTCTTCCCATATCTCATCACTTAACTGAACCGTGGCGGTCCCGGTGCGACAATCAATGGCATTGACCTGGTAATTCTTCTCAGACTCGTATCGTATCCTTATATCGAGTTGCCTGAAGATGTTAACACAACAGTAAGTTGAGATCTGGTTCTCATTACTTCGTTGTCTCTCGCTTTCATCGAACTTGAGCATCTTCAAGAATGCAAGCGGCATTGACTCACTTGACAGATCAACCCCGGTAATGTAAAAATACTCACCAATCTCTTCCTTGTAAAACCTGTCAAACAACGTCACATGAACCATGTCTGGCGGTCCCAACCGCAACTTTTCAGTGTTGACCAATTCACTCAGCAGTCTCGTCCGCTTCCCCAAACTCTCACCAAACTGATGTTCAACGATACGAGGGAACTCCTTGAGACTGTACAGACCATTCCCACTCAGTTTCTTCGGCTGTTGGAAGCTCTTTATTTCATCTTCTGGAAAGAACCCTGAAGCTCCATTCTGCTTACTGCTACTCGGAACCGGCGATTTTGACCTGTTGGGTTTACTTTTCCACAGAAAGCTCATCGCCAACCTACTCGGAATTGCTCTGAACAGGGACCTATGGGTTCTATTCTCCTCTGCCAGATCTTTAATTAGAGTTTATTGAAAAATCAGGCCTAACAAGTTCGGGCGAACCCAAACAATGGGAAAGAGGTGTAGCCCAACCTTTCACACAAATGCGTACCCAAAACCCTTCGTCTTTACGGCGAAAGCCAGCAATGGCATCAGTTCAAGCCAATGCTGTCTTTTGGTCTTTTGTAATGGCAACGCAGCTGTTCCTACGTCACAAAATCCAGCCCAAATCGACTCTACGCTGAGCTAAACTCTGGGGACTACATCAGACAAGTTGCAGACAGGTTTTGCACATCGCAAGCTACCTTCAGGTCCCCATGGTGTCTACTTCAGAGAGCGTTGCTCGTATTTTCGCCATTCTTTGATCGATCTACAACAACGCGGGCTCCTTGTAGCTACAACCATCATCTCTAAAAACTACAACTTGAAACCAGGAAGCCTGATCTTTTCAGGAACGTGTGTTCCTGAAAAGATCACAGCTTCGCTAGGCCTCCCTAGCAGTATGGTCTAGTTCTGCTCTGCTGTGAAATTCTCTATTCTTTGCTCGAGCTCGAGGAACTCGTTGGGGAGTCACTAGCCGCCCAAGGGCTGGGATCAGGAGGATAAGTAGACAAAAGAGTCATCAAACGGACTCGCGGAACGATGCAACTGATTATGGTCGCCTGGTGACCTTCAGAAGCAGCTAAGTTGGAACGAACTGATCTTAGCACTGCTTACTAATGGACATCACGTGACAAGCCACAATTGCTGCTTATCACAGTCTGGAAAGTCACAAGAGGAGGATTCTATTTAACGGCACTGCGGCCGTTGCACTTGCGAGAACGCATTGCGAGGACGAATTGTCGTGGTACTGATCTGGAATTGAGCTGTTTGTAACGATTGGGCTGAATTGAGGGAGTGAGCCGGTTTGAGAAGATGGGTCTTCTTTCGTTGGGCACTCCGTTGGAGTACTTGGAGTCTAGGAATCAGAATGAAAAGGTTAGAGAGGATGGTATCGAACAATTGTTGTACGTTTTCAAAGCGGCATCCAAGAGAGACGGTGATCCTCTTTACTGGGGGGATGAGATTGAGTACATGATGGTTGAGTTCGACGATTTTGGCAAGAATGCTATGCTGGACGTCACTCACGATGAGGTGCTCACTGCTTTGAACACCGATGACTACTCTCTATGCGTGGCTCATAACGTCCATTTCCATCCGGAGTATGGTAGATTCATGCTAGAAGCTACACCACATGTGCCCTTCAAAGGTTATCCCGGGAAATACGTAGAATTTAACATGCAACAAAGGCGTTTAGTCGCGGGGTTGGCCTATAAGAAGATAACTAACAATGACTCAGGTAGATTGGGGCTCTTGACCTTGGCTGCGTTCCCTCGGATGGGGTGTCAGGACTCCATTAACGTCAAGGACCCTTGGAGTCGCAAGAATGATGCCTCTTGCTCATTGTTTTTACCCGATGAAGTGATTAACAGGCATATTAGGTTTCCCACTTTGACCAAGAACATCAGAACAAGACGTGGTGAAAAAGTTGCTATCCATGTTCCAATGTACCGGGATGAAAATACCCCAGAGGTGGACGATACCGTCTATGAACGTGAATGGTTCCCACGGGAAGATTCAGAGTCCAAATTGGCTGTGAAACCAGGCTACATTTACATGGATGCCATGGGGTTCGGTATGGGTTGCAGCTGTTTGCAAACTACATTCCAAGCGCCCAATTTGGATAAAGCTCGTTCTTTGTACGACTGTTTCACCAATTTGGCACCCATTTTGCTGGCCACCTCTGCAGCTTCGCCCATCTTCAAGGGCTGGTTAGCCGATCAGGATGTTCGTTGGAGTGTAATCTCGGAGGCTGTAGATGATCGTACTCCTCAAGAGCGTGGTGTTGAACCATTATTACCGAACTGGAATAAAGGTGGATTTGGGGCCATAGCTCCTGAATTTCACGACAAAGTTCAACGCATTCTCAAATCGAGGTATAGTACTGTGGATTTGTTCCTGGGTGGCAACAAGTTTTTCAAGAGGAGTTATAATGACACCGATGTGCCAATTAATGAAAAAGTCCTGAACAGGTTACAAGAGAATCATATTGCTCCATTGGATTACGACTTGGCCAGGCATTTTGCTCATTTATATATCAGAGATCCATTGGTCATCTTCCAAGAGAATATCGAACAGGATAATAAGAACTCTACGAACCATTTTGAAAATATTCAAAGCACCAACTGGCAAACTTTGCGTTTGAAACCTCCTACTCAAGAGTCGGTTCCGGAGAACAAAGATCAACCTGGATGGAGAGTCGAATTCAGACCATTGGAAATTCAACTGAGTGATTTTGAAAATGCAGCATACTCTATTTTCACTTTCCTTCTAGCGGATTTTTTCTTGACATTCACAGATGAGGTAAATCCTTATATGCCAATGTCTCAAGTATGGTACAATATGGAGAGAGCCCACAAAAGGGATTCTGTCCTCAAGACGAAATTTTTCTGGAAAGATTCTTTCGAGACCGATAGTGGTAAAACTTCAGAGCTTACCATTGATGAGATTTTCCATAACGAGTCAAATGGTATCTTTCCGAAGTTTATAAATCCAATTCTAAGCCATAGGGGATTTGTTCGCGACCGTTGGGAAGAATTGAGCTCCTCAATTGATCATCAAAGGCTTTACTACTACTTGAAACTCATCTCGGACAGAGCCAGTGGCAAACTTCCTACCACTGCCAAGTTTCTTCGGGATTTCGTGCTCAATCACCCATCTTACCAGAGAGATTCGAGAGTGGACAAAACAATCAATTACGACATTCTCCAATTGTGTGGTCACATCAGTCATTTAGATGATTCGCAAGGCGAATTGGCACATTTCTTCGGAAGTGAGATAGCAACCTATCTTGTTAATAGCAAACTTAGCGTTGGAAAATGATAGAGGGAGTTTTTTCCTACACTAACATACTAATAATAATTTCAATAGTTGCACAGGCCTAGTAATATGAGCATTTTGATAGAGACCATTCGAGATTCAAGAACACCACCAGTAAAAACGAAAAATAAATCTTCCCCGCCAGGACTCGAACCTGGAATCTTCTGGTTCGTAGCCAGACGCCGTGACCATTGGGCCACGAGGAACAAGATTTGATGTTACTGTTAGGATACAAAAGGCATAAAGGACCTCGAAGGAGCAATTAAGCCCTGGACACACAGGGTTGAGGCCTGAGTTGGAGGAAAGTGATGACCTTGCAAGAACCGTGATCGAGAGTGGAGT